>OZ010790.1:54849909-56049909 GCA_963932465.1 Maratus speciosus
TCGTTTTTAGTAAAATAAAATAATTAGTAAAATAGGTTTGTGAATTTTATTTATAGAACTGCATATAATTGTGTTCGGGCTATTCAAAAATTCATAAATTATTACTTAATTTTTGCAAAATCTCTTTTAACGAATAATTTTACTGAATTAATTTATTTTATCGAAACACAAACACAAGAGAAGTAATAGCCTGGCACAAGGTGCCGAAAATGGTAGACACTTTATTTTTAATCATAGGCGGCGTTAGTTAGAGCTACCAATTCAAGACCTTTAGTAGAAAACTTAATAAATGGTTTAACAAGTCGTCAAATAAAAATATAAATAAATAAATAAAATTTATATATACGGGATTTGATAATTTCATTTACATACATTGAAATAAATCTTACTACGTTTCTCTGAAACAAACAAACAAATTTAACATTATATTATTATGAAAGGGTACAATATATGATTTAATAACGATTAACAGTACTCATTCAAAATATAGCCGCTCGTATATCATGTTGTCTCTTTTATTTCAAACTTTTTTTCATTACTTTTAGTATTATTTATTCCATAACGAATGAAAGTATCTGAAAATGCCCATTTAAATTCATCATAAAAAAGTAATGCAATTTATTAAAAGTATATTTAAATATACACTTAAACCTACAATTTTAGATACACATGTTTTAATTTCTTTAAGGTTGTTAAACTTAATTCTAGATTTTTCTCAAAAATATATATTAACTAAGACAGATAACACGGAAGATAAATTATCAAAGAAACTGAGAAGCAATAAAGAATATGACATGCTCTTTTGCTTATGGTATCTAAATTTTTTTAACAAATGAAAAGTAGGATTTTCTAGCTTTGTTTGTCTATATCCAATTGATAATATCCTTATAACTACTTTCTTTGTGCTAAAATTTATTTTGTACTAAAATAATTTAAAATGAAATTTTCTGTTTCATCCATTTTTTGATATAGCAAATTAGATTGGATAGCAAGTTAGATTAGACTATCTGAATGATAAGGAATTGCCCACAAATTGTCAATTTTAATTAATTTTTTTATTTCATTTTTTATTGATGCTTTAGTTCTTCTTGGATAACCACCAGAAAGAGCCTATACCATGATCAAAAGGGTAACCGGAAAAAAAGTGACCGGAAAAAACGTGACAGGAAAAAAGGGGACAAAATAAACAACAGCGGAAAAAACGTGACAAGGAAAATACGTGATCGGAAAAAAGGGGACAAGGAAAAAAACGGGTTACTGAAAAAACGGGACCGTTTGGTGCTACTTGTACTTTGTCCGGTATGGAACCGTTATAAATAATACAAATATTTTAAGTCAATGTCTACAAATGCGAATTTTGAAAAATGGAGTGGAATATTTGCATACTAGAATGCTTGTTTACAGCTCTACTTGATTTTTGACAATCGCGAACGGGAATACGAATATTTTCCGTCGATGTTTAAGAATGCAAATATTGAGAAAAGTCCCGCATATTCGCATATGAAAATGCATATTTACATCACTACTTGATTTTTGATATATGTAAATTAGGAAACAGGATATTTTAGTCCCGCCGTTTTGGGCCTGATGCCATTTCGATTCCTAGCCTTTTCGGTCCCTTGCAGTTGTTGTTGGAAGCAGCTATATTGTTAATAACAAAATCTCAAAAATTAAATTGTTTTTATTGGCGTATTTATTAGTAACAAATCAAAATTATTTCAATTATTAATTGTTTATATAATTAATTTGTCAATTACTTGTTTAAAAAATATTACATGAGCTATATAATAATTACAGGGTAATGCAAATATAATTTTTATTTTAATTTTCGTTTACTATAATGTCATTAGATTATATAAAAATGATAATGATTCTGAGGATAAATATGTTGTCTATTTATTTATTATTTAGTTTATAATATTTTCTTGCTATTTAAGTATAATTAATTAATAATATCTAGTTTTTTTTTTTTTTTTTTTTTTATTGCAAACTATAACTGTGCTAAAAAAATAAAAATCTAATTCTACATCTGGACAATAACATCACCTAACATCAATTAAAAAATATTTTACATTTTTGTACAATATTACATTATTATTATTATTAATTAATAATAATACCATCAGTCAACAAAACAATTACTTAGACTTAAATTTTCGACTGATTTTTCATTTTTTTGGGAGGGGGGAGGGGGATAATAAATAAAAACTTTTGAATAAAAACTTTAATTGATGAATAATTGCTATTAATTAATTATTAAAATAGTTAGTAATTTTAATATAAAAATTAAATTGATGTTTTATTAAATATATTTTTTAATTCAATTTATTCTTAATTTATTAAATTATTAACGTTAATATAAATTACAAATTTCTACTTTAAAATAAACTCAATACAAATTATATATTCAGTTTATCATTATATTTAATATTAGCTATAAGCTGAAATTTATCCTTTATCTGCTTTTTTATTTTATATTTAAAGTTACTGAGATTTAAAACTATTAATATAATTAATAATAAAACTAAGATAAAAAAAAAATATTAAACTTACTTTCTGGGAAAGATGGAGGAAAAAGGTAATTAAAAGAAAATAATAACAAATGCAAAAAAGCTTAGTTTTGTCAGTTAAAAAATTATTTATTAAGGTATTAATAACATTATCACGTAAAATTAAAAATAATCGTTTTATTAAAAGAAATAGGTCTAATTTTAATAAAATTTGCTCACAAAACTATTCTTCAAGTGTGGGAAGACTTAAAAAAAGTTGCAAGCAACAATTGTAAAAAGAAAGAGCACAGGGAAGGGGGGGGGGGGAGATCTATTTTTTTTAACAAAGCATTTTATTTTATTTCAGCACGCCCTAGTAAGCAAATCTCTGTTGATTTCCCAATGCATAATGGTAAAGTAACTTATGAAAACAAATTTATAAGATGCAACATTGTATTGAAAATGTCAGACATTTGTTACTTAGTTAGTTTTTAGTAATTGTTTAGGAATAAGTTCAATATTTATAAATTCCGTGTCATGTTTTTTCGGGTCACTTTTTTTCCTTGTCACGTTCTTTCCGGTCACGTTTTTCCCTTGTCACCTTTTTTCCGCTCTTGTTTTGTTTTTTCTGTCACTTTTTTTCCTGTCACGTTTTTTCCGTTCACTTTTTTTCATAGATTCGGTCAAAAGAAGTATCAAAATCGAAGCCTTTTTTCCAAATCTACTCGTTGATAGTCACTAAATACTAACTTTTTTTCTAAAAGTCAATTAATAAAAAATGATATTTTGAGGAAAATCCCTTATCATTCAGCTGCTTTTAGAGAACAACTAAAAATTAGCTCACTCTAACGCCGATATCTTTCTGAATTTTTACGATATTTGACTGAATATTTATAATAAATTGCTCCATAGAGTTGACTATTAAATTATGTAACACCGCAAAAAAAGAAGCACAATTAAATAAACAACCCGAATATAAAACTCTGGAAAATAAATCAACGTAAAATAAAGTACCCGAAAGATAAAGCCGTATATTAGAAGGACTTCAACTCTTGGTTACAATTGCCAAGGTTTAATCAAACTAAAACTGCTACAAAAGCATAAAATGGAAAATGAGCTGAAGTTTTTCCTTCGGGACGGGCCGATGGCAGTCCGAAATCTCCAATAGGGATTATTCTCTTCCCCAAAATGATTGAGTTGCAACCAGGGCTGCGGAGTCGGACCAATTTTTGAGAAAAAGTGTCGGAGTCGGAATCGCTAAAAAACAAGCCGATTCCGACACTAGATTTTTTTGTTAGACATCTTAAAAATGAAACAAGTGGGTAAGTGTGATCACAGATCGTACAGAGGGTTTCGTTTAATATTCCTTTCAAAACACTTTATGCTTTTGAAAAATCTGTTAGTTCCACATTTCACAACCAGGGGGCGCACTTGATTCTAAACAAACCTCTATCCGAACGAAAATACGTTTTACATACTATCCGCAGATATATTAGTCAAGGGGATTGGGCCGATAGCACCCGCGATAAGAAGGCGCCCTGGCGGTAAAAAGTGGGACTAAAATATGTAAGGTTATGGTGCATAATATGAAAGAATGGTCAAAGGGGTGTCGGCAAAAGTTGGAAAAATACTCCCCGGGTGAAAAGGGCGGAGGTTAGAAAAATTGCTTAAAATACCCAAGTCCCGGAGGAGTAAATAACATAAGACTTTTTGAAAATTTTATGATTTGCCGTGTGGTCTGAGGCATTCAGCTATACGTATGCAAAAATTCATGTCTCCAACTTAATTAGGAGCTCTCTTAGAAAGAATTGCTTAAAATACATATGTGGCAGCTCAAAGGGTTAAACGTAAGACTTTTTCAAGATTTCATGATATGTCGTCTGGCCTCAGGTGTTCTGCAATAAGTATGCAAAATTTCAAATCTCCAATTTAATTAGGGTCTCAATTAGAAAGAATTGCTTAAAATACACAAGATGGAGTTGAAAGGGTTAAACATAAAACTTTTTCAAAATTTATTATTTGATGTGTGATCTGAGTTGTTGAGCTATAAGTATGCAAAATTTCACACCTCCAACATAATTAAGGGCTCACTTAGAAAGAATTGTTTAAAATACACATGTGGGACCCCAAAGGGTTAAACGTACGACATTTTCAAAATTTTATGCTTTGTCGTATGATGTGAGGTGTTCAGCTATAAGTACACAAAATTTCATGTCTCCAACATGTATAGTTTCTGAGAACGGGCTCTGTGACGGACAGACAGATTAGCGAGACGAATAGAGTTTCGTCAGATGAACGAAATCCTAATTAAACTAATTATATGCAATTTTAAATCTATAAAATGAATTGTTATTGTTTTTTGTGGACTATATCAGGCTACTCAAGTTACAGATGACCGATTTACTGCAGTGTACAAAGTAGATACAAGGGTAGGTAGGTATTGCCCATATACAGAGTAGATGAAAACTGTTTATTTCATAACTGTAGCAGATATTTTACATTTCCTTCTATATATATATAAAAAGTTTTGATTTGGAAATGGACCAATGAAAATCTGCGTAGATATTCCGGGTAGATCGGCATCCAATTTGAATGCTTAAGCATGGCCTTTCATCGTTAATATTTAAAAAAAAACTGTTGCATACAAAAATATGAAAATCGGCGGTATTATAGAGAAATGTTTGATAAACACGCTGATGCAGACAGTTTTCAAATCGAAGAATTATTTTAAGATATTTAATGCTAAACTGGTACAAAATCGTTCTATTAAAAATGTTTTATTGGAGCAAAAGCTATACATCAGAATTTAATCATTTTTAGATCATTTTATACGTTATAAGTTCCCGGTGTGCATATTGCATTTATTTTTCTTATTAGACCCATTTTTGAGGTTTTATTTCTATTTTAAATTCAAATTTTCAGCATTTCGAGAGATATTTTTTACAAAATTTAGAAAATGTTATTAATTTAAACTGTTGCCAATTGTATAAAAAGCGCAAACAATAATGTTTACTTCATATTAAAAATTTATTTACACGTGACTATTACAAACAGAAAAAAAAACTTTAAAATTAGAATTAAATGATTACATGTTAATAGAAGGAAAATTACGTCATAAGAACCATATTTACACTTGAATTTGAGAAACAAAATTTTAAAATAAAAAAATCATTATTATGCATTAAAACTTGTAAATGGAGGAAATTACGTCATATTTAAAATGCCCCAAAAATATGGCAAAACAGTTTAAATTGAAAAATATATTTGCGTGAGATATTTTGAGATAATCTTTTCAACTATTATCGTGAATTCGAAGACAGCGCAAATAATATTTCCTTCTAACAAGAAAGGTATTTTCACGTGAATATTAATAAGAGAAATAAAACTTTGGTGTAAATTACGTCAGATTTGAAATGATACATTTAAAATGAATTATTTAAAAGAACTATCTTATAGCGCAGTTAAAAAATACCGGGAGACAATGACACTGTTTACTTAATTCATTTTACATTAGCTTATTTTCCAATGTTTAACTAATTTTTTTAATTAAATACGAAAACAGCCATTGTGTCTCTTAACAGCAGCAGATTTGGTCTTAAAAGTCCCAATTCAAGGAAAACGAATGGAAACCTGTTTATAGAGAGATCGCTACTGTTTTTTTTTTTTTATTCAATATTTTTAAAGCCGATCAAATTAGCGTGCTTTTTGGATTTTGGTGTGCCTGAACGTGGGTTGGCGAGCGTAGCTCGTAGGGGGCAGAGCCCCCTAGTAGTATATAAATAAGTACTTCCCTCATATTTTGGGGGTTTGCGGATAGAACCAGAGGTACAAAGGTCTGGAAGGACCCAAAGCCCGGAAAATGAAGGGAATTTTCCAAACAGGCCGTGTAAGTAGAAATAAGACAATTTATGTTAATTGACCATTAATGACTGTTAAAATGTTATTTTAATGACTATTGAAGAGATTTGGAATCGAACAGTCCATTTTTTTTAAAAATAAATTAATAAAATATAAGAGATTCTTGTCACGAGACTGCAGGTTTTTATCCTTTCCCGTGCTATCGCTTCTGAAAATTCGATTAAAAACTTTAATTTTGACAGTATTTTCTCAAAGATATGTTGCCTTTATCAAAAAAATGGATAACGTAATAACGTAAAGTTTCTGAATAAGAACACCGGCACCAATCTTATGCGTTTCAGAAAAGAAATGAATTCAGAAATGTATCAGAAAAAAGCTCCTTTGGTATTTGAGAAAAGCCTTATTAAATAATAACAAAGAAAAAGTTTTAGAAATCTGCTTTTTGTTATACAGATTCAAAAGTTATCATGTTTTTAACCCACCATTTTTCCATTTATTCTGAACTACATTATTTTTTTAATGAATCCTTATTTAAATGTTGAAACATTTAATACTCTATAAGTAATCATTAATGTTGCTATTCTGTATTCTCTGTCTTGCGAATACATACTAATTTAAAAATATACTGTAAAATTATCCTATAAATATGCATGCAGTATGCATTCAGATTCTTTAAAAGAATTTTAATTGTATGTTTAGAAAAACCTACATTTTTTTGTAGAAATTGAGTCATTTAATTGATTTTTCCACGGCCCCGCCGGGCCTGATTTCACTGATTTTGTACGGGCCGGGTCATGAACTGTGAAAATATAAATGAACCGGGCCAGGCTCGGAAATTACGACCCCTGCAGGCCTCTAAAAAAGATAATCAATGCCGAAATAGTGAGATTTGAGCTTTATTTTTCTTATATTCTATCATTATTTGAATCAACAGGCAACATTAGTACCCCAGGCCGAGTACTAGTGCAGTCATGCCGGAGTCGGAATAGGAATCGGAGTCGGAGTCGATAAAATATACCGGAGTCGAAGGCGTCCATTTTTCGCACCGACTCCACAGCTCTGGTTGCAACACCACGTGTATACACATTCATATACATTTTTAAATCATTCCCCAATGATTATAAAAAACATGAAAAAAAAAGAAAAAATGTTTCCACTTTTTAATTATAAATTGTATGAGGTTTTTTTAAATTAAATACATAATAGATTTTTTATTTTTAAATTAATAGAGTGCTTGTCTGAAAATTATAAAAATTTAAATTAAAAATTAAATTTTTCAATATTTTGTCTTTTTCACTTAGTTGAACAACTTTAGAGGTAAATAGAAATAAATGTTAATACTAAGTATAGCAGCCTGCTGCAATAGACCAACAAAAAATTACAAATCCATCTAATTTTATACGTTATGGTACATATATTTTTTTTCGAATATTAATTACGGAATACATAAAATATTTTTAAAAATATGATAAAAAATATTATACTATGTAACATTTGAAAAAATTAAGAGAAAAAGCTTATTAGAAGCTTCAAATATCCGAATCCAAAATTGCAGCTCATTTCATTAAGTGGTTTTCGAGATAAAATTAAAAGAAACTACAGGAATTGCAGTTTTGTTTACAACTATAACAAGTAAGAAAAATCATGCGTTAAGCATAGATTATGAAACACTTTCCAACACTTCCTGAATGCTTTAACAAAACTTCATTATTTAGGGAAATAAGGTATATAAGAGGACTAAGTAAACATTTTAGAAAACGCATAAAACATTTGAAAAACTGATTTCAGCAGTTACCATCCATAGCAAATATGTATTCCAATTCTTTTGAACAGCTCTGTATTTGATTTGCAGGTTGATATATATGCTATATAATGGGGCAATTTAGTTTAGCAAGAAAACGAATACAGGTTGAAATTTCTCTTTCAGCAATTTATACTAATAGATGGAAACATACTTGTATACTTTTCTACAACCCTATAGTTAACCTAGTACCTTTATTACACGCCACTATTTAGCTAAAGTTTAATTCAAAGTAAAACACTCTTAAAACTACTGGAATCACATTTCCAGAAATGATCATTTATAGACGGTCATGTATCCAATTCCAAACCCTGTATATAATTTTATCTATGTTCTACAAACATTTCTTAGTAAACAAAATGCAGTTCATCGTAAAAATGCATAACCCATTTAAAAACCACCTTTAAGCAATTTACAATCATACTCAGTAACATTACGAAATCTTTTGTGTAGCCCTGTATATGAATTACAGCATTTATACACACCATATACAATGCATAAATATAGTGAAACATAAAAGCACATAACATAATTAAAAATGCATTTCCAGCAATCATTGCTACCGTACAGTGCTTCGGATACAATATCGAATCTGAAATCTTTTTTGCGTCCCTGTAAGTGCTATGCACTTCTTATTATACATGAAATAAGTAGTAGTAAACTTCAGCGACGTATATCAATTTCATTACACATGAAATAATTTAACATAATTAAAATATGCCGGAAAAAATTCCCTCCACCCGTATATCATTATGTAACGGAGATATTTTGTGTGGCCCTGTAAATTATTATTATAATTATTCTTTGCACCGCATATTCTGAGGAATGCATATTTTAGTGCATTTGATAAATGCATATCAATTTTAATATGTTTGAAAGCATGTAACATCATTGAAAATCATTTTAAACGATTTTTTCCCATAGGCCGTAATGTAACGGAAAACTTTTGACTGTCCCTTTAAATGAACTAAACATGCTACAAACTTCACTTGAAATAGGGTTCGTGCTATGGTAGAGGTCACTAACATACAAAAATTTCAGAACGATCCGAGTATATTTACGGGAGTTAGAGCGCGTACAGACGGACAGACGACCAGACAAACCGAATGCATAAACACTTTTCAATTTTGTTGGAAAGTGTTAAAAATGAATTTAACATTGACTTTGTGTTTGGTATTCTAGGGCAGTTTTTTAATTAATACAAATATAATGTCAACTTTGGGTGTTCATATTAAAAATTGCTTTTTTGTATACGTGTGTTATTATTATTATTATTATTATTATTACTCTTGTATTATGTGTAATTTAAAATTTGGATACAGCCTTCCAAATATGCTCATTTTAAAATAAATAATTTCCCTGAAACTATAGTGCGAATTCCATGAAAATTCGTTTTTAGACTAATTAAGTGGTGTAGAATTTATTCATGGTGTCAAAATTGTAACTTGCTTAAAAAAAAAAAAAAAAAAAAAAAAAAAAAGAAAAAAAAAAGATTGAGTTTGTTTTCATATACATACATATAGCCCTCTAAGCAAAATTTATATACATTATTTAACAGTAGACTTTATTTCCGATAGTTTGGCACCAACAACTTTCTGCTATGATAATTTATTGCTTAATTTGTGGGGGCTGTTTATTTTTTTATTTTATTTTATTTTATTTTATTTTATTTTTTTTTATTTTATTTTTTTTTTACGACTGTACATTTATTATAAAGATTAATCCAGAATTTGTAAAAAATAACAAAGTAATTTAATTTTTTTTTTATATATATATAAAATTCATTGCATTTTGCACTTTTTCTCTTAATTGAATTATTTCTAAATTTTCTTTTATTACATAAAAAATAACGTAAGTTAACTTGACAAAGTTAATCAAACTTCATTTCCCCTATAAAATCTTTGTCTTTTTAGTAATTTTTCTTCTTAACTTTTCTTTTTCTGATTAAAATATAACTTATTTACCGATATATATTTTTATATGAAAACCTTAAAAAACTTCAGATACGCCTAACTTTTAGATTTAAATGATTTGACATTAAATTAAAATAAACTTTATAAACAACAATAATATGAAGAATAATATTGTTTAAAAAATGTCAAAATCATAATTTAAGTGAAATAAATAATCTTAAATAAGTTTTTTTTTTTTTTTTTTTTAGGATTTGCTTAGGCATATCTTCTGAAAATGTGGTGATCCCCTGAATTTAGTCTATTTTATGAAGATTTTTTATTTTAAGAAAATATTACAAAGTTTGTAGCCCTTTTTCGAAAAAAAAAAAAAATTCTAACTTTTCTTCTCTTTTGAGTTTTATGTCTCTGAATTATTTATATATATATATATATGAATTACCGGCGCTAGATTACAGACAATTTATCTTGTAACTCTCTGTGTCTCTTTTTACCTCTTTTTTGAATCTCCATGTTGTCCAGATTATATTATCTTTTTCTATGCGCAATAAAAACCGAGCGATAGTTAAAAGACATCAAAGATTAATTGTTGGCAACCTTGGTTTTTGCTATAATCTTTGCTAAGCCTTTACTGATCAATAACCAATAGATCAATAAACGTTCCATCAAACCAGTGTGAGGAAATGGAAAATTAATGATGTATACCGAAAAGAAAGCGATAATCAAAACCGTACTTTCCGGATTCTCCGAAAACTCATCAATCAAGTACTCAATCAAGCACTTCCGTTAAGAAAGAACCTGAGCCCGAAAATCATTTAGAGTGGGAAATGTAAAGGATGATATAGGAGTCGCATAGTGCCAATGTTCAGTTCTAAATTTCAGCAAGATAAAAAAAATCTAAATAAATACTATTGGCTATGTTCTCGCTATAAAACCTGCAGCGCAAGAATTATATTAAAACTGAACCAAAGTTCGTTTGTAATTCTAGGCACAAAAACAGATAATCTTAATGGGTACAATATTTTCAACAATAATTTTTAAATAGAAATTTTACTAAATTATGTACAAATTACAATCCAATCTTAAGTTGTAGATATATTATCTAAATTCTTAAAGATTGCATGCAAAAATATTAACTAATCTAAAATGCATCTTTTATGCGCAATTAACAAAAAAATTGGTTTTTATCTTTCTGAGAAAAATATCTTTAAAAGTGTCTTTTAAATCATTGTTTGCAGTAAAATGGTGGACGCATTTTTTTAGTCATAACTTACGTAAAACTAGAAATATTTCTATGCAAAATGTTTTAAAATGCAACAAACTACTATAGTGTTCCTTCATATATATATTTTTTTAAAATCAATATTTTGGTGATTAAACAGCTCTAGTCTCTTAAAATTTCAAGATAATAAGATTTTGTTGCTAACAAAAAAATGCTTACTTTTCTTTTATAATCAGAAATATTTAAATTACATATACATATATATCAATCTTTTTGAAATATGAATCTACTCATTTTAAGGTAATATGATCTCTACAATATACAACTCTTTTTTTAAATAGTCTAGTGAATTTTCACGGGAAACAATATATATATATATATATATATATATATATATGATTATAATCTGTTGATTTTAATCCATGTACAGAAGAGCGCCGATTATCGGAACTCCAATCAACCGAACTTCCAACTATCCGAACAGCCTATTTCTCTCAAAAATGTTTTTAACCGAACTTACAGTCATCCGAACAGCCTATTTCTCCCCAAAAAAATTTGTAACCGAACTCCCACTTATCCATTGGCTTGAAATAAAATTTTAAATGAAGAAAAAGCTGATAGTGGATCAGGAAATGAGGAATGTAAAACAATAAAGGAGATGGGAAGAAGGTATGAAGAAAATGAAATTAACGAGTGGTTAGATAGTGAAGTAGTACATAACCCTGGATATCAGATTTTAAAAGATGATGAGATTGTGGATGAGATTCATGATCAAAAAGAAATTGTAGATAATGAAAACGAATGCTCTGGAAATAACCAAGGTCCATCACATAATGAAGCATTTGAATATTTGGAAACAGCTATGAAATGGCTCGAACGGCAGAAGAACGTTGATCGTATTCAACTAACGTATTTAAGAAGAATTAGAAATAGGGCAGCATTGAAAAGAATTTCTTCGTTTAAGTAAGCAACAATCAAAAGCTTTTTTGCTTAAATTATAATCTCTGGAGTTGAGAAAATGATATGGAAAGAAAAAAATTTAATGGTAAATATATAAAAAAAAAATAAAAATAAATAAACGTGCCAGCACTAACTTGTGCTGCCAGACTTAAGCTTAGATAAGGTATGAAGGTTTTAGTAAAGTCAGAAACATTCCTTAAATTATCTGTCCATTTATCCGAACTTTTGCTTATCCGAACCAGGGTCGGTCCCAGCTTATTCGGATAATCGGCGCTCTACTGTATTCAGTTTTAGATTTTATTTTGTGCAAACCGTTACATACAAAACTTTAAAAGGCAAATTAATTAAAATAATTCAAAAAAAACTTTAACTTATATGTTCCATTTTTTTAAAACATGTCCTTCTGAAAAATTTGTTGATGCACATTTTCATTAATTACGTAAAAATTTAATGTCTAAACTCATCAATAAGTACAATACTTATGTAAAAAATATGCTTTCTGTGAATCTTAATGTGCTAAAGTTCTGTCCATTATGGACATTTTGAGACGAAAATTTTGCTAAATATATAAGATTTCTACACATTTGCTTGTAGTAGCTCCTAAGGTGTCTTTAACATCTTAATTCTCGCGCCCGTGATATTCACGGGCTGTGTCTTTTATTCAGTTTGTTTAATCCCCACCAGTTTTATAAAACAGTGTAATTGGTTTTATTATGGTATCATTTCACCTGCTATTAAATAATGTGAATATTTATTTAAAAAAAAAAAAAAAAAAAAAAAAAAAAAAAAAAAAAAAAAAAAAAAAAAAAAAAGGTGCCAATAAGCAATTTCAATTTTTAAACTGTAATTTAATGTGACAGTTAAGGGGTTAATCTGAAGACCGTGAGCCGACGCATTACCACTAATTCAATATCTAAAAATTGTCTTGTTTAATAGCAGAAACTTTGCAATTAAATAAGGCGATAAAGAGTTCATAAATATTACCTTTTGAAATTTGTGGGGGAAACCGACTATACATACACAAATTAAATAAATTCATGAAAATAAAAAAACACAGATTTTTCGGGATGCTTTGAAAGATAAAAGTATTCATTATGTAAAATATTTGAAAGATATTTTTTCGTATTTAACTCAGAGTGCAACATTCAAAGACAAAATATTATAAATAATAAAATATATATAAACTCGTATTACAATATTATTAAATTTAATAAATTTTTAATTTATAAAATACTTATATTTTTATAATACTTTCATACTAGATTAATCTTTTTATATCTGAAAAAAAAAACCTCAAATAGAAAAAAAAGTATTTTTTCATACTGGAAAAGCAACCAGTACAACTAAAAAAATAAAAATAAACTCCAAATTTGATTTTAATACTTTGTCAACGATTTTAATCAGACAATTAAAATTAATGATTAAATCGTGTTTAAAAATTAAAGATTTTTAAAACGGTATAAAAAAGCATTGAAATATAAAGTGGTAAAGTTTCTATGGATATTTTGCCTTAATGAATAACCGAAAAATGCTTTAAATACATGTTTTAGCTTAAATGATTACGTTTATAAAAAATTAAATATGATAAGTTTGTAAAAAGCAAGTTCTTATCTGGCGTAAAAATTATTCAATTTAAAAAAGATATTTAAATCTAATGCTGCTATTTTGTGGATTTCAAATATAACTTCAGATATAAAATTGGTCATTCTCATATTTACTTTATGGGCATAATTTAATGGTTTCCACCCATTTTCATAATTTGTTTTGATTAGCAAGCATATACCTGCGTGTAAGTTTTCATTTATGGTGTTAACAGTAATTTTTATAAGTTGAAATGCAAAAATTCTTGCCATGATGTTTGTTTGATTTGTTATTTGTGTTAACTGATGAAATTACTTATGTGAAGTTTTATTTATTTCTGTAATTATATTAATTATAATTTTATTAATCAAAACGTAAAATGTGTAATGTTCTAACTAGAGAAATTATTGTTTAATAACTATTAATTTAAATAGTATTAACAATTTTATATTAAATTAAGTTATTAATAATTTTAATAAATATAAATGTCTGCAGTATTTAATATAGGTTTACATAATTATTATAAAATTTCAATATACATAATGGTATTACAAACTGATAAAATAACTAATTTGGTTATTTAATCTTTTAGTACTAATAATAGTTTTATTAATTAAAGCATAAAAACATAGATTATGACACATGTTTTGGAAAAAAACCTGACAACTGTATAACCTCCTGAATGAAATTTTAAGATGCATTACGCAATCTCATTTTTTTTTTTTCGGAATTATAATCAAGATTTTTTTCTTTACTTGCGTGCTGATACTCAGATCTCAAATTCTTTGACTTTGAAACCTATACCATTAACCAAAATTTATCCCTAGAAGGTCTTGGCTGCATTACAATAGTTTGTTCACAATAGAATGTTTCCAGCTCACATAAATAAACAATATAAGAATCACATTTTTTTTATTTAAATAATAATAATAATAGTACATTATTATTATTATTCAGAAGCAGAGCTAACACAATAACGTTTCCGAAAAAAAAAAAATTATATTGCTTGCAATTTTTATTTGACAACAACAAATATCTGTATCTCGCAAATAATACATTTGAATTTCATGATAATTGGATTAATCATATAAATAATAGATTACCGAAGGGGAAAAGAAGGGATTTACATCCCTTCTACAGTGAGTTGCTACAAGAAAATCGAAAATGGTTTGCCTATATTTTAATATTTTATTTAAATATTATTTATTGTAAATTTATTATAAAGAATTTATTGTATTTATTTATTATAAATGGATTTATTCTATTTAAAATCTTTAGATGAAAAGTGTTATAATAAACAGTAATGCTGTAAAAAAAAAAAAAAAAAAAAAAAAAAAAAAAAATAATAATAATAATAATAATAATAATAATTGTAAGCAAATTTATAGACGTTAGAAAAAAACTTGCCCACAAATTTATTTTCTAATAGAGTAAAGCCTGTCTGTAACGGAATCTCACTTTAAACGGAAAAAATCATGTTCTTGCCAAAAAATACCATGCAATTATACCACTTCAGACGTAAAAAACCTGTGTAAAACAGAATTCTTTACTGATAAATTAAGTTTTCATCTTAGCAGATATTTCTTTATCATACTTGTGGTGGCATTCGAATTATTAACGGGGCCGGCTGTCTCTGTCTACGGTCCTGTTTCGGCATAGTATGTCCTTGAAAGCCGAGTATGCAAAATAAGCGAGATATAATTTTTTATATTACACACTAAATCTTTCCTACATATTTCTTCAAGACCGTATACTAGCAACATCAAAATATGCACGTAAAAAGGGGGGGGGGAGACACATATACAGGAGTCGGATAATCAGCTGTCGACGAACCTAAAAATATTCTTATAGCATCGAATATGTGACCCCTCTGCTGTGATATCAACATGACGTTTGGGGGCATATATACAGGGGTCGGATATCCAACTCTCTCACCAAAAGTAAAAGCCTTAGCATTGGATATCTGACCCCTTGATATGTATCCCCTTTGCTCTGACGTCAAAATGACGTATTGGGGCAGATATACAGGGGTCGGATATCCAAATCTCTCTCCAAACGTAAAAGTCCTAGCATTGGATATCTGCCCCCTTGATATGTGTCCCCTTCTGCTGTGACGTCAAAATTACGTATGGGGGCATATATACAGGGGTTGGATATACACCCTTCGACGAAAGGAAAATTCTCTAGGACTGGATATGTGTCCCCTTCAGCTGTGACGTCGTATGGGGGCAAATATACAGGGGGTGGATATACAGCTATCGACGAAAATAAAATGCTCTGTATTGGATATGTGCCCCCATCTGCTATGGGGGCATATATACAGGGGTCGGATATACACCCTTCGACGACAGTGAAATTCTGCAGCACTGGATATGTGCCCCCTTCTATCTGTGACGTCAAAATGACGTATGGGGGCAGATATACAGGGGGTAGATATAAGCGTCCCCGTTCTAAACAACGTTCTAAATGGTGGTTTCTACACAATCTCGGGAAATACCAAACCGATTTAAAAAATAAGGGTGTCAAAATGACGGTGCTCCAGCATAGGCCTTGCCAAAATGACCCTTGCTCCAACATAGGCTATGTTTTATGTCGGTGCCACTACCCGAAAGGAGGTGCAGAAGCAAAAAACGTTCTAAAAATGCGATTTTTGCGTTACCGAAGGGCCTAGAAATATGAAATTTGAAATATTAGCTACTTATTAGATATAAAGGATTTCTAAGAACAGTTCTTAAACATTTTGAAATTTAAAAGGGGTGAAAATGCGCGAAAAGCGTTCTAAAAAACGTTCTAATTGTGGTTTCTACACAATCTCAAGAAATACCAAACCGATCTAAAAAGTAATGGCGTCAAAATGATGGTGACAACCCGTGCTCCAACATAGGCGATGTTTTATGTTGGTGCCACTACCCCAAAAGGAAAGGGGGTGCAGGAGAAAAACGTTCTAAATTGCGGCTTTTGCGTTACGGAGGGGCCTAGAATCGTGAAATTTGGAATGGTAGTTAGTTATAAGATATCAATTATCTCTAAGGACATTTCCTTAAAAAAGTCGAAATTTAAAAGGAGGTCAAAATGCACAAAAAAGCGTTGTAAAAACTTTCTAAATTGCGATTTCTATGCAATCTCAGGAAGTACTGAACCGATTTCAAATATAATGGTGTAAAAATGATGGTGACAGATCTTGCTCCAAGATAGGCTATATTTTATGTCTGTTTCCACTACCCCAGAAGAGATACAGGAGCAAAATGCGCGAAAAGCGTTCTAAAAACGTTCTAAATGCCGATTTGTCGGCAATATCTCAGGAAGAATGAATCTGATTTCAAACGTAATGGTAGGAAATTGATGCTGACAGCTCCTGCTCTAACATAGACGCTATTTTATGTCGGTATCACTATCACCAAGGCAAGGAGCAAAAAAGCGTTCTAAATTTCGATTTTTGTGATCGGTAGGGGCTAGCAACTTAAAATTAGGCAAGGTACATATTTATTAGATATAAATGATCTTTAAAAACAGTTTCGAAAAAAATGGAAATTTAAAAAGGGATGAAAATGCGCAAAAAGCATCCTAAAAACGTTCTAAATTGCGATTTCTACTCAATCTAAGGAAATACCAAAGCTATTTCAAAAGTAATGGTTGCAAATCAATGGTGACAGTCCCTGCTATAACATAGGTTATATTTTATGTTGCTGTCACTACCATTTGAGGGTTGCAAAAGCAAAACATGTTCTAATTTGCGTTTTTTGCACAACTGAGGGGTCTAACACTTTGAAGTATGGCATGTGTATTTACTTACAAGATGCAACTGCTTTCTAAGAACAGTCGAAAGAAAATTCCAAATTTAAAAAATGAAATGAGTGAAAAGCGTTATAAATTACAATTTTTAAGCAAACTTATAAATAACCAAACCGATTAAAAAAATAATGATGACAAATTTTGGTGATAGAACCTGCTCAAACATAAGCTATATTTTATGTCTGTTCCACTACCACCAGAGGGTTGCAGGAGCTAAAAACTTTCTAAATTGCAATTTCTGTGATACTCAAAAGGCTAGATACTTTAAATATGACATGGTAGTTACTTATAAAGTATAAATGCCCGCGAGTGAACATCGAAAATAAATTCGAATTCAAAAGGGGTGGAGCGAAAGGTGGGGGGTGCGAAAAGCATTCTAAAAAAGTTCTAAATTACGATTCTATGCAATTTCAGGGAATATAAACTGATTATAAATGTAATAGTTGCGAATCAATGGTAACAGTCTCTGATCCTACACAGGCTATATTTTATGCCGGTGATTCTAGCACTTGGGGTTCACAGGAACAACAGGCGTTCTAAAAAAGGGCTTTAAAAGCTTTTTAAATTACGTTTCTGTGGAATATTAGGAACTAACAAATAGATTTCAAAATTAATGTTGGCAAATTAATGGTGACAGGTCCTGTTTCAACATAGTCCTTTATGTTGCGAGAGGTGGTAGGACTTGGAATTTGACATGATGGTTAATTTTAAGATGTAAAAAGATGGTTTCTAAAAAATTCAAAACTTCAAATGAATACTGAAATGAGCGTATTAATTGAGCATAAATGTTTCAAAATATTTTCTAAATTATCATTTATTTAGTTTTATTTCGTTTTATTAATTTAAGTCTCAATTCTGCCTAATGCAGTGTAATAATGATGTTTAATCAAACTGTGTTTTAAATAGTAATTTTTTAATTATTCCTAAAAGTAATAAGTACCTTTTAATAAAAAAAACCCTTTTAATAAAATAAAAATTTAGTTAGTACCTTTTAATAAAAATTACACATATAAATATCACTTGGCATATTTCAAATATTACGCGAGCAAAGCCGCGGGGTTTGTCTATACTCCTATTATAAAGAGGAAAAAATTGTTTATTTGTAGGAGGTAAGCTCTGGAACTACCGAACCGAATTCCAAAAGTAATGGTATCAAAATGATGGTGTTAGTCCAACTTAGAACATAGGCTGTATCTTATGTAGGTGCCACTACCCCAAAGGGCGTGTAGGAGCAAAAAACGTTCTAAAAATGTGATTTTAGCGTTACTGAAGGGCCTTGAAATATAAAATTTTGAATATTAGTTACTTATAAGATATAAATGATGTCTAAGAACAGTTCTTAAACAATTCGAAATTTAAAAGGGGTGAAAATGCACAAAAAGCGTTCTAAAAAACGTTCTAAATGGTAGTTTCTACACAATCTCAGGAAATACCAGGCCGATTTAAAAAATATTGGTGTCAAAATGATGGTGACAACGCTTGCTCCAAGATAGGCTATGTTTTATGTCGGTGTCACTACCCCAAAGGGGGTGGAGGAGCAAAAAGCGTTCTAAAAATGTGATTTATGTGCTACTGAAGGGCCTAGAAATATGAAATTTGAAATATTAGCTACTTATTATATATAAAGGATTTCTAAGAACAGTTCTTAAACAATTCTAAATTTGAAAGGGGTGAAAATGTGCGAAAATCGTTCTAAACAACGTTCTAAATGGTGGTTTCTACACAATCTCGGAAAATACGAAACCGATTTAAAAAATAAGGGTGTCAAAATGACGGTGACAACCCTTGCTCCAACATAGGCTATGTTTTATGTCGGTGCCACTACCCGAAAGGGGGTGCAGAAGCAAAAAACGTTCTAAAAATGCGATTTTTGCGTTACCGAAGGGCCTAGAAATATGAAATTTGAAATATTAGCTACTTATTAGATATAAAGGATTTCTAAGAACAGTTCTTAAACATTTTGAAATTTAAAAGGGGTGAAAATGCGCGAAAAGCGTTCTAAAAAACGTTCTAATTGTGGTTTCTACACAATCTCAAGAAATACCAAACCGATCTAAAAAGTAATGGCGTCAAAATGATGGTGACAACCCGTGCTCCAACATAGGCGATGTTTTATGTCGGTGCCACTACCCCAAAAGGAAAGGGGGTGCAGGAGAAAAACGTTCTAAATTGCGGCTTTTGCGTTACGGAGGGGCCTAGAATCGTGAAATTTGGAATGGTAGTTAGTTATAAGATATCAATTATCTCTAAGGACATTTCCTTAAAAAAGTCGAAATTTAAAAGGAGGTCAAAATGCACAAAAAAGCGTTGTAAAAACTTTCTAAATTGCGATTTCTATGCAATCTCAGGAAGTACTGAACCGATTTCAAATATAATGGTGTAAAAATGATGGTGACAGATCTTGCTCCAAGATAGGCTATATTTTATGTCTGTTTCCACTACCCCAGAAGAGATACAGGAGCAAAATGCGCGAAAAGCGTTCTAAAAACGTTCTAAATGCCGATTTGTCGGCAATATCTCAGGAAGAATGAATCTGATTTCAAACGTAATGGTAGGAAATTGATGCTGACAGCTCCTGCTCTAACATAGACGCTATTTTATGTCGGTATCACTATCACCAAGGCAAGGAGCAAAAAAGCGTTCTAAATTTCGATTTTTGTGATCGGTAGGGGCTAGCAACTTAAAATTAGGCAAGGTACATATTTATTAGATATAAATGATCTTTAAAAACAGTTTCGAAAAAATTGGAAATTTAAAAAGGGATGAAAATGCGCAAAAAGCATCCTAAAAACGTTCTAAATTGCGATTTCTACTCAATCTAAGGAAATACCAAAGCTATTTCAAAAGTAATGGTTGCAAATCAATGGTGACAGTCCCTGCTATAACATAGGTTATATTTTATGTTGCTGTCACTACCATCTGAGGGTTGCAAAAGCAAAACATGTTCTAATTTGCGTTTTTTGCACAACTGAGGGGTCTAACACTTTGAAGTATGGCATGTGTATTTACTTACAAGATGCAACTGCTTTCTAAGAACAGTCGAAAGAAAATTCCAAATTTAAAAAATGAAATGAGTGAAAAGCGTTATAAATTACAATTTTTAAGCAAACTTATAAATAACCAAACCGATTAAAAAAATAATGATGACAAATTTTGGTGATAGAACCTGCTCAAACATAAGCTATATTTTATGTCTGTTCCACTACCACCAGAGGGTTGCAGGAGCTAAAAACTTTCTAAATTGCAATTTCTGTGATACTCAAAAGGCTAGATACTTTAAATATGACATGGTAGTTACTTATAAAGTATAAATGCCCGCGAGTGAACATCGAAAATAAATTCGAATTCAAAAGGGGTGGAGCGAAAGGTGGGGGGTGCGAAAAGCATTCTAAAAAAGTTCTAAATTACGATTCTATGCAATTTCAGGGAATATAAACTGATTATAAATGTAATAGTTGCGAATCAATGGTAACAGTCTCTGATCCTACACAGGCTATATTTTATGCCGGTGATTCTAGCACTTGGGGTTCACAGGAACAACAGGCGTTCTAAAAAAGGGCTTTAAAAGCTTTTTAAATTACGTTTCTGTGGAATATTAGGAACTAACAAATAGATTTCAAAATTAATGTTGGCAAATTAATGGTGACAGGTCCTGTTTCAACATAGTCCTTTATGTTGCGAGAGGTGGTAGGACTTGGAATTTGACATGATGGTTAATTTTAAGATGTAAAAAGATGGTTTCTAAAAAATTCAAAACTTCAAATGAATACTGAAATGAGCGTATTAATTGAGCATAAATGTTTCAAAATATTTTCTAAATTATCATTTATTTAGTTTTATTTCGTTTTATTAATTTAAGTCTCAATTCTGCCTAATGCAGTGTAATAATGATGTTTAATCAAACTGTGTTTTAAATAGTAATTTTTTAATTATTCCTAAAAGTAATAAGTACCTTTTAATAAAAAAAACCCTTTTAATAAAATAAAAATTTAGTTAGTACCTTTTAATAAAAATTACACATATAAATATCACTTGGCATATTTCAAATATTACGCGAGCAAAGCCGCGGGGTTTGTCTATACTCCTATTATAAAGAGGAAAAAATTGTTTATTTGTAGGAGGTAAGCTCTGGAACTACCGAACCGAATTCCAAAAGTAATGGTATCAAAATGATGGTGTTAGTCCAACTTAGAACATAGGCTGTATCTTATGTAGGTGCCACTACCCCAAAGGGCGTGTAGGAGCAAAAAACGTTCTAAAAATGTGATTTTAGCGTTACTGAAGGGCCTTGAAATATAAAATTTTGAATATTAGTTACTTATAAGATATAAATGATGTCTAAGAACAGTTCTTAAACAATTCGAAATTTAAAAGGGGTGAAAATGCACAAAAAGCGTTCTAAAAAACGTTCTAAATGGTAGTTTCTACACAATCTCAGGAAATACCAGGCCGATTTAAAAAATATTGGTGTCAAAATGATGGTGACAACGCTTGCTCCAAGATAGGCTATGTTTTATGTCGGTGTCACTACCCCAAAGGGGGTGGAGGAGCAAAAAGCGTTCTAAAAATGTGATTTATGTGCTACTGAAGGGCCTAGAAATAAGAAATTTGAAATATTAGCTACTTATTATATATAAAGGATTTCTAAGAACAGTTCTTAAACAATTCTAAATTTGAAAGGGGTGAAAATGTGCGAAAATCGTTCTAAACAACGTTCTAAATGGTGGTTTCTACACAATCTCGGAAAATACGAAACCGATTTAAAAAATAAGGGTGTCAAAATGACGGTGACAACCCTTGCTCCAACATAGGCTATGTTTTATGTCGGTGCCACTACCCGAAAGGGGGTGCAGAAGCAAAAAACGTTCTAAAAATGCGATTTTTGCGTTACCGAAGGGCCTAGAAATATGAAATTTGAAATATTAGCTACTTATTAGCTATAAAGGATTTCTAAGAACAGTTCTTAAACATTTCGAAATTTTAAAGGGGTGAAAATGCGCGAAAAGCGTGCTAAAAAACGTTCTAATTGTGGTTTCTACACAATCTCAGGAAATACCAAACCGATCTAAAAAATAATGGCGTCAAAATGATGGTGACAACCCGTGATCCAACATAGGCGATGTTTTATGTCGGTGCCACTACCACAAAGGGAAAGGGGGTGGCAGGAGAAAAACGTTCTAAATTGCGGCTTTTGCGTTACGGAAGGGCCTAGAATCGTGAAATTTGGAATGGTAGTTAGTTATAAGATATCAATTATCTCTAAGGACATTTCCTAAAAAAAATCGAAATTTAAAAGGCGGTCAAAATGCACAAAAAGCGTTGTAAAAAACTTTCTAAATTGCGATTTCTATGCAATCTCAGGAAGCACTGAACCGATTTCAAATATAATGGTGTAAAAATGATGGTGACAGATCTTGCTCCAAGATAGGCTAAATTTTATATCTGTTTCCACTACCCCAGAAGAGATGCAGGAGCAAAATGCGCGAAAAGCGTTCTAAAAACGTTCTAAATGCCGATTTGTCGGCAATATCTCAGGAAGAATGAATCTGATTTCAAACGTAATGGTAGGAAATTGATGCTGACAGCCCCTGCTCTAACATAGACGCTATTTTATGTCGGTATCACTATCACCAAGACAAGGAGCAAAAAAGCGTTCTAAATTTCGATTTTTGTGATCGGTAGGGGCTAGCAACTTAAAATTAGGCAAGGTACATATTTATTAGATATAAATGATCTTTAAAAACAGTTTCGAAAAAAATGGAAATTTAAAAAGGAGTGAAAATGCGCGAAAAGCATCCTAAAAACGTTCTAAATTGGGATTTCTACTCAATCTAAGGAAATACCAAAGCTATTTCAAAAGTAATGGTTGCAAATCAATGGTGACAGTCCCTGCTATAACCAGGGGCGGATCCAGAGAATCGTCTTTTTTTTTTGGGGGGGGGGGGCGATCCAGAGTGACATATAGTCAACGTAGTCATAATTTCTGTTGCTCAAATCATTCCTTGCAGTTAATTTTTAAATGAATGTGAAATAATTAATGCGATTTGAAAATGTTACAGACTTCCGATTATCCTACGTCCGATTAACCGAAACACTCGGTTATCCAACACTCTTATTATATAATCCCGCCTTCTCAAAATATGGTTTATTGTTACTTATTAGGTCGTAAAATTTAAAACGTTATAACAGAATTTATTTATTAAATGTCTTATTTTTTTTCTTTTTCTTTTTACTCTTGTACTATGGTAATTATTTATCTTAATTTTTGTTCTTTTAGTTATAGTGAACAACATTAATAACACAAGCCTGCGATGATTGTGTTTTTTAACTTTTGGTAATTGATTTTGATGTATTTTTTAGCACTGGATATGAAAATGACCTTCATTTTTAACCACCACGTCACGATTTTCGCAAATCGTAAATTTCAAAGTTAAAAAGTAAAACTAGAAAACAGGAATTCTGCTTTTCAGAATTTAGTGTCGCCCCCGATGACAAAAAAATATAGGTATATAAATATAGATACAGTAGAGTCCCGATTATCCGAGTTAATCGAACTTATACTTTTGGAATGGATCATTTTCTTCTGATGGACTGATGGCTTCCATTATTATGAAACAGTCGTTATAAATGAAATGTTAGGTGAAGATGAAAGAGCAGTCGTAAAAAGTTAGAACTCTGATTTTCTGGTCAGAATGGGGGGGGGGGGGATGGTATAATTTTTTTTGGAAAAAAAAGTGGAAGCCATCAGTCCATCAGAAGAAAATAACTCGGTGAAAGCGAAAACTCCGATAATCGGGGCTCTACTGCAGCTCAGTTTTAAGACTTATAACATGCGATTTTATTTTACATAAAGTGACGCCATCCACATCCGCTGAAGAATTCATCATTTGCGATCCAGTGTTAAACAACATCTGCAGTAAAGTACGCTTAAGACGTCACTATCGCTGAATAATACACACACACACACACACAAAAAAGAGATTTCGTCATTCAAAAAACTCGACAAAAAATCGGCCATCTAAAGATTCACAAGCCTTCATTTGTTTGTATTATCATTATAGATATTTAAAATGAAATTTAGTTTCTAAAAGCTCCCTGTTTTATCAGAAATCTTTCATTTATATTTTTTGAAAATAGCACGTACTTTAACTTTTTTTTTCAGTTTTTACGGGAAAATGGCAACAAAAAAATATAATTGCTATTTTTCTTTCACTTTCTACGGAAATGGAGTTCTTCCGTTGCCAATATTAAGCAAAAACTACAAAAAAAAATTAATATTTCAAAAATAAATATGGAGATGCAGTTTTCAAACAAATTGCATTATAAAGTACTTTTTTTTCGAATATGACGGTATAAACATTGAAAATGTGCGATGCTTAGAAGTTTAAAAAATTGCTATAGAGTATTTAATCGTACTGCTTTGTTTCACGGCCGGCTTCTGTAAGGTAACGTTATTTTTTGGAGATGTCACAAAATAAGCTGGGAGAAAGAAATAGCATACCGTACTGGGGGCTAAAAATAGCGAAAATCTCTCAAAGCAATTTGTAAGTACAGCAACAAAAGAAGGTAAATGTTTTAAATACATCTGCCACTAATTTCCCAGCTTTATCAACCGCCAAAATAAAAGAGGATACCGAGATGAAACCCATAGATAAGATTAAAAGAAAAGCGAGAAGCAGAGCATGAGCGGTTCATAGAAACTTCCACGCATGGAATAAAATTATAAGGATTTTAAATACACAATATTTTACATGTTTAACTGTAAAAATCCATAGTATAAGCAAAAAAATGAATAAGTTATTATGAAAAAAAGTTACGTCTATTTTACAGCAGCAGATTTTCGCAATATTTCGACTATTTAAAAATTTGCGATTTGTGAAAAATCCTGACGTGATGGTATGGTAAAAAATGAAGGTCATTTTTGGATTCAGCACAAAAAAATACATAAGAACCAATTACCGTAGCTGAAAAACATAACAATCACATCTATTTTTTAATATCAGATTTCTGAAAGAGAGTAATCTCTGAAAAAGGATAGCCTTCAGAAATTTGAAAGGCCTTAACATCCTTGAAAATCAAAATGTGTCATCTAAGTGGTGTTTATACCTCTTCATAGGTGCGAATCGCCCCCCCCCCTTGGTTAAAAAAATATAAATCCATCGATTATTGCGAATTGCGGCAAATGGTTGCCGAAAAAAATCGATTCCATCAATCGTTCGCAGGTCAAAGGATCTCGCAAAAAAACGCGAATTTCGTTAAAGGATTGCGCAAAACGCGAATTTCGTCAAAGTGTCGCAGAAAAAACGCGAATATCGTTAAAGGATCGCAGAAAAAACGCGGATTTCGTCAAAGGATCGCTAAAAAACGCGAATTTTGTCAAAGAATCGCAGAAAAAAACGCTAATTTCGCCAAAGAATTGCAGAAAAAAACGCGAATTTCGCCAAACAATTGCGGAAAAAACGCTAATTTCGCCAAACAATTGCGGTAAAAACACTAATTTTCGCGAACGAATAGTACAAAAAACGCTAATTTCGCGAATTTCGTCAACAGATCTCAGAAAAATGCGAAGTTTGTCAAAGAAGCGCGAAAAAATACGCGAATATCGTCAAAGGGACGCGGAAAAGACGCACAATTAACACCAGGAGGAGTGCATCCACGGGGGGGGGGTCGATCGGGGAGGTCGCCCCCCATGATATAAATCCAACGCTTTTAACGGCAGTTTTCGCGGAACACACAGACAAGCAAACGAAAACCAAACACTTTTCGGGTATCAATGGTAAAACTCTGAAGTTTCGGCAATTAGTGAACAAAATAGGATTATGTCCAGTCAAAAGGCATATGGCGACATAATTTTTGACACTATGGGTTGAGGTGGGGGACGATGCAACTTCGTGTACCTTTTGTTGAATCTCTACAACATAAATTGACAACGTTATGCGGATCCCTTTAAAGTGTTTAAACTTTTTCGTTCATTCAAAGAAGCTACAATTCTAATTTCTGTATAACAATATTTTTGAGGAGTGCTTTATTATTTGAGAAAAGAATGGGACTCATACAATTTCCAAAGAAAGAAAGAATCAAGGAAAAGAAAGGTCCTTTGAAAAATTCAAGCATCTTAATGTTTTCTGAAGACAGCCACTAATGTGTAAAAAATGTACTGTTATTGCCACCCACATTGGTAAATTTTAAGGGTATTTGATGAATGAACAAAAGAGGATTATATCCTAATCCCAGTCAGTTAAAATGCGCATGGTATGTTGATTTCTTATAAACCAACTTGGTAAATTTGTTCTTCTCTTCTTTGCCCCGATCGAACCCCCCCCCCCCCCTTCGTAGATGCGCATCTAGGGGAATCCCATCTTCCCTGTGCTAATTGTGCGTTTTTTTCCGCGGCTCTTTGACGAAATTCGCGTTTTTTCAGCGATTCTTTGGCGAAATTTGCGTTTTTTTTTCGTGATTCTTTGAAGAAATTCGCCTTTTTTCATATCTGTTGATGAAATTAGCGTTTTTGCGCGATTCTTTCGCGAAATTAGCGTTTTCTGCAATGCTTGGTCGAAATTGGCGTTTTTTTCTGCGATCCTTTGACGAAATTCGAGTTTTTTTCTGCGATCTTTTGACGAAATTTGCGTTTTTTTTCGTGGTCCTTTGATGAAATGCGCTATTTTTTGACAAAAATAGCATTTTCCGCGCTTCTTTGACAAAATTCGCGTTCTTTCGCGATCCTTTGACGAAATTGGCGTTTTTTGCGCGATCTTTTGACGAAATTCGCGTTTTTTGCGACCCTTTCACCTGCGAACAATTCACGATTTTTTTTTCGGAGACCATTTGTCGAAATTCGCGATAATCTTTGGATTTTGGAGGGGAGCGATCGCCCCGATCGCCCCCCCCCCGTGGATCCGCGCCTGGCTATAACATAGGTTATATTTTATGTTGCTGTCACTACCATCTAAAGGTTGCAAAAGCAAAACATGTTCTAATTTGCGTTTTTTGCACAACTAAGGGGTCTAACACTTTGAAGTATTGCATGTGTATTTACTTACAAGATGCAACTGCTTTCTAAGAACAGTCGAAAAAAAAATCCAAATTTAAAAAAATGAAGTGAGTGAAAAGCGTTATAAATTACAATTTTTAAGCAAACTTATAAATTACCAAACCGACTTAAAAAATAATGATGACAAATTTTGGTGATAGAACCTGCTCAAACATAAGCTATATTTTATGTCTGTTCCACTACCACCAGAGCGTTGCAGGAGCTAAAAACTTTCTAAATTGCAATTTCGGTGATACTGAAAAGGCTAGATACTTTAAATATGACATGGTAGTTACTTATAAAGTATAAATGCCCGCGAGTGAACATCGAAAATAAATTCGAATTAAAAAGGGGTGGAGCGAAAAGCATTCTAAAAAAGTTCTAAATTACGATTCTATGCAATTTCAGGGAATATAAACTGATTATAAATGTAATAGTTGCGAATCAATGGTAACAGTCTCTGATCCTACACAGGCTATATTTTATGCCGGTGATTCTACCACCTGGGGTTCACAGGAACAACAGGCGTTCTAAAAAAGGGCTTTAAAAGCTTTTTAAATTACGTTTCTGTGGAATATTAGGAACTAACAAACAGATTTCAAAATTAATGTTGGTAAATTAATGGTGACAGTTCCTGTTTCAACATAGTCCTTTATGGAGAGAGGTGGTAGGACTTGGAATTTGACATGATGGTTAATTTTAAGATGTAAGAAGATGGTTTCTAAAAAATTCAAAACTTCAAATGAATACTGAAATGAGCGTATTAATTGAGCATAAAAGTTTCAAAATATTTTCTAAATTATCATTTATTTAGTTCTATTTCGTTTTATTAATTTAAGTCTCATTTCTGCCTAATGCAGGGTAATAATGATGTTTAATCAAACTGTGTTTTAAATAGTAATTTTTTAATTATTCCTAAAAGTAATAAGTACCTTTTAATAAAAAAAACTTTTAATAAAATAAAATATTACATTTTAATAAAATAAAAATTTAGTTAGTACCTTTTAATAAAAATTAGACATATAAATATCACTTGGCATATTTCAAATATTACGCGAGCAAAGCCGCGGGGTTTGC
The DNA here is from genome assembly GCA_963932465.1 of Maratus speciosus. Taxonomy (NCBI): domain Eukaryota; kingdom Metazoa; phylum Arthropoda; class Arachnida; order Araneae; family Salticidae; genus Maratus; species Maratus speciosus. The sequence continues at coordinate 54,878,630 of OZ010790.1, forward strand.
TAGTATTTATATAAAACAATAGTTCCAGTTTCAGAAAAAAATTATATCGAATTATTTTTAGTGAAACAATTTTATCCAGACAGCTCCAAACTTAAAAATCAGCATCAGGGACACGGGACGGTATAGGAGTTTTGCAGGTGTTTGGACCCCCAACATCCAAACTTATTTTCTGGCTACATATTTATATAAAACAATAGTTCCAGTTTCAGAAAAAAATTACATCGAATTATTTTTATTGAAACAATTTTATCCAGACAGCTCCAAACTTAAAAATCACCATCAGGGACACGGGACGGTATAGGAGTTTTCCAGGTGTTTGGACCGGCAACGTCCAAAAATTATTTATATCGTTAATATTGTTGTGCAATCATGCAATGGGATGTTCCCAGTATATGAAATAAAAAAAACACAAAAAAGTGTATTAAAATAAAAATTATTATTCAGGGACATGAAAGTCAAAAGATTGTGAGAATGCCCCATATATAGGTTAAAATTTCCCAACTGGGAAAAAAATGTCCAAGGCAGGTTGCATATTTCAGACATGGATATCATAAGATGATTACAGCTTATAAGCCAATCAGCGAGAGTTATCAACACGGTCACATACACGCCCACACAGTTTAGTTGACAGTGAACACGTTTACGATCGATCGTGTTAAATTATTATTTTCATTGGTGGCCATGAAAGTATTTTTTTTTTTTTTTTTTTTTTAAATTTCAGATTGACTTTGGATTTTATTTACTTCAATTAGAAATTATACTTACGTTGTACTTTGTATTTAAATTTTGTTTAAGACGATGTATAGTCTTATTATATTACGTGTGATTAAAGCTAGCAGGGAAAAAACTCGGGATATCAGGTAAAAACTGCCACCATTTAAGCTGCTACTATTTTACCTCAATTGATTAGAACTACCATCTACCGATAAATGAGCAGGTTATTATTTCAAGGATCAGAGTAACATTTTCTTTTTTTATGCAGTTTTGAATTTTAACATAACAAGGAGGAGGGCAAAGGATATATAATATGCATAAAATATATAAAAAAAGATAAAATATTTCTTTTTAAATTTGGTACTTGACATATATATATATATATTTCATATTGCTTGAAAATGAAGTCAATACTTGTATTTTTGCCTGTTGTGTTAGCTGAATTTTTATAGCAAATTTTACAAAAGTAAAATGAGCAGTTAGATTATATTTAATGTAATTTTAATAAATATGCCTTTTATTTATTTATTTTTTTAAGTTTAATTTTCCCATCTTTTTTTCTGAAATAAAAATGTCAAAATAGCCATTTTTTGTAGATTTGTTTTTTTTTAAGTGAAAAAAGTTTTATTTAGTTTTTCCAAAGTATGCATGCTGATACATAAAGTGTCTTTTATTACTCTCAATTGATAGCTAATTCCTAAATCGTTAGTTTTACAGGTGCAGTTGCAATGGCATTACTCAAGTGCTATTCTTTATCATATGAAAATCCATTTCGGTCTTTTTGAATTTAAAAACAACCTAACAAAAATAAACAGACAAGAGGTTTGACAGAATTTCTTAATTGTGAGCAGCAGGAAGACGCTTCTATTTGACAGTGGGCGGAGTAACTCGATGAGCGTGTTGACATTGTTAACGATCTCAGATTGGCTTAGAAGCTGTAATCTTCTCCGCGATGTACATGTCTCAAGTATGTCGCCAGCTTGCGAACCAGGGATGTCTTGGCTGAAGATGCTGATTCTCTGCCTGTGACAGAGTTCTATCACATATCACGTTTTTTTTTTTTTTTTTTTTTTCTTTTTTTTTTTTTAATTAATTAATTTAAATTATATTTTTGCTTTTAAAATGTGTTGTCCTTCCCCCTCGTTAAACTAAAATTTGTAATTTAATTCTATGCTTAAATCCATATGGGATTTTATCTGTTCGTTTTTTATGTCCCTTTCACTAATCTCTTTAATTTAATACAGTAACTTTCAGTTTATGATTTTTAACCGTTTCTCGCAAATGCAATTTATTTTCCAATAACATTTGGGCCATTAAATAAAACAGAAGAAATAAATGCAGCTGTCTTTAATATTAGAATGAAAGTTATTTTTTTTTTTTACATTTTCGTCCCCCACGCGGGAAATATTTCAGTCTCATTTTCTACTTCATTTTGAGCCGTTGCTATAAAATATCAAAAAAGTAAAAGAAAGTTATGCAGATGCGGTCTTTAAATCATTTTCATGTACGTTAACTTTATTTATCGGTTGTATAAAAACATATGCCTTTCACGGCATTGCGCAATTATAGGTAGCAATCATTTAACGTAATCATTTGTTTTAGACAAACACTGCCAGGTTTTCTTGCGTCGCTGATATCTACATACGAAGAACCGTTATTCTGGCAACCGTTTTGCATCACGCGTTTTCATCGGGTTGCTAGATTATGTGGGGTAATCTATTGGGTCGCCAAATAAACATTTGTTCGCTCTTCGATCCCGGTGCTAATGTTTTAAATTGGCGAAGAATTATAACGACAAATGTTATAAGTTTCTTGTGAAATCTATCACTTTTTTTTATCTGCACTCGGAGATGTAAGAGCAAATATTTTTTGGGTTACGCCTCGGTGAACTTTTCTCGGCGCAGACAGGGGATTTATCTCTCTCATCTTATGTAAATGATAATATTTCCCCTTTTTGTAACTTGTTAAAATGTTTAAAAAAATTGTTGGTTCCTGTAATTAAAGGTTGCAGTTTTTGCATTTTAAACACCCATTTCACCAACTGAGATACCCAGGGCGAATCTGGAGAACCTATTCCACCCAGCTTACTTCACTGATCGTAACATCTGGTTTGATATATGAATCATCTCAACAGAATAAATCGCAGGTAATGGAACTCCAGTAAACGCTGAATACGTTATTACACTAGATTCTTTTAATCTAGCTTCATTAATTAATTTAATCTAAATAGATCTAGTGTAATTTCGTATCCAGCGTTTACTGGAATTCCACTGCCTGCGATTTGTTCTGTTGAACTTCTGTTGTGATTCATATATCAGACCGATCATAAGGTTGACTGAGTGAATTAAGTCCTCCAGATACAACCAGGATAACTCAGTTGGCAGAACATTTGCAGCTTCAGACAAGAGATCTTTGGTTCGTATTCTAGCTTGGACATTTTTCTCCTAGTTGGAAATTTTCATTTAATATAATTTATTTATTACATAAATTAATCTACTTTAACCCCTTCGGGATGAGAGCCTTTTACGCAATTTTTAATCTTTTGTCACCGTTTTTTCAAAACAGAAATTTGTGTCTTCTTGAATCGAGAAAATGGGCTGATTAAATAAGGCAAATTTTACAGTAAAATTTTACTGCTGAAGAAAAACAAGGATTCTGAGAGCTTCATGCGGCACGTATACGTGTCGCTCGTCCCCAACGGGTTATATATATATGGATAGTTCTGAAATTAAGTGGAAATTTGAGTACCAATAAATTTTTTTGTACTTTTATGCAAATAATTGTTCAACTAAATAGATAATCTATAAAGGCACATCTAAAACTTGTATTAAAAAATACTTTAGAATGAATTTAAAATTTAAAACTATTTTAATAAAATTAAAATCATACTAAATGTCACTTCCATGGTATGTCCCTCCATGCCTGATTTTACTTTACAACATGAATGTATCCCATAAGATAACGAAAAAATCCGTATAAAATGCATGAAGTTAAAAAATGAATATACTTCACTTACTTTATAAAAGAAAAATTTGAAAATTTATAATAAAAAAATTACAGACCAAGACAGAATTAGAATTAGTCCCCAGAATTAGAGCTACTTCCATGACATATCAGTTATAGTTATATAAAAATCTACTAGATGGCAGCATAATCTAGAGCTTGGAATAAAAATTAACTACATGCAGCTACTTATTTGATGGAATACTTTTGAAGCATGGAAAGTTGTTACTTCATCTAGTTTTAATTAAAAAGCTTTTAATTACCTTAGTGTACTTTAATTGGGTGTCAACTCCATGGCCTCATTCTTTTTGTCAGTTTTAAAAATAGCAGAATTCTGTTGATAAGTAGCGTTAAATTACTTCATTTAATTTTGTATCCAAGTAGCATTATGTTCATGTTGTGTATAGTTTAGAAAATATTAGACTTAATCTCAGATATGTCACCTCCATGCATGTCACCTCCATGCATGTCACCTCCATGCCATTGTTGTATCATGGAGGTGTTATTGACCCATGGATCTGACATTTATTGATGTAAACAATATTTTAAGGGTGCTTAAAATATATATTTTTAATTATTGAACCTGTATTTATATTTTCGGGATATTTTTATATTAATAAAAATATTTTTTGAAACTAAAAATTTTTAATTCTAAAATATTTAATTTTGTATAAATTTGATTTTTTAACGCCTTTCAGTATTTCTTTAAATACAAGTTAATTCTTAGATTTAATTAAACTCTATTTTAAAACCTCTTATTAAATTTCCTGATCTCCTAAACTTTAAAAAATAAATAAAAAAAAACTAAATTGAAAATTTCAGTTTTTCTATGGTAGCCAATTTGATAGCAGTCGAAACAAAATACACAAAATATTTGTGTAATATTTAATATATTTAAATAATTTGGCCACACTAGAGTAGTCTGCAGTCGCATATTTAAAGTGCTTTTTTTCTATTTATCTATTAATCTACTTATTTTATCTAATTGCACATTAATATTTTTAAATATTTTTTAGTTATCATGGCTCGGGCATAAAGCAAAAAGAATTCTGTAGAGAAGATAAGAAAACTCAGACGAGAAGCAGAGCAGAACAGAAAAGATAAAATTAAAGAAAATCCAGAACTGTATGAAGAATGTAAGGAAAAAGAACGTTAAAGATATTACAAGAGGAGAAAAGAAGAAAAAATAAAAGCTATTTCTCAATTGAGTGAACGAGAGAAGCGTGCACAAAGAAAGAATTGGGTACAAAAGACAAGGAAAATTCCGGAGAAGAAAGCAAATACAGAAAAATTACAGCAAGTTTTTTTGAAATTCTACTACACCAGAAACATATGATGATCTAGAAATTATAAACAATCCTATTGCGAATGTTAAAGATGTGATAGGAAAAGCATGTACCAGTCGGGTAAAAAGTAATCGAAAAATGGTTAACATAAACAAAACAAAGGTATACTAAAGAATGAAATTGCTTGAAAAAGATCTTAAAAATGTTATGAAAAGTTGAAATATAAAAGAAAGAAAGATTATTATAAAAAAGATATCAACGCATCATAAGTAAAAGAAAAATTTTAAACGGTCCGAAAGAGAAGGTAAAGAAAATATGAAAAGATGAAAATGTTTCTCCTAAAGTCAGAAAATACCTGGAATTCAGTTCAGCATTGACCACTCAAATCGAGAAAAATTTTGAAAAAAAGGAAAGTCTCAAAAGTCAAAGAAAACCTTTGGATTTATCCTTTCTGGAAAAATAAAGAAGTACCGCAATATACACAAGATTTCAGTTATGTCCTGTTAATCTGTATTTAGCAAATGCGACCTCAGTTAAAGTACGTAGAAGTTAAATTTATGCAAAGATGTTCGGGATCCAAGAACAAATTTCTTTTCAGTAAGGATCAAGAAGCGATCATAAGATATGAAAAATGAATTTGTGTGGTTTAAACAGCGGAAAGTGAACAATCGGTTACAATATAACATTCATTTAATCCCTCAAAACTGCAATATTACTTAATGAAAAATTAAATTTCAGCTTTGTTCTTTTTTAACATGTTACTCAAGAATAGTGTTCTTTACCTGTATTGTAATCCAGTTTTTTAACATGTTACTCAAGAATAGTGTTCTTTACCTGTATTGTAATCCAGTTTTTGTTTTGATGTGTTATTTAAATTTCTGTATTTCATTGAAATCACATAATATACCTCTTAAATAAAACAAAACAAAACAAAAACAAAAACAAAAACAAAAATAAAACAATACCGCAACTATAAATGTTTTCCAGTTTAATAAATAGACAAGAAAACTTATATTCATAATTACTATTAAAGGTTGTCACATCCATGGAATAATGTGTCACATCCATGTTTATATGACAAATGAAATTTAATTTTAAATTAAAAAAAATAACTTTGACCTCTGATCATTATTTATTTATCTCTAAAACCTTAAGAAAATATTAGAAACACAACTTAAATGCGCAATTAGAACTTTTATTTTTTTTAAATTACCAAAGTGAAATTTCCATTTAATTTCAGAACTAGCCATATATATATGTGTGTGTGTGTCTATTGTTTGATTAGAAACATCACCCTCATAATACACATTATTCTACAATATAAACGAACATGAAAAATTATTTTTTTTATTAAAAAGAAATATGGAAAAAAGACACCGATACAGGGATTTTTACTTTAAGGCTCCTGTCCCTGCCGGCGAAGGAACTCACGAGCTAATGCATTGGATAGCCGAGATCTGTCTTTACAGCACACCTTTCTTACTTTTTCGATTTGGGTTGCAGATATTTTTTAGAATGACACTTTCATTTTCAGAACCGGTTTTGAAATTTAAACTAACTTTATAAAAAAATATCTACGACCAAAATCGTAAAAGTGAAAAATGTGCGATGTAGAGACGGATCTCGGCTATCCAATGCAAAAAAATGATGTAAAAATGTCGAAATGCAAACGAGATATTAGATAAATCCCTCCCCATGGGATTAGCATTAGCTCGTTAGTGTCTTCGTCGGCAGGGACAGGAGCCTTAAAGGTAAAAATTATCCATCACTAATACGTTAGCATATTTTGTTTAACCCCTTTTATCGACGTTTCATCTATAAGTATCCGATGGTTTTATTCTTTCATGTCCTCTTATTCGACGATATGACATTCTTTATTCGTGATTTGATAAAACATTAGTACATTTAAGTACGGAATTGATATTTATCAACCTATGTATATACACAATACTTACTTACTGTATAAATATAAGTGCTATGTACATATTTCAGAATTAATAATAAAAATGTAGCAGTAATATATTCTTTTCAAAACTGTAACTATTTCATTACATAACTTCTACATGATAAATGATACAAGAAGAAATTTTCAAAGATGTTGCAACTGATATTTATTTCAAATGTAATACTATTTATGATTATTTTTGTATTATTTAAAATCATATTTTTGAAAAAAAGTAAAGAACTTTACAATTTTATAAAAGCATTTCGATTGAAAAGGTAGAATTTTAATAACTGCAAATATATATACTCAATAAAGCATCATCTATTATCAGAAAAGGAATGGAATTTCCCGAATGCCAAGTGAAAAATATTTCTGGCTGAGCTATCTGGCATTCTGCAAATAAAATTCACATGGCGATATTCACTTCTTATTCTTCATTTTATTTATTGGTAGATTAATCTTCAAGGAATTTGCTTATTTTATTATCAAAAGTTTTTGAAATACAATGGTGAATAACTATAAACAATGTGAATGTAAAACAAAGTATATATATATATTATTGGCAGGTTATATTCACGCATCTTAGTAGATTCAATTTATAAATAAATTAAAAAAAAATAAAACTCGGAGAGTTTTTATTATATTCATGTTTTTGGGGCAACACCGTATTATCATGCACATTAGATTGCTGCACGTGTGTGGTTATATCAACCCGAACCCGAAAATTCTATCTCAAGTCCAGCGAAGAGACGCAGGCCTGAAAACTTTTGACCGTATACCAAGTGATTCACTAAGATCGAAACTTAAGCTGTTTCCTGAAATATTGTCTCTAGATACATACTTCTAATTATAAAGTTACACAAAAAAGTTGCAAAATTGAAGGAGATAAGTTGCAACTCCATGGGGGGGGGAGGGTCTATTTGAGAAAATACCAAAACTAAATTTTTTACGACGCCGTAGGATGAAATTTCCAATTGGGAATATTTTTCTTATCTGATCCTGAAAAAAAACACAGAAAATTACATCTTCATATCTACAAAACTCGCAGAGGTATTCCCGTTTAAATAATTCGCCAGGTTTGAAAGGATTAGACACATATTGGAGTGCGTGTAATTCAGGAAACAATGTTGTTTTATGAGTTCTAGGAAACATGCAAAAAATATATTTATTGAGTTAGAATTTTGATTTTTTTTCTGTTTTTGTGGAGGTTAGCCATATAATTTGCAAACAAAATCACATCCTAAAATTCCTCATAATATTCAAAAATAAATTTAAATGATTATCCCATTTTTTTAAGTGAGGCAATTTAAAATCGTTAAAACTCGAAACACTATTTGTCGAATTTAAATATTTTTCATTTAATTAAAGAGGAAAATAAAATTTTAAATTTGATCCAGGATTTTTTTCTTAGCTTTAAAATCATTAAAAATATAAATTTAAAAATTGATGAACCTGATTTTTAAAAAAATCATATTTTCAAAAGAAAATACTTTTTTTCAAATTTGCCGAAAAAAATTAATGTAAAATAATAAAAAAAGATATGTTCCATGTGTTCAACTTTTTATTTTTAACAAATTTTGACTTAAAGACGAGAAATGGTAGAAAAAACCTCATGCAGAAAAACGCATTTAAAGTTTTCAACAAAGATTGACTCCTAATAAAATGACTCCTAATATTACAGCTGAGTAAAAAACTCCTTCGTGTAGCTTAAACTTTCAATTCAGTTTAACTTTTGCACTTCCCACCTTCTTATGTACTAATTAAACGTCCATCAGTTGATTTAAAACAAGGCTTTTTTTAACATTTCGATTAAGGGTTTTTTCATAATTTTAGACCTCGCAACTTCAGGTTTATAACGTCTCGGCGAGATCGTTAAAAAAGGCTGTAATCTGGGGCCGGCTCCGGCCAGGATCTTACTTTTTCTGAAGAAAAGTCCGTGCCGGGTCACACGTACTTTTTCATTCCGAATCGGGACTGGCTTCCTTCTTCCTAGGTCTGAACGGGGGGAATTTTCAGTCCCGGTCTCGACCCAACCTTTATTGAAATCATTGTCTCTGACTGATCTGATCCGTGCAAAAATCAGTAAAATTTGACTCAATTCAAATTTTTTTACAAAAAGGGCAACTATTTTTAAATAGCCATTATCTTACACTTAAATTTTAAAAATTCGTTTTTTAAAAGGATAGTTGATTTAAAGGCCAAAAAAAATATTAAAATACAGTAAAACCAGTTAAAAAGAACCTGCCAATGGTTTTATAAGAATGACACTTTTCTTGAGATCTTCAATACCTAGTTTTTCCAGCAAATCTTTTTCCAACTGCCAAAAGACCGTAAAGACAAGTAAAGGACTATATTTTGTGAAATTACACTCAGGAATCGCACAATCAGAAAAGTAGTTTTTGTTTCAATGAAAATTTGTCATTAAAAAAAAATTCTTTATTTTATACGTAATACGCTGCCAATATATGCATGAAATGTATATATATTTACATTTCTACGAAAGGTATATATTTTTTCATTTATTTATCATTCCTATACTTTGTTTTACTAAAATATGCCCTTAGCTGCTTGTTATAGAAGCTATTTGATTTATTTCCATTTATTAGAAAAATTACCAAAATCCTGTTTTTTTCTGAAATTTTAGGCACGATGCGCTGCCACCAGACATAAAGATGTATTTATTTTTGCTTTTGTGTTTTAGTAAGATATGCTAGAGACGAGTTTTTCGCGGTTAGGCGAATAATAAAAGAAGAAAATTTTTTTTGGCCCCCTACCTGATAGGTAGGTCATATCCCCACTAAGAGCCTAGAAATGCCCAATTAGACGGCTATCGAAGAGTCGAAGAAAATACATATTGTCAAGTACGAAAGACGGATTTAAGGTTCCAGATACAATATTATTATTTTATAACAAACAACTAATTGCAAACAAATTAAATTAGAAATACAATATTATTAAATTTCTATTTATTTATTTATTTATTTATTTATTTATTTATTTTTTTGTCAGGAAGGGGTAGTGTGGCGTTTGAAATTACATAGGATTTTTTAATTGGGATTAAATTTTTAACACATTATTTATTTTAGCATGAAGAGCTTTTGTGACATTTGGATTTACAAAGGGATTTTGATTTTTTATTACACTTTTTTTTTTTTTTTTTTTTTTTTTTTTTTTGGCAGGAAGGGTTTTTAAAGGTTTTTTTTTTCACATTTGCAGCAACTTGAGTTACAATTTTCTTCATACCTTCTGAAATCCTTCACCACCTAAATTAGAATTCTTACGTACATATTCTTTTATAATTATTTCATTCACCGGAACTTCATTAACTGCAATTAAAGCTTCCTAGCTGACAGAAAATTCGTTCTTTCTGTACAGTTTATTTAAAATGCTGTTTACATAAATTTTCACACAAAATTACAAAGAAAGCATATAGAAATTCTGACAGCTATAATATTTTGGATATGAGTCTCACTCATATCTACCTGTGGTATTCTTATTCGAACAGTTTCCCCTGCATGTGCACTTGGACATTTATAATTTTAACCGTATCATATTTTCCGCTTGCTTATTTAGGGACAGTTTAGCAGAGAGTCGAGCTTCTTGAATAGATTTGAGACTTCATCTAGTAAAAAAGAAGCCGCTTCCTTTTTTTTTTTTTTTTTTTTTTTCAAAATCGTACTTTTCAACATCACCGAAACTTATTTTTCTCTTTGCTATTTCAAAATTATGTTCCTCCCGCTCAATTTTACTAACACTCATATTACCATTCTTAACTGAACCCAGAATTCTTACCTACAAGTCTTCATTCGATTTATCCTGTTCCACGTCCATAATAACGTCATTCATTGCGCCTATATCCTCATCCATGTTTGCGATTGCTGTCTGAAGTTGCGTATCATTACTAGACTGATTTCTTATACAGCCAGATCTTTTTTACATGTAATTCCTGACAAATTATCGACTCGCAAATAGTTTGCCAAACCTACATTAAATAAAGCTTTTGCAATCTATTCCACAGGGACGGGCTCTATTTTTCATTAATGGAACCACTTTGTTGTATTGTTTGACCACTTTTTTGTATTATTATTTTCAAGCCAAGTGGATAACATATTCTCAATATCTTTGTTTGCTCATTCAATTGTGCTTTGCAATTCACTGTGTCTTGGTTTTCGATTAAAATTTTAGTAGATTCCATATCACACAAACTTCTTGAATAATTTTACTAGCGAATTCTAGGCCATAGTCACTTTGTAAGATGCACGGTGTTAAAACTATTGTGAACACATCCATTAACTGATAAGCATATTCCTCTGCACGGCGTATTTTTAATGCATTTAAATGAATAAATTTCGAATTCACAACAAAAATCAAACCAAATTGACACTACTTGGCAGGTAAAACAATCGAAACTGGCGAAAAAAAAAATTATTGAGCATCCCGAAAGATGCATCTAAGCTAAACTATCAACTGATATCATCAATTTATAGCCAACAGAGAAAAAAATTGTGCGCTCACAAAAGCTGCAATAGTGAGGCGCTGCACGGAATAAATATACTCAGTTGCTGTTAAGACATCCAATGGTTGGTTTCGTGTTTGATTAAAGAAGATCAGTTAAACATTTGAAAAGAAGCTAAGATAAAATGAATTAAGTAAACAGAGTCTATGCCTCAGGGTATTTTTTAACATCGTTATAAAACGATTGACACAATACAATTTACTACAATTACTTCAATTTACTGCTTTAACCCCTTCAAGGGCGGTGGATTATTTTTGGACAACTTAATTTTAACTCTTAAATGCCACATTCGCACCTGAATATTGGAAAGAAAATTTTCCTTTTATTAAGTAAGTGAAGAAAAGCATTTTCGTATTTCGAAACTTGTTTGTAAATTCTGGTGCCATATACTGATTTCAATATTTTACGAATAGAAGAACCTTGCCTCTGAAACGGTTAAACGCATATTAATGTATTTATTATTTTAAAGTTTCCTTTCTCTTTCAATATTCAAGTGTAAATACAATTTTAAAACCATAATTTTCAATATTTTAATGCTTTTAACACGTACCCATTTAATAGTAATTTATTTTTTGTTTCTGTTTTTAATAGTCACGCGTAAATAAATAAATTTTTACTCGTTAGGAAATAATATTATTTGCGCTGTTTTTAGAATTGAAAACAATCTATATAATAATAGCCTAAGTCATGTGAATATCATCAACAGTTCCGGGAGGATCCCTTTGCTTTTTATATTCCAGGAGGAAATTTTGGTACTTTAATGTTAGCCAGCCACAGGTGATAAGTCGCCAAATATTATTTTATCGCCATCATTTCACCTATATCATAATAGTCCTAGTCATGTAATTGCCATACACAATTACGGCTGATCCCTTCGCTTTTCACAAGAAAGGTATCCATTTTGATTAAAGAATCAAAATTATTTTTTCGAATAAAACTACATAAAAGTAGCCACGATCGCAGAGAATGCTTGGTATTTCTATGTTAGCCGGGTGCAAATCTCGCCAATAGCTTTTTTTTTTTTTTTTTTTTTTTTTTTTTTTTTTTAACTCGCCAGTTAGCATTTTTTTTCATTTTTCGAGTGGTAAATTAAAACAGTACTACTTGGTTATCCCATCGAACAAAAATCTATCGCCAAATTATAAGATTAAATCCCAATAATCGTTGATCGTAAATGTCACATTCATTTGACTTTAAGGAAGTTACATATGTTTACGCCATCAAGTGATTTTTTATTTCGACTTTTTATTTGTATTTTTATTAATGTTATACTAATTTATTTGTTCTTTTGTTATTTAAAATAAAAATTGTGTCAATTTGTATGAATTGCAGAGTGGTTTGGCGATTTGTATAATTTGGCGAAATCTGTCGACGGATAACTAAGTAGTACAATTAAAACATTGATTTGAAATCGAAAATAAATGTCATTATTTGTTGCATTATTTAATATTTGGCATAGATGTCATGTTAGCCCTTCTTTTTACGACAAGTTGGCGAAAACCTCGTTTTCGAATACAAGTTACATATGCACTTTTAAATTATATTCTATTATTTTTAAAATGAAATAAAAATAAATAAAAAAAGTTTAATTAATAACTATATAACAAAACAATTTATAACATTAAAAAAAATAAATGTGAATAAACATTTATTAATAAAAATGAAACAATAGCCGTGTTATCATGCTAGGAAAAATTGCGCCATTTTGGCGCCAATTAGGTATCCTAGTGCATATAAGACATTATGTGCCTAATATTTTTCTTTTCGTTTCGATTAAAAAAGAAAGAAATGAATGACATTAATTTTAAGTGTTTCAGTTTTAAAAGAAAGTTTTGTATTAAATAAAATGATAATAAAATACAAAAAAAGTGTAAAAAAAATGCGATGGGAGAAATATTTGGCGATTTATCACCTGCGTCGCGCTAACGTAATAGTACCGAATAATCAGAATCTCCGAATTTGGCGAAAGATTGTTCAAGTAAACTGAATTATGAATAAAAGTGACATGATATATTTCTTAGTATACATTTAAGGGAGGCCAAACTGGTCGCCAAAATATTTTTAAATAATAACCTTTTCTAAACTATGAAAAAATTATCTGTTATGATTTAAATTTGAGTTGCCATCATTAGAAAAAAAGTGTTTAAAATTACAAAAAAAAAACTAATATCTAGAAAACTTATTCGAATTTAAAATTTCTAATACTAGTTTTGAGATCTGCGCATCAATACGGATTTTTGGTATTAATTTCATCGCATAATATTCCATATTTTAGGAGAAATTGCCGTGAAACATAATCAGTTGTTTAATTAGACGTTCCATAAAATTGTTTCATAAAGTCGTATCATATAATCGTTTCATATAATCGTTTCAAAAAGTCGTTTCATAAATTCGTTTCATTAGGATATTATATATATATAGGGTAGATATATATATACGCTGGTGGACAAAACTTAAGGACCACTGCTCTTTTAAATGATTAAAGTTAGAAAAAGATCCACAGCAGCATGTGTAAATTTGCATGAATGCAGTATGTACTGTGTTTTGTAAAACTTGTGCAAAATTTGTACTTCTGCTTTTGTCGATCACGTGACAGCAGAGATAAGAGATTTTAGGCAATCGATGGGTGCTCTGAGTTGTCATTAGATGTAAAAATTGAAGGAGATGGAGAGGAGCTTGGACATTGAAATTTTAAACATGTCTTCGAGGCATCATTTAGGTGCTATTACTCGTGATAGAATAATCAGAAAGTTGAGGCTATAGGCGACATTCCAAAAGAGTGGAATATGTACTAGGTGCACGGGAAGAGGTCGTCATAGCAGTACGACGTCTCAAGAAGATCGCTATATTGTTATTTCGGCAAAAAAGATCCGGAGCAGCACAACAGGTCAATTAGAAAATCAACTTTCGCTGCCACAGGAACTAAAATATCCCGGACAACTGTTGCAAGACGTTTGAAAAAGGGTGGTCTATACGCCCGATGTCCTGTTGTGTGTGTCCCACTCTCGAGACGCCATAGTTTACAGGTGTGCGGTATGCATCGCAATTGGACTGATGACGACTGGCCTACCGTGCTCTTCTTAGATGAGGGTAGATTCAGTCTATCGTCTGATTGTAGACGCAAACTGATAAGGCACGATGTTGGTAGCGCTTACTGTCGCGAAAATATTCCAGAAAGTAATCGATTTGCGACTTCAAGTATCCTGGTGTGGGCAGGCATCCTGTTCAATGGTCCCACGTATCTCTATGTGCATGACCAAGGGTCCATGTCCGGTAGAAGGTACATTGAAGATGTCCTGCTTCCACATATTCGTCGTTTTCAAGGTGCTGTCGGCGAAAAGTTTCGTTTTATGTACGATAACGCACCTTGTCATCGTACACAGTCTGTACAAGATAGTTTTGAGGCCGATGATACCCATCCCATAGACTGGCCAGCACGTTCCCTGACCTGAATCTCATTGAAAATGTATGGAAATTCTTGGGGAGACGTATTGCTGCTCGACAATTTCCTCCCGCAAAGAAGGAAACCTTCATCCGTGCAGTGAAGGAGGAATGAGGCAACTTGCCTCAACAGCTACTGAATCATGTTGTTCATATGGCACTGACGATATTTAATGTGAGTATTTTGCTTTCTTTGCAAAGTCACGTTTTCGGACAATATTCACGTTTCAGAAAAAATAGCCTCGGGTAATGCCCTGTATAAATCCATTCAACAAAATTTTTATCTTGTATCCTGTGTAACATTCTGTTAATACTATTGTTTGCTTCTTGACCCACAATCTCACGTAGATTCTCATTCACGTGTACATTTCTACTTTGTCCTTAACTTTTGTCCACCAGTATATATATACATATACACTGGTGGTATATACATATATATATATATATATATAGATTGGTTTAGTAAATTGCTGGAGAAGTTTTAACGTTTATGGAGTGATTGAGAGAAATATACAGTATATTTATCTTTTATTACATACATTGAGTTTCAATGAAAATTTTAACTAAATATTGAAAACAAAAATTAAATTTTTAAATTTTTAAAATATAAAGAGATGCAAATTAAAAAGCCGCATTCTCTGTTCCTGAAAATACATAGTAATCAAATTATTAACAAAATAAGTTTTTAATGAATCATTTGAATACAGCTCTCAGTATATTTATTATGTATGAATGATGCAATACATTTTTTTTCAGTGGGTATATATAACTAAAATATTTGGTCGTATAATAAATTCACAGTATGTTCATACTTTTTTAGTCGTATAGTAGCTTGTTCGGTCACTTTATGATACACAAAAATATATGAGAAATAAGGAAAATATAAGAAATAAGTAAAAAAAAAGTACATGAAAAGTATTCTCTCATTAGCATCACAGATATTGAAAAATATCCTAGGGCTAAAATCGAATTATTAATAACAGTAATTCTTATTCTAGAATATTCAGTTACAAATAATGACATTCTCAAAATTCTGTTATCATGTTTATTTAATTGCTTGCTTCTTTCTTTTGAAACAGTAAAAATTAACATTTAGAAACCAAAAAAAAAAAAAAATATATTATTATTAAAAAATGAAAAATGATTGCATTTTTTAAAAAGGAATAAATTCTAAAATTAAATGTTATATATAGGAATAAGCTTTATTTATATTCGCTACGCATGCTCTATTCTAAAGACTTTTATGCTATTTCTTGTATTATTTATATTCCCTATAAATGATTATTTATATTATCATTTTACCTTTATTTTATATTCTATATATATATATATACAGGGTGTCCGGTCTCAACGGTGTCCAATGGCTAATTCCTAAACCGTTAGTCATAGACATATAGTTCCAGTTACAAAAATGTTTTTAATCCGGTAAAGAAATATTTTAAAAGCGATTTGGGTCAATAAAAACTTTTCTTAAAAAAATACGACATTTAAATTTTTATACGGTCCTCCGGTCCTATAAGTTATATTTTGTAACTTTTTCCTCTTACACTGACAAGTAAGACAAAAAAAGTTCCCATTCATATAACACTAAAATTGAGCGAATTATGAAACTTTAAAAATGCATGCCTTATGCCACTTTTCTGCTCCGAAAACAAATGAGTTCGGCTTGGCTTTGAGGGGTCACTTACTAAGTGCTTAAAGTATTCGAAGATCTTATTTCATGTGTATCGGCGCTTTGAAAAAAAATCGTACAAGTATTACGATTAAGATAACATTTATTAAGTTTCAGATTGGCTAATATAACATATGCTTTTTCTTTCTCTCAGGATTTGAGACTGTTTCTTTTATGATTTCTTTTAACAAAAATTATGTTATTTTTATAAGTTTTTATGTCAGTTCAAAATTTGTACTCGAACTTTAGCCCACTTTCAAATATCCGATCGAGATTACATTTTACATACTAGCGCTAATCCTGTAACAATCTAATATTATTATGATTTTCGGTGGTTACCATTTATACTTATTTTACAGGATAACACAAAAAATTCGGATAGATTACCGCCAAGAAGTTTAAGAAAAAGTTTTAGATTAGATAAGACAAGACTGCGATTGTTGGGTTTTTTAACTTTTATGTATTTTTTAGCACTGAATCCGAAAATTACCTTAATTTTTAACCAGCATGTCAGGATATTTCACAAATCATAAATTGTCAAATTTAAAGAATAACAAAAATCGGATACTATAAAGTAAAGGAGATGGTTGTTTTTTTTAACTTTTGATAATTGATTTTTACGTACACTTTTTAGCACTGAATCTCAAAATGAACTTCATATTTAACCATCACGTTAGAATTTTTTTGTAAATCGTAAATGTGTAAGTTAAAATATAGTGAAAATCTCATACTATAAAAGGTATGTAAAACATTTTTTATTTTATTTTATTTTACTCAATAACTTACTAGATATTTTTGCTTATCCTGAGATTTTTACAGCTAAACAGCTGAGTGGTTCGATGAGATGGGGGAGGGGGGGGGGAATTCAATTTTAACTTTGAACTTTTTAACGTTGAAATTTGCAATTTGCGAAAACTCCTAATGTGACGGTTAAAAATGAAGCTCAATTTCGGACTCAGAGGTACAGAATACATAAGAATCAATTATCAAAAGCTAAAAAACATGACATAACCCATCTTTTCGAGCCTAGTGTAATCTATTAATGTTTTAAAATACGTATCATTTTGTAAAGAATTGAGGCTGTTAATTTAGCATCATTTTATTTAATAAAAATTCTATTTTTCTTTCTTCTTAAATGTTTATTACAAATTGTATATTTTGCATTAATATGTCATAGTGATTAAAGATTTCAAATTTATATTGCAATGTTAATTTTACTCTCAACCATTTTTTAATATATCTGATGAAATTATATTTCGACTAAATTTGTGAATGACGGCCAATTTGTCAGCAAAAAATTTCCTCCAACTTTAAACAGCTATTACTCGGTCAATTTTAATCGTAGAATAACGGGACTTTTTTTTTTTTTTTGTATTACTTGTCAGTGTAAAAGGAAATTTTTACTAAATATAACTTATAGGACCAGGGGACCGTATAAAAATTTAAATTTCGTAATTTTTAAAGAAATGTTTTTATTGACCCAAATAGCTTATAAAATATTTCTTTATCTGATTTAAAACATTTTTGTAATTGGAACTATATGTCTATGACTAAAGGTTTAGGAATTAGCCATAGGACTCAGTTGAGACCGGACACCCTGTATATACACTCATGTATGTGAAAATTGCAACACCATGAAAGAATGATCAGAATTAAATGAAATTTAATACATAAACGACTGGTATAGGTACAAAAAAATATTACATTTTCAAAGAAAAAAAACAACAAAAAAAAAAACAATCTTAAGTGTTCGAAATCAGTATTTGGTGTAGCCACCAAGCGCTGGTATACGACGGGGCATGGAGTCAAATGAAGAGAGTTTGAGAGATTTTTAATGTCTGTTTGGGAAAGAGCATTTCATATTCCTTGTATGCGTACCCTAAGTGTGTCTGTAGAAGCTATAGGAGTTGGATAACGAGCCAGACGCCGTTCAACGAAATCCCCCCACATTCCCCCATATTTTCAATGGGACACATATCCGGCGAATAAGCAGGCCACGGAAGAAGCTGTATGTGGTTTGCTGACAAAAAGTCTAAAACATTCCTTGCAATATGTGAACAGGCGAAAACCTTTTGAAAGATAGCTCCAGGAATGCCTTGAAGGAAAGAAACGACTTTGGACTCTAGCACTTTACTAATCTGATTTACTAATCTGATGTACCTGTTGCTATTCAGATTACCCACAATTCGTAACAGCTGCGATCGTCTATAATAAACAATCGCATCCCAGACCATAAATCCCGGTGTTCGTCTACTTTGACGTTCAATAATGCACTCCGGAAAAAAACGTTCATCTGCATAGTGTTTAACACGAATCCGGCCATAATGGTACCACAAATGAAATCGGCATTCGTCAGATAAGACATCTTGTTTCCGATCTGCATACCTGTCTCTATTTACATGAGCACATTGCAGTCGCAGGAATAGATGGTTTTACTGGAGGGGATCCTATATAAATGTCTTGCATGGAGTCCACGGTGCAGCAGACGTCGACGAATTGACGATGCAAACAGTGATACACCCGTAGCAGTTGACCAATGTGCTGCCAACTGTCTAGATTGAGCTATACGGTCCACCAGCGCCATGCGGACCATGTGTCTATCATCGCGCATTGACGTCACCATTCGGGATCCACTCTCAGATTTCCCAGTTGTCCGATTCTCGTCAGTCCACTTCTTCCGACTGCAACTCTTTACACTGATAGCTATTCATCAGTTCAAGCACTTCACAGTTTAATTCCTGGTAATGCTATTATTGATGAAATCTATGGAAAGCGAATTGGTAATTCAAATAAGACCATTATGATAGGATGGATTAAGGCGCATATAGGATTAATAGGTAATGAACGTGCAGATGAACTGGCCAAGAATGCGCTAAACGACGATAACGTTGATATTATTACTGACATTGGTTATCCTACCTCTGTAGTTAGGAAACACTTTAAAAAGGAACTTATTACCAAGTGGCAAGAGTATTGGTTTGAATCATACAAAGGCAGAGACAGTTATGATGTATTAAAACGCGTTAATACTGATTTTATTTGTGGCAATCAAATTTTGATTTACTTTATTAGTGGGCACGGAAGTTTCCCGATGTTTCATAAGATGTTTCATATTTAGCTTCATAAGATAGAGAAAAGATCGCATAACATATGCAATTGTGGTAGTAAGGGAGACGTGTTACATTATCTCTTTGGTAACTGTAGGTTGGTGAAACACTGTTTTAGATTTGATCCTAATCTCACTGTCAGGCAAAATATGAAGTCTGTTCTTTTTTATGGTAATAATTATAATAAATTGAAAGATAATTACAACATTCTAAACAGTTTATACTTTTTCATTAAATATAGATTTTAATGCTATTCATTTGTCTTGTCTATGAAGTTTATTTAAGTTGTCTAATAATTTATTAGCATGGATTTGGATTTATATAGTTAAGATGTTTCTTTGATCCAGTAGTCAGGAAGCGTTTGACTTTTTCATTATATTGTTCTTGGCATGATAGTCACGTCATCAGTACTGCAATCTATTTGGATCTGACGTTATATTTATTAAAGTTTATTTAGTTGATCTCATGAATATATTACCTATTTGAGTACCTGTTCTTCAAACTATTTAAAAAATAAGTTTAAGTGATTTTATCATGGCTTATGAAACTGATCTGTTGTCGGCTTTATTGTGGTCTGATCTCTGGTAGTGCATTTTTATCTACTTGTATTTACAAGCTTGAATAGCTGATTGGCGTCTAACCTTGTCTCCGTTATGGTGATATTGACTGTGAGAGTTTCGTTGCATCTTCAGTGGGTATTGTTTGGAACAATCGTGTTGGATATCTAACACATTAGAACTTTTCTGTGTTTGGAACTATCATCATATAGTGGCATGAATATTGGTAATAAGTAGATTGGTGTAATGATATTAGACTGCTAGACTATCACATTTTTGGGGCATTTCCTGAGACTGCACGAACTGCTTTCTACCCATCTGTTTGTTTTTCAGTTCAAATGGAACAGCTTTCCTTGTTCTGTTAATTCTTAGTTAATGCATGGCTCACTGTGTGGACGATGTACTTTTATTCCTATTTTTAATTAGTTCATTTATATATTACTTTAGTTTTTAGTTGTAGTTAATTCTATTTTATCTTAGTTTTTCAGCAGTTGCTGATCTGCTTTGGCGTGTGCCAACTCAGCTTGTGTACAGTCAGTGAATGATTTGTTGATTTTTATTGTAATTTATGACGTTGAGGGCCTGGTATATCTGGGTGGTAGTAGGGGTTTTTGCTGCCGGGACATTGGTTCCATAAACCATGCGGTTGGCGTCCCGGCTAGCCGATTTAG
The DNA here is from genome assembly GCA_963932465.1 of Maratus speciosus. NCBI lineage: Eukaryota > Metazoa > Arthropoda > Arachnida > Araneae > Salticidae > Maratus > Maratus speciosus. The sequence goes on from OZ010790.1 coordinate 54,899,542, forward strand.
ATCCACTTCTTCCGAACTCGCATTGCTCTGTTACTGTTACGCTGCACACGATCCTCTATTGCACTATAGGGAAATCCTTCTTCACGAATGACGATGATTCTTCCCATTAAAACTCTACCTGTTCTTGAAATACCGCCCTCTTTCTTCGAAAAGGCATAGTTACGTGTCACCCAAAGTTTACTATTATCAAATAACCACAGACAATTCTCAATGTCTCACTACATCCCTCTATTTTACATTTACAGCCACAGTCCACAGGCGCCGCTCAGCCCACGCATGCGCGGTGACTCTGAAATTAGAATCATTTGCGTAACGCACTATAACTTGCATTCTCTGAAATTTTCATTTCAATCGCGTTTTTTTTTTTTTCATGGTGTTGCAATTTTCACAAAAATGAGTGTATATACACTGCTGGTCATTAAAATTGCAACACCATGAAATAGAGAAAATATAAAAAAAATATATTTATTGTACGTAAAGAGCATGGCATGAAAACGAAATGATTAAATTTGTAAACAGTTTTGGGGTTTACAGAGGTGCGAAAATAGTAGAAACACCCGTCCCTCCTGTCAGCTAAAATGGCCCTTAGCCGGTTAGGCATGGAGTCGAACTGGGCTTGGATGACAGAAACGGACAACTCATTATATGCTGCTTCAAGTCTATTCCACACACTTCATCAACCATATTAGCTTGAGAGGGGTGTCGTGTTAGTCTCTCAGAATCCATGACCAGCTGTTTTCAATGGGTGACAGATATGGACTGGAGACTGTGCAGGCCAGGGCAGCAATCGAATATCCTGTGTATCGAGAAAGGTCAGAACATGACGTGTAATATGTTATCTTGCGTTATCTTGTTTGAAGATGGCGTTTGGCAAGCCTCAAAGACGAGGCCCAACCACCGGACGTAAATTGTCAGAAATGTACCGATCTGCGTTCAAATTACCTTCGATTCGAAGTAGAGACGTGTGTGTCACGTACCCAACGGCTGCCCAAACCATCACACAATGTGCAGGGCACCTATGCTGATATCGAATACAAGCAAGCGACGAGCGTTCTCTTCGGAGCTTCCAGACACGTATACGGTTATCAGAATACTCAACGCATAACTGGAATTCGTCTGAAAAGCCGACATTTTGGCATTCCTGTATCCAGCTTTGTCGTTCGACGCACCAGAGTCACCGTCTCCTTCTGTGCCGCATTGTCAAGGGAAGCCGCAGTAATGGTGACCTTGCTTACAGTCTATGCTGCTGCAAACATCGTCGCACCGTACGAGCTGATACTGGGCGCGCTGCAAACATGCCCATTTTCTGACTAATGGTCCGTGATGTGGTTGTACGGTTTTGCAGGACCGACATCACAATATGTCTCTCCTCTCAGGCGTTAGTCATGGGAGGGCGTTGAGATGCTGCATGCCGTTCAGTATGACCCTTAGCAATCCATTGATTCCATAATCGCATGATAGTGGTTGGATTTCGACCAGTGCGACGGTTGATATCACGGAACAATAATCTACACTATCGATAAACAACGATCCTGCCTATATCGAATTCCGGCACTCGCTGGTAAGTATTTCTTCTTATTATTCGAGGCATAACACGATATTCGGATCAAACGCCAACTTTACAAAGCGCTTTTCGAATGAGAAATTCACTACACAACTTTTCTTTTATGCAGTGCTTCAGATGTCGTTTCTCCCGCCTGCGTCGTCTAAATGCGCTGAAATACTAATCGTTTGCATAGTCTAACCTCTTCTTCCTTTCATGTAATTTTGACGTTCGCCAGATCATTCCTTCCTGGTATTGCAATTTTAATAGCCAGCAGTGTATAAACGATTTAAAGGCAAACGGATTATTTTTGTTATCTCATTTAAAAGTTAAAAAATTAAGTTCTTAAAATTTCAAAAATAATTTATAATCGTTTATGAAAGTATTAATAATACTAATAGCAATTACAAACATATTTAAAAAGTGTAATACGTACAAAAGTTGAGAACTTTGACCAGCGAAAAAGTCCTTTAATACTACGGGCAACTCACAAAATAATGAATACTTCGCATGTGATGCAAACAGTTATAAAGATGTTAAAACTGTTTATAATGAGAAACATATCTAGAACAATTTCCTATTCAAGACGCTAAATGATATTTTAAAGTGCAAGACATATTTTATAAGGCTGAATAACACAAAGACTATTTAACAAAATAGAATATGTAATGTTTCATTTACATAGAAAGGAAATTTACAAGATTTGTGAAACTGGATGTTATTTCTATGAGCATATGCAGATGAATCTTAATAAAGCTTGTGAACTAGCTAATTAGACTACAAATTATAGCAAGCAGATATTTTCTAACTTGTTTAAATTGCTTGTGTGGCATTTTAGGGCGGCATAAAATAATAAACTCTTTTCCTATTGTTACAATTACACAGTTAGATGAAATAAAAATCACACTTCATTCATAAAATAAGAAATATTTCCTATATTGCAAGAAACGTTTTATCAAATTTACGTAAGGTAGATCTTAATGCATGCCAGTGTCTTATGCTCATTATGTACAAGTATCAATAAAACTACTTTATTGGAGCTCTAGTACATATATTTAAAAAAAAATTATGACAGTTCTAAATCGTTAAATTTTTATTGAGTTTAAAAACTTCAATAAGATCATTAAAAAATATTTCAGTAAATATTGATATTGTATTTTATATTTAATATGTATTTTTATTTTAGATTTCTCTGTGTAAAAATCCTTGGCGATCACACAATTACACATAAAAAACGTATTACCGCTGGAAAGCGAGTACAGCGTGTATAATAAAGGGTGTCTGAGAAAGATTTTTATTATTCTAAACATTAATAATAAAAATACTAGCAGGTGAAAGGAAATGCAGTTTGCAGCAAAAGACTAAATAAATCTAACAGTTTTTTAATAGTACCTTTAATGTAGCTGTACGTGTGCTCCGAGTGAACGATTCTCTGATTCTTTCGATGTTCTCTTCTCATGTCGATTAGGGGAAGACGGGGTACAATGAAACAAGGGGTACAACGAAACATTACTTGTAAAATCAATCAACTTTGTCATAGAGAGTTTCAGTTTATATATATATGTTATACAACTATATCTTCCAATTACTGATGTGATTTGGATACATTCACACTTCTACAATAGTAGCAATTGAAGATTATTGCTTTTACACCATTGAAAGTAACTTTCTTTACTAAAAGTAATTTTGTTTCTTTTTCCTTGTTTTTATATGTAATAATTATTTTTTCTATGCATTATTATCTTTGGGTTGTTGTCTTCATACTTCCAAAACCAAACTAAGAAAAATAAATATTAGAAGTTTGAAAATAAATTTTTACTTAGTAACCTCAGTGTGGGGTACAATGAAACACTTGCAGACGGGGTACAATGAAACATGTTTTATTATAGTAATAAAAGTAGTAAATATAATATATTAGAAGTAAGAGTAGGAAAACAGAAAAAAAGTGTTTTTTTCTAACCAGGTCAGTAAAAAATGCTCTTGTTAAGCTATTAAAAAATAGAAAGAGAAAAAAAAAGCTAAGAAGGGATTGTTTTGAAAACAAACTCTGCCTGCTACAGACTTTGATGATGATCCAGATTTTTTTTCCAGGCCCAGGCTAGTCATCGAGGTACTAAGAATGAGATATCCACACACAACATGTATGGCACAAGCAGTATCCGTATAAATGGAAACATAAGGAAATATATACCGTTGGAGAAATCATACATTTAAATGAAGTCAAATGTGAAGTACTTGATATAAAAAGACTCTAACCCTTTTTTTTTTTTTGTTTTTTTTTTCCTTCAAAAGCTTAGTACATTTAAGAAAAAAAAAAAAAAAAAAAAAAAAAAACCTCCTTGTGTTGAAACTACCACTCCATGTTCCTTCAGGAGCAACTGAAATATAAGCAGAATTGCTAATTTTTGAAACTGACTTGAGCCAATTTAATATAAAATGAAAGGTATTTCTTAAACTAATAGAATTTTCTTATTTTTCATCTTAGACTATAATATTTTTATAAAGTTCCTTATTAATCAAGTTTTATTTTTGTATTTATCTCATTTTTAATAAAATAAACTATACTGGGTGAAAATTGCTTCCATCATTTGGAGTGTTTCATTGTACCCCAGTATGTGTTTCATTGTACCCCGGCATACGGAGTACAATGAAACATTGTAAGACATTTAGTTTTTGTTATTTTTCAAGCATAAAGATATTGTCTAGAACCTAATAAAAATTTATTTAGATGGGGAAAATACAAGATTAAAAATATGCATTAACTATATTTTTGTGCATGCAAAATTTTGGATAGGAAAAAAAAAAATAGTAAATTTTGTTTCATTGTACCCCGTCTTCCCCTATCGGCCGTTAGTCTTCGTATGCTCAACATTTTCTATCTGTCTAAACTTCTGCATCCATGCATAAATTGAAGGCTAACTTGTTGGATCTTTATGGTACATCCGGCGAACATTTCTTTCACGGTTATCGATGATTTTGTTTCGGCTAACCACAATACGCACTGCGTTTAATCCTGTGCAGTCGCTATTTTCTTTTCTTATTACAACTGCCAACAACTAGCGCCAGCTACCTCAGGAAATTTGCACTAGAAAAAGCTCTTAGATTTCTTCATTATTTTAAAGAAAAAATTTCATTTCCCCTGTTAGTATGTTTATTATTAATCTTTAGAATGATACAGTCTTTTCTCGCACATGCTGTATAATTAAAAGACTTTTCAAATCACTAACGATCAAATGCAAATTTATATTCACACTTCATAAAAGCGCTATGTATGAATTATGCAAAAATACAATTGAAAAATGTGACGTTTGTGAAAATTACTACAAATATTTTATAACATCATGTTTAGTAAAGTAATTACAAAACTAATGAATTAATGCATAACCCGCAAAGTTGTTCAAATAAATGCTTATCAAATCCATTTTTTTTGTACTGCAATAACATGCTTTTATAATTTCAGAGTAATATTTAGCGCCTTTTTAATAATTCGAGACACACTATTATTCTGAGCGTTTACAAGTTTAAAAAAGGTATGACTATTGTTTAACGGCTTTAATCATTTTATTGCTATATCTCTTGGATAGACATGCCCTTACTTTCGTTCCAGTAATAATTTTTCGGAGATACGATACATTGCAAAAAAAAGAAACACCTAAAAATGATTGCAAAAATTTATGAATGCAATTTGTTTCTATTGAAGATACATATTTGCAACATGGATGATACATTTTAGGTATTGTAAATCAGGTAACTGAACTAAACTCTACATGTCAAAGCACTGACTTGCAAAATGAATTATTTTGAGAAAAATAATAACGTCTGTTGAAGCTTTATTCTCAATTACCTTTTAAATCACCATTTACACCAATTAGTGCTTAACACTATCTATTAGCAACTGAATCCATATTTCTACTTTGGTTAATTCTTTATTTTGCAAAAAGAACGCCAATCATAAAATCCTTTTAACCACGATATCAACTGAAGAAGATATAGTCTGCAGCAGGTAACAGCTATGAATCATTGTCCACAGCAGATTTTATTAACTTTAAAATCTTTGTGTGGTGAGAGCTTTTGATACTGTTAAATGAAATTGAATTCGAAAGAATAAGTTTTACTTTCTTTCCAAGACTGAGTAATAGGTACATAGTTGAGTTACCATGAAGAAATAACAGATTAACACACTTTAAAAACTACTTCGTAACGTTTTTAAAACTATGAGTAAGAAAAGAGTCTTTTGTTACCAAAATACTCCTTTAAATCTGTAAAATATAATTCTTAGAAAAATAAAGAAACGCTTTTTAGATTCGTAGCAATTCAGAGGAGATTATATTTACTCTATAACAATATATATTCGCTAATTATTTCTAGGTAAAGCGTAAAATTGAAAATATTTGTCGAAATTTAATTTACCTTAATTTGTTTTAATATATTAAATAATTGAGAATGTATATCAATTAGTTCAGTTTTTTGCAAACATACAACATTCCAAGTAGTGAAGTGATTATTCTTTAGCACTGAAAGATCTAAAATTAAATCTGTTAAAGTTATAATAAACATATTTAACCACAATCACACTGCGCTTACTCCTGTGCAGTCGACATTTTCTTTTCTTATCACAACTGCCAAGCAACTATCGCCATCTACCTTAGGAAATTAGCACCACAAAAAGCTTTTAGATTTCTTCAGTCTTTTGCAGAAAACTCCATTTCATTTCACTGTTAGTATGTTTTTTATTAATGTTTAAAATGATAAAGATCTTCCCTGCAAACACTGTATAATTAAAAGACTTTTCAAGTTACTAACGATCAAATGCAAATTTATATTCACACTTCATAAAAGCGCTATGGGTGTTTTATGCAAAAATACAATTTAAAAATGCGACGCTTGTGAAAAATACTATATTAAAATACTCGAAAAAAATTGCAACACCGTGTTTAGTAGATTAATAAAAAAGCCAATGAATCAACGTAGATGCATAATACTCACAGCTTATGAAATAATGCTTATCAAATAAAATTTAATTTTTATACGGCAATACCATGCTTTTATAAATAAATTTCTTTTAAAATTACTATTTTTTCGTAAAAAATAAATCTGTGAAATCATTCTAAAATTGCAATATTCTATGCAAAAACATTCTAAGTTCATTAAAAAATTTATGTATTCCTATAAAATACCTTTTGGAACGTGAAACAGTTTCTGTGACTAAAATAAAGAAAACGACACATATGATGTATACGAAATAAATTTTACAGTAAAATTTAGCAACTTTTGTTATAATACTAGACACACTATTATTCTGAGTGTTTACCTGCTTAAAAAGGTATTGCTGTTGTTTAACGACTTTGATTGTTCTATTGCTATATCACTTGTATAGGCACGCCCTGTTTTACCTTCGTTCCAGTAATAATTTTTCGGATATACAATACATTGGAAGAAGAAAAAAAAACCTAAAAAACAGTCAGTTCAAATTCAAATTTTGTATTAACCCAATTTGTTTCTATTGTAGATATCTATTTGTGACATGGATGATACATTTTAGGTATTGTAATTCAGATAACTGAAATAAATAAACTCTACATGTCAGAGCATTGATTTTCAAATGCCTTATTTTGAGATAAACAATAACGTCTGTTGAAGCCTTATCCTCAATTATCTTCGCAGTCGCCATTTACACTAAGTTAAGCTTACCACAATCTATCAGCAAATGAATCCATATTTCTACTTTGATTAATAGTTTATTTTTCAAAAAGGAAGTCAATGATAAAATCCTTTTAACCACGATATCAACTAAAGAAGAAACAGACTCTTACTGACAACAGTTTTGACTCATTGTCCACAGCAAATTTGATTAACTTTAAAATCTTTGTATGGTGACAGCTTTTGATAATGTTGTTTAAATGTAACAGAATTCGTAAGAATGAGTTGTTCTTTCGTCCCAAGACTGAGTAATAGGTACAGTCGTGGCAAAAAAAAAGTAAACACCCCCTACTAACTCCTCAACAAATTATCGTAGACGAAAGTTACTGATACCGAACTATCGGAAATAAAGTCTACTTTTAAATGACGCATATAAAATTTGCTTAGGGGGCCATCTACATATTAAAACTAATCTAAACTTCATTTTTTTCAATAGCAATACCCAATTTTAACGGCACATTTCAAATCTTTGGTTCAAACTATGCCTAGACATCAAATTTCAAGTCATTTGAATGATACGTTTTTGAATTAGAAACATTCAAAATTTAGTTCTTCTAATGTTAAATTACATTTTCATATTTTTATTTATAACTTCTGAAATTATGATTGCAATGTTCTAATTTTTTGTATAGCAATAATACTAATGTACCCAAACATAAATACGTTAAATTTGCAATTTTTATAATTTTCTGATAAGAATTATGAATTGTGAAATTAACATTAAATAAAATTATGAATTGCAACCTACAATTTTTTTGATAGATTCAGATTTATTAAGTCCTGCTTTATGGAAATCCAAAATTTCACATTTTTCTTCCAAGTACTTTTCAAATTATGCTTAAAAAACGGCAAAATGATGCTTTAATAAGCCGTCTAAGACAGAAATGGCTAAATATTTTGAAATTTCTTATGCTATCCTGTAATCTTACAGGCTTAATTGACTGCTTAAGATACCTTGATCAAGAAGGGAGCTCTCTAGGTTAACAATTGAATACCGAACTTCAATTTGGATACATCCCTTAAAATACGCTTGTTTTAAAATTATTAATTTCTCGGAAACTTATAGTACGAGTTACATAAAAATTTGCTTTTAGACTAATTGAAGAGTGTAGAGTTCATTTATGCTGTCAGAATTGTGTACAGCTATTGAAAAAATCGAAGTTATGTTTCGTTTTAATATGTAGATGGCCTCCTAAGCAAATTTTATATACATCATTTAAAAGTAGACTTTATTTCCAATCGTTAGGTAACAGTAACTTTCATCTACAATAATTTGTTGAGGAGTTAGTAGTGGGTGTTTACTTTTTTTTCCACGACTGTACATAGTTGAGATACCATCTTGAGACAGCAGATAAACACACTTTAAAAACTACTTCGTAATGTTACCAAAATTATGGGCAACAAAAGAGGCTTTTGTTACCAAAATATTCCTTTAAATCTCGAAAATCTAATTAAGTCTAACTCTCTTTAGAATCATAGCAATTTGGAGAAGATTATATTTATTCTATATACAATATATATTCGTTAATTATTTTTATGTAAAGCGTTAAATTGAAATTATTTGTCGAAAAATTCTTTTACCTTAATTTGTTTTAATGTATTAAACAATTCAGAAAATATCAATTAGTTTCATTTTTTTTTTACAAACATACAACATTTCAAGCAGGAAAGTGTTTATACTACAGCACTGAACGGTCTACAATTAACCCGTAACTGGAGACGGGAGTCAGAATGACTCCGCGTTGTTCTTTAGCTCTGATTATCATGTTTTTTTTTGTTTTTCTCCTTGAATAAAATCATTTCCCAGTACCGACAAGTAGTTCTTTTATCATTGCATAATTTCCAGAAAATATTGCGTTTCTAAAAAAAATTCCAATTGTGTTTACAAAAGACAAAAAAGGAAAATAACATTACATCTCTGAACGCGTAAGAAAATTCATGTCTCCAGTTACGGGTTAAATCTGTTAAAGATCCCTTAATTTGTTTTAATGTATTAAACAATTGAGATAGTGTCAATTAGTTTCTTTTTTGCAAACATACAACATTTGAATCAGGAAAGTGTTTATACTCTAACACTGAAATATCTACCATTAAATCTCTAGCTATAATAAACATTTTGAAGAACAAAAATTTGGAAATTTGACTTCCTTGTTTTGTGTATCTGAAAATTCTTTATTAATTAAATTAAATAAAGGAAATTCCAAGTTTTAATTTATCATAAAATTCTGTTGTCAAAATATTTTTTATGTACCTGTGATCTAATAACTTTTGCCTCTTGTTAGGAAATATATAATTAAATTCTCTGGTCTTGTAATAAATTCAATTATGCCTGAGTTATTTTTTAGAAGGTTGTTTGTTTACTTTCTCTTACATAAAAAATAAGGAATAAATTATTGAAGAAAATATCTATCGAACATATTCTGCGATAAACATCACAAGTTACAGAGTAGAAATTACATTAATGGAAAAACATCCTCCAGCTAAAATTGAAATATTAATTACAGTAATTCTTATTAGGGAAGATTAAATTTAAACTAAATGTGTTTTCTATTTTTCTTACTTTACTTATATATATACTTCTTTTTTTATACATAAAATTTACGTTTAAATTTGTTTTTAAAAATTAATAATTAATAAAGGAAATAAGTGGTATATTTGTATATTGATATACTTATTAAAAATATATAAATGTAGGAATATTATAAAACTTTTAACCCCTTGAATGATGTAGGATTAGTCAGTGGTCTGAACAAAATTTTACTAATATACGTTTGATTTTTTTTTTAAAGTATGTTTTAATTTTTTTTATTTATTTTTTTTTTCTGAATTCAACTTTACACAAAAACAGTTACTTGTACCGTAATTTGTAAACGTAAAACACACGTAAAAACAAGGAATTTTTATATAATTGTCTGGGGTGTCAGGTGGATTTCTATTGAGAAGTTTGAGAATAAAAAAATATGATTCAATGCAGTTACTTAGATTTTCGTTAAATACAATGCCAGCTGGAAAAATGCTGGAAATGGTCGAACAATTTTTAGTGCAAATATAACTCTATAATTCGGAACAGCTTATATTAAGTATGATGCTACTGTTCGAGTTGTAGAGCACTTCCTACACTACCTGTGCCGGCATGACAAATATCACATAAGAAAATTTGTTGAAAATCTTGGTACAATATTTTCTACATTTAACGTAAAGCGAGGAGAGTCTGCGCACATTTCAAAAGAATAATAATAAAAAATATTAATATTAATATTTTGCTAAACTATGCATGGATAATTTTGACGTCATTTGTTTTTTATGCATTTCCATTGTTATTTTGTTGTTATGCTGTAATTTAATAGAACAGCAGTAATAAAACCAAGAAAACTATTTTGCGCAATTTCTCGTTGCAGGGTAGGAGTGAATGCGCACATGGATAGGAGAGATTGCAGACATAGGTAGAAGAGATTGTTATTAATAATAACTACAATTAAAATGTTAACAATAATAAATTGCACTTAATCGACATTGTTGAAAGTTTTTTGTGAGTAAATATCATTGTATTAGGAGTGAATATTTCAACCAAATGTAATAATAATAATTAAATGAAAGAATTTTAACAACAGTTAAAAATTTTAATTTAAATAGATTAAAATATCAGAAAAAGCCTAAGATTATAAAATAACATTAATCTAGTTGATAATATGTTTAACTTGAAAATTACTTCATTTCCATTTCCACAGTTTAATTGTATTTTGTTTGCTAACCAAAGTTGTCGTCGTCCACAATCGATGCAGTTGTTGATGTAAATCGTGCATCTTTCGTGCAATCACCTGCAACAAGCAATACATTGAATCCAGTCAGTTGTCGAAGTTGTCTCCTGGTACAGTTCTAGTGCACTCATCCTAATTGGCTTTCGTTTTTTTTTCATTGAGTTTTTTTTATCCCATTTTTTGTGGAAGCACCTTTTATTCAGCTGTTTATTTTTTCAGTAGCAAATACTTCTTAAGTCTTTTTTTCATGTATATTTTGTGGGCAGTAACATTAGTTGAACTCTGTTTCCTTTTGATTTGGATGGCATTACACTACTTGGAATGGATGAAAGCTTTTCCAAAACATTGTATTAGAAAATTTATTTTAGTTAACAAAATTATTATTTTAGCAAATTAATTGTTCACAAATAAAATATATATATATGTATATATATAAATATTTAATTAAATTATTAACAAATATATTATTAATTTATTAACAAAAAAATTACATAAAATTAATTTAATAAGAACTGTATTATTAATTTATTAATAAAATTTTTATCTGAAAAATTATTTTTTTGCAAATTAATTTGTGTCCAAATGTAGTTTTGATAATTATATGTTTTTCGGAAATTATTTCAAAATTGATTCATTCATATGTTTTACACGTAATTTGCAATTCATACAAATTTAAAAAGTAAGCTGCGTAATTTCTCCTAGCACTTAAACTTATGGGGAAGTGCGCCTTCTTTCCTAAGTAGCAGATGCGCAAACTCTCCTATTTGTTAGGAAAGATTGCGCGGCCTTTTATTTAAATATGGCCACTTCTAAAATTAATTGTTGGTGTTCGCATCCTTAGTCCAGGTTAGTATTTTATAAGAAATCGTTTAAGGTCAAAATATTTTGTATTGCTGATGTTCTATGAAAATTCTGAGGAACAGTTATGACAATCCAAGCACTTACTTTGGAAAAACAAAACAAAATAGCACTGCTTTACCCAAGATGCTTAGAACAATCAATATGAACATTCATGTAGACACTGCACTAATGCTGCTGTACAACTACCTGCAGTCGCTGCGCGCGTACTCTACTCCTTCCCGTCGAATCTCTTTGCGCACAATCTCTCCTACCGCGCGAACTCTCCTCGCTTCACGTTATGGATAAAAATCCGGGTTTGTCATGAAATAGGACACTTTGTATTTTATTCTGAGTAGGTGGATTTCAAGACTATATAAATGTATCTATCTGAGTATTTATAAAACGATTTTATTCGGTATTTAATGTATGTCCTTTTTGAAAATGATGATTAAAAGCTTACAATTTAAATGTTAAATTTGCATGTCATGTTTAACTCTAGTGAATTTAAAAAAGAAACATATGGATATTTAATATGCACATCGACTATCATTACTTTACTATTTACATTCTTTAATAAGTAAATAGTTCAGACAACTGTAAGTTTTTAAAATTAAATATTAACTTTGTTTATCTTTAGTTAAAATTTTCGGTTTGCTAATTATTCTCCAATTTTAAAAATACATCATTATTGAAGCTGTATGAGTATTATTCAAAGCTCACATCTTTTGAAGTAAATATTTTCCAATAATAATCTTTAAATATTTAGATTTCGATGGTCTTTTTTAATTTTCATGTTTCGAATATGTCATCGTTAAAATAAAACATAGTTTCCTTCGTTCATTTAAGTTGAAATAAGCATTTTAAAATTGTTCTTGATTCCTCAAATGGACAAATATTTTTTTCTTATTTAATTTCCAAATTATTATTTTCGTATTTTTGTTTAAAGATTTAATTTCAAATCAATAGTAATAAATTCTTTTTTACATTTAGGTTAAAAGCACCAACACATAAACTGTATTTTTCTTAAAATAAATGTAAGAAATTTGAATTTTTACAGTACAATTAAAATAAATACAGCGAGGAACAAATTTATAAAGTTTTAAATGTTACTATAGAAAGTCCGTCTTTTAGGTATTTACATCACTAAGACAGAAATTGAATAACCTGAATTTACTAAAATTTAAAAAAAAACAAAATTGTTTCCTTCATTGATAAAATAAACAAATAAAATAATGTCAACAGAGGGAATTTTCCGAATTGAAAAAAATATTTTCTTTACCCAAATCCGCACTCTAAGAAAGAAATGTTTAAAGGAATTTATGGCATAGTACTATTGTTAAGCTAAGAAAAAAAAATCAACTATAATAATATTACAAAACAGAATTTCCCACTAATGCTTATTTCGAATAATATAAAAAAATAACTTTTAAATTCTTTGAAAATTTAAAATGAATATTTTTATTAAAGATAGACGTACTTTCTCTTTATGCAATCTTCAAGTTGTTTTATACACATAGCATGTGAATGATTGGACATTTTCAAGAATATCTGAAGCAAAATTGAGTTTTTTTGGCCAAAGCATGTGGTAAAGCAAGCTGACAAAGCGTAGATAAAATTCCATGAAAGTGAGTAAATAAGTGCACTGGTAAATCGTTACCTACAAAGAAATTCAACAGCATCTTCATAAACTCAGTTTTGCTCAAATGAAAGAGTCAGAGAAAAAAACACGGTAATAGTTACCGATAATGAAATCACACATACACATATAAATATAAATAATCTTTCAGGTTTTTTTCACAGTCAGTTTGTAACGTAATCTGTCAGGAGCATAAGGGAAATTTTAAATTAAAACCTTTTTATTTGCACTAAGCGGGCAAGGGCGTGGTAAAGTCCCTTGACAAATTTAGATAATATTAAGATGTGATTAACAAGAATTAATCAATATTTCAATCTTCAGAAAAACAGATTATTAAACGTTAGAGTACACTTATATAAAGATCACCGATAGTCCAAATAAATGTCAATTTTCCAAGCTCAAGTACTGCTTTAACTGCAAAAAAAGTTACTCAAATATTGAACATAATCTAATTTTACTAAGAATAACAACCCGTGATTGTCGAAGAATGTTATTTCTCAATCCACTTAATTCCCTTACCACTCTGCAACTGCTTGCTCAGCAAGGCTTGAATTCGCTTAACAGGTCTCAAAAACTCCACTTCTATTCTCCGACTAAGGCCTTGATTACCAGAAAGGCAGGACCCGATCAAAATCTGAAGGCATCGAATTGTCCGACTCCTTTTATACGAGCGATGAAGTCTAATTTCAATAAACTTACAGCAAAAACCAGAAACCGTAGATTTCGAAATCTTATATATTGATACATGGATTATATATAGATAATTGAATATATGAGTTATACATGTAAAACAATGGAGCGTATCAGGTCAGGAGTGTACTATTACCTCCTGACACCATCCCAAGTGTCCCAGCCCACTAATGTTAAGGCAGTGGGAAAAGAACCCGTCATTCACCACCAGAGGGAACTATTATTTTCTCCCTATGTAAAAAAAGCTTATATCTTATTACTGAAACAAGTTATGAGCTTGATTTTTGAAATATGGTTTTAACAGCATGAAATACATATACAGCAAACTCTGTCTAAGGCGGAATTGATCGGCACCGACAAAGTTTTCCGTAGTAGACATGATTCCGCCTTAGACAAATTTGACTCTAAGTCTATGGATTCGCAGGGACTTGAAAATCTTTCCGAGTTAGACAGATTTCCGTCTTACACAGAGTCCGACTTACACAGAGTTTACTGTATATCAATTTTGGTACAACTGGGTTTGCTGGGTGGGTTGATAATTGAATATATGGATTATACATGTAAAGCAATGGAGCATATCAGGTCAGGAGTGTAGTATTACATCCTGACCTCGTCCCAAGTGTCCCAGACCACTAATGTTAAGTCAATGGGAAAAGTACCTGTCATTCACCACCAGAGGGAATTATTCACCAAAATTGAAAAATTAGTGTAAAATAAAGTACAAATGACGTTGTTGAGCAAACAGGTTACATGTAGGACATCACATTCACATTCAAAATACTAGAGCCTCTTTATAAGAGAGTTGTGATCCCGCTGAAAGTTGACAGTTTTATTTTAGCGATCATGTATTTTGAAGAATAATATGCTTTAATGTTGTACGTTGTATACAGTTACAACTATACTGTTAGTTTCCAATAATTATTATACGTATCATAATATGTTTTCTTACTCTATTGTCAAAGTTTAATCAAAATAATGCTTTTCTGTTAGTTGGCGGCAAATCTCGTTAATAGTGATTTCTTTTTCAGCCAAAAGCAGCTTTTTTTTTATGAGTGTATAATTTAAGAAAAAATCGTTTATGTTGAAATAAAATATTTCTGTTATATGATAATAATTTTTATTAAAACATTTTTTTTTTAAATAAATGCTTGAAATTTATCTATTTTAAATATATTTAATTTATGTATCTTAAATTAAATAACTGCAATACAACTGAAGGAATATTTGGCGATTTATCTCTTGAACCCGCATAACAGAAAAATACTTACAAATTGATTGATTTACTTATAATTCAGTTCTAAAAATATTAAAACGATTTATTGTCAAAATAAAAGCACTTATGTACACTTTTTTTTTTTTTTTTTTTTTTTTTTTTTTTTTTTTTTTTAATTCTAGTATATTTGAAAGTGGCTGAAAAATCTATTGCTATATTACATCTGTATAGACTAGAACGCTTATTAAAAAAAAAATAATAATTAAGTAAAATAATGCTATAAAGCTAAAAGTGATAAAATATCTTTATTAAGATTGACGATCGTTTCGTCGCACCAACGGCGACATTTTCAAAATTATTTATGATATAAAATATTTTCACATAATTTAAAAAAAAAATAAACATAGTAAACAATGTCACGAGACATGATGCATAATGAAAAACATTACAAACATAAAATTAAATTAAAATTAAATTAGCTATTTGTGAGCGTGGATTATTTTTTATATAATTTAACAAAACAATAACATGGTAAACAATGTCACGAAACAACATGCATAATGAAAATCCATGCATGGATCAGATACGTAGACGATATGATATTTTCATCATATGGCAACATGCAGATACCTTGCTCAATAACTTTTTTAACCAGATTATAGCCTTGATTCTAAAATTAAATTCACATTGGAAATAGAACAAAATGGTACGCTACCTTATTTAGATGTATTGCTAATCAAGACGCACCAAGTAATAGAACGCACTGTTTACAGAAAACCCATAGCCAGTCAATCCATTATACCTCATAATGCTCAAGCACCTTTTTCATACAAAGTTTCTGCATTTAGACATTCTATTCATAGAGCGTTCACTGTTTGTACCTCCGAACAATTAAATAATGAAATAAATAAAATATATGATATTGCAAGTAACAATGGATACAAAGAAAGCTCCATAGAAAAATTAATTAAGAGCTTGAAGAATAAACAGAAAAGAAATTTCAATTCACAAAATTCCATGTTATCCACTTTCCAATATTTTCTTGGTTTCTTCGAACGGTTGAAATATAAACTCAATAAATTCAATATCTCCCTAGTCGCAAAACCTTCTACGAAATTAAAAAAATATATAGTATGCAAGAAAATAGATCCAATAGAGTCAAACCAGTTATCAAGAATATACGAAATACCCTTCACAAAAGAAGATGGAACAAAGCAGTTTTATACAGGTATGGCAAGTAGAAAACTTAAAACCAGAATCAAAGAACATATAGCAGACATCAAGTACAACAAAAGAACCACAGCTTTGGCCAGATTATGCAGCGAAGAACCGTTACAGATCGATTTTTAAAATGGCAAGTTAATTTATACATCAAGATTTTATTTACCATCCATAATCCGAGAATCAATAGAGATGTTTTCACGCAACAAGAATATTTGCAATGATTCAGTGTTCTTTGATTTACCTAAAATTTGGAAAGAGATGCTATGTAATTTTAACAACAATAGTAAAAATTAATCCACCCTCGCAAATAGCCAAGATATTTTTATTTTTATTTTATGTTTTGAAATGTTTTTCATTAAGCATGTTGTCTCGTGACATTGTTTAACTTAGATTAATATAAACACAATTATTCCAATTGGCAAACAAATCATATTAGATGTAAATTTCCAACTGGGCGAAAAATGTCCGGACCAGGACGTTCCAGCGATTTCTGGAGTTCCATTACCTGAGATTTATTCTGTTGAGCTGAACCAGGTTTCAGACCAGATGCAGTAATCATCAAGGTTAGCTGGGTGAAAAAGTTCGACCAGAATCGTCCGGGATGGCTCAGATGGCAGAGCACTGGCGGCTTCAGCCAGGAGATCTCGGGTTCGAATCCTGGTCCGGACATTTTTCGCCCAGTTGGAAATTTACATCTAATATTGTTTAACTTGTTATTGTTTTGTTAAATTATATGAAAATTAATCCACGCTCACAAATAGCTAATTTAATTTTAATTTCATTTTATGTTTGCAATGTTTTTCATTATGCATCATGTCTCGTGACATTGTTTACTATGTGTATTGTTTTTTAAATTATGTGAAAATGTTTCCTATCATAAATGATTTTGATAATGTCGCCGTTGGGGCGACGGAACGATCGTCAATCTTAATAAAGATATTTTATCACATTTAGCACTACAGCATTATTTTACTTAATCTGTTTATAAGTGATTTTTATACATGTTTTTATAAAAAAACTATTTACTTTTTTATTTCAATTAATTCTGTGTGATTTGGATTTTAATTATTTTATGAAGAAATTTCTTGTTTGAAACTAAATATATTCATTTTGTACCTGCAATGTAAAGAAAAAGACATTTTTACAGTACAAAGTACTGTTCATCTCGTGCACAAACTCGATCACAGTGAATGTGCTGTATTTGTCTTTGGTTTTCTGACTATATTAACATGGAAAATACAGTAGTTGCGTAAAATTGCCAGCAGAATGTGCTGGCAATTTGGACGCCAGCAGTTTGTACTGTAACAAAATGCGTCCAAATTGACAGCAAATTGTGCTGTTAATTTTATGCAACTACTCTATTTTCCATGTTAATATAGTCAGGAAACCAAAGAAAGATACAGCACATTCACTGGGAGCGAGTTTGTTCTGGCAAATTTACAGTGGTTTTTTTACAGTGTGTCAAATGACAGGTTGATGATATGAGAAGTGTTAAGTAAATGGATGTGATTAGAAGACTATGTATTTACAAAAGCGTTCACTCTTCTCTTCCCTTAATATATATTTCAAATCTGCTTTTTAAGAATTAGCTTCATTTTTGTCTCAATTCAAGATTTCTAAAAAGCTACGACGAATCTAAACAGACCTCCAAAAGGGGCTTGGCAATAATTTTGTGCAATTCTCCTCCCGTGAATATTTTTAGAAAAATAACTTGATTAACATTTGCTTGATGTAGCTAAATTATAACACACTGTTTAAACATACATTTTTAATATGCAATTTGTTTTATAACAACAATAAATTGTATATTTATGTATATTTATCTATATTTTTTTAATTTCGTAACTTTAATAAGAATATAATGTAAAAATTACTTAAAATACCTCATTGGTATCTACTAATAAAAATTATAGGAATTACTTTGCTGCAAAAGTTATTATTATATGATAAAAAAGCATTTTACAAATATATTTTAATTAGTTTTAAATATTTTAAATCATATTGACTAACATCATAAAGTATAAACAGAAAATACGTATCAATAAGGAAGAAAAAAAAACAGATAATATCACTCGAGGAAATTTTAGTTTGTGACGAAGATTAGTTTCCGAAGAAAAATAAATAGCAGACAAACTTAAAGTACCAAGAAAAACGCGTTTCTAATATTTCTTCTCTACATTTTAATTTTCGTAATGGAATCCAAAATTTAAAGACTTTAGTTTCTTTTTGAAAATAATCCACTGCTACTCTTTGACATGTTTTCTAAAATGACGACGTCTAAATATTTTCAATAAAACTGAAATGATAAGTTTTTGAATTAATTTGTTTTTATCAACTGCTTTTTAAATATCTGAAAATAAATTTCCAAAATAGATAAAAATTCTTTGGCTTCAAATTTTAATTTGTGCTTTACCTATAAAGAATTTTTTGTCATAATTGGTTAGGAACATTTTAAAATATAATTTTGTATTTTTCAGAAAAATGATTAAAGTACTAGTTTAAAAGTTCTGTTTTATGAAATTGTTTGAATTTTAATAAACTCTTTGTTCTGATTTGCAAAAATATATTTTTTATCAAAAATAATGATGCATTTTTAAAGCAGTTATGATAATTCGTAAACCCTGTGTAAAATGCATCCAGAAACTGCGGCATATAAAGAAAATACAAAATTTTGTATTGAAACATGATACAAATGTAAAAAATCACGAAGAGCACTTCGGAACTTAATACGTGTTCTATTTCTTGATACGTTCTTTGTTTGAAAATCACCATAAAAAAAAAAAAAAAAAAAATATTTTCTCAATTTTTCGAAAGAAGTTTTTCTTTCTTCATGTGGCACACAAAAAAAAGACGTGTTTCTAAAATGGAAGCAGGAATAAGACTGAATTGAAAGTTAAGGGAAAGTAACGAGTTGAAAAAACTGCCAATAGGAAGGCAGGAAGAAACAGCCAATCACACAATAGCATAACTCAATCAGAAGAACACAGAATAGAAGAAGAATTATGAAGCAAATTGATTAAAAACATAGTCAAAAAATAAAGAAAAGCACGAGGAAATATATAATAAGATTATAATAATAAAAGGGAAAAAAAATGCTTCATAATTTTCCTTCTACTCATTACTATTTTGATTGGATTATGTCCTTGTGTGATTGTCAGTTTCTTCCTGCCTTCCTACTGGCTGTTTCTTCAAATTGTTTCTTTCCCCTACACTGTTAAAAAAAAAAAAAAAAAAAAAAAAAAAAAAATCCGTTAACAACGGAAATAAACGTACTATTTCCGTTTTTTAACGGAAAAAAAATTTTCGGTAAATTCCAGATAATTTTCGTTTTTTCACAAAATTTTTCCCTTTTTTTTTTTTTTTTTTTTTATATCCGTATTTAAAATTTTTCTGTTTCAAAGGCAAAAAAAAAAAAGTCATATAATTTTTCGAGAAACTTACACCTTTATCAAGGTAGCGTATCTCTAATTTATTCAACCAACAGTAATGAAACAACACTTACCTAGGGTGGAATCGAACTGGGGAACCGACCTCTACCAGATTAGTGCTCTTATGCACCATGCCATTGGGGACTCGCGTAAAGTTTCCAAATATCGTTACTTATTTCAGATGCTTTTTATGAAGTAAAGGCACGATGTTAAACAAGGAACGTATTTTCGTTGGAGATATTTTTCAATTGAATGTACAATTCTGAATATTTCCATAATTTAGAAAATTTAGCTTTTTAATTTCATGCTTTATAAAAAGAAAAAAAACTAGTCTTTAAAATATTACGTGCATGAAAGAATGTATTATAAGTAATAATTGCTTCTTTTTTGCAAGATTTTAGAAATTTTATTGCACTATTATTTTTATTTATTTATTTGTATATGCATCTATAATTTCGTTATTATGTTTCAGATATGTTTTAAGTTTTATGTGCGAATCCCTTAAAGTGAATAGATTAAAAAAATTATTAAAAATAGAGTTTTTCAATTTTTTAAAAATAATAATAAGTATTATTTTAAAATCATTATGAAAAATAAACTGTAACATTTCCTTCTCAGCTGTCTGAAACTTAAAAAGAATTAATAAAATTTATTTAAATATCAGATTATTTTTTTAAATATTGTAAAAAAAAAAAAAAAAAAAAAAAAAAAAAAAAAAAAAACAATTTTAAAACTTTTTATTTAAAAAGAAAGAAAGACAGAAAAATAATACAGTGTTAAAATACTATTTAGTTGAAATGTACATGGATAGATGGCGCCAAAACTTTTAGCGGTTTTACTTGAAAACCCACGTAAAACCGACACATTGGGAAATCATTGGATATATTTTCAATATAGAGCCACATTTTGCCAATTGGAGTTTCATAGAAAATAATATCACTGTAAGACAAGTACATACAACCAGTAGCGGATCCAAGGGTCATGACCGCCCCCCTCCCCCCCCCCCCCCCAATCCCCGTTCAACAATCTGAATCTCTCTGGCTCATTAAAGCTCTACTCAAATCAAAATTAGGTAATTTCTGATACATCCGTGAAAATATTTTTAATCTGAAGAAATTTGCAAGTGCACTTATTCTGAAACCATGTGATTAAAAAGTGTTTTCTATTTTTCAATAAAAGAAAAGGATCTTTCCAAAAATTCTACAAATTTGGCATTTTTAAACAAAATTTACGAACGCGAATGCTAATTGCTCCCTCATGACGACATTTCTGTGGCTCTCAAGTCCTAAAAATTGGCTTAAAATGCGGACTTGACAACATTTCTGCATTCTTCGCATTTATAAGAAAATGGGAAATGCTCCGATTTCTTGGTATCTGAATGAAATATATATATGTTTACGAATACTAATGTCATTTTTTTCTATTTATGAATGAAAATCAATTCACGAAAGTATCAGAAAAATCGTCAGTTTTAATTTGGGAATAGCCTTTAATAAAAAAAAAATTATCATGAAATGGTGTGACCACCCCCTCCCCCCCCCCAAAAAAAAGAGCCATAATCCTCCTCCCTCTAAATAGAGAGCTGGATCCGTCCTTGCATACAACAATTAATTCCTTCACTTTCCAAATATGTCGGTTATTTCTAAACATTTACGGAAATTGTACTGTTTTGAAAGCGATACAGAAACTTTCCGTAAAATTTACGGAAGACTTACTGTTTTTACACGGATTTATAATCTCATGATGTCAATTACGGAAATTGTACTGTTTTCTTAGAAAGATGAAACTATTCCGTAAAATTTTACGGAAAAGTTTGTGTATATTGACGGATTTTTTTTTTTTTTTTTTTCCTACAGTGTACCTTTTATAATAGTCTTGCTACTGCTTTGAAAGTAGAAATCTGTCTTCTTTGCGCCTGATAAGAAAAGACTAAGTTCTTTCGAATGGCCTAGCTTATTTATATATTTTTATGGTATTTTCTTTTGGTTCTTACTGTTTCACATTCGTCTATACTTAAACTAATGTAAACATGAAAAAGGCAAAAAGTATATTTTTCTTTTAGTATCATGCCTGTATCCTCTTTATATTTTCTAAATTATTGCATATTTTTCTTCATATAACGTGCATCTGTTTCCTCTAACACAGGGATGTGCAATATTCCTTTCGACACGGTTGTTATGATCTTTCATATTTATGGTGTCTTAGCATCATAATTTTTTATTAATTTTCATTAATTTATTCATTTTGAATAAAATGAATGAAAATATCTTTAACACGTACTGAAAAATTTCACCATAAAATATAATAAATAAAGACACAATCTTGCTTAATGGTACACAAAACACGAACCTTAATATCCTAAAAGTTAAATTCTACGTTTCGAGCTGTTTCTACAATTGTCTTCAGGAAAAATATTATGGTTAAAATGCTAAATAGCTCAGATGTGTAGGTTTCCTGTGCGAGAGTTAATTTGTCGAACAATGACTAAAGATGTGAAAACAAGTATGCAAATAATAAATAATATTAAGCTAATAATAAGCTCGACGCAGCTATGGTTGTTCGGTCCCTTCTCGCTTTTCGGTGTCTTTAATTTGTGTAATTACCATTTTTAATTTGTCCGATTTTAATTTTTGATTTTTTTTTTTTCAAATTTTTTTTCTGCTAGTCTCTTATACTCAGGACGTGGCTGGGTACCTACGAACCCGGCTTACGCAAAAGAGTCGGAATAAGAGAAGGAAGGGTTAAAGGAATGCGGACGGAAGGAGGCCGCTCGCCGCGGTGATTCATAACATTTTTGTTTTCACATCTTTATTCAGTGTTCGACAAAATATCTTTCGCACAGGAAATCTTCACCTCTGAGCTTTTTAGCCATTTAACCATCATATTTTCCCTAAAAACGGCTGTAGAAACAGCTCGAAACGTAGAATTTAACATTTAGCTTATTAACGTTCGTGTGTTGTGTACCATTAAGCAAGATTGTGTCTTTATTTATGGAAATATCTTGTTCATCCTCTTGAGATTTAACTCAAACATTGATTCACCGTGAATTGAATCGTTAATTCGATAGCGAAGAATGGGGTAACCCTTTGTTATTTCATTTTATGTTCAGTTAAATATTTTTTAAGGGAAATAGCAAAATTTTTCATAGGATTACTTGCATTCGTTTGTAAAATACATTAGATCATTCAATATGAATTGCTCGATTACCCAGAGACAGATTAAAAACGAGGCAAACTTCTACAAGTAAATTTTCATAGATATTTTCGTGTTATATAAACGCAGTATTCCTGAAAAATTACTATCATGAAAAGGGCAAACAATTCTCATCTATTTTAGTCGTGGAAGATTAAACCGTTGGTAATCTGGCCTTGGGTAATTGGTTTTTTCAAACTTAACGCATTGGGTACGAGCGACCGGTATACGTGCCGCGTAAGTTGCTCAGAAATCGTGATTATTCTCACCATTAATTTTTACTGTAAATTTTGCCATTTTTAATCCTAGCATTTCCTCGAATCAATTGGGCAAAAGTTTCTGTTTTAAAAAATCGGTGATAAAAGATTAATAATTCTGCAAAAGGCGCTCGTACCGAAGGCGTTAATTAATACAACAATTGACTAAGTTCTTTATTGTTTAAACTGGTTGGCTGATTAGTGCCTTTCAAAGGCCTTTTATCTGTCAAGTGAGTTTCAATAATGTTCATATATAGTGAACTTATATATTTTACGAATATTTCAATTGCAAAACACAGAACTGAAATGCAAATTATAGGATGTATATGTCTTTTACGAAATGCAGAATGCTATTTCTGTAGCGTATTTAAAGCTTTTTCGTTGCTGAAAATAAACTTTTATGCGGTTTAAATAGATATGGAAATTGTTTTAAGAGAAATATAACCTAATGTTTGCTATTTACAATTTACTATTCTTATTATTTTCAAATAACATTTTATCTACAAACACATTCAAAAACAAAAGAAATTTACAATTTATTGAAGTACAATTTATTTTATCTCGTTTTCAATGTATGGTAAATAGAATAAAAAACAAAACAAATATATACTGCTATTTTAAATTAATTGGACAATTTTTCATTTAAATTCTTTTATTTTCTTTTCACTCTTTAAATAGTGGATTTCTTGTATGTGATAAAGAATGTTTCTTCATTATTTTAAAACATAAAGTTAGTATTAAAAATATTTGATAAAATTTAGCGGTTTTTTTTTTTTTGTTGTTGTTCATTTAGATTAACAAGACTGTTATTATCGGAATGTATAACTGATATTACAATTATTAATGTTAATTACTAATGAATATTAGGTAAATAACAGGTAAAAGCAGGTAAGGCTTTCATACTGTAGTATTTCACATTATATGCTGATACGGTTTTATGTTATTTTTAATTAACTGAAACTTTTACCAAACAGTGTTTTTAAATGAAATGTCAATAGCCTGTTTAAATATCTTTTGTAAAATACACCATTCCTTGTTGTGCGTTTTGTACATGCATAGAACAGGGCATGTTGAGATCAGTGTTGGGCATGAGCGCCCTCATTGAGCGAAAACTCACGAGTTTAGCTCACTTTCTGTGAATGTTGCGTTGAATTGACTCACTTTTTGATTAACGAACGTGAGCTGAACGAAAGCTAAAAAAAACCGTGAGTTTGAATGAAATCTACAACTCAACCTGAAAGTTTCTCATAATTTATTTCAAAATTTCCAGCCGTTAAGAACACGTTTTTCCCAATGAAATGATAACTGATCATCAATTTGTCTGGGTCGTAGACAGGTGTTGCTGTCTGTGGAGGCTCGGGCCGAACCGGACTTATTTGGGGGCCTGTGCTTTATTCTTCCCAGAAGTCTGCACCGACCGAAATTTTCTGGCCCGGTCACAACCCTGCTGTATGAAAATCATGAACCCGTTCCTGTCTGACTCGTGCAAAAATCTGTGAACAGCCTTCTTGGGTCAACAATTTTTTTGCCGAAAATAAAATATTTTCAATAATAATTATTCTAAAATTAAAATTATCTTTAAATAATAGTACCTTCACATTTCTAGTAGGGGGGGGATACAGTACTGTAAAACTTGTTATAGGAATCTGTGTATGACGAAAGACAGTTTTAAATGGAAAAATTTCTTGATAATAAAAAAATCGATATAATAATCCGTTATAAAATAATTAATACATTTTTGCAAGAGATAACCCACCTGGCAAAAAAAGGAACTTAACTACAACGATTTTTTTTCTCCTGTGCGATTTCGTCTTAGGTTGTCTTTCGATATAGATTTTTTCAGATTTGTAAATCGCCTGTAAATGGATTAATGGTATAAATAATAACTCAGATATTTACATACAAATAGAGATCTATTAAAATATCAATGTAGTTTACAATAGAATATATAGAAGGAAATGTAGTAGAAACAGAATTTTGAAAATAAAACCAATCCAGACCCATCTCGGTCTGATTCTCTAGAAAAATGTAATCCCCAAACCAAGCTCGGACCGAGGAAAATGGAGCCAGACCCATATAGACCCTTACATATCGATATCGAATAACGAAAAGTTTCGTTCAAAAAATTTTGTAAATTTGGACGGTTAAGCTCTAACATATTAAATAAATAAATAAATAAATAATGCGTTTTCAGTGAATATCACTCACTATCATAGATGAGTTTGAGTTGAGCGAGTTCGTTTGAAAATTTTTGAATTTGAGCTTGTACTTGACACATTTTTGAAAATTTGAATTTGAGTTTAAATCAGTTCGTATTTTTGTGAGCGTGTCTAACACTGGTTAATAATATTTACCACTAGACATGTGTGACGCTTTTGTACCTCAATCTTTCAAAATATTTGCTGATAAAATATTTTATGATCTTTTAATTAACAGAAAATTTGTTCAGCAAACAACATATTTTAACGAAATGTGAGTGTACGACATTAAAAACCTATTCGAACACATTACGTATGGTATTTTATCCAGCGTTGTGCATTTTTACTTTCTTGTATCTTCAATTTAATAAAATATTTTAATCGAAATCTTTTTCGACGGATTTGCACGTCTTACAGGTCATAGATTCCCCAAAAACACGTTTATACAAAGTGTCTTAGTCTCTCTGTGTCGCTCTTGTACCAATGAAAAGTGTATGAAGTTATGCATAGAATTGAACCATTTTTTTTATGTTTTTAGCTATAGCCAGCAGGTCCTCCTAGAATTTGGAAATATTCCGCCGGAAGGGTACTCTATAATAGCAATATTTATGCCATTTTCTACATTGTTCCATCGAAAAGTATATGAAGTTATGCATAGAATTGAACGAAATTTTCTCTGTATGAATTTTCGTTATGACCAAGAGGTCCTCCTTGAATTTCGGTATATTCCACTGAAAAGGGGCGAATTTTGCATAATTTTGTCAATTTTTCGTCCTCCTACTGTATTTCGGCGGCTCATGAAGCGTCGGGAACTTTGCACTCTGCTATGCCTGCTATTAGGAAACAGCTGATGTTCAACAGAATAACGAAAAACTATTGTTTTTAATAAGTATCATGGTCGAGATAGCTCATTTTTACTCCGATTAATTAAATGAAGCAGAAATTTGAGGTAAAAATCAAATTTGGTATAGTATTGAAGTAATAATATAGAAGTATTAATTTGGGCCTGGCACATCCAACTATATATTTTTTGAACTAGACAATTTATTTAATGAAATTTTTCTTGTTTCTAAGACTGCACATTTTATTTTTTCTTTATTAATCGCATTCCTGATTCATAATGTATTTATTTCAGTTGAGAAGTTAGGAGTTATTGAATTTCTTTAGCATAAAAAAAAAACACAAAAACTGTATCTAAACATTTCCTGTAAAAGTAACTATTTTAAAAGTGCAATTAATTTAAATATAACATATATTCATCATTTCTTATAGAATGGATTAAATATGCAAACAGGTAATGCAAATGTAAGAAAGAGATTTATCTGTCGTCAGCACTGAATTATAGGACAAAGATGAATGGAAGATACAGCTAACGGAAAATGAGTGATCTAAACCCAATCAAATAACCCTTATGAAGATGTTAATATTGTTGAAACATACTCATCAAATTTAAAATGAAATGAAAAAAAAAATAATCTATAGGTATAGTAATCATTTATAATTTTACTTATTATCACCGTCGAAGTACTATTTTGAATCTACGTTGTCAATGTAATAACGTTACAAATTATTAAATAAGATATTTTACTGTTACACTCATGTATGTAACAGAAACATACTTATAACATATATAATAGGGTGGTGCGAAAAAAGTCAAGTTGATATTTTCGAGTTGCTATAGTGCGGAAAAGTTGCGATTGGTAAATACAAGAAAAACCAAAACAAAATCATTTAAATCGGACTTTATCTTCCGATCCCGCAAACCGCCTAAAAATTAAAAAAAATTGAAAATTTCCGATTTTTTCAGAATTTTTTTCTTTTTTTACGTATATATATTTTTTATCGCTATAGTGAAAAATATTTGCAGATTGTAATATTTAATAATAATAAAAATAAACAGTTGCGTTTAAAGAATAGCTTCCGATCACGCAAGCTCAATACAAATCGGCAAAAATTCAATTTTCAGTGATTTTGATGAATAAAGAAAATAATCACCTGAGATTAGTTTGCGTTCCAATATTAACATTTGCATATAAATTGTACAATGTACAACTCTTTGCTTGTTTAGATATTTTATAATGTTTAAACAAACCAGAACTCACCACGGGAAGGTAGCTGCACTTCGAGTTCAAACCGCACCCTATCCTCCATCCGACCAATGAGGGTATTTGTTATTTACATTACTTAATTATATAGTTTGTTATAATAGAGTCAAAACACTGTATTAAAAAACTAGTGTCGTCACAGTATAAGATATACAATTTGTTATGTCATCTGTTTAAGTCTGACTTTTAGACGCAACTTTGTACTGCGATTTGGTGGTAATGTCTGGTATTATGGACATTGATGTCAGTGTGGTCCTGATGCTCTCTTGATTGGGGCCCACATACCTTAAATGATGCTTCCGTTACCGATTTAACGCACCGCTGGACATCTTACGTGTAGTTGGGAAACTTTTTATCATCCCAGACTGAGATATGACCTGATTGAACGAAGAAATGTATATCTTCATGGGTTATTCTCCGAAAAAGAGGTGGGAATGTTAATTTTGCTACATTACAATCAATTAATTCTGGATTGTAGGAGTGATAAAGATTCAGATACCTTTACCCTTTGAAACATTTTGCCTGGCTTTTAATACTCTTCTTAGCCCTAGCTCTCTTATGTGTCTCCTCTTATAAGAGACCATTGCCATCACTAGGTTTACCGGGTGAGCAAAGAACGAGTTTCGTTCAGTTTCAAGGACTACACGTTCTTCAGGTTGTCACAAAAGTATCGAGATGTTTCAATTGCTCTGTACAGATGAATAGGCCCGTTTGTAATGTACTTACAGCATTTTATTTCAAAACAAACTGGAAAGTAAGATTTTAAAATAAATGTCAATATGGCTTTAAGGCATCCGATGGGTTTTCCACGCTCGCGTAAAGTCGAAGGGCTCTATTTGCACAAGTGAGCAATCTGGCATGTGAAATTGGGCCGGAGTCACACTTTAATAAGTCATTTGGAAAGTTGCCACTTTTAATTGCTTGACTTATGCCAAGAAGATATCTTTGGTCCTTACTCAACAGTTGCCTGTCCACTTCTGGAATTTCACAACCAGTCAATTGAAATTTTATCACCGAGAGCTTTACACAACAATGATATTGTGTCCAAATGGTGTACTAAATGATCTTGGCCAGCTGTTTCAACATTCAAATGTTGAAAAAGATGGCGGAAAGGTAATTCAACAAAATGGAATAAACAAACAACCCACTGCAGTGGTCGTCAGAGATGAACTTCAAGCTTTCTGATAGCACCACCTTTCTATCCAGTATTGGTATTTGGACCATCACAGCCTACCAAATCTAAGTATTCTAGTGAAACCCTTTGTTCAGTAAGACATGATACTATGAAAGCTACAATGTCCTTAGCAGGCCCGGAGTTTGGAGGCACATCGCCTAAATAAACTGAGCCACGTTCTTTTATGACAGAAAAGTGTTCCTCTTTAATAGTTCGACGAACCTGTTTAGATGCAATCCTTTCTTTAACTTGGGTATCGTCCTTTCTTCCATCAAAATAGTATATGCCAAGCAGTTCATCTGAATCCAGTTGACTTTTCTGTAAGTTTTATGGAGTTAGGTGAGACTAGGTGGGAGCGCGCACGCCGACTTCAGCGCTGTTTTCCAACGTGGCTAACGGCAGCTGGGTGCACTACTAAACTTTTCAGAATTGAAACGAACTCTTCGTGGTAAGTTCTAGGTTGTTTAAAAATAACTTAATATGCTCAATAGTATCAATTAAAATTTAAATCTTAACCTGAGACTGCAAACTGACCTCAGTTGATTATATTCTTAATGCATGAAAATCACTCAAAATTGAATTTTTGCCTATTTTTATTGAGCTTGCGTGATCGGAAGATATTCTCTAAACACAATTATTATTATTAATATTATTAAACAGTACAAACTGCAAATATTTTTCCCTATAGCGATAAAAAATATATAAACGTAAAAAAAAAAAAAAAAAAAAACTGAAAAAATCGGAAATTTTCAATTTTTTGGAATTTTTAGGCGGTTTGCGGGATCGGAAGATAAAGTCCGATTTGAAGAATTTTTTTTTGTTTTTCTTGTATTTACCAATCGCAACCTTTCCGCACTATAGCGACTCGGAAATATCAACTTGACTTTTTTCGCACCACCCTAACATATAAATAGATAATCATGCAATCTATTTGTAGATATCTGTTATTTATTTAACACTACTGCCTGTCAATGATTCACCAAAAATATTTATTTAATTAATTGTAAGGAAATTGATATAATTGTCCCTGCTGCAATTTATTTTATGGGATTTTTAGCAAAATTTACTTAAGCCAAAAATTAATTTTTATTGATGTCACATTAGATCGATTTACAATAATTCTAATGCTTTGTGAAGCATTTTGATTTTTTGAAATTAGTTTAAATACCCAATAATAAATGAAGAAAATCCATGTGGAATTAATAATTTTAGTTTTATATTCTGTAACAAATTTATCTGATTGATATTAATTCACGTATAACAAAGTAAGAATTGGAATTAATATTTTCTAAATCGAAGTTTTTTTTAATATGACTACCAGGGAACTCCATATGTAACAGGAGATCTGTCTTCCTATTTTCCAACATGATTTCCATCGGTCAACGGGGAAGGATACCGTAATGGTAATTTTAGTTCGCATTCATGGCAAAAAAAGTTGTTTATTGCATTCCCTTACATGATTAGGAAATCATTAATTTGGTAAGTATAGCTTAATTAAAGAAGCATAAATTAGGATAATAGTAAATGAGAACACTACTATAGAACATTGACAAAGCGGACTATTTTTTAACCGACTGTCAAGAAGGGTTATGTGTTTCACGCGTATCTGGATATGTAGATTTCTTTATACCATCGAAACAACCCAACGGCGACATCGATTTTAATGAATGAGGTCTCTATCAATTCGTCTTAACCGTCCGATGGTTATAGGCTAGCTTTTATTTTTATAAATTCAAAATGGCGGCCGTAAAATACAAAATGGCGGTAGAAACAAAAAAATTACGCACCATGTTGAGTAGCATATCATTGGATAGGTCTTTTAAAATGAAGACGATGTTTTATTGACTATTTTACAGTCAGAAGCTCCGTTTAAATATTACACAACCTGGAAGTTGGGTACGTAGGATCTCTAGCTTTACTGCAACTTTAAGCTTCATAGCCATCTATAGGCCTCATCAAAATAGTGTTTATAGATAGGAACTAACAATTAAACACAGCTTAAAAGTAATCAGTACAACTAAATTTAAAAAAAAATAGGTAAGTAGTATAAAACATAGTTTAAAATTGATGAGAAATAACTAATTAGTTCGTTTTTTACGCAGTCGGGTTTTTCAATTTTTTCAATTTATTTTTTATTACCTTTGCCTTGCATGCTTCATTTGCCTTCCAAGTATCTGACCACCGACTAAGAATTCCTGTTATTTATTGTAATGACTACTAAATACACCAACACGCTAAATATTCGAGGATGAAGTATTTCAATTTAAGCCGTAATTTTTTTTAAGTATATGAATGAAATATGTATCATAAATTTAAAAAAATTACATATAGTTTAAAATAAAAATTGTAAAACTGTTGGCATCATTGTTTGTATAGATACCAGAATTTGTTTGGTTATTATTGAATATTATCATCAAGATTTCAATCTAAAATCTATTTGTTTATTCAAAAAAGAGACCTGTTTAACACTCTGCATGTGTTTAAAGCTATTGCTTGGA
The DNA here is from genome assembly GCA_963932465.1 of Maratus speciosus. Lineage (NCBI taxonomy): Eukaryota > Metazoa > Arthropoda > Arachnida > Araneae > Salticidae > Maratus > Maratus speciosus. The sequence goes on from OZ010790.1 coordinate 54,930,998, forward strand.
AAGTGTGATAATATTTTTTGCTACTAATATTTATAAGCATAAATAGATTTTTTTGAGTGTCATGTTTTTTTTTTTTTTTTGTTTTTTTGTTTTTTTGTTTTTTTTTCATGGATTTTATTGTTCAAGCAGTAATTTATATATATATATATATATATATGTTTTTTTTTTTGGGGGGGGGGGGATATTGGTAGTGAAAGTTTTAATTCTGAAATATATTTAGCTACAAGCTTTGTCCGATGAAACCCGACGAACGAATCCTAAGAAGTAAGGTACATTTTTTTTTCACTTGATAAAACAAAAGGGAATTTGAAGTTGCATTAAAAATATGAACACTTATTTTCGCATGGAATCAGAAGATTTCACTAGATTTCTTTTTATTTTCCTAAAACCAATAATAAAAAAATACGTCTTACCTTTTAAAAATGCTTTATTAGACGTAAATTATTAGACGTTTGCAAATTCAGTTTAAATGAACTCGATACAAAACGTAAAACAGCACAAAACTAATGTCAATTCTGCAGAAAAATATGATAAATATTTCATCTTTGCTTTGGAATAAAATTTACTTACCCCAAACATTGTTTTTTTTTTTAGTATTGAGATGAACAGCAATACCAGTAGGAGAACTTTCAATCAAAAGTAAATATATATTTAAAGTGTTTAAGTTAAAATTTCGTTAAAATTAGTATTAATACGTATTTTTTTTTTCACCTACATATATTACATAAGATGTTTTCCAAAAATATTAGTGTGGATAATTCTTTAGAGCTTTATTTTTGCTCTATTTTCTATCCGAATATTTTGGTTTCATACAGCAAATATAAGAAAAAAATTTCGAGAACAATATTTTATTCCATTTATTTCTTAAAATTCTAGAAGATAAATTAAATATCAAAAAGTCCTTCCGGCCAGTGCCGTGAGGAAGAGGTAGCTTTCATATTGCTTATTTTAAAAAAGCCAACTTATATTATTCAAACACAGGAAGCTCAATTAAGTGGAAACCGAATGTAGGAGATTCAATACTAATTTTTATCAATATTAAATCATTATGAATGAGAATTTCGCGAAATTAGTCAGCTTTATCCAACCTGCTTTTATTTAAAGTAACTTATATTTGGCTGCCAAACTCCGCGATTTCTTAAAGTGCCTGCCATTTTAAGACAACATGGTGGATGAGGCTAACCAGTGAACTTGCTCGACACCTTAGTAATTGCTGTGCACATGCTCACTCACATCGGAATCGGTTGATATATACGAGTGCTGTCGCAGGCAAAAAATCAGATTTTTCAAAATGTCACCCACATTAGAAATTGAAACTGCTATATCTGAGCCATTTTTTAAGATAAAGACAAACAAAAAATGCTCCTGAATCCTTATATCAAGGTCAAATACTTAAGAAAGAAACCTTTTTCAATTTCTATTTTTTTTTGCATCTCACTTTAAATATAATTTTGTTTAATTTAATGGCCGCCATTTTGAAACAAGATGGCTGATGAAGCTGGCCAGTGAACATGGTCGAGGTATTGATGTATACTATCCACATGCATTCTTCCATCGAAATAGGCGAATACGTGTGGTATCGCGTGACAAATACAAGATCGTTTCAAAGTGTTAGCCATGATAGAAATTCAAAGTACTTTAATTCAACCACATTTTAAGATATAAACTAAAGAACAAATTTTCAGAAACAAAAACTGCTCCAGAATCTTTGTATCAAGGCCAAACACATAAAAAAAAAATCATTTCATTTTCCAATTTTTTAATACCTCATTTTAAATTTTAAATTACATTTTTTTTTTTTTAAATGGCAACACTTTTGAAACAAGATGGCGAATGAAGCTGGCCAACAAACTAGGTCGAGACATTGGTATGTACTATGTACAGACCAAGTTACATTCAAATCGGTTCATAAATACGCCTGTTATCGCGTGACAAAAATCAGGTCGTTTTAAAATGTCAGCCACAATAGAAATTCAAAATGTTATAAATCAGCCATTTTTTTAGATATAGACGAAACAAAACCTGTTCCGGAATCTTTGTATTAAAGTCAAACACATACGAAAAAAATCTTTTTCATTTTCCAATTTTTTGGTATCTCATTTTAAATTTAAATTTTTTTAAATGGCCGACATTTTAAAACAAGATGGCGGATGAAGCTGACCAACGAACTCGGTTGAGTTATTTGTATGTACTATGTACAGACCAAGTTACATTCAAATCGGTTCATAAATACGTCTGTTATCACGTGGCAAAAATCAGGGCGTTTCAAAATGTCAGCTACGCTAGAAATTCAAAATGCTATAACTCAGCCATTTTTTAAGATATAGACAAAACAAAAACTGCTCCCAAATCTTTTTATCAAGGTCAAACACATAAAAGAAAATATTTTTTCAATTTTCAATTTTTTGGTACCACATATCAAATTTAAATTTTTCTTAAAATTTTAAATGGCCGCCATTTTTAAACAAATGGCGGATGAAGTTGGTCAACGAATTCGGTCGAGACATTGGTCTGTACTATGTATAAACGAAGTTACATCCAAATCGGTTCATAAGTACGCCTTTTATCGCGTGATAAAATTCAGGACGTTTCAAAATGTCAGCTTCGCTAGAAATTCAAAATGCTATAACTCAGCCATTTTTTAAGATATAGACAAAACAAAAACGGCTACGGAGTCTTTGTATAAAGGTCAAATACATAAGAAAAAAATATTTTTCCATTTTCAATTTTTTGGTACCACATTTCAAATTTTAAATTTTTTAAAAATTTTTAAATGGCCGCCATTTTGTTTCAAAATTCCGGATGAAGCTGGCCAACGAACTCGGTCGAGACATTGGTATGTACTATGTACACACCGAATTACATCCAAATCGGTTCATAAATACGAGAGTTACAGTGTGACATAGGTCAGATATATATATATATATATATATATATATTGATATATATATATATCAATTTTGAACGGAGGGTGGTTTCGGGGTCTGGGGGTCATGATCGATGAAAATATACCAAAATTTTTTGAAATCGCTTTCCTCTGAACGGCTGCAATAGGTAGCTTTTTGTAAAGAAAGCTACCTAAAATGCTGCAACTCAGCCATTTTTTAAGATATAGACGAAACAAAAACTGCTCCGAAATCTTTGTATAAAGGTCAAACACATAAGAAAAAAATATTTTTCTATTTTCAAATTTTTGGTACCACATTTCAAATTTAAAATTTTTTAAAATTTTTTAAATGGCCGCCATTTTGAAACAAAATGGCGGATGTAGCTGGCCAACGAACTCGGTCGAGACATTGGTATGTACTATATACGCACCGAATTACATCGAAATCGGTTCATAAATACGACTTTTATCGCGTGACAAAATTCAGGACGTTTCAAATGCCAGCCACACTAGAAATTCAAAATGCTATAACTCAGTCATTTTTTAAGATATAGACGAAACAAAAACTGCTCCAGAATCTTTGTATAAAGGTCAAATACATAAGAAAAAAATATTTTTCCATTTGTAATTTTTTGGTACCACATTTCAAATTTAAATATTTTTTAAAAATTTTAAATGGCCGCCATTTTGAAACAAAACGGCGGATGAAACTGGCCAACGAACTCGGTCGAGACATTGGTACGTACTATGTACACACCGAATTACATCGAAATCGGTTCATATTTACGAGTGTTAGAGTGTGACATAGGTCAGATATATATATATATATATATATATATATATATATATCAATTTTGAACGGAGGGTGGTTTCAGGGTCTGGGGGTCATGCTCGATGAAAATATACCAAAATTTTTTGAAATCGCTTTCCTCCGAACGGCTGCAATAGGTAGCTTTTTGTAATGAAAGCTACCTAAAAGGATTTTCCAGTATGCCTAGTGATCATACAAAAAATTATAAAATGTATTATTCATTGTTTTCTTATTATTCTGCGTAGTATTTATTTTTCATACATTTGTAAAATATATATTTTACTTAAATTTATTTATTCATTAAAGTTTTCAAAATGTAATTCAATAAATAAAAAATTACGTTAAAGAGACTCTTTGTGATTACAAAAACACGGAAAAAAATGGCATTTTCATAAGTCTTGTTTTTTAATTTCACCTGAAAAGAAAAATCATTAAAGAATTTTTTAAAGAATTTTAAAAAGTGCATTTTCAAATTAATTTTTATTTTAAAAATTTTTTCATAGAATGAAACTAATGACACAAATTCATTTTTTAAATCAGAATTTTTCTAAATACTTGTTATTTATTGTGTGTTTAATTACCATTTACGTTTACTGCATCATTTTAACAAAATGTGTATTTTTGCCAGTTAATGCTATAAATTAAAATCTAAAATCTAAAGTATTTATCTATAAATATTTTACAGCAATTACATGTTCCGTAACAACGTTAATAAACCCAGGCTTTCTGTATTTTTAGGTAGCTTTCTTTACAAAAAGCTACCTATTGCAGCCGTTCGGAGGAAAGCGATTTCAAAAAATTTTCGTATATTTTCATCGATCATGACCCCCAGACCCCGAAACCACCCTCCGTTCAAAATTGATATATATATACATATATATATATATATACATCTGACCTATGTCACACTGTAACTCTCGTATTTATGAACCGATTTGGATGTAATTTGGTGTGTACATAGTACATACCAATGTCTCGACCGAGTTCGTTGGCCAGCTTCATCCGACATTTTGTTTCAAATGGCGGCCATTTAAAAATTTTTTAAAAATTTAAAATTTGAAATGTGGTACCAAAAAAATTGAAAATTAAAAAATATTTTTTTCTTATGTATTTGTACTTTATACAAAGACTCCGTAGCGGTTTTTGTTTTGTCTATATCTTAAAAAATTGCTGAGTTATAGCATTTTGAATTTCTAGCGAAGCTGACATTTTGAAAGGTCCTGAATTTTGTCACGCGATAAAAGGCGTATTTATGAACCGATTTGGATGTAACTTCGTTTATACATAGTACAGACCAACGTCTCGACCGAGTTCGTTGGCCATCTCCATCCGCCACCTTGTTTAAAAATGGCGGCCATTTAAAATTTTAAGAAAAATTTTAATTTGAAATGTGGTACCAAAAAATTGAAAATTGAAGAAATATTTTTTTCTTATGTGTTTGACCGTGATAAAAAGATTCGGGAGCAGTTTTTGTTTCGTCTATATCTTAAAAAATGGCTGAGTTATAGCATTTTGAATTTCTAGCGTGGCTGACATTTTGAAACGTCCTGAATTTTGCCACGTGATAACAGACGTATTTATGAACCGATATGGATGTACCTTGGTGTGTACATAGTACATACAAATAACTCAACCGAATTCGTTGGCCAGCTTCATCCGCCATCTTGTTTCAAAATGGCGGCCATTTAAAAAAATTAAAAAAAAATTAAAATTTAAAATGAGATACTAAAAAATTGGAAAATGAAAAAGATTTTTTTGTATGTGTTTGACCTTAATACAAAGATTCCCGAACAGGTTTTGTTTCGTCTATATCTAAAAAAATGGCTGAGTTATAATATTTTGAATTTCTATTGTGGCTGACATTTTAAAACGACCTGATTTTTGTCAGGCGATAACAGGCGTATTTATGAACCGATTTGAATGTAACTTGGTCTGTACATAGTACATACCAATGTCTCGACCGAGTTCGTTGGCCAGCTTCATTCGCCATCTTGTTTCAAAAGTGTTGCGGTTTTTAAAAAAAAAATGTAATTTAAAATTTTAAATGAGGTATTAAAAAATTGGAAAATGAAAAAGATTTTTTTATGTGTTTGGCCTTCATAAAAAGATTCTGGAGCAGTTTTTGTTTCTGAAAATTTGTTCTTTTGTTTATATGTTAAATAGTGGTTGAATTATAGCACTTTGAATTTCTATCATGGCTAACACTTTGAAACGATCTTGTATTTGTCACGCGATACCACACATATTAGCCTATTTCGATGGAAGAAGGCATGTGGATAGTATACATCAATATCTCGACCAAGTTCGCTGGCCAGCTTCATCAGCCATCTTGTTTCAAAATGGCGGCCATTAAATAAAAAAAATATATTTAAAGTGAGATGCAAAAAAATTAGAATTTGAAAAAGTTTCTTTCTTAAGTATTTGACCTTGATATAAGGATTCAGGAGCATTTTTTGTTTGTCTTTATCTTAAAAAATGGCTCAGATATAGCAGTTTCAATTTCTAACGTGGGTGACATTTTGAAAAATCTGATTTTTTGCCTGCGACAGCACTCGTATATATCAACCGATTCCGATGTGAGTGAGCATGTGCACAGCAATTACTAAGGTCTCGACCAAGTTCACTGGTTAGCCTCATCCACCATGTTGTCTTAAAATGGCAGGCACTTTAAGAAATCGCCGAATTTGGCAGCCAAATATAAATTACTTTAACTAAAAGCAGCTTGGATACAGCTGACTAATTTCGCGAAATTCTCATTCATAATGATTTAGTATTGATAAAAATTAGTATTGAATCTCCTACATTCGGTTTCCACTTAATTGAGCTTCGTGTGTTTGAATAATATAAGTTGGCTTTTTTAAAATAAGGAATATGAAAGCTACCTCTTCCTCGCGGCACTGGCCGGAAGGACTTTTTTTCACTTGAATGTTGCTGAGATATCGCATTATTTCATTTCCGTAGTAATTATTTAGTTAATATTTAGCTTAAGACAGAGATATAAAAACTAGAATGAACTTTATTATTTGCAATTTATACGAATTCTCTCATGTAATCTGATGCATTTTTGTGATGTGTTTTTGTTGTGGTTTTAGCTTTGTGCTGTTTTTTGCAAATCTTTCATTAACTCTCCAGTGCACAAGTTGGGTCTATGAGATCTATGTATGGCTGTCTTCTATTATACAGCTCCAAGTCAAAAACCAGAATACTAGAAAAAAAAAATTGTGAACAAAGTTTTTTTTTCTATCTATCGCTTATACAAAGAGTAATACAGGATAAAAATTAATATTTAAGAATCTACATAGTTTGTAGAATCTTTTAGCATAAAAATTAAAGGAAATAATACAAAAGGTAATATAATTATTCACACTTGGAAAAAATCAAAATATTAGAATAACCATTTAGATGGTTCAAAACATTAGAATAATGCATTGTAAATAACACGTGTTAAAAGAAAAATGGGAAAAATAGTTATTCTTTAATATTTTATAGCATCACCTTTACATTTTATGACAGCAAGAACTCGCTTTCCCAAGCTAGCTACAAGTGGTTCACAACGCTGCTGCCCAGACATGACCATGTCGACTTTATTCTGGAAAGAAGCACAACTTTGTTTTTTGGCACAATATCTTTCAGTCTTCCCTTCATTATTCGCCACAAATTCTATGTTGGATTTAAATCCGGCGAATTAGCTGACCAGGGATGTGCGTGAATTGGGTATTGGCTTAGCGAGATCTTGGTGGACACTGAACAGTTTGAAGGGGCTAAATCATACTGGAAAACTATACCACCCGATATTCCGACAATGGTATCATGAAATGCTCAAAGCTTTCTTCATATATCTCAGAATTAATCCTTTCGTTAACGATACATATCCTTCCAGGACCATCTGCTGTCATTCAAGTCTGTACCATTACATTGGTAGCAAATTTCACTGATCGTTTCATGCCGTCCTTGTCCCATGCTTCTTGCTTAATTCGCCATACACGAACACATTGATCACCATATGTTACGCAAAATACACTTTCATTACTAAACAATATAGTTTTCTAATCATCCAGACCCCATAAATTCCTTTTTTTTCACCACTGCATTCACTCCATTTTCTGTTTAATAATCATGAGTGGCTTTATCTTTCGTACATGAGATTGAAACCCAAATTTACGCAGACGTCTTTGTGTTGCAGAATTACTCACATGAACACCGTGTTCATTACATTTTCGATTCAAATATCTTACATTTCTAAAACTGTTTTTTAGAGTTTCGTTCATCTGACGAAAGTCTATTCGTCTCACTCCTCTGTCTGTCTGTCTGTCCGTGAGAGAGCCCGGTCTCAGAAACTACGCTGCTCAAAACAATTAGGGGAGCACATGGTTTAACGAAATTACGCAAATATTTACACGATAAGTAACGTAAAATAAAACATCCACAATTTAAAGTGTTTTAGAAAACAGATAAAGAAAACTTCACATGTAAATTAAAGTTTATGACGTCAAAAACTAGAAAAGGGAGATAAGTGCAGAAATCGGGATTTTGCAGAAACGTCTGTTTCACTGTCTCAGTTGTAAAACTCAATTGCTCCGCCTGTGTTTTGAGAAATGGTGGCTTGAAAATGTCACAACAACATGTGTTTACATAAGTATCGTCTGCTGCATATTCCTTGGTTTCGTGTGCTCCGAATCCATATAAGTTTCTTGTTCTTTTTTTCCGCATGTGGCAACACTCTGTGTTTATTCCGTTTTAATTCTTGTTGTATTGGAATGTGAAAAAAGATAGAATGTAGTAAGCCGTCGGTTGGATCGCATATATTTAGTGTTAAAATAAATTCGTGTTTACAGTCCGCTTTTGTGTTTATGTGAACGAACCAGTTGTGTAAGTGATTAGTAAAAGACGCAAAAACATTTGTTAGAACAAGTCCAGCCGGAGCGCTAGTGAAAAATAAAAGAGTACAATCGAACATTTTATGAACTGCCGAATGATATCGTCTGTGATGTAAAATTACCTCAGGTAGTGAGGTAAGTTAAATTTGAACATTCTATTTCATGTATAAATAGAATTTGGGTTTAAAAGTGTAGAATTATTTTGAAAGTATGCAGTTTAGCTATTTTAGAACTAGCTTTGGGCTTGATTTAAGAAAAAAATGAGTGAACTGGTATCTTTAAAAACAAAAAGAACTGCTCTACTGAGAAATGTAACAAATTACATTAAGAAAATAATAAGTATAATCGCAAGTGATGACATTAATGTAATAGAATTAGAAGAAAATATTTAATTGTTAAAACAGAAAGAATCGGATCTAAAAAAACTTGATAAGGAAAATGAAGTTTTAATTACAGAACCTAAACAATTAGAAAGTGAGACAGATAGCGCATAGGAAATCTCAGATAAAATTGAATTGTGGAAATTTAAGGTTGAAAAAATGTTGAAAATACAAAATGCTGAGTTAAATAAAAGTAAAAATAAATCTGATAGTGTAATCTAAGAAAACGTTTTTGAGAATATTAAATTACCTAGGTTATCATTACCTACTTTTGGAGGTAATATAACAGAACGGATAGCGCTTAAGAATCTTTTTAATGCATGTGTAAACAGCAATACAAGTATATCTAAAGCTAAAAAATTACAGTATTTGAAGGCTTCGTTGAAAAGTGAAGCGTATCGCGTCATTCAGTCTATTCAAATTTCGAATTCTAGTTTTGAGATCGCGTGGAATCTATTAGACGAAAGATATTCAAATAAGCAAGAACAAATATTTGCATATATTAAACGATTTTTAAGTTTACCAACTATTCAAACAGAATCAGCTATTGCGATTTTAAATCTAGTGGACAACATTAATGAAGTCATTTGCTCATTAGAAGTATTGAACCAAACCATTGACAAATGTGGTGATACATTAATGACTTATTTAATTTTGCAAAAATTGGATCCTTCTACAAAATTGTGGTGGGAACATCAGCTTAAAAACGGGGAAATTCCGAAACTGAAAAACTTAATCGAATTTCTTAAGAATTACGCAAGAACTCTTCAAAATAGCAAGCTAGTGGTAAATAAGGTACCTAAATCTGTAGTTCCGAATAAGAGTAATGCTTTTGTAGCTACGTTAGTTTGTGGTTATTGTAAGGAAGACCATAGTTTAGCTAAGTGCTCGAAGTTTCTTAATTTACCTGTTCAACAACGAATAGATTTCGTAAAACGTAATCATTATTGTTTCAATTGCTTTCTAATATGTATTTCCTCAATAAATGTGAGTCTAAATAAGTGCTATCATTGCTTTAAGAAACATCATAGTATTTTGCACATGGTAAATTATTCAAGGAATAAGAATCAGTCAAATAGTATGCCTCCACACGCACAAGAATTTATCCTTAAAAAAGTTGAGTCAGCAAGTGAAAATGTTTCGTCTACAGTCTGTGCCTCTCATTATGAGTCAAACGAAAACTGTAATCAAAAGAGCCATATTTTGTTGTCTACCGCATTAGTAAAAGTTCAAAATTCTAAACAAGAGTTAGTAAAATGCAGATGTTTTTGTGATACTGGCTCTCAGAGGTCATTTATTTCACAATAATGAGTAAATAAATTAGGATTAAAGGTCAAAGATCGTTCTATCTCTGTGTCATGTTTGGTAACATTTAATACTGTGAGTAATGGGGAAGTTGATTTATTATTCACTTCTCACTTCAAAAGTGATCTTAGAGTATCAACATCAGCATTCGTGATGGATAAGATAACAGATAATATTCCCTATGTGTCTTTGCCTTCACTCATTTGCAATAATTTCAATGATTTAATGTTAGCTGATCCATTATTTTTCAAATCACAAAAAATTGACATTCTATTTGGTGTAAATTTATTTATGCATTTAATGACTGGAGAAATTGTCAAACGTGAACCTAACATTCCATTTGTATTAAATTCGAGACTTGGGTGGATAATTTCGGGTACTACAAATTTTGAAAAGCTGGCAACTGATCCTGAACTGATCATGTGTAAATCACTAAAGTACAAAAACTGACGAGCTACTAAATTCATTCTGGGAATTAGAAAAAAATCCAAATGTGCAACCTTTAACAGTTGAAGAAAAACTTTGTGAAAGGCATTTTGTGAGTTCTCATTTCAGAGAAAAAAACAGGCCGCTACTCAGTCGCATTACCGTTTAAACAGGATCGAGAAAATTTAGGTGATTCTCGCCAAATGGCACACAGAAGATTTCTTTATCTTGAGAAAAGATTAATATCCATGCCAGAAATTTACAACCAATCTGTTAAATGTATTAAAGAATATTTATCTCTGGGCAACATGGACCTTGTTTCAAATACAGTTCGAGAATTAGAGAATAAACACTATTACATCCCACATCACTTCGTCTTGAATAGTTCTAGCTTAACCACCAAATTAAGAGTAGTTTTTGATGGGAGTGCTAAAACAACTACAGGTGGTCTTTAAACGACACTCTAATGGTAGGTCCCAAAACACAAGATGACTTAATTTGCATTTTATTAAGGTTTAGATTTCATAATATTGCAATCACAGCTGATATAAGAATGATGTATAGGCAGGTAAAAATTCATGACAAAGATAGGGGTTTTCAGAGAATATTATGGAGAGATAGTCAAGATAAACAAATACAAGTTTTTCGCTTAAACACTGTCACGTATGGAACTGCTGCTGCTCCGTATCTTGCAACTAAAGGTTTGAGTCAGTTAGCAATTGATGAGGGTCTTAATTTCCCAAAAGCAAAGACTATAGTTTTAAGAGATTTTTATGTTGATGATGCTTTAACTGGTGTTGAGAATACTCAGGAAGGTACTGAATTGATATATGAATTGCAGAAAATGCTAAAAAAATGTGTGTTTGAGTTACATAAATAGTCCACAAATGAACCACCACTATTGAAAAATGCTGGGTTAGCAAACACAATTAATGTTAATATACATAGTGGAGCGGGCAGTAAAACCATAAAAGTTCTAGGAGTGGAATGGCAAACTGATAATGATATGTTCAAATGTAATTTCAGTGATATGGATTAACAAAGTGACCCTACTAAAAGAATTATTCTGTCATTTGTATCAACGCTTTTTGATCCTTTGGGATGAATTGCACCTTTAGTAATTTTAACTAAAATGATCCTTCAAGAACTGTGGAAATTACAATTATCATGGGATGACCCAGTACTAGAAAATATTGATCAAAAGTGGAAAATTTTGTGCGAAGAAGTGAAACTCTTAAATTCCATATATATACCCAGAAAAGTCATCTTGCAGATCTTTCTGGAAATTAACTTCACGGATTTTGCGATGCTTCAGAAAAGGGTTTTTCAGCAGTTATTTACGTTAAAACTTGTGATAACTCTAACACTGATCTGAAATTGTTAACAGCTAAACTCGCGTAGCACCACTAAAACCTGTCACGATTCCAAGACTGGAATTATGTGCTGCAGTATTGCTGGCACACATAATACAGGTGGTTAGAGATGCATTACATATAAAACCTGATTCTGTGCACGCATGGAGTGATTCACAAATTGTATTGTGATGGCTAAGATAAAATCCTAAAAGATGGCAAGTCTTTGTAGCCAACAGAATATCTGAAATCCAATCCATTTTACCTGCTGAGAATTGGAACCATGTGAACGGAAAAGAAAATCCTGCTGATTGTGCGTCACGTGGGTTACTTCCTGGAGAAATACTGTCCCATGACTTGTGGTGGAACAGCCGCCCACTGTGGTTAAGAAGCAATGAGGTTCCCGCGCATGAACCTATTACCATAAATGGAGAAGAATTAACAGAAGCACGTAAAACATCATTTGTAGTTTCTGAAAATGTAAAAGAACTTGATATTATATCAAAAATATCTTCGTTTTCCAAGTTGCAAAGCATATTTTATTGGCTAATGAGATTCATCACCAATTCAAAGGTAACACGTGTAGAAAGAAATACATTCTTTTTATTAAGCACTGAAATTCAAGCCGCAACACGCTGCATTTTTCGAATAGTTCAACAAGTGAACTTCAATAAAGAAATTCTGTGTTTAGAAGCTGGAAAAGAGCCACCTACAAATAGCAGTCTCGTTTGTTTGTGTCCAATTTTAGTTGATAACAAAATATTAAGAGTACGAGGAAGATTGAAAAACGCACAGCTGTCAGAGAATAAAAATCACCCAATCTTATTACCATCAAAGTACCATGTGACTAAGATCATAATTAAACATTTTCATGAAAAATATTTCCATGCAACTCCAGAGCATCTTCTTTCTTTAATTAGACAGAGATTTTGATCATTACTGCTAGGTCTGTTATCAGGAAAATAGTAAGAACTTGTGATACATGTTGCAGATATAGAGTTCAAACTGTAAAACAAATAATGGCTAATCTTCCAGCATCTAGAGTAGCACAGTCACGACCATTTCATCGAGTTGGAACAGATTTTTCAGGACCATTCATGATTAAATATCTTGCAGGACGCGGACTAAAATCATTTAAATCATATGTGTGTGTATTTGTCCGCTTCGTCATCAAAGCAGTCCATCTTGAAGTTGTAGAAGATATTTCAACAAAGGCATTCTTAAGTGCATTAAAAAGATTTATCGCAAGAAGAGGGAAACCTTTTGAGATTTTTAGTGATATTGGAACCCACTTCAAAGGTGCAGAAAAAAGGAATCAACAATTATCTTTTGCAGTGCAAGCAGAATGAAGAAATAAACAATTTTTTGCCGTCAGAGGAATTACACTGGACTTTTAATCCGCCTTCTGTTGCACACTTTGGTGGCCTTTGGGAATCTGCAGTAAAACCAATGAAATCGCATCTAAAGTTAACCGTTGTTGACACTGTCTTAACCTATCGTGAGTTCCAAACCTTGATTACGCAAGTTGAAGCTTGGCTCAACTCTACGACACTGTGCCCCATATCATCTGACCCAATAGACTTAACTACTCTAACGCCAGGTCACTTCCTAGTTGGAACTTCTCTAACTGCCATACCTGAACAAGATCTAAGTCACATGCCTTTAGGTCATCTTGATAGATGGCATGTGATTCTTCACATTATTCTTCAGCAATTTTGGAAAAAATGGAGCCGGGAATACCTGTCTCAACTTCAGCAAAGACATAAATGGAAAAAAAGTCAACGAGATTTAGAAGTCAATGACTTAGTCCTCATCAAAGATGAGAACCTTCCACCACTTAAATGGAAAATAGGACGAATAATAGCTGTTCATCCAGGTTCAGACAATAAGGTCAGAGTTGTTACGATCAAGACTAGTAGTTGTGTCATCGATCGTCCAATAGCGAATCTGTGTCCTCTTCCTATAGAAACTAAAAACTGTGAAATCAGAACTGTCTAATATTTTTCAATTTTTGTGTTATTAATTGTTTTTCATTATAGTTCTAAATTGTAAGCAGCTAACTACTTGTTGAAATCCCAGGGGATTTCAATGGGGGACAGAATGTTTATGTAAGTATAGTCTGCTGCATATTCCTTGGTTTCGTTAGCTCCGAATACATTTAAGTTTCTTGTTCTTTTTTTCCGCATGTGGCAACACTGTGTATTTATTCTGTTTTGATTCTTGTTGTTGTGGAATGTGAAAAATGATAGAATGTAGTAAGCCGTCTGTTGGCTCGCATATATTTAGTGTTAAAATAAATTCGTGTTTACAGCCCGCTTTGGTGTTTATGTGAACGAACCAGTTGTGTAAGTGATTAGTAAAAGACGCAAAAACAACATGATTTACCGCAATCCATGACTTGGCGTGTTATTAGGACAGTTGAATTTGGGGAAACACAATGAAGTGTACTGGACGCTGTTGGAGTCACAAGAATTGTCCATGAATGGCTGTGGAATCGATTCCAAGACACATCGAATGGTAGTCATCGACAAGTGCAAGGTCGAAAATGTGCTATCACAGAAACTGATGACCGATATCTACTATCAACAACTCGTCGAGACGGAACGGACAATGCTACTCAGCTGCAAACACAGATGCTCTTGGCCACAGGAAGAAGGGTGTCCAGCCAAACAATACGAAATAGGCTTCATCAGGGTGGTCTCTATGTACGTAAGCCAATGGTCTGTATTCCGTTGACCTCAAGAAACAAAAGAAATTGGGGAACTGAACATCGAGTTTGAAGGTAACGTTGTTGGAATCAAATTCTGTTTACAGAAGAGTCCCGATTCAGTCTGGGTGTGTCATCTGATGTGTTTTGGCATGGAGAGAGATAAGCACTCAAAATAATCCCACATTCGTTCGTGAAAGATCACATTAGAGACGAGGTGGTTTGATGCTATCGGCTGGAATCAGCATAGGTGGACGTACGGGCCTGCATATGATTCGGAATGGCACTTTGACGATCCGAAATTATACAAACGAGATACTGAGACCTCATGTCGTAATTTATGTTACAGAAAATAGGGATTTCTTATTTTCCATGCATGATAATGCCAGACTTCATAGAGTTCGTCTTGTGGAAAACATGCTTGAAGCTAAACCAATACAGCGTTTGGAAGAACCAGCATGCTCTCCTGATATAAATCAGATCGAGCATGTTTGGGACATACTCAGACGACGTATTGCTGCGAGACCGAGGACTCCTTTTACTGTCCGGGACTTGGAGATTGCAATTCTTGAGCAGTGGAAAAGTATTCCCCAAAGTCTTTTCGAAAACCTCATCGCCTCCATGGAAAACAGGTGTGCAGCAGTCCTAGCTTTTCGAGGAGACCACACGCCATATTAAAAATCTTGCATAATTTCTAAACAATACTCTTTTTTATCATTTACATGAAAACAAATTGTTGCCCTAAACATCAAACGACAAGTCATAAAATTTTGAAAAAGCTTTATATTTACCCTTCTGTTCTCTAACTTGTGTATTTTAAGTTTTTTTTTTTTTTAACTGAGCTACTATTTAATTTGAAGACATGTAATTTTGCATACTTCTAGCAGAACACTTGTGATCACACGAAAAATCATAACATTTTCAAAAAGTCTTATATTATTTACCCCTCCGGGCTCCAGCTT
This sequence comes from Maratus speciosus, assembly GCA_963932465.1. Taxonomy (NCBI): domain Eukaryota; kingdom Metazoa; phylum Arthropoda; class Arachnida; order Araneae; family Salticidae; genus Maratus; species Maratus speciosus. The sequence continues at coordinate 54,946,705 of OZ010790.1, forward strand.
GTGTATTTTAAGCAATTTTTCTATCCTCCCCACATTACACCAGGTGGGTACTTTTCTAACTTTTGCCGATACACCTTTGGCCACTCTTTTATATTACGAACATGTTTTAGTTCCCCTTTTACCGCCTTGGGGCGCATACCTATCTCGGGTGCTATGGACCCGACCTCCTCGACTAACATATCTATGGATAAGTTGTAAAACGGAGTGTCGTTCGGATAGAGGTTTGTGTAGAATAGAGTGCGTCCCCTGGTTGTGAAATGTGGAACTAACAGATTTTGCAATAAGGATAAAGTGTTTTGAAAGGAATATTAAACGAAACCGTCTGTGCGATCTGTGATCACACTTACTCACTTGTTTGCAATACTCTTTAGCTTTCTATAATGTCTTTGAATAGTGTTTGGCTTTTGGTCGCTATTTAGATGCTTGTTTTCAAAACGTCCGCCGTTAAAATACTGCATCTTAACTCCATTAACACTTGGTTGAGTACAGTTTAAGTAACTGGTGGTATATTGTAGTTTACAACCTTCTTTATTCAAATCAATAATACGATGCTTTGTAAACTCAGTTATGTCGGACGACATACCATGTGTCACACAAAATGAAAACAAGCATGGTGCAAATCGTTTTTAAACTTATTAAGAAATCTCATAGAAGCTGATTTTATGCTTAATTTATGCAACCTTCTCAACCAGTCTGGATAATTTACCAGTATTCTAATTTTTCCCACCTATTTTAGTATTATAATATTTTAATAATGAAAATAATTTTATAAAAATACAATATGCACTCAAACTTTAATCTTTAATTTTCTTTAATAACATGCAAATCTATTAATACATCAACTGTTGTTATTTTTTAATTGTACAACACTGAAATAAAGCTAAATGAAATTCCAAATGCAAATGAAATGAATTATTCTAATTTTTCTATATAGTTATTAGTTGTATGTAGCCTCATCAGTAACTGAAATGTTCGGATCTCAAAGATGTAGACATGAGGTGCTTAGTTTCAACCCATATTGCATTCGTCTGTATAACTGTTGGGAGTTATCCATGGTTTTCTTCGAATTTTGTGTAACATTTTGTAAATACTGGTTAGTTTTCTTTAGAAAGACACCCAAGGAAAGAATTAACTCCTATTACCTTTATCGTTTGCATAGATCATCTGCTGTAGTAAACAATAACATTGATTATTTATGAGAGATGGTAGCAGCTTCAGCTTTAACATTTTATGTACCTTCCTTCTTCTACTATGATAGTCATTCTCGCGTATTGTCCTAGTCAGTAGCTTTTAAATCGTTATTCAAACTTTTGCATTAAAAACGCTCATAATACAGATACAAATCATGATACTTGACATCAACAGTGATTTTTCACCTTGTGAACTGAAGAATTAAATTGTATAAAATATTTTAATTATTTGCGTTTTTTTTTTTTTTTTTTTTTTTTTTTATGTTACACAAGATTGCTGTAGAAGAAGTCTGTTATTGTAAGATATGACTATCTTAATTAATGCAATAAAAATAATCCAACTGAATACATAACTTAAAAATAATTAATTACATAAATAATAATGACTGACTTTAATAATTAGGAAACTTTACATTTCCCCTCTCCGAAATCCAACAAGAAGCAGCATCAGTAGTTGTATTGGGGACCTGTTGAGAAAACTTCGCTGTCTTTATTTTCCGTGAAGATTCTCTACATTTATATGTGTGATACATTTAAGAATTTATTCAGATGTATTAATCCCAAAACTTTCTTGTATCTCATACATGTTAACTCTTCTGTCCGTCAAAAACCGGAAGTCGAAAATTTTCACGACTTCAGTACTTTCTTTTTGTAACGATAGAATGAAGTAAACATGTGTTAAAAATGGAATTAAAAAACTCGAATGACAGAAATGTTGAAGCCGTTTCTTTTACAATTTATAAAAATTAAATTACATTACACATATTACAATATGAAAACAAACTCACGAAATAGAATTCCCGATTTTTGTCATGTTCGAAATCATTTTTCGCATAACAAATATGCAACGCGTGAGTTTCCTGTTTTGTATTTGGTGATGAGCGCAAGTGGTTAAATAAATTAATGATGTGAAAAGTTACTAGGTTGTTGGAAAGTGGGACAAAATTATCGAGCAGTGAAATTCGAGTTTTTTGTTGAAGTGGATTGGTACTCTTTAGCTTGCAGAAAATGAGGAAAATATTAAATTAGTTTTTTGTTTAAAATTTATTTAGTTATCATCCCTAGTATATTCTGTTAAATTTGCATGATGATCGGGTAATTAAAAATAATTATAAAATATATTTTTACTCCATCCATTTACCTTTAAATTTATCAGAGTTGCAATATTTAAACTCGTTTTTCTCACTTTGTGTTTTTTAATATATCAATAAAATAAAATTGCGATTACTTCAACATATATTTTTTTAATTTTCTCGATATATTTTCAGCGATTCTTATTGTGAAATTCATAAAAATAGGAATCAACGGCGTATAACGTGCACTTTTAATACCAAAAATAAAATAGAAATTTGCAGGTGCGCGTTATAAGCCGAATATAAAATGATAGATTTAAAAGCAAGGAAAAGATGAGCATAAAAAATTAGGTTTCTACATGTACAGTAAATACTGTTTATTTAAAAGAAATGCATACTTATACGAACTTAAAATTTTTCATTAGGGTTCTATTCGGACAGCATTTAGAGCCTCCAATCCTTAGAAAATATCTTCATCACTAATTACCTGGTTGATATTATCATAGAACCCCTGCAATTCTCTTCAAAATATTTTTACTTTAAATGGGTACGTGGTAACACCGGGGTTTTCGGAAACGAGATAGCCAACTACATAGCAAATCAAACAACTCAGCAACCAGTTTCCGTGACGATTCACAGTAGATTCTTCCCCTTTCCACCATCTTTTCTCAAGAAAAAACATCAAAACAACTATGCTACAAAAATGCCAGCAAGAATGGAACTACGCAACTACGGTACGTTACATGCATACTCTCCTCTTCAAGATATCAGAATCTCTTCTATTACATCATCGGAACATTTACATATTTTCGACGAATCACGGCCCATTTCCATCTTATCTGTTCAAATTTGATAAGGCACCATCCATCCAGTGCACATGTGGTCAACTGGGCACATCGCTGCACAAAATGCTGGACTGTACTCTAACATCGCATTTCCATCTAAGTAAACCACGTACAACATCACTGTCTGCATGGTTCTCATAGGTAAAGAAAAATCCAACTCTGCTACAAAAAATATTTGACTGTGTTAAACTAATAGAACACAGTCAATACATATTTCAAAATAACGTGCCACAGTTGGATCTTCCCGACTAACGGTATATATATATATATTTTAAATGTTGTTCTAAGCCATTGATCTTATCGTTTTAATACAAAAAAAAATATTACCACTGACATTATGTACATAGTCGCCCTGCCACCATGCACGGTCAAGATAAAAACATTTGCTGTTGTTAATATCCATAATAATACTTTAATGAAGATAATTGTTATATCTTGTCTATTTCTAGCACGTAATCTTTTAATAATTATCATTTATGTCTCTCTTTTTTTTAAGTTTTTTTTTGCATAATTGATTATAATACTATGTTGTTTTGTATATATTCGTTGTTTTATTGTTAATGGTATTATGTGCTTCAAAATATTCATTTTTTTTCCTTGTTCTTATATAATCCGTACCTCGTATTGTATAGTAGTACGCTCAGACAACTGGGTTGCCATCTGAAATTAATATTGTTATATATTCTTCAAATCTTTCAATAAACAGGAGCCTTAGTAAACATAATTAGCCAGGCAGTGTTGTGCTCAAGCCATTCGGTAGGCCTCCCTGCCTGGTCAGAACTTAAACTTGAACTTAGGGTAACTCCAGGATATATAGACAGTCTAAATATCTGTAAATCTGGATCATAGATGTCAAAATAAAATTTGTCCTTAAGAAATAGTTCAAGAATTTCATTCATAGCCACGTGCAAGTGAGTTTTTCGATTGTAAAGAGTAAGTATAATTTTTATTTTTATTTAATTTAATGGTTGAATATTTTTGTTGGTTTAGGTATTTCAATGTTTCGCAGTACATACGTTACATTTTTTTTCTACGGATATTTAAGGCACGCATATAATATAATATTTGCTTTTAAGCCGAAAACAAAGACGTACAATAGAGGAGTGGTGCTTTAAATTGGGTGGCAATGTGTCCTTCAATTTCAGACATTTTTTTTAAATTTTATAACTTTGTGTGCTTAAAGAATATATTAATGTTCACTTAAATACATATTGAAACGGAAACGCACACTTTAACAGAAATTGAAGAGATTTCTTGTAAGCACAAACAAGGTTTATTTCTTGACACCACGAACACAAATACAAATGGACGACACGACATCAATATACAATCAGAAGTTTCACATATTTAAATATCACATTCACCACGGTTGGGTGTATTCAAATTTCCGGTCAACGGATGTGACCCGGTGTCCACCTTGGCTAGCTCATCACTGCGTACTATGAAATTTATTCCGTGCGCAAGGAACCACGACCTTAGCGCCCCCTGGCCGTGCGGAGAAGATGCCAAAAATTCGTTACAATATGTTTATATATCAAATTCAAGAGAATTTAATGTAAGAATTTAATAAAAAAATATAATTGCAATATCTGCGTTACAAAAAAAGTTACGCTTACAAAAAAATAAGATCTATCTTAGATTTTATTGTATTTTAAAGCTACACTTACACATTTAATATTTAGTAGGATAATCCTTGTTTTATTTATGTTAATCCTTGTTACAGCTTCACAACGTCTTTTCATTGAGAGAACTAGTGTTTGGAGTTCATCTTTTTTAATTACATGACGCCAAGAATCAATTACAACTTCAATGAGTTGCGTTTTATTAGATAGACGGTTTTTTGTATAAGGATTTTCAAACGCCGCCACAAATTTTGTACAGGATTCAGATCAGGGTGGTTTCCTGATCAGGGTAATAATTATATGCTTTTATTTTTAATCACTCTTTGCATATTTTTGCCGTATGGCATGGAGATGAATCCTCCTGAAAGGTAAATGGTGCTTTATTGAGGAAGAGATCCCTGATGGAAGGTATCAATTTTGTTTCTAGGACCGTTTCGATGTTTTTTTTTTTTTTTTTTTTTTTTTTGGTATTCAAAATGCTATCAATCATTTGATTTCGGCACACACCATCTGCAGACATACAATAATGGCACTTGTTGGGTCATTTGTAGGGTCCATTATCCAAGAATTTTTAGAGATATGCAGTTATAATATATGCAACGAATCAGCATCCATGAAGCTTCCTAAAATCTGGAAAGAGATGCTGTGCAGAATAATGGAACAATAATATGTTAATCACGTTAACATATTTCCGTTTTTAATATTGCAGTTAATTCCATCATGCAAATCGCAATGCAAATCATAGCAGAGCCACCTGTTGAGCGATTTACACCAAAAACTAATCAACGGCAATTTATATCAGGGACTAATAGAATATAAATTTTTATTAAATTCCGTGCATTAGTTCTTGAGATAGAGCGCCCACAAAATTTGTGTCACATACATATAGCAGACAGACAGACAGACACACAGATGCACAGACTCACAGACCGACATTTTGTAAAAACAGTTTTTTTTTTTTGAATCTCTGATTCCTAAAACGTGTAAATCCGTCGAAAACCGAAAGTTGAAAATTACGAATCCAACACTTTCTTCATGTAAAGATAGAAGAAAGTATAAATATCGGTTTTTAAAATAGAATGATTCTTTATTAGCTATTTAGTCTCAAAAATGTTTTATTCGAAATATTTTAAAGACTAGTTAAAATAACAATTTAGTTAAATAATATTTTAATTTAATTTTTCATGCACGCAACTTTCTTTTTTTTTTTTTAATGCAACGTTGCTTTTATTTTTTTAATAGAAAATTATTAAGAGGCTATCCATTATCGTTAAAGGTTTTACTTATGTATTACACACAATATTAGCAATAAAAGATTTTATCCAAAAGCATGAAATTATTTATTTAGTTTAAACGGACAGAAAGTACTTACTTTTTCTACAACAGTAAATAAGGGAATCTCATTTAGTTCTTTAAACACATATTACTTTTTGAAAACGATTTTTAAATATTTACATTACCATGTTGCATTTCCATGTTATACTTTATTTAAATACAGCCTAAAGAATTATGAATATGAAACATGTATTCCGTCTGTGTTCATTCCAAGTTTCTCACTTTTTATGATAAATAAACGTTTCTAAGAGCTACAACTGTTTTTAAATTAAACATTAATTGCATTATACTTTACATATTTGCATGATTAATGAACTTCAAATTCAAGAATGTTATGCAGCGTTCTATTTGTATGTTCGCACATATCTCCAATTATAGCATAACAAATATTTAAGTTTATTATTTAAACTGTAAGATATGTATTACATTTTGGTTTGCAGATATATATATTTAAAAAGATAACAATTAATAATATTAGTTATGAGGATTTAAATTATTTAAAACTTGTGAAAAATGTAGTAGTAGTGTTTTTTTAATTGATGAAATTTATATTTTCTTTATTAGAGACATACAAGACAGATTTAATTATAAGGAGGAAAAAATAAAATTGCGCTTTAAAAGGCATATTTCTTTAGGGCTCTTATCCAATTTAGAACCATACTATGTCAAATTTTAGTGAGAAATGCAGTTTTCGGTAGAGAATGAATAAGTAGTGAATGGTATCATAACGTTATGCTTCATGTATTTAATTAAAATTATATTATTAATTATATTTTAATATTATATTTAATTAAAATTATATTCAGTCAAACTCGTTTAATACACTGTATGACCAAAGGTGACCGGTCACTTGCAATTTTAGATGTTTTGTCAAATATCTAAAAAACTATATGAGGAATTAACATAAAACTGCAGGTGTGTAAACTGTATAGTATAAGTCATATATTTCGGCAAAGATTTTTTTCCGAAACTCCATAGGGGACCGTCAACATATTGAAAAAGAACGGATATCTTTTGAATAACTCTGTAAAAGCTAATGTAGCAAAAACGTTCAAACTCGAAACTATTAATAAGTGACTTATTGTAATATACTGTGTTCATTTTTATGAGGATAGCATAATTACTCGTAGAGAAATCAAGGTTTTTATAAAAACAGTCCAAAATTTCGCCAAGTTTTTTGCTTATAATTTGCAGAGTTCTTAATATTAAAAAAAAAAAAAGTTCTTTTCAGAAAATATGACAAACAACATTGTACACAATATCCTGCAATCAGAATGAAAAAGTAATAAAATTTGTATGAAAAAGGAGTAGGTTTACTAAATAATGCTTTACTGTGCATGCTCGAACGTAATCAAAATATAATTTGCATAATGTGTTAGCTAAATGTAAAGGTCAACTTTTGTGAAAGTCTCAAAAACATAGTTTGAAAAGTCTGATAATAATCGTTTATAGAATAAGTTCAAAATCCGTTATTCCTAAAAGGAAGCAAAAAGATGAGGGGCTGTATCCAAATGCAGTAGTACGTGCAATATTGTGCATGCTATATTGGCACTAATCAATGGATATATGGATACAACCCGTCATTTTTTTGCTTCATTTTGGGAACAACGGATTATTATCAGACTTTTCAAACTATGTTTTTGAGACTTTTACAAAAGTTGCTATATACATTTAGCTAACACTTTATGCACATTATATTTCGATTGCATTCGCGCATGCGCAGTGAAACATTTTTTAGTAAACCTGCTCATTTTTCATCCAATTTTTATAATTTTTTAATTCTGTTTGCAGAGTATTGTGAACAATATTGTTCGGCATATTTTCTGAAAAGAACTTTTTTATATTAAGAACTCTGCAAATTATAAGCAAAAAACTTGGCGAAATTTGGGCCTGTTTTTATAAAATTCTTAATTTCTCTACGACTATATATGCTATCCTCATAAAAATCAACTCAATATATTACAATAAGCCACGTATTAATAATCTTCAGTTTGAACGCTGTTGTTGCATTAGTTTTTACAGCGTTATCTAAAAGATATTAGTTATTTTCGATTTGTTGACGATCCCCTATGTGGTTTCGGTTGAAAATCTTCGCGGATATATATGACCTATACTATACTGTTTACACACCTGCAGTTCCAGGGTCCTCATGTATTTTTCTAGATATTTAACAAAACGTCTAAAATCGCAAGTGACCAGTCACCTTTGGTCATATAGTGTATGAGCATGAATAATAATAGATCACGGTTAAAACGAGTAAATTGCACAATAACAAATGTTGATCATTAAAATTACATTCAGATTTTCCCACCATTATGATGTAGAAAAGTAGAATCACGTCTAATACAAGCAAAATATCTGTTCACTTCAATGTGAATTTTGGACATTAATTGGAATAAATCAATATAGTGTTTTAATCGGTAATGCACGGAGGTGTATATTTGTTTTTTGTATTGATTCTTAGTCGGTTCACTGAGATTGGTTTCACGCGAGCTGACTGTACCAGCTACTAATTTCAAATGTCACTTATAATAACTAGCTAATTTTTAGCGGCAATTAATAAAAGTTATTAATTTAATTGTGTGTGTATTTTTTAAAGTTTAAAATACCTTTCCCTATATTACTATTTACAGTTAATATGAGGATTTCTAATATTCCCTTGTACCTAGTATTAAGCGAGTTCGATTGTATTGTATTTGTTAATCCTTCACTTTAATTTGTAATTTTTCTTTTCCAAATAGTCGCTAGTTATATAATTGTTAGTACAATAAAAAATCACTGCGCATTTTGCTAATTAGCAGTAAACATAGTTAATAAAGCCTAGTAGTTATCTCTAGCAGTTAAAAAATATTGTACGAATTGAATATTTCCAACTAAGCGAAAAATTGCCCAAGCCGGGAATCGAGTCCAGTTCCTTGGCTTACATTGCCAATACTTTACCGTTTAGCTACCTGGGCTGAAAACCGGCGAGCATATTTTGCTGAAATAACCTTATTAGTAATAACATCAGTTCTGCCATACAGACAGCTCAACAGACGCAGGTAAAGTAATTCCATATAAACAACGGAGTATATACCGGGTGTCCCAAAAAGGACTGACTGATTTTAAAATTCAATAACTTGCAAACGGTGACAGATATTTAAAAAATTCTTGCAGGAGGGTTATGCATAAGGTCAAAAGTTTTATTACAGTGATTTTCGATTTTAGTTCGAATTACAAACAATAGATGGCGCTGTAAGCAATAGTCGCTAAATACAGGCTCGATTTCTGGTCCTTTCTCTTGTTCCATGCTGAAAAAGGAGATGGAAATGTATTATCCGGGCCACGAAGTACCAAAAATCGAGCCTAAATTCAGCGTCTATTGATCGCAGCGCCATCTATTGTTTGTAATTCGAACTAAAATTGAAAATCACTGTAAAAAAACTTTTGACCTTATGCATAACCCTCCTGCAAGAATTTTTTAAATATCTGTCACCGTTTGCAAGTTATTGAATTTTAAAATCAGTCAGTCCTTTTTGGGACACCCGGTAGTTTGCATTGTTAGCAAAATGACCGAAGTAAATATATTTTGCCAAATATTGTCATTATTTTCATGAATTATTGCTCTAAAGTTATGGAATTTATATGTTCCCAATATTGTACAAGTGTTCTCACAAAATATAATGCTATTGCAGTAGTTTTAATACAGAACAAATATTTATGAAATACTGGTGTTTCATTTCAAATGTATTGAATGGTGATTAAAAAAGAATCAATATAAGTCGCATTTCCTTGTAGATTCGCTCTGTAAAATGATTATAGAAAATAAAAACTGTTATTTTTTAAAGCATTTGCAATGAATGGATATAACATCAAATTGGGCACAATTGTAATTAAACTAGTATAATGACCTAGATGGGTCATCTCGAACACCAAATGATATCTGCATCGCAAAAGGAAAATCTAATCCTGTTACAGCAAAAAATAACGGGAACATTCGGGAAAGAACTACTCAGCATGCGAAAAACATATCTCGGGTAGTGCGAAACTGTTTCGGGAAAACTATGCATGCGCTAGTTCTAAACTGCTTATTTGCATGCCAAAAATCCAGACAACGGCTTATACTGACAATAGGTAAAACATATCGCTAGATCGCCGCATGGTAGCAAATCCAACACAACAAGAAACGACTTTTAATAACCGAGCTGCATGTTTTAGAAAGCTAACCATGACGCGTTGACTTAATAATAGTATTAATAAAAATAATAAAAAAGTTTTTGAATGAGCGCAAGCGCAACACACTAAACCAAGCAAAGCTGAACGAACAAAATGTGTATGCTTTTGAAGGCGTAACTCTCATGTAACTTACAAAACAAATTAAATATTAATTTAAATAAAATAAATTACAAAAATAAACACGGGGAAGGACGCCAATAAGAAAAATATAATATACACGAATAATTAGCGAGACCAACGGGAAATCTAAGTCGTTGATAGCTAGACACTATGAGGAAAATTTGCCAGTGATACCAATACCACCAAGGAAAAACCTAAGCCACACTCAGAAAAAAGTTTTGTTGAATCAACAAAAATTTGGTTGACCAAACAAAACTTTTCGTTTAAATATGGGACAATGGAATTTCTGTTTGAATCAACAAAAAAATATTGTTGATTTTTTTTTTTCAATCCCAACAAAAAAAATTTGTATCGTCAACAAAAAAAAATCTTTTGTTAATTTAAGTAAATTGGCCCAGTTTTACTTGAATTCACAAAATTCATTTGTTTAAAGTTTTTTTTTTCAAAATAAATATAATTATCTTTTATTTTAAAATTATGTTTTCTTTTTTCAACACGATATAGTTTTATAATAAAACACTCATAGTACAATATATATTAAAACACACGTACACACATAAATAAACCTGCATTCAACAGGTATTGTTTGTATATCTGTATAATATTTTTATATACCTTTAAGGATATAGTTTGTTTGCTTAAATAATGAAATATGTTATATTACGAACTTGTTTTGTTTATACTATAAAACCTTTTGTTAAATGAGCCATCCCAGCAAACACAGAGCTATCGGTAAGCAATCGGAGACAGCCGCTGGCCACTACCGGCTGTATTGGCACGATACCAGATGCCGCTACTGGTTACGTAACTCCTTTGATTCGCCGCGCGTATTCGGTCCGATTCATGAGGCACACAGCCGATCTGATATCGGCAGAACACTTTGCTAAAAAAGTTACAGTAAAAAATTGGCAAATAATTTCAGTATAAAAAAGTAAGTAGTGCGTAGAAATCTAATGCAACCATATTATCTGTAAAGGTCATGAAATTACCCAAATTTTTGTTGATAGCTGAAAATGTGGACTGAGCTTTACTGGTGCTTTAAAATCAATCAGGGGAATAAATTTCATTTTTAACACATACTGAATTTTAAACATTCACAACCAGTTAAAAATTTGGGTTCATAAGAATAGGTTAGAGGCTGATTTGGAAATGAGCAAAAACCTGAGCAGTCAGTTCAGTACGAAGTATGAACCAAATTCCATTCCAGGTGTCATTGATAAACCTGGAAGATCAAAGCCCAAAGTAACCCTAAAACCCTAAGCATTTACAATTCAACCATATCTTAACTACTTGTCTGCCTTAAGTCCCTTGACATAAGGTTCCTTTTTCAGAGTAACTACATGAAATAAAAAATATTACTAGATGTGTATGTCAGAAATATTAATAACAACAATTCCTCAACAACTTGACTGTATTAATGTTATACTTAAAATATTTATCCACGGTTTACATTCTTTTAGCATTGTGGAGTTTAGCTTGACTTGATGCAATCATGTGCACAATTCTGGGCCTGACAGAATTTTTTTGTATATAACTACACATCATGTTTACTATAACCGGTACACCTTTTGAGTGGATAATATGATTCTGAATATAAGGCACCAGTAAAGCTCAGTCCAAATTTTCAGCTATCAACAAAAATTTGGGTAATTTCATGAGCTTTACAGATAATCTGGTTGCATTAGTTTCCGACGCTCTACTTATTTTTTATACTGAAACTATTTGCCAATTTTTTACTGTAACTTTTTTAGATCGAGCTTTACTTTTCTCTCTGCTTCCAACAGATTTTTATACCATTTCACACCTTTTTCAGATCCTTTCATGAGCTTAATCAACCAACTTCAACCAACTTCAACTAATTAAACAACCGCCACAACTAAGCAACCAATGACCTCAATCAACCGGTACAACCAATTACCCCAAACAAAAACTAACAGAAACATTAGTCCACCAGTGTATTCGAAGAGCTTTAATGACCCCATACTTATTGATAACCCCATATTCGGATATTGACCTATACTTTACTCAGGACTGGCCGCCAGACTAGTCCTTAGACTAAGTTTTATACAGTGTGATCTCTTGAATTTTTCTGCACCTACGTTTCTCTGGTTTAAGTGACTTTGCAGTATCCTAGGTCAACCCCTCAAACACACAAATAGCTAGGGTAAGAAACAGTCATAAGAAATGAATTAAAACTGAGAAAAGACTATAAAAAGGAAAATTTTCTGTTTTGGGGACTTAATGGGAATTTAAAATTAAAAAAAATCTAAAAACGACTGAATGCAGAAAAATGATCAAAAGTCATTGAAAATATTATACAATACGCCTGTAAATAATATCAGAAATGTTGTTAATACTGGATATTTATAATAATATTTCGTTGTCAAAACAAAATACCGCAATAATGACTAACCTATTTACATCTAACTGTAACCATTGTCGGGAAAATTGGAAAGCAGGTATCCTTTGTAAAATATGCATTAATTAAGGAGATAAATTATGTAATCGAGTCTGCAGACAATTGGCGTATTTGGTAGGAATAAATTACATAACTGAGTCAGACAATTGGCGCATGTTACCAGGAGTCATTTAGCGCATAATTAACTTAACCGTAAGCGCCGCACCTATTTTTGTAACGTTACCACACGCGTGCGGGTAAATCTCACCTCATTTTGTCTCCCATTATATTTTTGGCTAAATGCGGTTTAAAAGCATGTCTACTAATCTATATTGTAAAATGCATCAGTATTACTTCTTTTTAGGGAAAAATCAAGCGTTTCATATTTGTTTTCCGATTTTGCAACAGTTTTTGTAAAAATCGAGGTTATTTTTTTTACATGGAGAACATATGCAACGATTTGTTTTACCTCTTCAAACATGAATTATTTTATAAAATTTACATTCATTACATTTAATACACTTTCATCAACATATACAGGTAGCTATTATGTCACGCTTTCAGTAAAATAATTTTAGTGTGTGCTATCCGGTAACCAATGAACATAGCGAAATGAAACCCTTGTACAGGTGCGGGATTATTTAATCCCAAAAGGCATATTTTCCCCCTTCTAGCCAACAATGAAAAGACATTCCTTCCCAGAACCTTTCTCAACCTTGACCTTGAAAGGTACAAAGAAGGTCAGAAGCGTTTTCGAGAAATTTAACATTTCTTTTTGGAAGAAAAAAATGTGAGTGGTTTGAGATTCACCACAGCGCGTGAGCTTACTCGTTGAAAAAAGGGATAAATTGATTCTGTGCTTCTAACGCGATCCTATTCCACATTCCAATTTACACAGAATTGGCGTAATTTGGGACAAACTTTTTCGGAGATCTTTCGCTACTTTTACGGTATACCAACTGTATACTAAAATGTATGTTATTTCACCGTTTATTTCAATCCTGGACGTGCAAAGATTTTTTGGTACTTTTCCAGTATCCTTAGCGAAATAGAGAAAATAGCCCTGGCGGAGTTGGAAATTTTGCAACATATTTTCTGTCAACCCATTCACTGTTTCATTTCATATACACAAGCATTTTTTTTTCAAGGTTTATACAATTTATTTAACATAAAGACGCCATTATCTAATTTTATATAGAAACAGAAATAATTTGCACATAAAAACATTAATAATAGACACATAATAAATACTTATATAACTAAACAAAAATGTCCATAAAGTTCGTTTTCATAACTGTTTATATCATTTGGCAACAAATCGCAATTTCTGACGCCCGAATTGCACCAAGCGTTTTAAAAAACGCAAGGCCCCTATAGTGGAAAAGTACCATTTTTTTTTTTTTTTTTACAAACCGCGCCAAACATTGTGACTTGCTATTTTTTAAACGTGAATCTCTTTTGTCTTTATTTACTATTTAATCGTAACCATGCAAAAAAAAATTTATTTACTATTTTTTGAATTGAAAATATTATTTATTATTAAGAAAAATTAAATTTTAACTTAATTTTTCGCTGATTTTGTATAGTCCATGAAAATGTCAAAATCATCGTTTCCGTTATATTATAATGTAATTTCACGAATGTTACGCATACAGTAAAAAATATTATAGGAAGCAGATGAAAAATGGGGAATCTGCCCCAATTTCTTTAGGAAAACTTTAGATTATTTTTATATTCCCAACATGTGCTCATCTGGTAACTGCGACGGTTCAGTATTTGCCACGCAGGTATTTTCGGTTCTGTCTGTAATTGCAAACTTTTCAAGGTATTCATAGATGCCTTTAATTAAAGCTTCATCCAACTCATGCAATTTTAAATCCTATTGCCTAACATAGAAATATTTTAGCAGTAGTCGAATTTTTGGAAAATAAACTGCTAAAGAAGCACAAATAACAAATTACTTTTACACGAATCGGGCAGGCAGAAAGAAGGGTACCTTAGTTTTTCATGATCTTTTTTATGCTCATGTGAGCATGTATCCATTTTATTGGCCAAAAACTTCCGAAAATTTGTTGTTTTTCCATATATTTTTAACAAGTATAAAATGCGCTTTATCATATTTTTTTGGCAGTTTACAGAGTGCTGGATCGCACGGTTTTGTATCAGTTTTCTCTGAATCTGGATCAGAAACTGTGGCTTCATTTTGAATTTCATTTTCATCTATGTTTGAATCGACTAATTGTTTCATTTTGATTTTTATTAGACTGAATCTGATGTTTTCTAGCACTTTTATTCCTTTTTTCCGTTATTATTTTATAAAAAATTTCCAAATATTGAACTTGTTCTGGCCATAGTTTTAATTTTCAAAATGCTAAAATTATCTCTAATGCCAATAGTATCTCTGAATTGGACTTCCTTGAAAATCTAGCTATTTATCTTAATCGTGATGTCAATGTTTGATAAATCTGATTCCACAATGCTCTCTGCAGCTTGGAAAAACCTTTTCAGTACTACCATTTAATTTATTTTTGTATTAATTAATATTAGTCTGGTTTTTTTTTTTTTTATAAATATATATATATATATATATATATTATTTATTTATTTATTTATTCTCATGTGTTCCCATTTTTAATTATTTGTAATTTCCCCCTCCCAATTTTTGTACCTCCTACTCTGTGTTCTTTTGTTTTAATTATACTCTTTTGTGATTGGCTGTTGTCTTCTACTTTCCTATTGGCTGTTCATTTCTAATTTCCTATTGGCTGTTTCTTCAGCTTGTTTCCTTTCGCTTATCTCTCATTTCAGTCTTCCTGCTGCTTTCATAGTAGAAGGACGTCTTCTTTGCGCCTGACGAAGAAAGACTCAGATCTTTCGAAAGGCCTAGCGCATTTAATCATTTTTGATGGTGTTTTAAGAAGTTTTTTTTGTTCTTGTTCACTTGTATGCAATTTCCTTGAAGTACGGTTCAGAATATATACTGTGGAATACTTGGCCACATACATCTTTAACATTTTCCCTTATCATTAATGCTAGCTAATACTGCTGAACATATATTTTTTATCTTTGTAATATTTGATTTCAGCTCAAAAAAAAAAAAAAAAAACTCGTTTGCTAAGCGTCCTTGTTACTATCGTTTCTGCTAAAAGCTTTTTGATATGGAACTGTGCTTTATTTTCATCAGAAACCTTTAAATTTGATAGAGGCATTTTATCCATATTTGACAATAACATTTTTACAAGATTTTGCTCTGACACCCGACGATCCGTTTTTAAAAACGCAAGAATTTTTTTGTAATAATATTGGAGGTCTATCAGTAATTTTGTACAATACCTTTCGAGTCTTATTGCGTTTTCCACATGCCTTTTATTATATTGTATGTTTTCAGCTATAGCTCAGCTTAACGATATACCGCCGGTGCCATTTAGATTTGAAATTGAAATATTTCAACATTTTTTTTTCGTCGACAGAGCTTATCAGAAGCTAAAAACTTTTCCTTGTTTTTTTTTCCTGCCATTTTTTGGTCTCCCATTCTTTCTTTGAAACACTGTGTTTTTCTCTCTTCTGTTTATTCCAATCTTTATAATATAAATACGAGCTTCTTTATTTTCTTCTTGCCGCTTCCTAAACTTTTATTTTTTGGCTCTTTCTTTACAAGGTATCTTATAAGTTAGTTATTTTTAACCTTTTAGTTAATAATTACGATAATTATTTCATAACACTATTTCACAATACTATTTCATTATACACAACAAGAAAATATTTATTTTGACAATAGCGTAATCTCGAACGTCAACATTTCGAATATCAACAATCGAATATCTTTTTTTTTTTTTTATCATATATTAACTTCATCGTAAAATATGTCACGCTTATCGCTTTATAATTGTTTCAATAAAAAATAAAATGAATACATGGAGTAACGAAAATTTTTTTATTTCCCGACTGTTCATCTTTTAATAAAACTAGTTGGCATAGCAACCCGCTGCATTGCATTTAAATTGCATGAGATCTTACGTTTTATCTTATTTTTTTTTCTTTCTTTCTTTATTTTATTTTATTTATTTATTTTTTGTAAGTGTAAATCTAGTTTTATTATACATTTCGACAAAACTATAATATAAATTTGATCGAATACTGAATTTCAAGTATTAAACAATTTTATAATGTAAGTTAAAAGTTTTTAAATTAAAACACACTTTTACAAAATTCATTTATAAAAAGCATTGCGTTCTTTTAAGATTTGACTTTTTATTTAGAAACTGCTGATAACACATGAAATCATTTTGACGAAAGTGGATAAAAATGACGTCATTTGGCAACTCTAGAAGAAAGATTTCAGTTTTGTGAATTAAAATAAATATTCATCAAATGAAATTTTTCTTGCTTAGTCATTATACCTATAGTGATTTTGTGAAAAATTGTAAGCGCGTCTTTTTTAAGAAAAAGTTGTTTTTTGTTTAAATTTACTTGCTCTAAATATAAGTCAATAATTCTATCGAAGCATGCAAAGAACTTAAATTTGATTTTGTCCAGTCACCTTGGTTAAATATTAGTAATTAAAAAAAAAATCTATGATCTAATATTTGTAGATGACAATTTGTAAGCCTGATTTTCTTTAGTTTAGATTAAGTTGCTTCGTGAATATGAATGTGTAAAATTGTGTTTTATTCCTCAGTTTTTATTTCTTAGCCCTTCTTTCTATTTGATAATATGATTTCTATTTGATAGCTGGAGACATTTTTATTATTGAAACTATTTATATTGCTTTAAGTGATAATGGATCATTATTCTTCCATAATAGAGCATGCATGCAATGGAGATACATTAAAAAAAATCGTGCTTAAAAATTAAATTATAAGCCATAAAAAATGAGTAAATTTAGATACAGTTTTCAAACAAATTGCATTCAAAAGTACATATTTTTCCGCACACGATTGCGTAAAATTTTAAAATATGCGATATTTAAAAATTTAAACCAAATGACCTAGCATTTACCGAAAATTTCTGTGTGACTTAAAAATAAAACTTCCATTTTATGGATCATAATAATAAGGATTAATTTATAATAAGACAATTATAATAATTATTATATCTTATTATAATTGTTATAATAAGACACATTTAGCCACAATTTATATATATATTTATGAAAAATGTGCATTTTCTGTTTAGAATGACGTCGATTTTTAATGCAAAATATATGAGGAGAATCTGAATTTTTATTGACTTATAAAAACAAAGTACGCGTATTATCCTTTTTTTAAATTATTGTGATAATTTTAGGATGTGGCAACACAAAAGAAAAGATTTAATTAGAAAATTAAAAAGGAGAGATTTCTATATTGTTCAATTATGGAAGTTATAGCGCAATGTAAAATTTAAATGGTTGCCATTCCTTTAATTTTGGATACTTTTTTTACCCGACCTTCGAAAGGCACATCGCTAAATTCAGAGCTTTCCAACAAGCTATTACTCATCACTGAATGTTTCCTGGTTTGGATTGTAATTGAATTGTTGCCTTTTTCATCATGTTTTAAAACGTAAAAGATGCGGCTGAGCTCTACTATACAGCACTATCGTGCTGTATGATAACTAAACTACATTTGCATGCATCTCAAAAATCATCTTAAAATAAAAATAAAACTAGGGGAAGTTTTCCTGTTCCTACTGAGACTGATCGAAATCGTGCATGAATCATTTTTCCCAAACGTCAATTACAAGAAAGATGTGTGTCTTAACATCACTTAAGGTCTGTGGGCTTGAGCCTTTAAAAAATTTATTCCACCAAAGTTGGAAATTGGTTATTCGGTTGTTCTGCCTGTCTGTCCTCCCGAAAATATACCCAGATTTCCCTGAAATGTTTGTATGTTATTGAAGTTTGCCATAGCACAATCCCTATTTAAAATGAAGTTTGTAGCATGGATACTTCATTTACAGGTACAGTCAAAAGTATTCTGTTACAACACGGCCAATGGTAAAAAAAGATTCAAATGCTTTTTAATAATGTTACCTACATTCAAAAGCAATAAAATTGATATACATGTATGAAGTGCATTAAAATTGCATTCGGAAGGATATGAGGCGCAAAGAATGGTTATTATTCATTTACAGGGCCATACAAAAGAATTCCGTTACTAGGAGAAAAATTGTTTGCGAAGTATTTTAGTTATGTTAGTCTATTTCATATATAATGTAATTGATACACATCGCTGTGGTTTAATACAAGTTATTTCATGTACAATATGATGTGCTTAGCATTCTTAGAGACATGCAAAAGATTTCAGATAATATATTGCATCCGAAGTACTGTATATTAGCGAAGATTGCTGGAAAAGCATTTCCAATTGAATCACCAATTGGAAGAAGGGAATAAATCCAAAAAATAAGAATGGAGATAATTAAAAAACTTTATAACTTTTTACCTTCAACTTATAGGCTCATGTGATATCAATTATAATGAAGAAAATATAAATTCTGATTTATTTACTAATAGAGCTGGCTGAAATACATAATATTCATTTATATATGTATATGTAAATGTGTGGGATTTATTTCTTTCTTCCAATTTATCATATACTACATACAAAATAGTTTGAAATAATATACAATATAATGACAAAAACTATTTATTTATTAGAAGAAACGTAAGGACACTCTGTTATTCATCTATTTCTTCACTTTTGGATCTTGCAGTTGGCCAGGTCAGAATAATATCGTAAAAATCTTTGAATTCATTGGGAATATATTGGATTATTTTTTGTATGTCGTTAATTTTTTTCTCATTTATGGGTATTTTAGTAACATATGCCGGAGTTTCTGGTATTTTCGGGTTTGTAGAAGGTTTTTGGAGCAAAAATGTAGCTTTAATGAAACCATCCATAAATTCGGAACATGTGAAGTAACCTTTATGACTTGAACTATACTCAAAGCTTCTATATTGCGAAATCTTGAATGTTGTTACCTTGTCTAATGACTTACAGCTTTTCTTGAAACATCGATTCCATGAGTTATTAAAATCAAGTATGTCGTTAGAAGTAATGGGTTTAACTAAAAAAAAACCCTGATTTTTGCTGCCAAAATAAGATTATTATATTCATTTGTAACGTAAATTCTGTCTTTTCTCCTAATGAGCCTTTTAGCGGTCCCAAAATTTCTGTCACACTGTAAAAACGAATGGCCACGCACAGGAAAGTATTGATATATTTTCTCAAAATGATTCATTGCAACAAGAGTGATAAGGGTGTTATTTTTATTTTGTCCCCTGCAAGCATCGCTAAAAACGTGCAATTCTTTGACAGAGGGATCCATGTTCTGTATAGTTTTCCACAATAAACTGCATACTTCATCCGGGCCCCGTTTAGCTTCACCCTCATAGTAAGTGTAGAAATCAGTTGAGTTCATCTTTAAGTCGTGAACACAAAACATATACAGTCATAGTTTTCTTAAATGAAACATCTCTTGAACTGGGATCTTAGGAATGAGCAGATTTTGCATGTAATCAAATACAATGGTTCCTACATCTTCTCTTTCCTGACACAAGGCCAAAATTTGTTTGTGTTTATTATAAAACTTTTTAGCACGTTTAAGATGTATCATTTTTCCACAACCGCCACTTTCTTCGCATTCTCATTGAGAGATAGACTTTTTATTTTTGCATCGAGTTCTTCGCAAGTCGAGCAAACGTCTACTTGTGGCCAATCGAATCTGCAGCCATGATTATCATTACAATATTTTCTGTAATAGTCGTGTTTTACGCATTAGTATCGGGGGTATTTTTTTTTTAATTTTTCATGCATTATTTCGGCGTTTAGATTCGCTTCTAAATATTGTATATTTTTGCTGCTGTAATGAGATCGTTTAACGAGAAATGACCGGATATGTTCATCAATAGCCTTAATTGCTTCGTTTGTTAAGATATTACCACGATTGTGATGTTGCCCTTGTTTATCTTCAGGTACTTTTCCCACCGATTTAAGGAGGTAAGGGGAAAAATGGCCTTATTTTTTATAGCGTATAAAATAGAGAAAGCTTGACGGCATATACTTAAATTTTTTCATTTCCTTTCATAGCAAAATACATAAACGTACTGTCACTTTTTTTGAATTTTCGCGTTTTGAACGGCGGCGTATTCAATGAGACTCATTATATATATGTCATGTTCATTTTTCGGTCGTCCATTGTAAACGAATCGAAGCAACTGCTGTTTTTCTTCACTACTAAACTGCTGAGTGCAGTTTTTTTACAGACACAGTCACTATTACTGTTAGATTTAGCTGAGCTAACCTCCCAGTACTTGTAATCACATAAGATTTACGAAGTAGACGCTGTGACTTCTGTTTTTCTTTTTTGTACAAATGAACATTTCTAACACCTCTTCTCTTCTTTTTCGAAGTCTCAGCTTCTGACTCGTTATCGGGTGAATCGTTACAGCTAATTTCACTGGTCATATTCAAACTTTAATAATAAAATAATCGAATTTATAGGTTAAAAATCTCCACGACGCGACGCTAAACGAATGCAGTCCCAAACACAACAAAGAGCGCGTTCAGCAGACCTTTCCAAAGTTACCGACCAATTGTAATGCAGCATGAAATAAATATCAAGGCGAATTGTGACGTCATCTACAGTTCAACAGGATACCTTTCGTTGGTGGCATTGTTGAATTGTAGCTGATGTCACAATTCGCTTGATTTTTATTTTATAATTCCTTACAATCGGTCGGTAACTTTGGTAACTTTGGTAAGGTCTGCTGAACACGCTCTGAAATGGCGGCTATTAGATCGCTAGTATCGCGTCCCCCACCAATAGTGATGCGTTTTTGTTTATCGAAAAAAAAAAACAGACAAAAATAAACACTATTTCTATACTCGTACAGCTGATAGTTGGAAGAAGGGAATAAAGGAAGGATTTGTTTCCTTCTTCCAACTAACTGTTTTTATGGCCGCATGAATCTATACAAAGCGAATGGTTTTTGTTCTTTTCTTCGAACTCACAATTAAGCGCTACGTCTAAAGAATGTAAAAGTGTAGAAAAATGAATGTGTCAAAAAGTGCGTTTATCCCCTTCTTCCAATTGGTGGTTCAGTTATGCTATACATTTTTAAATTTTCCTAAATTTATAAATTTAAGTTTTGCATACTGTGTGGTGTGTATAAATGCTATAGATAATTTACAGGGCTACAGAAAAAAATAGTCAGGATTAATCAGAGTATTCCTGCTAGTTGGTTTTTAAATTAGATATGTATTATTTTTGATTTATTAGATATGTATTATTTTGCTGAACTACATTTAGTTTACTGTGCTATTTTTGTAGAATATAGATAAAAATTATATACCATGAGCCATGCAAATATTTGGATACACAGCTGTATATGGATGATAATTTTTGGAAGTGTAATTTCAGTAGTTTTAAAAGTATTTTAGTTTGAATTAAATTTTAGAAAAACACTTGCGTGCAATAAAGGTGGCAGGTAAAATACAAGGCTGTAGAAATCTATTCAAATATGATTTCGTCTAGTAATATAAATTGCTAAAAGAGAATTTTCAATCTATTATGCGTTTTCTTGTTAAACTAATTTTTCGAATTACTTAGTGCATATACCAACTTAAAGATAACATACAGGGTTGTACAAAAAATTGGAATACGTATTTGTAAACAGGCGGTAAGTGCAAAAATCAGTTTTCAATAATTTTATGCGTTTTCCACGATGTTTACTAAGATATCTTACTTACCTTATTATACAAAATTATGAGGTTTTGTTAAAGTATTCATGAAATGTAGGAAAGTGTTTCATAATCTATGCTTAACGCATGCTTTTTATTTCTTCTTTTAAAATTCTAACACAGATCTTCTACGATTTAAATGTCGAACTAGTGGGAAAACACATATTTTAGAAAAAATTTCAAATTAACACAGTAATATAAACTATATGGCCATTAATGATCGGCAACTTTCAATTTTAGACATTTTGTCGGATATTTAAATATTCTTGACAAGTTCTTCTGGAATTTCAGGACTAAAAAGAACAGGTTCGACCTCATATTTAGCAATGTCGATTTGATAAAGAGGAAAGTTAAAAGGGCCAACAAAAAACCAAAGAAAAAAAATAATATTTGGGATCAATCTGTAAAAAAAATGCACGAAATGATCTATCGCTACAGAATATAAATAAACATATATTGTGCAATATGTGTATTTATTTGTGAAAGAATAGCATGTATATTAATAGAGATATAACGATTTATTTTAAAAAATTAAAAAATTCTTGCACGGTCTTTGCTTAAAACAGGATGGGTTTTCATCCAAATTTCACGCTGGTTTCAGAACAATTCACAAAATATAGTAGAAACAATATAGTGCAACTGGAATATATATATATATATTAAATATTTTAGGAAATATAAGTAGTTGTATGAAATAATTTTTATTTGCGCATGCGCGAACGATAACAAGGATCATTTTACATAATTTAATAGTCAACTCTATGGAGCAACTTATAAAGAAAATCCAGTCAAATATCGTAAAAATTCTGAAAGATATCGGTGTTAGAGTGCGCAAATTTTTAGTTGTTCTCTAATAGCAGCTGAAATATAAGGGATTTTCCACAAATTGTCATTTTTAGGTGCGTTCGTAATTATATAAATACGTAGCACCTATAGTAGTCGTTCAGTACGCCTGTCCGTCCGTACGTCTGTCCGCATATAACAGAGCAAAAACTTCCCAACCGAATGATATGAAATTTTAAATATATGATTGTTGCAAAATTTTGTCGAGCCATTTAAAATTTTATGAAAATCGGATGTATAGTTTAATTACAGGGACAGTCAAAAGTTTTTCTTTATATTACGGCCAATTGGAAAAATTATTGCAAGTGCATTTTAATGATGTTAAAGACTTCCGAATGGTCTGAAATTTTAAATACATAATTGCTGCAATATTTTGTCGAGCCTATTCAAATTTTATAAAATTCGGATGTATAGTTTAATTACGGGACAGTCAAAAGTTTTCCGTTACATTACGGCCAATGGGGAAAAAAAAAAATTATTGCAAGTGCATTTTAATGATGTTAAAGACTTCCGAATAGTCTGAAATTTTAAATACATAATTGTTGCAAAAATTTCTCTAGCCATTTCAAATTTTATAAAATTCGGATGTATAGTTTAATTACAGGGACAGTCAAAAGTGTTCTGTTACATTACGAGGAATGGGGAAAAATATTGCAAGTGCATTTTAATGATGATGCACTTATAATATGCAAAAAATATACATTCAGTACAATATGGGGTGCGAAAAATAATTATAAAACTAGTTATAGTACGAACGCACTTCATTTGCCACGTTTGATGAGCAATTTCCAACTTGTTTAATTACTGACTTTAGTTTAAAAGTTAGTATTTAGTGACTATCAACAAGTAGATTTTGAAAAAATGCTTCTATTTTGATAGTTCTCTTTATCATGGTATAGGCTCGTTCTGGTGGTTAAAAAAAAACTAAAGAATCAATAAAAAATAAAAAAAAATAAAATTGACGATTTGTGGACAGCCCCTTATCATTCAGCTAGTTTTAGCAAGCCACTAAAAATTAGCTCACTTTAAAGACGATATCTTTATGAATTTGCGGTATTTGACTAGATTTTTTTAATAAGTTGCTTCATAGAGTTTTTTGTTAAATTATGTAAAAGATCCCTGTTATCATTCGCGCATGAGCAGATAAAAATTATTTCATACAACTGCTCATATTTCCCATAATATTTAATATATTTTTATTCCAGTTGCACTATATTGTGTCTACTACATTTTGTCAATTGTTTTGAAACTGGCGTTAAATGTGGTTGAAAACCCTGCTTGTTATAAGCAAAAAACTTGCAAAAATTTTTTTGTATTTTAAAAAAAATCGCTATATTTCTATTAATATATATGCCATTCTTACACAAATAAATACACGTATTGCAAAATGTCTGTTTATTTATATTCTGTAGCGATAAATCATTTCGCGTATTTTATTTTACAGGGTAGTCCCAAGTATTATTTTTTTCATTGATTTTTTGTTGGCCCCCTAATTGTCCCTCTTGTCAAATCGACATTGATAAATATGAGGTAATACCTATACTTTTTACTCCTGAAATTCCAGAAGAATCTGACAAGTATATTTCTCAATATTCGACAAAATGTCGAAAATTGAAAGTTGCCGGTCATTAATGGTCATATAGTGTATTATGTGGATAGAATGAGTATTTTTATGCAAAATATTTTGTGGCGAATGACAAATATCAAGATATGAGAATTGTGAAATAAAAGGAATCTTAGCAAAACAAGTCTCTTAGATTAAATTTTAAACTTTAGAAATTATATAGACTGGAATGAAATGCAGAGTAATAACAGAAAGGAAAGATAGTATAATACATCTTTAAACTAACTGTTCATTGGTAGCAAATTAAATTCACTTAGTTTTGTTAATGTGCATTTTCGCTTTTAGTGTGGTTTTTTATATTATTCATTCAACTTCATGTACAAAATAGCCAAAGATATTTTGTTGCTAAAATGTTAAAATGACTTCATGTAACCCGGATTTACAATCGAATATATTTGAAAATAAATATAATGTTATCCTTACGTCTATATTAATAAAAGAAAGTTTTTGTATGTCTGTGTGTCAGCGATGGCTATGAAATTCTACCGCACGTACAAGGCACGTACCGAAATTCTACCGCACATACATTTAAGTGAGGATCTCCCAAGGTCTGTCCAACTGCCTGAGTCTCCGCAAGCTAACTCACGCCCAGAACCCAATTTTTGCATAAGGAGGGATTGAAGATCGGGAAAAAGGAATTTTGGGATGGGGTTCTAATTATGTTTTAACTTCAATAGAACAAGCCGCTTAGTAAAGTTAAAAAATGGAAGGCATATTTTGAAAGACCGCATTGTTACCTCTCTAATCAGTTTGAAAAACTACGCAAAAAAAATTTAAAAAATCGTTCGTTTTCGCTTTTATTTCCCCCTTTATGGCACCGCTTCCCTAAAACGCAATTCCGAAGGTACCGATTGCAAAAAATATGTACGTAAAGCGGATACTTTCATCTCTTCGGCAAAGCAAAGTGTTTTTAAAAATACTAAATTTAGCCATTAAAAAAATAGCGACAGCAGGTAATTTTGCGATTATCGGAGACGATTTTTATTCTATGGTAAAAGTGATAGTTTATGGTAAAAGATATAGGGAAGTGGAGTCCACTTCCCTATATCTATGTTTTATTTTCCCAATGTTTTCTGGATATAAAAATTGACTTCCACTTTCACTCCTTTCGCCACCATCTACGTTAATTTGAAAATTAGACCTTAATAACAGTAGTATTTTTTATATTTCTCTGACGAAGACTATGTTTTTATAGTTGAAGTACTAAGGTATTAAAGTAATTTAAAATCTTTTTGAATTATTGTCTCATCTTTTAAATAGTTTTGAACATAGTATAAGTTTAAGTTTAGATAACTATTTTTACCTTTTTCTAGTTAAGTTTTTTTTTTTAAATACAGAATGTAGGTATCTACCTACCTTCTTTTAAAAATCAATATTCTTTTGTTTCATGAAGCGTTTTTGTTTGAAGTCTTAACCCTTAACTCCTGTTAACGGGTTCACAGACGGCTGCTATATTCAGCTTTCACAGTTTAACTTGTAATTTTCTGTTTAACTATTGATGTTAGTTTAATTTGTAATCTCGTTTTGTAATTTCGATCTCGTTTGGAAGCTTAGTGGTGTCTCTAAAGACTTCTGAAAGTGGGAATTTTTATTATAATAGGTCTTTACATAAAGTTAAGCGCAGAAACAGTATCTTATTAGTCAGTCAACCGTTTTATTCATTCTATGATCAAGCGGTCTCGGAGACCGCTCACAGTATTTATGAAATTTTTGCCACAGCAGTTAAAAGGTAACTGCTGTTTTTTTTTTCTTTTTTCGCGGTTTAACTTGTAATTTTCCGTTTAAATATAGATACCAGTGAAATTTACTAATACTTTTACAAAACTCATTCGCTTTAGTGAACATGGGAAAAAATCCTCAGTAATGGGGCAAAAATACGCACTGCGTATCTCTGCCCCACCATTCCGTACTTTTACCCCAATCGATTGGGAAAAGATACGCAGAGCAATGTTTTTTAAAGATTGCAATACCTCACGAAATTATAATTTGACAAAATATCGGATGATGGTGGCACCTTACGGTTCTAATATAACATTTTAATCATACGTCACATAAGTTTACACAAATGTGTTCGTTAAAAATAAAAGATTGTGGAAAGTGCGTATCTTTACCCCCGCCAACTCTATATTTTCTTTTTGAAGAAATTTTAAAGAATGCTTGACTAAAGTAATACTTATAACCTAATAAAATATTACACAAATCGGATGTTTTTTTTTGTTCTTATGCTAACGGAACTGAGCCGAAAACCATTAAAAATAATAATAAGAAGAAGAAAACGCATTCATTTTCAACTAGATATCGCTATTTTTTTTTTTTTTTTGCAATGTCTTTTTCAAACTAGATGAATAACCATCATATTTATAAGTGCCCAAAAACTCAAAGAATTTCGGCAAGAAGGACTATTATTTTTAACCACTGTAACAGACCAAATGAAAAAGCACAAGACTTTTAAGAACAATTTTACCTTTAAGTATCATTATCTATTCTGGATTGTTTCACACAGGCTACAAAAATACTATGTTTTTAACTCCTAGAAATGTTGAAGAGTTTGAATGATAACAATTTTTTTTTTATTATTATATTTTTAAAGATATAAAATACCGGACTACCCGCCCCTTCCATACATTTTTCTGGTATATTTAAAAATTATTTATTAATACCGAAAAACAAAACACCTAAATATAAAATACAAAACAACATGATATACTTTTTTTTCAAACAATTAAAAACAAATAAACTAACAATCCCCCCCCCCCCCCCGAAAATTACTCTTTTACAAAAAATGCATTCCTCCAAAGTCACTTTTAGTTTTTCCCCCGCGCAGGATAAACATTACTCATATTTTAATTAAAAAATACACTCCATTTTTATACACTCAGGATATAGATGCAAAAAAATTAAATAGTTACGCATAAAACAGAGATTTTTACAGTTAAATATCAATATTTTAGCACGAAAATTAAGCAGTCGTCTCAAATATATCGATCTCTCCTTGTTCTCTGTTGTCATTATTTCGAACCATTTTATCGCAAATTATATAAATATATATATATATATATATATATATATATATATATGTATGTATGTATGCATGTATGTATGTATGTATTTTATACCGATATATCACAAAGCCACCTGTAACGTATTTCAGACAAAATCTATGGAAAGATATAAAATCACACTAATTTAAGATTGTTTAAGAATATTATCAAGTGCTCGGGTAACGTCGGGCGGTTCAGAAAGAAAATAAAGTAAAATTTTAGAATTAAAATTAGGATGTATGTATTAATACTATATCACTGCCTTTTAAAGGATTTACAATTTACAATTACATATATATATTTTAAAAAAATAAATCAGACTTAATTTAAAAATGAAATTAATTATTAAACAACTCTCAATAAACAAATTAACAAAAAATAAAAACAAGTTTCTAATCTCTCTAGAACGATCAAATAATAAAGATGTATTGATTTATGAGATTAATTTTTGCAAAATATTTTCTTTAATACCCAATAAATATTCTTTATACGCATCACTTCCTTTGAAATGTGAATATATAGGTATTCTTAATTTCCTATTGCAACGTCTTGAATTACTTCTTATAATAGAGGATTCTTTTCTTCGCATTATTTCTGACTAATTTAAATTCACATTAACCGTAAGACTAATGTTATCGAAGTTATAGATTACTAAAACATTTTTCTTTGATGTAGAAAGCTAGAAATTCTTTTCATTTATTCTTTATAATTTTCTTTCGTGAATTTAACATTTTGAAAGGTTTCACGGTTCAATGATAAAAGCGATAGATTTATAATTGTTATCCAACGAAGAACAGATGAATAGCTAATTTTGTTAATTTATTTTTTAAAGAACATTTATATATAAATTTTATTATTTTCCTTTTAAAATTTAAATTTAATTAGTCATGCATTAAAGTATCGTAATATTTTAATATTATTGATTTTAACAAGTGTCAACGTAATAAATGATAATTTTTAAATGTGATATAAAAAGACATTTATGCATAATAAATTTAAATAAAAGAAACAGTTTACTTATCAAATCATTCTTTGTATTAATAAATTGTAATTACGCACGTAAAAATAAAAGTACTAGAACCTCGATTATCCGAAGTAATTGGGACCGATGATCTTCGGGAAAATCGAAATTTTCGGATAATCAAGAATGCTTCAATTTTAAGATTAAGAACACATGTATGCGGTCTTTCGTATTATGATAACAAGTGCTTAATAAAAATAAAACAACAGCAAAATAGACACAAGAGTAAATTACAAGAATTTTAATTTTGAAATTAAGTACCTTTTACATATTTCACAAGGGAATGAAACACAGTTTTGTTTGTCGCTTTGTTTTGCAGCAAGATCACGAAGTTTTTTTTAATACCCATATTAAACTGTGATAATTAGTTCACCAATATCAAAGTCTTTCTGTTGCTCCAGCCATGTCAAATCTTTTGCAAAACATTCAAAAGTTTCAGAATTGCTAATTTGGTCGTTTTCTTCGATTTTTATACCGCATTCACACATTCTGGTTGTCACCCCTCTCACTGTGTTCTAGTTCACTTCGCAGTTTAGGGGAGCTCAAGTTAAATTCAAAGGAATTGTAAGAAACGGGATCCGAAATAGTTATCTGCACTCGTGGTTGGGAAAAGACCGCTTGCACACAAGGAATGTGATAGTACAAAACAAAAGTTTAATAAACAATTAAATTTAAAAAATAAAAAAAACCCGACTGCGTAAAAAGCGAACTAATTAATTATTTCTCATCAATGTGAAACTATTTTTTTTTTCAATTCCTACTATTAGATCACACACTCGCTATATATATCTTGCCAAATTTTCAATCGTTAATAAAATACTTATTATTCACCAGTCATGCTCAGATAATTTTTTAAAAACTTGTAGTGGATGACACTTGATGTTAATCCAATTTTTTCTTCAAATATTAATTCATTAATTGAATTAAATTAATTAATTTTCAATGATCGAGAGAGCCCTCTTCTTGATCAAGGCGTTCTAAGACCGATACAGCCCTCTTCTTGATCAAGGCATTTTAAGCACCACTCAAAAGGAAAGAAGAATGGGATAAAAAAAATATTGACCTAAGTAGGAATTGACTTAAAATATTTTTTTTTTAATATTACTTGTTTATATTACTTACCTATTTTTTTATTTACTTGTATTGATGACTTTTAAGTTGTATTTAATTGTTAGTTCCTATCTATAAACTGTTAGAAAAACTAATCTCTTTCATAATTATATATACTCATCATTAATCAAGATAAACTGTTTTTCCTGTTTTTCAAAAACACTTTGTCTATATAAATAAGACTTGATTATTACTTCACAAAATTACTTCCTAGTTTGTGTAACATGCCAATCAAAAACTGATACACATTTATATTAAATGACTGCAATTGTGACAGATGAAAGAAGTATTTTAATAATTTATAGACTATAAATAATATTGATTGTTTTATTAATATATTTAATCAAGATTTTTGTTTATGTTATTTTTAATCATAGATCAATGATATTTTTCTGTAAGTTATAATTTTCTTCAGTGTGTATTTTGAAATGTAATCAGGAAGGAGCAAAAATGTATGCTCCAATTTGTAATTTTAAAGATATATAAAATATAGTATATTAAACTAAAATTCTGAAGAATCCATGGGATACATTATGCATAAAAAGGTACACATAAGAATAAAAAGAAAAACCAAGTTTTTTTTACAGGATTAGTCTCAAAGATATTTAAATAATCAGTGGATATAGATATAGCTCTTCAATGGATATTCTGAAGAAAATTACCGGTTTCGACGTGGACGATCAAGAACCAAAAGGTAAGAAAATTACCTTATCTTTATTTTGTGATTGAATGTGATTATTGTTATTTCACGTCCAGTCTCATTTTTTATCTAACAATGATTATGAGACTGACGTGCTGCCTTCCTAAAATATTAAATATTAGTATATGATAATTTAATTAAAGGGTTTATTTGAAAATTAAAAGGTGGTAATAGAAGTCAAAAATGACTACTGCAAAAGATGCACAGATAATAAAGAAGCTAAACTCTACTAATTATAATGTTTGGAAATTTAAAATCGAGATGCTTTTCATTAAAGAAGATCTTTTTGAGATCATTACTCATGAACCACCAAACCCAATTACGACCGATTGGTCCAAAAAGGACCGGAAGGCAAGGGCTATAATTAACCTCAGCATTGGGGATAGCCAGATCGTCCACGTAAAAAATATTCAAAATGCAAGAGATACCTGGAACACCTTAAAAACAATTCATGAAAGAAGCAATTTATCGAGTAAGCTATACCTTTTACGCAAGTTGTATAGCACAAAATTACCTGAAGGTGGTGATATTGTTAAGCATATACAAGCATACTTGAATTAATTGATATATTATCTGCAATCGGAGAAACAATAAAGGATAATCATATTTCAGCGCTTTTGCTGTGTAGCTTACCAGTTTCGTACGACACATTGATAACGGCACTTGAATCCCGCAATGAAGAAGAATTGACACCTAGTTTTATTAAGAGTAAGTTGATTGATGAATATAATCGCAGAAGCGACAGTTCAGAATCATCTGAAAATACCGCTAGAGCATTCAAAACTTCAAAGAAATTTAACAATGCAGGATATAAATTTAATAATGGGGGATATAAAAAGGAACAAAAATACTGTTCAAATTGCAAATTAAAAAACCATAACACGAAAGATTGCTGGCATAATAACAACTATAAAAATAAACAAAACTCTACTTCACATAATACGAAATATAACAAAAACTACAAATAAATTTTAATTCTTCTCTTGTTTTCCAAAAGGATGATAAAACTGTAAGAAATGATTATGTTCGGATAAAAATGCCGATTGCAATAAACATGAAAGCCAACAAGGTAATAAACATTGTGCGTTTATCATAAAACCGCGCAATAACAATGCGTGGATAGTTTACAGTGGCAGTTCTAGTCGCATAACAAATGATCAATATTTATTTACAGAAATTAAATCAAATGAAAAAACTAAGGTTGTTATTGCAAACGGAAACAAATTAGTTTCTTATGGATCAGGAAATACACTAATAAATACTTTAACTTCAGACGATGAAACACATAACATAACACTAAAAGATGTTCTATGTGTTCCAGATATTGAATCAACCTATTTTCCGTTAGTAAAGCTACAGAAAATGGCTGCGAGGTTTTATTCAAAAATGATAAATGTAAGTCAACGTATAACGGAATAACCCGCCTAGAAGCGGTAAAGAAAAATAATTTATATGAAATTCAATTAGCAAATGAAAGTGCAAACGTAAACTATGTAAATAAAACTTACAATTGTAACAATAATAATTGCATAGAATTATGGCACAGAAAATTCGGCCATAAAAAGTTTGCATCTATAAAACAAATCGAAGAATAACACCTAGCGAAAGGAATACAAATAAATAATTGTAAACATGACACAACTTGTGAAACCTGTAACAAAGCTAACATATGCACCTTACCCAAAATTATCGGATTATAGAGCCACTAAACGATTAGCGTTGATACACTCTGATGTATGTGGGCCTTTCCAAATACCAACTATTGGGGGAAAAACATATTTCTTAACACTTGTAGATGATTACTCTAGATTTACAATTCTGTATTTATTATCAAAGAAATCAGAAGTTTATGAAAAACTTAAGGAATTTGTTGCCTTAGTTAGTAATAAATTTGGCGAAAAGCCGAAAAATAAAAGAACAGACAATGGAGGGGAATTTAACAATGATCTAGTGGACAATTATCTTATAAAAAACGGCATAAACACTGTTCCGTACTCTCCGAGTCAAAACGGAGTTGCTGAACGTTAAAATAGAACTTTAATTGAAATGACGAGAGCTTTGCTTATCGAAGCAAACTTGCCTCTAAAATTCTGGGGTGAAGCTGTCTGTACGGCGAATCACCTGCAAAACCGATTGCCTACAAAATCTAATGAAAATTCCCCGTATGAGGTTTGGAAGGAATGACATTGCCTTAGGGTGTTCGGCTGTAAAGCCTTTGGATATGTCAACAAAAATAAACGACAAAAATTAGATGATAAGGCAGTTGAAGGCACTTTTGTCGGCTACGACAATTACTCCAAAGGGTACCGCATCTACACATGTGGTAAAGAAATAATAATAGCAAGAACTGTAAAATTTTTAGAAGACAAAAATACACATGAGAAGGTAGAAACACAATTAAATTTGAGAGAAAAACAATCCGATGAAAATGACAAATCACAGAACAAATCTTCGTAGAAATTGAAGTCACAAACACTGACGACACACCAAGTGAGTCTAAACAATTATCACCAGAACCAAGGAGGTCAGATAGACCAAATAAAGGAGTCCCTCCAGACAGATTCATTTACATGACAACACACGAACATATAAAAGAACCAGAAAATTTTCCTGACAAGAAAAACTACAATGGTTAAATGCGACCCAAGAAGAGATAAATTCTCTAAATAAAAACAAAACATGGACACTTGTTGATCCCCACAAGGTAAAAAAATAAATGGATCCAGATGGATTTTTAAAACCAAATATGATGATCAAGGAAGAATACAGAAATACAAAGCGAGATTAGTGGCAAAAGGATATTATCAAAAATATGGCGTAGACTACAAAGAAACTTTTGCCCCTGTTGTTTCATATACGACACTTAGATCTTTTATAGCAGCAACAGCTTACCACAAATTAAAAATTAATCACATTGATATTAAGACGGCTCTCTTGTATGGTAACATAGATGAAGAAATTTACATAACTCAGCCAGAAGGCTATGTTATTCCAAATCAGGAAAACAAAGTATGCCGCTTAAATAAATCCATTTACGGCTAGAAACAAGCAGCCAGGGCATGGCACACTAAGATAACAAAATCATTAAATGATTTAAATTTTAAACAGTCTAATTCAGACACATGTTTATATATTCGAAATGAAGGAGAAATCAAAACGTATATTATCGTTTATGTAGATGATATCCTGATAGCAGGAAAAGATGACGAAATTAAAGAAATAATACAAAAACTTAAGCAAGAATATGAATTAAAAAATCTAGGAGAACTAAGTTATTATTTAGGAATAAAAATAGACAAAATAGCAGAGGGTTACGAATTAAATCAAAGCGATAAAATAGCAGAACTAGTAAAAAAGTTTAATTTAGAGGAAGCTAAACCAGTCGGTACTCCGATGGAACCTAATTTTAATAGATTAAAAGATAATGACAATTTACTACCAAATAATGTTAAATACAGACAGGCATTGGTTCATTGCTTTATATCGCTTCTGACAGTAGACCTGACATTTCTGCTGCTGCGAATATATTAAGTAGAAGAAACGAATCCCCGCGTCAAAAAGATTGTTTGGCAGCTAAAATAATAATACGATATTTAAACTGTAGAAAACAACTAAACTTTCGCATTGACACTAAATCTGAACTGATTTTAAAGGCTTTTGCTGATGCCGACTGGGAAGGTGACACTAGTACAGGAAAATCAACCAGCGGCAATCTTTTTACCTTAGGTAATACTCCATTTCAATGGATTACAAAAAAACAATCATGCATCGCCCTTTCATCAGCAGAGGCTGAATATGTCTCAGCCGCAAGTGCAGGGCAAGAAATTATTTATTTATTGAAACTCCTGGAAGATTTGGACTTAGCACAGAAAAAACCTATTTGTTTAATATATGAAGATAATCAAAGTTGTATCAAAATGATTGAAAATGAGAAGTTTTCAAAAAGGAGTAAGCACATAGATATAAGATTTCACGCAATAAAACAACTCAAAGAAGATGGAATAATTGAACTAAAGTACTGTCCATCGAAATATATGATTGCTGATGCACTCACGAAACCCATTCCCAAACTTGTATTAGTGAATCACAGAAATTCAATCAACTTGTTTGCCTCATCAATCTGAAGAGATTAAGGGGCATGCTAGAAAAACTAATCTCTTTCAGAATTATACATACTCATCATTAATCAAGATAAACTGTTTTTCCTGTTTTTCAAAAACACTTTGTCTGTCATAAATAAGACTTGATTATTACTTCACAAAATTACTTCCTTGTTTGTGTAATATGACAATCAAAAACTGATAAACATTTATATTAAAGGACTGAAATTGTGACAGACGAAAGAAGTATATTAATAATTTATACGCTCTAAATAATATTGATTGTTTTATTAATATATTTAATCAAGATTTTTGTTTATGTTATTTTTAATCATATATCAATAATATTTTTCTGTAAGTTATAATTTTCTTCAGTGTGTATTTTGAAATGTAATCAGGAAGGAGCAAAAAAACTAAAATTCTGAAGAATCCATGGGATACATTATGCATAAAAAGGTACACATAAGAATAAAAGAAAAACCAAGTTTTTTTTTTTTGTTGTTGTTTTTTTTTTTTTTTTTAACAGGATTAGTCTCAAAGATATTTAAATAATCAGTGGATATAGTTATAGCTTGAAGAGAATTACCGGTTTCGACGTGGACGATCAAGAACCAAAAGGTAAGAAAATTACCTTATCTTTATTTTGTGATTGAATGTGATTATTGTTATTTCACGTTCAGTCTCATTTTTTATCTAACATAAACACTGTTTTGATGAGGTCTATAGATGTCTATGATGGTTAGAGTCGCAGTAAAGCTAGAAATCCTACATGCACAACTTCCAGGATGTATAATATTTTAAAGGAGCTTCTGACTGTACTTCAATGAAACATCGTCTTCATTTTGAAAGACCTATCTAATGATATGCCACTCAATATGGTGCGAAATATTTTTTTTCGTCTCTACCGCCATTTTGAATTTTTACGGCCGCCATTTTGAATTTATAAAAACAAAACTTAGCCTATAACCATCAGGCTGTTAAGACGAATCGATAGAGACCTCATTCATTAAAATCCATCCAGCCGTTGGGACCTCCGAGGGTATAAAGAAATCGACATACACAGATACGCGTGAAACACATAACACTTCTTTTTAGTCGGGTAAAAAAACATTTCGGTTAAAAGAGTTTCGGATAAAAGAGGTTCTACTGTATTTAATCATGTATTCTAAATGTATGTGCTACTCCATAACTTAATTTACAATCTTTAAAGAAATTAGTTTATTAAGTCCGTCATCATAGTGGATTGTTAAAAGGACCAGTAGAATTTCATTTCATGTTATATAGCCTAAATTCAGATAAGGTTTCCTATCAACTACCTTCTGTTTTAATAAAATCATGAAACGGCGTATATATGGATTTAATGGAAATATCTTTAAATAATCTGAGTAATGCGTAGCAAGGGTAAGACTTTGAGGGTGCTTTTATGAAATTCACTTTTTAAATTCTGCTTAAATCATGAATAAATTACCATGTCTAACATCGACTGCTCGTGATGCAAAAAAAAAAAAAAAAAAAAAAAAAAAAAAAAAAGTATTTTATTGAAAATTTACATTCTAGATCCATTTCTTCTATCAATAACATTAATTGCACCGTTAGACATAAAATAATGACACATTAATAAGTTGTTTTAGCCAGAGCAGGCCATGCTGTTTGTCATGTTGAATTTCCCAACTATTTAAATACGCGGTATTAAAAAAAACTTTGAAAAATTATTTCTCTTTATTAATTTCTTGTATACATGTCATACATCTATAGAGTTCGTGTCATCGCTTGCTTAAATATTATTTATTCATTAATAAAAAAAATTACCGCCCCCCCCTCCTCCTAAAAATTAAAAATTCTTAAAATAAGAGGCCTCTAATTAAGAAATACCTCAAATTAAGAAACCCCTTAAATTAAGAACCGCTAAAATTTATTCCACCGCTTACATGAAGGGACAAATGGTCAAGAAAGGTACTACTTTCAAAATGATTTTTTTTTCATGAAAAGAATTCTGTAAAAATGTGACTTTTACGGGAAAATTATACTATTTTTTATATAAAAAGAAAACATTATAGTGTACATCGTATTAAAGTCACATATTTAACGAAACTGTCGAATTTATTGGATTCGACACTCAGTTTCGGAGTCCCCTTCGTAATGTTAAGTCTATAATACATTCATTCCTACTTTTTACATTAATACATTTATACATTCATTTATACATTCATACATTCATAGACTTTTTATACATTCATATAATTAAAATATCTTCTCGGAAAATTCTTATTTTTAACATCTTTTTTCTGTGTACTTTTCTTAAAGGATGTCTCTTTTTTTCTTAGTTTTCAAAATATTTCTAAAATTTAGGCTGAATTTAATATTTTATGTGTTAAAAGCGGGAAAACTGTGAGTAAGATTGTAACACTTCCTATAAAATTTGTCTATACTTTAGAAATATTTTGAGAACTAAGAAAAAAATCGACATTTTTAAGGAATTGTACGCAAAAAATAGGAGTTAAAAATATTAATTTCCCGAGGAGATATTTTAAATATACGAATGATTTAAATGCCCATAGACATTACATTAGAGAGAGTAAATCGGAAGCTGAGTGATCAGCCCCCTTAAAATATTTTTACCAAAAATAAAAGTGTTTGTGTAATTTCTTTAAAAAAATGAATTTAATTTGCTGATGCCTATGTTTAAAATTGACTTTTATGATTAACTACTATTAGTACTCCTTAAAGAACACATCATATTTTAGAAAAAGATTTCTAAACTATGATTACTTTTTGATCATATTTTTTTCGTTCTTTTTATAACATAGAAAACTCAATATTTAAAACATGTATTTTCGTGAAATTTTCAAGTATAAATTGAATATTTTAAAGTCTGGGTACTCGGAAAATATTTCTCTAAATAAAAGTTAAATTTGCAGCCAAACTTCGCCCATTTAATTCTTATTTATTTTCCCATTTAATTCCCATTTAATTCTTATTTATACCAAATTAACAAAGTAAAAATATAATCAGTTTGACGACACATTTGAAATTATTATTTTATTAACTTTGTTAATTACTTATTATGTACAACATGGAAATTTAATTCTTTAAATAGTACAAATTCGAACTTTTCTTGTTAATTAAATCTGAGCTTTTGAAAATAGTTTTGTGAAAATATCAAATTTTCAATTCATTATCTCAGTTTTCCATTTGAGACGCCGTAGATTATTATTTGTTCACTTCGGAAATTTGAAGCACGGTAATAAACTTATTTGTGAACAATTTTCAATCTTTTATGCAGAAGAGGGAAAATTATTTTTTTTTATCATTTATTTACGCCATAAAGGATACAATAAAATATCTCATAACCGAAAAAAGTCCGAGAAAATTGTTTGCAAGAAATATAAATATGTATTTAGAAAAGATTGATAAAAGACTGCTAAGAATAATAAAGTGTGGATAACGAATGATATGATTAACACTAGAACGACGGTAGGGGTCATTTTGACACCTGAGTGCTTTCGTCCGTTGATTACTTTTGTTTGCTTGGGTGAAATCGTTTGAAATTTTTTGACTTTTCCTAAAGAGATAACATATATTTCTAAAGAAAAATTCAGCTTTCTAGATTTGTTAGTTTTTGAAAGATGGGCTTGTATTCCTAGAACGGCGGACGGGGGTCATTTTGACCCCTTTAATAAAATACTCTTTGTACTCGAAGCTGCTTTTGTTGCTATACTATATGTTCGAGGAGCAATAAAAAAAAGGGGGTTTAGATTTATATTCATTGTCGTCCAAGGCATGAGGAATACTATTTTGCAAAGAAACTACCTCAAGAAATAGATTCAAAGAAAGAAAAAGATTTTTTAGGTTTGATGAAAAGACAACAAGATCTAGCAGACTATAGACTGTTAAATTTGCTCTTGCATCTAAAATGTGGAATAAATTTATTGAAAATTTCAAAACATGCTACCGACCAGGACAAAATATTACAGTTGATGAACAATTGTTCCCATCTCAGGATAGATATAAATTTACGCAATATACGCCAAATAAATCGGATACATTTGGAATAAAATTTTGGTTGATCTGTTGACGTTGATACTAAATACCTCTTGAATGAATTCATTTATCTAGAAAAGGATGAAGCAGCCAATCCTTAATTACGTTTATCGGAAAATGTTGTCATGAAATTAACAGATCCCCATCTAAACGAAGGGAGGAATATTACGACAGATAGCTATTTTACTAATATCAAATTAGCAGAAATGTTAAAAGCTAAAAATACAACTTTGGTTGCACAATGAAAAAGAACAGAAGAGAAATTCCTATATCATTGAAAAATATGCGCAGTACTCTTTATTCATCGAAGATAGTGGAATGTGATAATATGACACTTACCATCTATCAAGCCAAAAGAAAAAAAAGTGTTTTTCTACTTAGCTCATTACATTCTACTGTAAAAACTGAAGACGGTCTCAAGAAGTTGCCCGATTCAATAGAATATTACAACGCAACGAAGTATGGTGTGGATATCCATGATCAGATGTGCCGAAAATACTCCGTGAAATCGGCTTCTAGACGATGGCCTGTACATATCTTTTTCAATATTTTGGATCATGCAGCTTTAAACGCCTGGATAATTTATAAAAGTGTAACAGGCAAGCCTATTAGCAGAAGAGATTTTCTATTAAATTTAGGAGATGTGTTCAAAATGGATCTTATGGTTTCAAATCTCCCAAAGATCTTTCCTGAGTCTTCAGAAAAAAAAAATACACGAAAATAAAATAGATATCAAGAGAAAAAATGTCAAGTACAGACAAGCAATGGAAACAAATCTCAAGAATTTTGCGCACCATGTTTCAAAGTTGTGTGCGGAAAATGTACTGGAAAAATTGGTATTATTATTATTATTTTTTTTTTTTGATACAACTGAATTAATTCCTAATACGTGCGTACAATTTGGAGTATTATAAGCATTAAATAAAATTGAAATAGAATGCTTAACATATTAACCATTCAGCTACACTTATAATGAAATAACGGAAACAACAGAACATATTTCTCATTTATGGATTTAGAGACTGAATCATTCGGCGAGTAAGTAGATGAAAATATAAATATATATTATTTTATAAATTGTGTTTTATTTTAGTTAACATTAGTTTTAATTTGTGAAAACATTAATTTTAAATCGATTTTTATATCAAATTAATGAGTTTTTTGAGTAGTCGTAGTATGATCCAATTAATCGCCCTGTAGGCATTACATATACAGTACTTTAAAAATTCAATAAATTATCGAATAATATTAAATATAAATTATGAAATACACGTAAATTACATATTTTTGCCAATGTATGGCTTTTAAAATTATTTTAGCGTTGTTATTTCAATAGTTTCATCGAGGGGTCAAAATGACCCCTTCCCGCCGTTCCAGTAGGTAAGATTTTCCCGCCGTTCTAGTGTTAATAAGAATAAATGATTCTCCCATTTCTACAATATTGGGTTTCTTAACATTTTGCTGTTCTTTAAAAGCTAGAATGTACGAATCTTTTGACGTTTCTAAATTTTTCGTAAATATCAATAAAAAACAAAAAATAATCATATATTTTTAAATTATTTTTTTGAAGAAAAAAATATAAGTTGTATCTTAAATTTATGTTTCTTCTGATACTTCAAAATATACTATCAAGATTATTTAAAAATAATTACATCTTTTCATCATTTAATTGTCTTTAAATTTGAAAATTTGAAAATAATTATCTACAGG
Source organism: Maratus speciosus (assembly GCA_963932465.1). Lineage (NCBI taxonomy): Eukaryota > Metazoa > Arthropoda > Arachnida > Araneae > Salticidae > Maratus > Maratus speciosus. The sequence continues at coordinate 54,987,418 of OZ010790.1, forward strand.
ACATAATGTTTTATCTTTTCTACATAGTTTACCTTTGTAGGAATTATAAAGGTTTGGATTTTATAATTTAAGCATAAGATTTTTCCAAATATTCTGGCTCAATTTTTTAAAAGATTATTTTTCTAATGCTTCAAAATATAATAACAAAATTATTTAAGAACAAATAACATCTTTTGATCATTTACTTGTCTTCATATTAGAAAAGTTTAGAATAAACTATCTATGCAACAGAATTTTTGTCTTTTTTTACATAGATTACCTATGTAACATTTATAAGTGTTTGCATTTTATAATTTACACAAGAGTTTTCAAAATAATATTGCTCAATTTTTCAAGAGCTTATTTTTCTAATGCTTTAAAATATAATAATAAAATTATTTAAGAACAAATAACATCGATTTTTTTCATTTACTTGTCTTTTTATTGGGAAAGTTTAAAATAAAATATCTGTAGTACAGAATTTTTCTTCTTGTTTGATATACATTATCTATGCAGGATTTAATTTTTTAAAAGATTATTTTTCTAATACTTCAAAATATACTAATAAAATTATTTAAGAATAAAATAGATATTTTCTTCAAATATTTGTCTTTATATTGGACAAGTTTAAAATAAAATATCTGGAGTACAGAATTCTTGTTCTTTTTTTTACATACATTATATATGCAGGATTTATTAGGGTTTACATTTTATAATTTACACATAAGGTATTTCCTGATATTCTTGCGAATTTTTTTATAAGATTATTTTCTATTACAAATTACATGCTCGTAGAAACAAATTAAAACATTATCATTTCATATTTTAATTATTTCATTTGAGGGGATATTCTAAGGTGTACATAGTAGAGTATTTGAAACCAAATCCTGGACAAAATTATTTGTCGTGTTTTTAACAATTGAAATCATTGCAATGACTTTCTATTAATACATAGATTTAATTAATGCCATTTACATATAATAATACGCATTTAATTAACAAATAAATAAATATGTAACACAAAGTTTACTTAATGCTTTACTGCCTATAAGAGTAAAGTAATTGTCCATAGAGTTATTTTACTTACAAGTACCGTTTAATAAATGGGGTTTAATTTACAATATGTACAGTTTTAATTATTGATATAAACCTGTTTATTAATATATATATATATATTATATGCATGTAGTATTTAGCAAAGCTGAATCTATAAAGTTATGTTGTAGTAGAGAGATTCTGGCTTTTGAGTATTATTCACATATAAACAAAATAATTTATATTTAAAAATTGCAACTATACGCGGAAGATTTTTTAATATCCTTTAAAACTATAATCAATGCGTCTATACTTCAAACATGGTACAGAAATCACCAGAATAACTTTAAAACGCATATATCTAAATCTATATATCTAAATTAGAGCTAAAAAGTAAAACAATTCGTAATACTGGTTACTGGGTATGAGTGAAAATTGCTTAAAAGTTGTTTTTTTTTTTTTAATGAGTTATGCATTTTTACGGTGAACTACATCTAGTTTACTAAGAAATGATTGTAGAATATAGATAAAATGATATACTGGGTCACGCAAATAATTGGATACAGGACCGTCTATAAATGATAAGTTATGGAAATTTGATTTCAGTAGTTTTAAAAGAGTGCTTTAGTTTGAATTAAATTTTAGATAACTAGTGGCGTGTATTAAAGGTACTAGGTTATGACTGCATAGTTGTACAAAACTATATACTATTACGTTTCCATCTATTAGTATAAATTGCTGAAAGAGAAATTTCCACCTGTTATGCGTTTTCTTGCTAAAATAAATTTCCCATTATGTAGTATATATATCGACCTACAGATCAAATACTGGGCTGTTCAAAAGAATTGGAGTACATATTTGCTATGGACAGTAACGGCTGGAATCAGTTTTTTAAATGTTTTATGCCTTTTCTAAAATGTTTTCTTTGTTATCTTATATACCTTATTTTCCTAAATATGGAAGTTTTCTTAAAGCATTCAGAAAGTGTTGGAATGTGTCTCATAAACTATGCTTAAAGCATGATTTTTCTTCCTAGTTTATTTATTGGCAACATATGCAATTACGACATTCAAGTGTTCACTATTTTTTTCTACTGTGAAAAACACCGTACGTACTATAAGGAGCGAAGTGCGAATAATAATTGTTCAAGTTCATATTACATTTTTCTTCATTTCTTAAGCTATCAATTTGGACAGCTTACATACCCATTTCCCATTCTCCCATTTCTACAATATTGGGTTTCTTAACATTTTGTTGTTCTTTAAAAGCTAGAATGTACGAATCTTTTGACGTTTCTAAATTTTTCGTAAATATCAATAAAAAACAAAAAATAATCATATATTTTTAAATTATTTTTTTGAAGAAAAAAATATAAGTTGTATCTTAAATTTATGTTTCTTCTGATACTTCAAAATATACTATCAAGATTATTTAAAAATAATTACATCTTTTCATCATTTAATTGTCTTTAAATTTGAAAATTTGAAAATAATTATCTACAGGACATAATGTTTTATCTTTTCTACATAGATTACCTTTGTAGGAATTATAAAGGTTTGGATTTTATAATTTAAGCATAAGATTTTTCCAAATATTCTGGCTCAATTTTTTAAAAGATTATTTTTCTAATGCTTCAAAATATAATAACAAAATTATTTAAGAACAAATAACATCTTTTGATCATTTACTTGTCTTCATATTAGAAAAGTTTAGAATAAACTATCTATGCAACAGAATTTTTGTCTTTTTTTACATAGATTACCTATGTAACATTTATAAGTGTTTGCATTTTATAATTTACACAAGAGTTTTCAAAATAATATTGCTCAATTTTTCAAGAGCTTATTTTTCTAATGCTTTAAAATATAATAATAAAATTATTTAAGAACAAATAACATCGATTTTTTTCATTTACTTGTCTTTTTATTGGGAAAGTTTACAATAAAATATCTGTAGTACAGAATTTTTCTTCTTGTTTGATATACATTATCTATGCAGGATTTAATTTTTTAAAAGATTATTTTTCTAATACTTCAAAATATACTAATAAAATTATTTAAGAATAAATTAGATATTTTCTTCAAATATTTGTCTTTATATTGGACAAGTTTAAAATAAAATATCTGGAGTACAGAATTCTTGTTCTTTTTTTTACATACATTATATATGCAGGATTTATTAGTGTTTACATTTTATAATTTACACATAAGGTATTTCCTGATATTCTTGCGAATTTTTTTATAAGATTATTTTCTATTACAAATTACATGCTGGTAGAAACAAATTAAAACATTATCATTTCATATTTTAATTATTTCATTTGAGGGGATATTCTAAGGTGTACATAGTAGAGTATTTGAAACCAAATCCTGGACAAAAAGATTTTTCGTGTTTTTAACAATTGAAATCATTGCAATGACTTTCTATTAATACATAGATTTAATTAATGCCATTTACATATAATAATACGCATTTAATTAACAAATAAATAAATATGTAACACAAAGTTTACTTAATGCTTTACTGCCTATAAGAGTAAAGTAATTGTCCATAGAGTTATTTTACTTACAAGTACCGTTTAATAAATGGGGTCTAATTTACAATATGTACAGTTTTAATTATTGATATAAACCTGTTTATTAATATATATATATATTATATGCATGTAGTATTTAGCAAAGCTGAATCTATAAAGTTATGTTGTAGTAGAGAGATTCTGGTTTTTGAATATTATTCACATATAAACAAAATAATTTATATTTAAAAATTGCAACTATACGCGGAAGATATTTTAATAGCCTTTAAAACTATAATCAATGCGTCTATACTTCAAACATGGCACAGAAATCACCAGAATAACTTTAAAGCGCATATATCTAAATCTATATATCTAAATTAGAGCTAAAAAGTAAAACAATTCGTAATACTGGTTACTGGGTATAAGTGAAAATTGCTTAAAAGGTTTTTTTTTTTTTTTTTTTTTTTAATGAGATGCATTTTTACGGTGAACTACATCTAGTTTACTAAGAAATTATTGTAGAATATAGATAAAATGATATACTGGGTCACGCAAATAATTGGATACAGGACCGTCTATAAACGATAATTTATGGAAATTTGATTTCAGTAGTAGTTTTAAGAGTGTTTTAGTTTGAATTAAATTTTAGATAAATAGTGGCGTGTATTAAAGGTACTAGGTTGACTACATGGTTGTACAAAACTATATACTATTACGTTTCTATCTTTTAGTATAAATTGCTGAAAGAGAAATTTCCACCTGTTATGCGTTTTCTTGCTAAAATAAATTTCCCCATTATGTAGTATATATATCGACCTACAGATCAAATACTGGGCTGTTCAAAAGAATTGGAATACATATTTGCTATAGACAGTAACGGCTGGAATCAGTTTTTCAAATGTTTTATGCCTTTTTTTAAATGTTTTCTTTGTTATCTTATATACCTTATTTTCCTAAATAAGGAAGTTTTCTTAAAGCATTCAGGAAGTGTTGGAATGTGTCTCATAAACTATGCTTAACGCATGATTTTTATTCCTAGTTTATTTATTGGCAACATATGCAATTACGACATTCAAGTGTTCACTATTTTTTTCTACTGTGAAAAACACTGTACGTACTATAAGAAGCGAAGTGCGAATAATAATTGTTCAAGTTCATATTACATTTTTCTTCATTTCTTAAGCTATCCATTTGGACAGCTTACATACCTGATGAAGAAATAAATGATGCGAAACAAAAGCAGTTTTTTAAGTGTATTTATATTACCCTTTTCTATTTTTTTATTCTAGTAGAAATCATTTTATTTAGAAAAAATACATTTTATTTTTATTGGAAGATCTAGATAGTAAGCAGTGTTTAGGTTTTTCAAATATTTAAATTATAAACCATTTGAAAAATGTTCATTAAAATTTTAATATAGCACAAACAATTAGAGTTAATTGTAATTATAAAAAAAGTTATCATAAAATACTAATGTTTCTACAGAATTTGTCATATACTGAAATTTGCATTTGGCTAACAACCAATAAATATAATAGTACAAAATTGCGAGTCCTTACTTATTTAACAGTGTATATTACAATTAAATTAGAAATAATTCGGAGATTCGGAGTAAAGTATAATCTGCTATTTTGGCACCATTATGATTCTCTTGACAAAGGTATATTCTTATTCATCAGATAGTGGTTGAATACGATGCAATTCTCGGTATATTCGCAGAATTTTGATACAGTTTTTCAGTTATATAATTATTTTGAATATGGCAATACATTGCTGTTGCGATATATTTTAGATCCTAGTTGAATTAGTAAATGCGCGATTCAGCATACCAAGTTTCAAATTTCCTAATTTAGCTTTCCTTAATTTTGATAATATAATTTGTTGAGCATTTACATGCATAAACTCTTATTATAATGATTTAAACTGATATTAAATCTCTTTAGTTAAATTCTCAATCATTATTTTAATACTTTCTATCTATATTATAAAGGACAAACATATCTGTGCGTAACGCATACGTCATTTTGCGAATGGCAACACTTTGAAATTTGAAATGAAATTTCGGTTTTGCAATTTTCGCTACTGAAAATTTTTAAACTTCTACACATCGCACATTTTTAATTTTTACACCTTCGTAGAGGGGGAAAAAATGCGCTTTCAAATGCAATTTGTTTGAAAGCTGTATCTTAATTTATTTTTGAGATATTATTTTTTTTTTTTAGCTTTTAATGCAAATTTTGTAATCGTGGCAACTGAAGTACTCCATTTATATTGAAAGTAAAGGGAAAATAGTCATGGTTTATTATTTTTATTGATTATATCCTTATTGATGCCATTTTCACATTATAAATAAAAGTAACTTTTTTATAATTTTTGAACATAAAATGATGTCAAACATAAAAAAACCACGCATTCTTCTTCATAAATCAGTTACTTTTCAATATTTTTACATTACGCTGATACCGAGTTTGAGACGCTAGGAAAAATAATTCATTGAGTAAAAATGATGTCATATTTAAAACAAAACGATCATTTTTTCTTTCTTTTTTTAAATAAAACTAAATATTTGACCAATACTATGACAACTAAAGGCAAATTTCTGATTTTTTTGTTCACAGGTACTGAGATTAGAACCTCAAGTTTGTGCGAATGTTCATATGAAAAGTTGTATCGGACAAACGTGACTTTAAGTTTGGAAATACGCTCATTAATAATCTATTGCGCATTAAAATACTTTCGAATTGTGAATTTGAGTGGTGCGTATGTAAATTATGAGAATGTGAAAATAACGTGCAGTTTAGATTTTGTGAGGGAAAATTTTATGATGTGACAAAGCGAAATCCTTTTTACTGATTTTTCATCCCGTAAAAACAAACATAAGAGTCTCAATCAATAACTTCATCATAACCACTCACCTTGATTACGTATTCTAATACAGCTTAATTTTTCAATAATTTAAACAGCTGAATTTTGTGGAATTAATATTTTGGTAATTTTAGGTTTAAAATATTATTTGTTTTAAGAGCTAAACAACTAATGTAAGATGAATTTTGTATTGTAATTATTATTGTAGGTTTATTATAAATTCGATCTGACAGTTCCTTTCTATCATTTTAGTTCGTCGAATTTCGACGGGTTCCCACTCGTATTTATAACTGCTAACACGTAAAAAATCGCTTATTCAATTTATGAAACATATAAAAATAATCTTATAAATAATTCGGATACTATGTCATCTACTTCCTAGTCACAGGTTCACCGTGGACCAGTCAGTGATATTTTGTAAGGGGAAAAGATATGAAGTCACAATTGTATCTTCGACCTGTGCCGTCGATGTTCAAGTGCTTTCCATAAAAATTTTAATGCAAGAGGTATTTAGTTCATATCTGGCCTAACTTTGCCTGGAGCAGAAGTATCTCTTTCAAGAGTTCCTCTCTAAACGTGCGTTTGGTATCGTGTTTAAAGTTCCAAAAAGAGTTTCAGTACCGCAAAGAATTTGGATAAAGGCTTGTAATGCTCTTCTGGAAGACAGAAATCGAAGCTTTACTGAAAATTTAAATAAACAAAAAACAAACATATAAGTATCGAAAAAAGCGTTTATTCACTTTAATGAGTTGAAAAGCCGTCCTTTATAATGAAAATCTCTGTTCCATTTTGGAAAAAAAAGTATATCAAAATTATAGACTGAATTTTTTAATGCCGCTAAAATCTGTGAGGACAACTAAATATGTGATAGAATTAAAGTTTTTAGCCAAACAGATAGCATTCCATTTGACGTTCTCACCCAATGACACCAGATTGGCGTTAAATTCTATATTATTGTACAATGTCCTGAAAGCGCGAATTTTCTGTCTCTGGACAGGGTTAAGAGTTTGGCCTTCATTTTTACTCATAAATTCTGAAATTAAACCAGGAAATATGAAATGTTTTTTTTTCTGATTTAAAGAATGTGAGATATTTCGTGATTACTCCAGGAAAAAATTCTTCTATGGAATGTTCATGTCTGAGTTCGGATTTTCGGATTAAAAATGGAGGACAAAGTTGGAATACCTGTGTTTGGGCTATGCGTATAACTACGAGCCTACAATGAACGCATCGATGTTTCTGTTCCTTTTGACAACTTTTAACTCATATATGTGTTTAAATTATGTAAATATATCTATCTATATATATATATATAATAAATAAATATGATACATATCATCATAATCAACAACAACAACCGTTTTCAATCCACTGCTGGATGCCTCCTCCAGATTTTTCCAATGTTTCCTTTCAAGTGCTTTAGTCATCCAATTAACACAGGCCACTTTTCTGATTTCGTCACTCCATCTTAATTGAGGTTGTCTTCGTGGTCTTTTCACATCTCTGGAATACCACTGCAGGGTATTTGTGTTCCCTAAATTGTCTTGTCTTATTGCAATGTGTCAAGCTCATTTCCATTTTAGCAGTTTAATTCTTCCAATGAGGTCAAAAACTTTCGTCTGACTTCTTATCCAAGTTATTCTCTTTTTGTCTCTTCTAACTATGCATAACATACATCTTTACATACTTCTCTGTATTGTTTGTAATCTTTATACCATCCGTTTTGCTAGCGTCCATGCTTCTGCTCCATAACTTAGTGCAGGCAAAACACATTGGTTAAACACCTTTCGTTTCAAACAAAGAGGTATGTTACTCTTCTGAATAATGTTTTTCTTCCCAAAAGCACTCCATCCATTTATTATCCCTCTATTGGTTTCATTGATGATACTGCTATCCAATTTCACTTCCTGTCCAAGATACACATAATTTTGCACTTCTTTAATCTCAGTGTTGTTATAAACCATTTTCTTTTTTGATGCAAATTTATTGAAGATCACCTTAGTCTTTTCGAAATTTATTTTTAACCACAAAGTAATGCTAGCTTCTGCCAAATCTTTTGACTTATTTTCCAATTCTTCAGGGATGTTACTGAAAATTAAAATGTCATGCTAACCGGAAATGACATAAATATTCCCCGTTTATTTTAATTTCTTTCTTTTCTTAATCCAGCTTCCTGAAAATATTTTCAAAGACAGCAGTAAAAAGCTTAGGCGAAATGGTGTCCCTGAAGGCCGTCTCTTAGGTTAAGATATATGCCAAAAGGAAGATGTTAATCGTTCAACAGCTGTCATGCTTGTGTGTATAATTTTCTCTTGAGAAACGTCGCAATGCTAGACCTGAGTGACATCCAAGTAACTGTTGGCGCGTGCTTAGCTAGAGCCTTGGTGAAGGAAACATCAAAGCTTCTGTGATGTACACTTAGCATTGTCTAAACTATTACAACTGCGTGCTTGAAAAAAAGTAAGATAATACTTTCAAAGCAGAACAGTGTATAAAAAGCAAAGATAAAAAGTAAGAATTCATTAGTTTTGAACAAAATAGTGTCCCGAAAACAGAAGCACAGAAGCAATCGATATTTTTATTTGAAACATCGTCCTGGAGATGACACTTCGGTTCGTATGATTTTCTGGAAAAACGATTTTATGTGTTGCTGTGTTAATAGCCTCTTCGAGAATGATCTACCTTGTCTTTTTTTTTTTTTTTTTTTTTTGTACGCAACTGCTTTGAATACGTCATTTTGCAACAAATTTCTTGTAGGATGTCATAAAAACTCATAACGTTCTACATTTATATCTTGAAAAGTTTTGCTGCTTCCGTCAGTTAGACTTTAATTGTACGCGCACCAACTATCATGCTTCTTTAAAAGTTATTCAGGGCTGACATTCCGTCGTGTCTTAAAGAAATACATGGACGCATAACTGACATTCCGTCGTGTTTTAAAGGAATATATGCAGGCATGATATTTTCACGTTCACCTTCATCAAACATTTATCATTAACCACATAGCAAATACTTTGATAATCTATTATAATATCATAGTGGTATAAAGCTCTAAGGTATATAGCTATACATGTATAGATATATATTGTAATAACCTGTGATATAACAACGTTTCAAAGACTTATAGCTTTATTAATCAAATAGATAGCTGATTTTTGTTGGCGAACATGTTTACAAGTAAGAAAGAAATGTATATATACACTGGTGGGAAAAAATTAAGGACGAAGCAGATAAATTAAAATCCGAACAAGGCAACAAAACGGATTGTTTAAATAATTTTGATCACTTGCTCCATATTTTCACATCTTGGACATTTTATGGTAATTATATAATTTTGGTCGATATGGAAAACTTCTGCACGACGATACATTTAAAAAACCATCACTTCCTAAATTTTTGAACACCAGTGTGTAATATATATATAATTCATTTTACACTAAAAAAAGAAAATTGAGTTCTTTGTTATTTTCGGGAAAATATTTGCATAATAAGCGATAATGCTGTAAACACTTTATTTTTGTTGGGTTATATTTAAAAAAAAAAAAAAAAACTTACTTTATTTTTTTTTATTCGGTTATCGTTGTTAACTTTACGAACTAACAATGTGCAAGTTTTTGCAAAAAAATGATATTTTGAAGTAAAAAAATCTAATTTTAAAAGAACGAATACAACCTTCATCCCTCAAAATCTGTCAATTCTGTTTCCTTTTTTTTTCCCCAAAGCAGCGCGTTGAATCAGCAATATTTCATTTCTTGACTTAGAACAAAGTTTTATCTGAAAACATTTTTCTAGAGGAACTTAAAACTTTTCAAAAAGTATATTCATAAAGTCTTTTCTACAAAAACATAATTTATCTCGTTGTCTTTTCTAAAAAAATATATTGGATTATAACGCGATATTATTAATTAATACACATTTTATAAATATATTTATCCTGTTTAGTATATTACATTGTACGAATAATCTATAAATGTATTTCTTGACAAACGTTCTGAATTCTGTATGAGTAATACTAAAACCATACATTAATGTTACTTATAATATCTATAAAAATAAAATATTTTAAGATTTTATGAAGTAATGCTTGATTTCTAGGTTCTGTTTATTCTATTATTATTATTATTATTATTATTATTATTATTATTATTATTTTCATAAACATGCAATAATTTTCATTATTAACCATATATTAAAAATATCTTCTGTAAAACGGTAAATACAAAACAGTAAATTTTCTGATATAATTATTATTTTTTTTTTGTTCTTTAAATTCGTAGAGTATAATTATTAAATTAACAACAAACATCAATCTGCGATGTAAATTCTATAAAAATGAAATACATTGACATTTTGTTCAGGTAAATTTTGTATTTTAAGTTAAGTTTATATAATTTTTAATATTTGTACTTCTTTACCCCATAATTGTGTTGATATTTTGCCTTTAACCTTTAAGTACATGCGCCTTGGTAGATTTCAAACCAATCAAATTCTTTGTTCGAAAGAAAAGATACATTTTTAAAGACGTTTCTGACCTGCATTGTACGGCTTAAGGTCAATGTCGAGAACGGATGGGTGTCGTTTCTTTGTTCACCATTAGGGGAGAAATATCCCTAGTAGCAAATTGTGTCTGGCCCTTGAATGGCGTCTCATCGAAATCCGATTACACGATAAGTGGCCGATTATCGTATTCTCATCGGACAGGGATGATTTTCATCGGCAATTACTCAGAAATGTCTCATTGGCCTTAGATCAATGGATGATCGCAAACTGATGAATTTTAGAAAAATATATGATGAATCACCGAGGAGTACGATTTCATGACGATGAATGTCCGATGACTTTTAGATGAGTTATCAAGCAAATTTTGATGAGAAAGCGATGAATTATAGATTGGTTGGTTGGGTGTATAAATGAAAGCGATTTCAGAATATTCATTTTCAGATTTTGCGAAATATACATACATTAAAATTTTAGGAGTTAGAAATTTAAATATGCTCACTTTTAATTTCTATTAGCTTTACTACAATCATTTGAAACAAAATATTTAAACAAAAATATCCAAATTTTGTTTTATTTTTTGAGGGGGGAGGGGGGCTGAATTAAAGTTCCATATTTTCTTAGTTTATTTCTGAACAAATACTACTCCTTCATTTAAATAATCCTATTAAATTCTATTATTTATCCTCTTCCTAGAGCCTTTTATTTTAAATAAAGTTTGCTTGCTGAACTCAAACTGATTTATTAAAAAAAAAAAAGGGCTCTAAAAAAGGGATTTTCCAATATTAATACTTAAAAAAGGGATTTTTTAAGTATTAATATTGGACTAACAATTACCACTGTTATTGTTTATCATTTTGTTTGATAGAAATATTTTAAAAGAATTTTGTTAATTCTAAATTATTGTTCTGCTTTGATAAGTTTTTGCCCTTTAAATTTTTCATTTTAAAATGTGAAAGGTTATTTCTTTCATTTTATTCGACTTTAAGAGATGAAAAATGCATTGGGCCTTTTTTCTACCAAGGTACATATGAATAATTCAGTAAGTTATACTATTGTATAAACACTCATAACTCACAAGAGTGCATATTTTTAAATAAGCATTTTTTGGAGGGGGGGGGGGGGGGTTAAGGTGGGATTCAGGTGTCTAATTAGGTACAATTTAGGTCTGTTCGGAGATCCTTGACAAGAGGCATACAAAAGAAAAAGGCCCTCACACCCTCCTCGTTTAAATAAAGACCATTTTTTATCACACAAACTGTCCCAAACACATACCCATATTTACCAATAAGCCGTTTTTCCCAAAAATAAATACTTTGAACCAGAAAATTTATTTAATTAAATGTGTCTTGCCTCTATGTGGTAGAGATTTGAAATATACTTTATTTCATTAAATAAAATTTCTGGTTTAAAGTTTTTTTCTTCTTTCATTACGTGGGAAGGTGGTAATAAGTATGCTTATATTTTTTTTTCTTAAATATTTCATAATTCATATCTGTAAAGTATAAAAAATAAAACTCTAAAATAAAGCACACCGTAATAACAGATTATATTTCTAAAACAAATGTATGAATTAGGTTCAGCTTTGCAAGTCCCATTTTTAATTCAAATCCAATTCATTTAACCCCTTGAGAAAGTGATTGTGTTCCTGTAATGTTAAATTCACACCGGATCTTTGAAAATTTTTGTTTCAAAATAAGGAAAAGCAATTTTACAAGTTTTTTTCATCAAAGTTACAAAAATAAAATTTATTTAAAAGTTTCCGGTGCAAATCTTGATTAAACTTAGGTGAGATAAAATATATCCCATCGCCTCTCAAGGGGTTAATATTCACAACTTTCACGTCTACGGTTAATTTCTTTTCTATTGGTACTACCTAGATGTTTAAGGAAAAATCTTATGTCACGCTGATACTTCAAGACTGTATTGTCTGTGAAAACTTCTCTGAAATATTTGTATCTTTAATATGATTTAAGAAAAATAGATAGAAAAACTATTTTAATTAATATTTTAATAATTATTGATCAATCTAATTGTCCAATTTATTTGAAAATAACTTTTTGAGCCTTTCTGATAATTTTTTTCCCAAAACACTGCTGCGATGATTTTTTTCATTCAAAAAATTTACATAAATTTATATTCATTATGGAATTGGGCTTCATTAGCACAGGATCAACATTCTCTGGAAGTGTAGGAAAAAAATTTTCAACACCTAAACTTACGCATCCAGATGCATAGGTCACAATAGTTGAATGCGAACAAATCCACACAACGTGGAATAAGGAAAGGCTTTAATGCTCGTGATATTATTTAAAATGTTTAACTGTTTTTGTTTATTAATCCATAAATTTCATGACTGAAACAAAATTTAAAATACTACTGTAGTAGTTATACAGTCAAACCTCGTTAACATAAATTTCAAGGCAAATTAAAAGTTTTTCCCTCATGTTATCATCAATAGTTTATATTATTAGTAACAAAATCGTTGTATTAATTTTGACAGGCATTGTAGGAACAATTCATATTAAAAGTATACCAGGTTAATTCTGTACATGTTAATGAGGTTTGAATGTACTTTTTGTTGTTTAATAGCAACATCCATCTCCTGTTAGTTTCTGTTTCATAGCTGCCAACTTGTACGTATTTTTCTTACCACTAAAATTTTATAGAATTTTTTTATTTATTTAAACGTTAAAATTGCTTGAATTGCGGTGATTAAATTAACTAAAATTTTCTGTTACATTTTAGTGGTATGAAAAATCCGTACAAGTTGGCAGCTATGCTGTTTAGATATTAGGGCAGATGACTGAAAAAATACATTATCTTAATTCATTTTTTTTTTCAGTTTTATATCTCTATGCCTACATAAAACATCACATCATAGCTGCCAACATCTTACGCTTTTTCAGACCACAAAAATTTTATACTAAATTTTACCTTTTTAAATCGCCGTAATCTGCCGATTAAATAAGGCAAAGATTTCTATTAAATTTTTGTGGTCTGAAAAAGCGGAAGAGTTGGCAGCTATGTCACATTAATGTTAGCTATTTTATCTTATTGTTTCTAAACTTGAAGTGTTGTTTTAAGAATCTACATATACTATCTGCATTTTTTAGTTACTACATTAATAAAATACCCCAATTTCTAGTGCATACTCTGCTGATCAAACAAACATGTTTAGATCCAGAAATGTTAATAAATAAGATTTATCTTATTTCTATTTTCTACATAGTATGCAACATATTTAAAGAAACTTTCTTGATGTAAAATTTATTGGATCGGCTGCAAACTATGTACATCTGAAATTAGAGTACACAAAAAGTACTTAAATTCTGTTCAATTAACTTGCTCATTTCATATAAATGTACTATTTGAAAGTTTTATTAAGGTTAAACAATGGCAGAAAAAAAAAATTGTTGCTTCTTCCCGTAACTCTTCATAGAAATCTAAACACAAATCTTCTAAGTTAAATAAGTTTCTGAAGCAATTTATTGTCACAGAATGATTCAAACGTGGCTGTGTACATCCCATAAAAAAGTAGAAGTAATAAAATATTTATTGAATATTCATGCATAAGAATTAAATGAGGACGTCAGTTTCAAAACTTGTCTTATCTAAAAGTTAAAAAATCGAGTTTTCTCTGTCATTCTATTCTACTGGTACTGGTGGACATGAATTGAGAAAACAATACAATCTGCAAAACACTAGCTTTACTGTGTATTTCTGGCATTGTAAAATCTTGGTTTAGAATGAAGACCAATGGACGTGATCAGAGGTTTTTCACGATTTCTGAAAATTTGATTTTCTGGATAAGGCGAATTTTGAAACTCATGTCCTCAAATATAGCTAATAATTTCAAAAGCAAACTTTAATTAACTCTGATATAAATTTAAGATTTATTTATTTTTAAATAACACATAATATAACATACACATCAAAAGAAATTCAAGGTAAGTTTAAATATATAAGTGCATCAATTACACTGTTTATAATTAATGTTCCAACAGGAACAAACAAAAACTAATGCATTTAAAATAACTTCGGAAAAAAAATCGCAAGGGAAGGTTGATCTGTATTTTCCATTTGAAGTCAGTCATCTGGGTAATTACATGAAGTATCTTGTTTTAGAAGTGTTCTAGCCAAATTATCAGGACGGAATGCCATCTTTTCTTAAATGTAGCTAACAAAACTGCTGACAATATTTCATTTTCTGCAGTGTAGAGAGGGGATATCATGAATGTCATCAGATGTAAAATGCAGTTCACAAAGCTAGACAAAAAGAGAAAAAAATAGTAAATTTTTGTGCATAATCATGTGTTGTGTATATACATATAAAACTGTGGTTTATTTCAGTAAGCTTTATTTAGTACCCTTGTATTTTATTTCAATGAGAGATATATGGGGTCATTCAAAAAAGTCCATTTTGAAATTTTTAAGAGAGAAAAAATATCTTTTGAAAAGGATTGAATACTTATTCAAAAAAGAAACTGAAGGTGAATTTGGGATTTTGGCCCCAGCTTAGTATTTTTTTTTTTTAAATCTTGGATTTTTTGGGTCTGCACAATTTGAAATAACAGCAAAATTGTAAAAATTTTAAGCCAAGATAGAATTTGTTAAGGCCAAACCTGAAAATTTTAGTCTGTGCAGACCTTTAATGTCTACTGTTATTTCAGTTAATTTTTCTATATACAAGTTAAAATTAACAAACATAAAACTTTCCAAATAGGAACCGGCAAATTTGCAAAGAAAAAAAAATTAAGACTTCATATACAAAATTACACTTTGTTTCTATAAACAGTTTCAGTGTTTAAATAACCATTTTACAAAGGGCCAATTTTGGAGATTTTCTTCAGATTGAAACCTGGTACTTATCAAGTATACCCTACAGATTTCACCCAAAATCTTATTTCAAAAAACAAAAACCAGCTTTTTGCTATGAAGAAAAGGTGGTTTTATGATTTCATGGAATCCTCTATAATTTTCTTTAAAGGCAGGATACCATTCATTGAGCCGAAAAAGTAGGTCAATTTCATCCTCCCCCCCATAGAAAGAATAAAGTACCACAAAAACTGAATTTAACCAGTTATTATTCATAGTTTGTAGTATAACAGATATTTTTTATTATACAACAACCCCAGTAGCAGAAAATTCTCCATGTGCCTGTGACAGATACTTCGGGGACAAAAAATAATCTGCAGGTAAAATATTTTTACAATTGAAGCGTTAATTAATCAAACAATCACTTACATGTAACGTTTTTAGACATTTTAAAATATTTTATTAATAACAATATTAACTTTTTGTATTAAGTAATAAAGAAAGAGCTAAACATAATACTATGAAGCAAAATAAAGGTCTGACAAAGAAGAATCTGCAAAACAGAAAAGAAAATCTGCGAAGCTCGTCTCCTGTTTCGAACATTCTGCTACCGGGACAACAACTATTAAAACTGATGGCAATATTGTCAGTTGCATATACAACATTTTTAGCATGACATGTAAAATACAGTTTAAATGGATCACCCAATCATGTTTTTCTTTTTGGAAATAGCAGAATATTTTGCGGGCCCATCAGCCTTTTACATATGTAATTATAATATATTCTTTGAGCAACACCGAAGTTAAGAGATAAAAGTTTTCAGAAAAAAGATGACACTTTTTTTCTGAAAACAATTCCCCCCCCCCCCCAAAAAAAAAAAAAAAAAAATTAAATTTCAATGAACTGCTGTAAAATTTGTAAAAAGTTTACACCACCATCGTTATTTTATGTCACACAGACCTTTCGATTTGAGACAGACTGCACGCAGATTGAAGAGAAAATTTACCATTTTGGCTTTATTTTCAGTCACACAGATAATTTTACAACATCTGTTTTATTTCAGGTCCAAGGTGCATAAAACCAAGCAAAAAAAAAAAAAAAAAAAAAAAAAAAAAAAAAAAAAAAAATACAATTTTATATAATTTTTATTCTTTGAAACCTGAGGAGGAAAAAAAAAGCCAAATTTTCACAATTGGGGGGGTGGGGGGGGAGGAGTTTCCAATTTCGAAATTATTTATGTTTCCACAGACATGAGGGAGAAGAGGGGAAAAAAAGGGAGGGGTGAAAAAAAATAACAACAATTTAAAAAACAACTCATAAGCATTCAACGTTTATCTTTAAAAATCACACCTTTCAAAACTGAAAGTTTATTAGTTAAAAAAATTTTTCATTACAACACGTTAATTTGGCATGGGCCCGATTATTGAAAATTCATCCTTTTGATTGACACTTGGATAAAAAACATGAAATGGTCCTTAAAAATAGACTTCTACACGGTTTTCTTGATGTGTAATCATAATTATATTTATTAAACCATTTGAAAATTTTAAATGATAAAAAGAGTAGGCATATAAATTTTTAAATACATTATTTTTTTTATCTTTTCTACTTTTTAGTGTTTAAATATTTTGTTGTTGCAGATTCACAGTCAGTTGGCATATTTTCGAAGAAATGATTTGACACATTATCTTCATTGTTTTTGTACTCATAAACAATTATAACTACACTTCTTCTAAACTGTTTACTCAATGTGTAATCATAATTATATTAATATTAAACTATTTGAAAATTTGAAATGATAAAAAAGTAATATTTTTAAATACATTTTTTATTTATTTATATTTTCTACTTTTTAGTGCTTAAAATATTTTGTTACTGCAGATTCACAGTCAGTTGGCATATTTTGGCAGAAATCATTTGACACATTATCTTCGTTGTTTTTGTACTCATAAATAATTACAACTGCAAAAATTATTTGGCAATTTATCAACATTTTCAAAATCACTTTGTGGCAACCTTTATTTACATTTTAAAAACATTCACAGATTGAAATATCTTTATAAAATAGTTATCAATGTATCAAACGCACAAACAATTATTTGTTTTATATTGATACCATTTAATATACACATTAAAAAACTATTAGTTTAATTTATGCATAAATAAAACATAACAATTAATACAATATATATATATATATATATATATATATATAATAAGAAATAAGCCATATATAGTTAGACATTTTTTATTGGTCGCAATTTCACTTTCACAACAGTTTATAATATTTGCCAAGAAATCACACTTTCTTAATCTTAACTCGGTCATGACTGAGTTATGTCATAGCCCCTATAATAAAGAAGTATTTGTTACATTAGTGTATAACTTAACATACTCTTTGAAGTAGCAAGAGACGTCAAGTTACGTCTGGTAACTCAAAAACATTAACGTTTAACATGGATCAGTTTATACCAACCAAAACACGAATTTTCTGCTTAAAATCAATACGAATCCAACAACAAAAAAATTCTACAAACTGAAGAGAAAGGAAAGTAATACATATTTTAATACAATTATGGAAAAAAGTCTATAATTAAATGTTTCATATAAATGCTGTCTTCTTTGCTTTGAACAGTTTGAACACATACAAATTTATTAATATTTAAATACAGTAGAACCTCGATCCATCGTTTTTCAAGGTGTGTGTGTGGAAAAAACGATAAATGCAGGAAAACGATGAATGTGGTTTAACGTCAAAACACGAAAAAAAAAAAAAAAAAGTTTAAGCATTACTTACTAATACATGCAATGTATACAGTATATTAATAAATACTAATTTGTTACAGACCAAACTGTAAAATAAATAAATCAAAGTTGTAGAAAATGGATATTTATTCTAAAAATGAGTAATTTTATATTCAGTTTTTCGTTCATTTTTTAAATTAAACAACAAATTTTCAGGATGTACAACATATTTCTGGTCATTTTCTGTAATTTCATGTACATATAAAAAAGTTCGTATAGTTTCAAATGCCGTAATTAAATCAGACAGACTTTGCGCTGGTGTAGGCTTAGCTTCATCGGCATGAACATTATCCTCTGCTTCTTCGCCATTATTTTCATTTTTTGCATCATCACACATTTCTTCTATGCTTAGGACACCACATGTCGCAACATCTCGATCAATAGAAATATATCGTTAAATTTTGTAACAGAGACATCCTCTTTTACACGCAACCACTCTTCATTTGCATTATCGTCAGCATATTCATTATTTTCTTTCCCTTCTGTTGAGCATTCTTCATGAGTTTTTCGCAAAAAAACTGCATTTCACGAAACACTTCCGGATGGAATGAAGAAGTTACTCCATGCCAAGCTGAAAGTACAAAATGAATAGCCTGCAGAAGCTCTATTTTTGGAGTACGTTCTTTTGCTTATTCCATGAAACAAAGATATTTCACTAGCTTTCTTCTGTAAAATTGCTTAAAACAATTGATTATTCTGGCATCAAGAAGATGTACGACCTCTTGATAATCTCTGCCCCCCCCCCCCCTCCCGAAACAGCTCAAATGAGTTACTTTAGGATAAAAGAAGTAATTCCAGTTTGTATGTCATATGGATCCGCTTGACCTCCAATTTCATTTCGGTGGGGAGAAAAATTTTACAACGATGAATGCGGGAAAAAGATTTCTTGACGAACGATGAATGCAGGTTTCGTTAACATTATTTAAGTATAATTTGTGCAGGGACCATAGAAGTAAAACGATCAATGTGGGAAAACGATGGATGCTGGAACGATAGATCGGGGGTTTCACTGTATAGTATAGATGCTGCTTAATGTGATTACTTCGGGACCACAAGTTTTTGATAACAATATACAGGGTTTTAAAACACCCAGCACACTGGTCTAAAACTTGGAGTTTTCTTAAAAAAAAAAAAAGGGTGGGGGGGGTGGGTTGGGACTTTATTGAGTTTTTTTGCAGAACACTTTAAACTTCTGCATAATACATATACATTTATCAGTGAAACCTGGGTATAATTTTGCATTAATTAAGTATGATTTAGCAAAATATATATATAAAAAATTAAGTTAATTTAAAAAGTACATTTGTATCTCATGGGACTGGTTTGCTGCATTAAGAATATATTGAACCAACTACAACTGAATTTTTTTATATAATTCTTAATATAATTCAAAATATTTTTCACACAAAGCGATGCCTTTAGCATGATGATTTTGAAAACACTAACAGGCTGATATTACACATAATCACATTAAGCAGCATCTACTGCAAAAAGTAGTTTCTTTAGCATAAACATAATTATAATTACCGTTAAACAGATTTCTCTAAAAAGTCATGCTGCAAGGGGAACACTGTTTGCATTCTCAGAGTGGACTCTCAGGAATTCTAGGTATATCCTAAGGATTAAAAAAAAAAAAAAAAGTAATTGAAATGTAAAAAAAATATTGGATTTCATTAAAGTACTGATACACAAAAACAAGTTGGAAATTGCACGTCAAATGTAGCTAATGAGGTGCGTTCGTACTATAGCTAGTTTTATAAATATTTTTTGCACCGCATATTGTACTCACTGAATGTATATTTTAGTACGGTTCAATAAGTGCATATCCATTTCATTCTGTTGGCTGTAACATCATTAAAATGCACTTTCCCCCCCCCCCCCATTGGCCGTAATGTAATGGAAAACTTTAGACTATCCCTGTCATTAAACTATAGATCTGATTTTCATAAAATTTGAAATGACTCAACAAAATATTGCAATAATTATAATATTTAAAATTTCAGAACATTCGGTTGGGTAGTTTTTCCTCAGTTATATGCAGAGTGACAGACAGACAGACGTACTGACTGCATGACAACTATAGCTACATATTTATATAATTACGAATGCACCTAAAAAGGAATTTTGGTAATGTACAAATAGTATTGACTATGGGCTTATTTGTCAGGGCATAAAGCCCGGCGGCCCTACTACTAACTACTTTATGCACCCAGGGGTCCTTACTGTTTTTTTTTTATTCACCCTTTTATTTAATTTAATCGAAAAATACATCAATCAGGTGCAAAAAAAAATCTGAATTTCACTAATTGGCCGAAGGAGAAAAAAACCCAGCTAAATTCATCGAATAGGCAAGGGAAATGCAAAATTTGTTAATTGATTGTAAAGAGGGGGGAAAAAATCAAGAAATATGTCAACTCCACACAAGAAAAAAACTGCGAAATCTTTTAATTGTGATCGATTAATGGGAAAAAATATCAAATTGTCTACTCATCTCAGAAAAAAAACATGCAATTTTTCAATTCAACAGAGGAAAAACAGAGTAAATTTTGTCAATCAATCGTAAAATGAAATGGCAGGATTTATCAATCGTCGCAAAAATTTTATAACCGCTGAAGACAGGGCTTGAAATTCAATTTTTAGGGTTTCGTTCATCTGATGAAACCCTATTCGTCTCGCTCCTCTGTCAGTCTGTCACAGAGCCCGTTCTAGTCTTTTCTGCGAACCATTCACAAAATTTGAACTTTTCCATGCCCTATGATGAAATTTGCATCCCCCCCCATGATCCTTCGATGAAATTCACGATTTTTCAGCAGCCATTCGACGAAATTTGAGTTTTCGTGATCCTTCAAAGAAATTGGAGTTTTCGCGATCCTTCGAAGAAATTGGAGTTTTCGCGATCCTTCGAAGAAATTGGAGTTTTCGCGATCCTTCGAAGAAATTGGAGTTTTCGCGATCCTTCGAAGAAATTGGAGTTTTCGCGATCCTTCAAAGAAATTGGAGTTTTCGCGAACCTTCGAAGAAATTGAGTTTTCGCAATCCTTCCAAGAAATTGGAGTTTTTGCGATCCTACGAAGAAATTGAGTTTTCGCGATCCTTCGAAGAAATTGGAGTTTTCGCGATCCTTCGAAGAAATGAGAGTTTTCACGATCCTTCGAAGAAATGAGAGTTTTCACGATCCTTCGAAGAAATGAGAGTTTTCACGATCCTTCGAAGAAATGAGAGTTTTCACGATCCTTCGAAGAAATGAGTTTTCACGATCCTTCGAAGAAATTGGAGTTTTCACGGTCCTTCGAAGAAATTGGAGTTTTCACGATCCTTCGAAGAAATGAGAGTTTTCACGATCCTTCGAAGAAATGAGAGTTTTCACGATCCTTCGAAGAAATTGGAGTTTTCACGATCCTTCGAAGAAATTGGAGTTTTCACGATCCTTCGAAGAAATGAGAGTTTTCACGATCCTTCGAAGAAATTGGAGTTTTCACGATCCTTCGAAGAAATGCGAGTTTTCACGATCCTTCGAAGAAATGCGAGTTTTCACGATCCTTCGAAGAAATGCGAGTTTTCACGATCCTTCGAAGAAATGCGAGTTTTCACGATCCTTCGAAGAAATGCGAGTTTTCACGATCCTTCGAAGAAATGCGAGTTTTCACGATCCTTCGAAGAAATGCGAGTTTTCACGATCCTTCGAAGAAATGCGAGTTTTCACGATCCTTCGAAGAAATGCGAGTTTTCACGATCCTTCGAAGAAATTGGAGTTTTCACGATCCTTCGAAGAAATTGGAGTTTTCACGATCCTTCGAAGAAATTGTAGTTTTCATGATCCTTCGAAGAAATGACAGTTTTCACGATCCTTCGAAGAAATGACAGTTTTCACGATCCTTCGAAGAAATTGGAGTTTTCACGATCCTTCGAAGAAATTGGAGTTTTCACGATCCTTCGAAGAAATTGGAGTTTTCACGATCCTTCGAAGAAATTGGAGTTTTCATGATCCTTCGAAGAAATGAGAGTTTTCACGATCCTTCGAAGAAATGAGAGTTTTCACGATCCTTCGAAGAAATTGGAGTTTTCACGATCCTTCGAAGAAATTGGAGTTTTCACGATCCTTCGAAGAAATGAGAGTTTTCACGATCCTTCGAAGAAATGAGAGTTTTCACGATCCTTCGAAGAAATGCGAGTTTTCACGATCCTTCGAAGAAATGCGAGTTTTCACGATCCTTCGAAGAAATGCGAGTTTTCACGATCCTTCGAAGAAATGCGAGTTTTCACGATCCTTCGAAGAAATGCGAGTTTTCACGATCCTTCGAAGAAATGCGAGTTTTCACGATCCTTCGAAGAAATGCGAGTTTTCACGATCCTTCGAAGAAATGAGAGTTTTCACGATCCTTCGAAGAAATGAGAGTTTTCACGATCCTTCGAAGAAATGCCAGTTTTAATGATCCTTCGAAGAAATGCGAGTTTTAATGATCCTTCGAAGAAATGAGAGTTTTCACGATCCTTCGAAGAAATGAGAGTTTTCACGATCCTTGGAAGAAATGAGAGTTTTCACAATGCTTCGAAGAAATTGGAGTTTTCGCGAACCTTCGAAGAAATTGGAGTTTTCGCGATCCTACGAAGAAATTGAGTTTTCACGATCCTTCAAAGAAATTGAGTTTTTGTGATCCTTCGAAGAAATTTGAGTTCTCGCGATCCTTCGACGAAATTCGAGTTTTTAGCGATCCTTTGACGAAATTTACGCTTCTTTCGCGATCTCTTGACAAAATTAGCGGCATTTTCCGTGATTTTTTGATGAAATTTTTTTTTTTTTTTTACAAAATCCTGCATTTGACCGGTTCCTTCCATATTTTTAGTCGCCAGTCTTTCAAGTTTAATCGCCGGGTGGCGAGTGCTTATTTTCATCTTTACGACAAAACCCTTTTGATTTTCATAAAATAAAAATAAAATTATATACAGTCGACTCTGAAATCTGCACACTTAGGGCAGAGGGTTTTGCGGATTACACATTTTTGCAGATTATAGATCATCCATTTGTTTACATTTTACTTTTTAGAGTCTGGCAATAAATTAGAAACAACTGCACACAAATTATAATTGCAATGTAAAAGAAAAACATAATGCATTATTATTTTACTAATTGTATTATTTTTTTTAAACGTTGACACAACATAATGGTAATTTCAGTTTTGCTTTGTTGTCAATAATTTTTTCTATAGTCTATGAACAATCACTACTTTTTGTTCTGAGATAAAATTTTGTTGCCCTGAGAAATTTAAACATTTATGTCCAATTTATATTTAAATATTTATTCATTGGAGAACTGATAACTTATGAAAAAAAAATACCAAATTTAACTTTATCTAAGAGTTTAACTGTTAATGGAATTTTCATTGTTTACATTCCAACATGTAGTCCGGATAATAGACATTGGCGGATTATACATCAGCGGATTTCACAGAGTTGACTGTATTTAATAGTTCACTTATATATTATATTAAAAAAAAAGAAAAAAAAGTCGCCAAACAATGTGATTTAAGACCATAAAATTCATAAGTGTAATATGGTCACATTTGTTACATGTTTATCATTTTTGGACCACAGTCAAATATCTTGTCTGTGCATTCTAATTATAGAAGATTGCTAAGAAAGTATGGCAACAACCAATCAAGACTGCAGTGAAGATAACCAAACTATGGCTGTCAGAATGATTGGTACAAAATTGCATTTTTTTTTTTTTTTTTTGCTTATTTCTACTATTATATATATATCCCCCAATCTTTATGTTTCGAGCTAAATTTGCTGTGTCAGAACTGATTAATAAAAAGTCACTGGTCTCAAGGACTCAAACATTAGAATTTACTGGTCCACAACATAAAATTCGATTAAGCACCTTTAACCCTTTGAGCCCTCTACCCTCCGCAGAATTAGTGGTGTACCGAGTAGTACTTTGGCCGAGTAGCCGAGTACCGAGTACTCGGCCATTGACTACTCGGCCGAGTACCGAGTAGTTGGGTAATAAGGGGAAAAAAATGCTGATGTGCACATAATATGAGCTTAGGTGCACATATGTGTGTACATATATATATATACCTGTGTATACATATATATAATGTACATATATATATATAAATTAACTAATTAAATTTGAAATTTATTTGTGCACCTTTCAAAGACAATTTTTGACAATTCAAAACAGTGGCAAAAAAAGGAGAATTGACACGTAACATGTACAATTATTAACCAATATAAAACTAAAACATTCTTCAACCCTCTAATTTATTCTGATATAAAATCTGTCTATCAAAAAAAAAAAAAATGTTTATTGGTTGCTGTAACAATTCATTGAATAATGCAAAACATTTCATATTTATTTTGTAACTGTACCTTATTTTCTTTTGATTAAAAATAAAAGAGAGAAAAATACAAAGAGAGGTACAAAAAGCTATACAGGATTTCTTAACAGAAGACTTATGTAAAACTGACACTCCATTTGCATGGTGGGGGGTAAAGAACTTTTCCGATTATGTGCAACCTTGCAAAAAAATTCTTATGCGCACCTTCAACTACTGTTTATTCTGAGCATATATTTTCAGAGGTAGGCCAAATTTATAGTAGTAAAAGAAATGCCCTGTCTACTCATAATGTAGAACGTTTGGTGTTTTTGCACCATAATTTGAAAGATAATAAATTTAATTATTATTTTTTTATTACATTTATTGTATTTTCAGTTTCTTTATCCAAAATAATAGCCTTTTCTGTTTTCCTATACATTTAAAAACAACTTATTTTTATTTGTATAAATATGAAACTAAATTTTAATCTGGTTTTTGTTCTTAACTTTCAGTATACAGTAGCCTCTCGCTTAACCGGCCTAAACGGGACCGAGGGTTAGCCGGTTAAGAGAAAAAAACGGTTAAACTGGAGAATTTTAAAAATGTAAATAAATAACTGCATATTTAATTAATTAAAAATGTAGGATGCATTTAATTTTTTAATTTGTAGTACATATTTTCTATAATTTGTGAAATTAATACTAATAGTAAGTAATTTAATTGTAATAAAAGTTATCACTAATAACAAATAATGAACAATATTTAATACAAATTAAATTGTTGAAAATCTTGTCACATACCAAGAAGTTGAAATTATTCTACATTATGTAAATTATTATAGTTAATTAACCATAAAGAAATGAGAACCGAAATTTTTCTTTATGAATTTTGCCGGATGTTGGGAAAAAAAGCCGGCCGGTTAAAGCAGAGTTCCGATTAAGAGGAAGGCTACTGTATTTTGTAGACATATTGTTAAATACCGAGTAAATAGTTTTATGAATTATTACATACATTATACATTGATATTCGAATAACTTTTTAAAGATCAGTTTTAAATTCATATGCTTAAAAAATGAAATTCTTACAACTACTCGGTATTGGCCGAGTACTTGGCCAAAATTTCACCGAGTACCGAGTACTCGGCAAATTGGCCGAGTAGGCCGAATGCCGAGTATTTACCGAGTACTCGGTACGGCTCTACGCAGAATATAAACCAAACTCACTTTTCAGTTATCCAAAATTTTCAGCATTAATAAAATGTGAAATTTTAATTTGTTAAAAATAAAATAAAATTGTGATTTGCGATCGGGAGGGCAGAAAAGTTACTGGTTCTGCGGACAACTAAATTTTTCAAATTAGGGGCTGCCCACAACTAATGTCATGCTTGGAGTAGGGTTCGTGAAATTGTGACAAGGGGATGGGAGGGGGTAAGAAGAAATGTGACATCACACATTTTGGTTAAAATAAAAGCATTAAAAATCAGCAGATTAAATTTTGAAGTTATTTTGAAATTAAAATCAGGGGTCGATCCATGCAAAATTTGGGGCCTATTTAGGGCCCTTTCACAAAAATCTATTTAATAAAATAGACCCCTTCACAAAATTCCTTTTAATAAACAGGCCCCTTTCATAACATTCTTTTTCATAAAAACTGTTTTAAAATGTGTAATTTGTAAATAAAACCAGATCACGAAAAACAAAAAATTTAGCAAGGGGATTTAAAGAAGTTTTTGTTTATAAATTCTTGGTTCGAATGAGTAACTGGATTTCCACTTTCGTTACAAAATGCTATTTTTCACAAAAATATTATAAAATTCACAAAAATAACTTACTTTTCACAAAATGGGCCCCAAGAATAAAAACCTGCATCGATCCTTGAAAGTATTTTATACTCATAAAGTAAGGATACTATTGACTCTAAGCCGCTTTTTAGCAGGGCGCAGCGCTAGGCGGCCCTTTTTATTTCTTTTTTGTGCCCGGCAGCTCTTTTAAACCCTCCTGATACGCCCAGCTGCCCTTTTCAACATTTCCTATGTGCCTCGTGGCAATCCAATTGATCCCGAAAAAATAACACAAATTCTAGGCTCTCTAAACAAACCAGTTCAAAATATTTTTGTGAACAAGGTTTAAGTGTCCCTTTTTTGAAAAAAAAAATGTGCCTTTTTTTAGAACAATGTTTCCTTTTTGAAGAAATGTACCCTTTTTTAGATAGTGTTCCCTTTTTTTAGAATAGTGTTCCCTTTTTGAAAAATTACTGCCCGGCGGCCCTTTTTTTCTAGAGTCAACACTAAAGGATAAGATTTAAAGCCAAATATATTAAATTCCATTTCAAATTCCAAAATACTACTGTTTTCAAATGCTCTTTCATATTAATATTTTATGACTATTGCATATTAATTTATGTTTTTTGTCGTAAACCTTAATATTATTTCATACAAAATAAATGTACAAATCATATTTTATAGTTATGCTCACAAATGTTGTGAAAACAAATAGTTAAAGTTAATATGAAAGTTTAATTATAAAGTTAAAATTTTAAATATGATCTATAAAGCAGTGCTTTGTTTCTGAACTGCAAGTATATGTTATGTAATATAGCATGACATGCGACAAGAGGGGAGGGCAAGAGGTAAGGTGAAGTGTGAAAAAAGGGGGGGGGGGCAAAAAGTGTGACATCATTTATGGACTGTCCCTTAGTGGTCAGGTTGAATTTTCAGTGGTCGCGGACCAGCAGAACACCAAGGATTCTGAATGTTGATTTGTAAATGTAGAACGAATATTTATGTGGAGCAATATTAATTTATAAACTGCCTAATTTAGAAGACAATGAGTTACTTATAGTTTCATTAGAAAGAATATTTTCTGGTTTTCATTTAATTTAGTTTAAAAAGGTTAGGCAATAAAAATACAGGCATGCTAACATTTGCATTCAAATTCTTCAGTAAAAAATATATTTTGTTCTGTGTATAAAAATTCCCTTGATAGTGAATGTTTGTTTTTTGTGAAAAGCAAATTGTTTCTGTTTTCAATTAGTTGACTGTCAATTTTGGTGTAAATAGAAAGAAAAAGATTGTGTTCTTTTTAGGTGCAATATATTTTAGTTTCCAATTTATATTAAATCTCAAAATATTTATAATCAGCAATAAGTATTTGACTATTTTGCAGCGTTCGAAATCCTTGGTGGTCCGCTGGTGAGAGACCACTAAAAATTCAATTGGACCACTAATTTAAAAAATTTAGTGGTCCGAAGGACCAGTAACTAACAGTAACTTTTTCCCCTTTCCGACAGGTAAATGTAAATTTTCCCATCCCTGAGAAAACTGCAACCAAACATTACAATAAGCATAAAATTTGCATAAAAACTTAGTTAAAATAAATAGACGGAAATAAAAAACATAATAATTTCAGTTTTTGTTTATGTACTATTTAATTTTTAGCAAAATATAATTTTACATTTTATTATGCCGAAAATTTTGGGTAACTGAAAGGAAGTTTAATTTATATTCTCGGAGGAGGAGAGGGGGGGGGGTGTCACTCAAAGGGTTAAGGTACTTATATAATTTTATGTAGCGGGCCAGTGACGATGTCTGCGGACCAGTAAACTCTGATGTTTATTGTTCCTTGTGATCAGTGATTTTTTTTTAATCAATTCTACCGCTGAAAATAGTCAGGGTTGCAAAATCGCTAAAAAAATGTCGGTCATAACAAAAAAGATGACGGACGATCAAGGGAGAATATGCAAGGGATATACAAAAACTCATTCAATTTCATTATAAAAATTAACATAAGGTTAACAGATGATAAGATTAAAAATTCAAAACAACATTCTTGTATTTAATAACATTTGTTATAATACTTGTCCCCAAGCAGCATTAGCGATAAATACAAAATATTATTTTGTCTTCAAAAACATCGGTAAATTAGAAAAATTTTGGTTAAAAAAAAAAAAAAAAAAAAAAAAAAGATCTATTCAATCTATCTTTTAACATGCTTTTACAAACAAAATATCAAAGTTCTCCAAATGTTATTTATGAAAAAGGAGAGAGAGAGAGGGGGGGGGGAGAAATTTGTAAAAAGCAAATAGTATAAAATTTTGTAATGATAATGATTCTGAGATTCATATAAATATTAAAATTGATCTAAGCCCAATAAAAAACAATGATGTTTTCAAAACAAAATACCAAAATTTTCCAAACGTTATTTCTAAAAAAAGAGAGGGGAAAGGGAATTTGTAAAAAGCAAATAGTAATAAAATAAACAAAAAATTTTGTGCATGCATGTGCAGTAAGTAAAAAATACTGCATGTATGAGCACTGCATGCCCATAAAGCAAAAATTCAAAACAATATTCTTGTATTTAATAACATTTGTTAATGCTTGTCCCCACGCAGCATTAGCGATAAATACAAAATATTATTTTGTCTTCAAAAACATTGGTAAATTAGAAAAATTTTGGTTAAAAAAAAAAAAAAATCTATGCAATATGTCTTTTAACATTCCGATGAAGCAAGTAACTTTTTTCCCTCTCTGACAGGTAAACTTAAATTACCCCATCCCTCACAAAAACCGCAACCAAACATTACAATAAGCATAAAAACTTAGTTAGTTAAAATAAGTAAACGAAAATAAAATACATAATTAATAAGTTCAGTTTTTGATAATGTACTACTTATTTAATTTTTAGTAAATTATAATTTTACATTTTATTATGCCGAAAATTTTGGGTAACTGAAAGGAAGTTTGGTTTATATTCTCGGAGGAGGAGAGGGGGGGGGGGGTCACTCAAAGGGTTAAAAGTACTTAATATAATTTTATGTAGAGGGCCAGTGACGATGTCTGCGGACCAGTAAACTCTGATGTTTAGTGTTCCTTGTGATCAGTGATTTTTTTTTAATCATTTCTACCGCTGTTTTGATATTTGCGACCCTGCAAAAATTTATTTTTTATCATAAGCGATAAAAATAAGAGTATTTTATGAACTTTTTTGTATTTTAATATCACCCCCCCCCCCCCCTGCCTGTTTTTTTTTTCTTTTTAAATATCCCAGCAGTAGGGGTTGTTTTGTGTGTTAATAAACGAAAGCGTTAAAAGATGTTTTTTGTTTAGTATCCTTAAATCTTGACTGAATGATACTAAAGCATTTTGGATTTTGGCTGCCAGACTGCTTGGTTTCAGAAACAAAATACTACTACATACTAGGGTGTAAAAAAATCATGATTTTTTGGAACAGATATCATATTCGCCAGATATTGGCGCGATTTTTTTCTGTCGCCAATATCATATAGGCAACAGGTACTTAACTTGCGCCAAAGTGCTTGATGTGGTAACCCGGATTATGTTGTTTATGCTGTTGATGTTTTCGCCAAATTGGCAAGCGAAAAAAATCGCGCCAATATGGGGCGAATATGACATCTGTACAGATTTTTTTAATTTAAATCAGATTTTTTTTATTTTTTTCCCTGTGTTAAAATATTAAACATTTACCAAGAATTAAGCATTTCAAAAATGAACAACCCTTCAGTTACTAACATAATCTATGTTTTTTGCTTTAATTAATAAAATTTTAATTATGCAATTATAGAATTTACAAAAAACTGCAAATTAAAAATTTCTTTAGTAACATACAACATTATGTGCATTAATATTTTGTAATAATTATGTAAACCAATATTAAATACTGCTTACATTTTAAAGTTATTGATAAATTGCATTTAATTTTAAATTGATGATACAGATTAAATTTTGTAATTATTAAACAATTAACTTTTTAAGAACACAATCTACATTTTTGAAAAAGTGATTGAAAAAAGGTGATAAATAATAGTTTGATAAATACATAAAGCAGCCAGTAATTTTACACAGGTTCTAAAGCGTATGTATATCAAATCGATCAAAAATTGTAGCAATGTATACAGCAAATTCACACATAATTTAAAAATAGATTACAAAAATTGTATTTTTGAAACTTAAATCGGATTTTTTTCCCCATAACATTAAAATATTTGAATAGCTACTAAATATTATAATGTTTTGAAGTTATTTAACATTTAGTTAGATTTTTTTTTTAAATGTAGGGTAGATGTGCCAGTAATGGACACCCTTCCAGTAATGGACACCCCTTGATGTTTTTGTTTCATAGAAAAATAACTAATAAATATTTAGCTTTAATTATTTTTTTTATAATTCCCCCTTGTATGTTTTATAAAACTGGGTTATTGTTGACACTTTTAATCAAACCAATCAGGAAGCAGAAAATAATGTTTCAAAGTTTCGCTGTTTTTCTGTGAAAATCTTAATGAAGAGGCTAAGAGTTGGCTTCGTTTAATCAATTTATATATTATTTATTTTCTTGCAAAATTTGAATGTTTTTGTTTGAGTAGCAATCGAAAACTTTGAATTTTATATACCAATGGCCATTTACAAAATTTCATTTATTTTTAAGATTTTAAGAGGGGTGTCCATTACTGGGATGGTTAATTAGTCATTTTCCAGTAATGGACACCCCATGTAGACATTGCTAAAAATGCAATTTTAGTAATGTTTATAGTGCATAAAATACTTTGGCTTAACTGCAAACCTAAATAATCAAATTTAATTTTTAAATTATACTTACCAAAATGTAATAAGAATAACACCAAAACTTTTATAAATAGCTGCTTTTAAGTTATTTTATGAGATTTTATGAAATTTCAATATTTTATTTTATTTATTATTATTTTTTTTGTGTAGTACATATACCTTGCATATTTTATAATCCGGCAATCAAACCAGCCAGGAAGCAAAAAATATTGTTTAAGAGCACAGTCAAAGAGGGGTTCATAGGGCTTAATCCCTCTCAGTTTAAATAAAAACAATTAAGTTACAGAAGCTATTAAAAATCTATTTTCTGTCTTAAATGTTTCCTTATTTTAAAAAAAAATGTAATACTATTAAGGAAAGTTACAGGTAATATTCATGAAACTATAGTAAATCTGCAGATCATTGGCCTCAAACATCAGTACTACAGTTTTATTTTGAAATTAATTTAAATACTAAATAAATTTTTATTTAGTATTTAAAATATTCAATTCACAATATCATTTCTTTCATATTTGTAATATTAATTATTATAAATGATATATCAAGTAGAGTCTGGAAGATTGTTAAAAATAGGGACACAAAACTAAACATTTAAACATAGTGGCACAAAACTAAACATTAATATTCCAAAACTTTTTTTTAATTACCCTTTAAATCCACCACTGTTACAATAATTTGATAGCTGTAATTGCCTGATATTTAGTATTTTAATCTATCCATCTAAAATAATTAAAACTATCGATCTTCTGATAATTTCAATAATTGATACAAACAATAAATGATTATCACAAATACTTTATTAATTACTGGTATCCTAAATGTTAAATTTATTTGAAAATAACTATTTTGTTTCAATAGTATGTATTCATTAAATTCTGGTTCTAAATAGTCATAAAAACAATTATATTTATTACTTTTTAGGGGGTGTCCATTACTGGAACAGAGGGTGTCCACTACTGGGCCAGAGGGTGTCCATTACTGGGCTTTTGGGTGTTTTGATATATTTCTGTTATTTAAAATTAAATTTCTATTCATATTGGGAAATGAGGCTATAAGAATGGTTAAATATTGTCGATAGATTAATATAATATTGAAAAAACTGGAATATAATAATTTTAACTATTAATAAAAAAATAATTTTTAAAGAGATTCCTTAAGGGTGTCCATTACTGGCACATCTACCCTATAATACTTCTTTTTACACAGTTTAATATTTTTATAATTAACAATAACAAATATTACATTTTTTACAAGTGATTTAGTGATCGTTTTCATTTCTGATTATAATGCTTTTTCACACTATTTTAAAAAATCAGAAAATATGTGATTTTATCATCTGATTCAAATCAATTGATTAAAATCATTGACACTCTATTGCTATGTTTATTGTATAGTATAAAAGAATGAATAACTTGATTATTAAAAGGAAATTATGGCATTGTAAATTATATTAGATTGAAATATCATTTTTAAATTAAATGCTTTTTATGTTTGTTAGATAAAAACCATGCTTTTTACAAACTTACTGTACTTAAAATTTCACAATACTCAGGAATTATGCTTAGAAACAATTATTTAAAGCTTTGTTTTGTGTATTCATAAGTCACAATACCTGTAGAAACTTTCCAAATTATGTTCATCTTAGATTTGAATACTTTTTACGTCATTTTAAACATTTACAATTTTTTTGATTTTAATCAATGATTTTTTTAAAAAAATCACTTGATTAAAATCATGATTTAAATCGCTGATTTAAATCAACTGATTTAAATCGTTGACACCCTACTACATACAGACTTGCCAAGCTCCGAAATCCAAAAATCAGAAATGAAATCTATTTTTTTTTTCAGTGTTAAATTGCGCTTTGTTGTCATATAAGATTAAATATAAACAATTACACAGACTATTAAAAAAGGTGCATTACAATCAAGAGCACGGGAAAACGTGTGTAAATCAGAAGCATTGTCAAATGAAAAAGGTAATAACATCAGAAAGAATGAAATAGGTACTTACATATTTCCGGAAAAAATGTATTTATTCCACGGATAATGCGGTGTAGCAATGGCGACCGCTTCCTTCTTCCTCGCGAACAGCCATCAACAACAACATCGTCTTCATCCGGGATCTTCGTAGCTCTCGTGTTTCAACCAATCAGATACACGTTTCCAGAAAAACTGCGTTTTCTGGTATATTTCACCGTGATTTGATATCGGGCCGTTACCTGTTGCACATGACTATGCGATTAGCACATTTTCCTCGGTAATTATGCACATAATGATACCTTTTACCCGAGGAAATAGTGCCCATCGAAAACCGGTTCTCAGGTACTGCTCGCGAGGATATACCTGTGTTATTACTCGAGCACATTTCGAGGAATTGATGAAAGGCCGAGAAAAATACGATCTGTCGATGCTACTAGGGATACCTCTTGGGATTATATAATCCCATGCTTGTACGGAAGTTTCAATTCGAAAAGTTATTTTTTAAGGAATAACACACTAAAATTTTTTAATGAAAAAGTAAAATAAAAGCAACTTGTATACTGATAAAAGGGTATTAATTGTAACAAATATTAATTTTGCGAAATAATTCATTTTTTAAGTTGTAAAATAAATCCTTTGAATATTTTCGAAAACAGAAAGTATTCATGACAGAAGCAGCTACAAAATCTGCAAATAAATGTAAATAGCATGATTTTGTCCCGTAAAAGAAGTAGAATTGATGCATTTTACAATATAAAACAGTAGATTTGTCTTAAAAACATCTTTTGTCAAAAAATATAATGGTAGACAATATAGGATGAGATATATCCCATTCGTGGGCCACCGTTGCAAAAATAGGCGCGTGTCCGTACGGGTAAAACATACATGGAAAAGTATCATGATATTAAAAAACAAAAGTTTAGCACATTTATATTGCCCATATAAATATAATTGCTGTTAAAACTTTAAAATTCTATAGAATAAGTATTTTTAAAAAGCGTAACGCCATATAAAAAATAATCTTAAAAATGACTTCAAGATTATAAAAGCAATTCATCATAGTTTTTTTTTTTTTTTTTTTTTTTTTTTTATGCGGAAGGATTTTTTTTATTTATCGCTGATTGTTTCAAACTTTTATTCTTTACAGTGTAAAATCTGATTATAAAGAAATATGTTGTTAAAATCCACAAAAGATGCTAGAGGAAACGCAGTTTCCTCTTTTAATTTAATAGGATTACGGGAATATTGTTTATCTTGTAGGATATTTACCACAATATATTTTATGCTAAAAATATTTGCATTTTAGTTTGTGAAATACATGAACTCAGTGGCGTATCTAGACTTATCATTTTGGAGGGAGCTGAAATGCAGTAAACGTTTCTAAGAAGGAATCTCTAGAAACGCTAAAATTTCCTCTTTAAACAGCTTTTTATCTTATTATCAGGTAACACATCTATTATACAATCAAACTTGCTAATATGAAGTTAATGGGACTGGAAAAAAAAAACAGATTTTCGTCTTAACAAGTGTAATTCCATGGTTATACAGCATTTTTTAAAATGGAATGCTAAAAATTATCTACTAAAAAGTATCTCAATAAATCGTAAATAAAACAGAAATTAACAGCAAATTTAAAATTTCTCAAGAGCATTCTCACTCTTCCCCCACCTTTCTCAACATATTATCACACTCATTTTGGAGCATACATGCATTACATTTGCAATACTTAAGTATTGAATGGCCTTTTTCATTTTCTCATAAATGTGATAAATTTGATGTATAAAACGCGTGTAAATCTGAGGCTGTGTATAACGGAAATGTGACTGAAATCAAAAATTTCGTGTTCCCTGTGAAATAATGCACTTTTTAAGTAAAAAATATGTCTATAGCAAAATAAGTTTTCTGGTTCCTTTTGAATTTTATCTTAGCAGGTTTCATTACATTTTACTAAACTTTCGTAATTAAATTTCACATTTTCTATAAATTTTGGAGGAGGCTGCAGCCTCATCAGCCCACCACCTGGATACATAACTGCATGAACTGTTTGTACATCTGTATTTTATTGCACAGATATACATCTATATAAACAAATTGCACATCAAACGTGACAAATGAGGTGCGTTCGTACTATAACTAGTTTTATAAATATTTTTTGCGCCGCATATTGTACTGAATGTATATTTTAGTGCACTCCATAAGTGCATATCAATTTCAGTCTGTTCGAAAGGCTGTAACATCGTTAAAATACACTTGCAATAACTTTTTCCCATTGGCCGTAAAATAACGGAAAAAATCTGACTGTCCCTGTAATCAAACTATATATCTGATTTTCATAATATTTGAAATGACACGGCAGAATTTTGCAAAAATTATATATTTAAAATCTCAGGCCATTCGGTGGGGTAGTTTTGGCGCTGTATATGCGGATGGACGAACGGACAGACAGACGGACCGAACGACGATTATAGGTACTACGTATTTATATCACGAACGCACCTAAAAAGGCAAAATGACATCCAAATGTTTTAACATAAAATATATCTTAGAATAAAAATAATTTTAGCTATCACGTAAGTACTGTCGTAGAAAAAAAAAAAAATGTTAGAGAAAAAGAAATAACTATTTTTTTTTTTAAATCGAATATTAAAACGTGTCCTTTAGTGCGACTGAAATAAATGCAATGGGTTCGCGTTTATATTATAATCGATAATATTATATAATCGCGATAATGTTATATTTTAGCAATATTATTTTATTTGCTAACAAATATATTTTGAAATTGACATAAATTGTAAAGGAAATATGAATATGCGTGTATTACTAACTATAAAAAAGTATATAGATAAAATTGTGGAGATTCTTAAGCTGCAATCACACACGCTATTTAAGCGAATCTTTAAGCTCAACATGCAGCTTTATCCGCAACTGCTGCTCGAAAAACTCCGTGTGATTGAGATATCGTATGTGAAGCATTAACTGAAACTTTTTCTGATACACTCGGAAATTGCTGCGTGATGCGCTTAATCTGACCAATAGCGGAGTAGCAGGCGCTTGTCG
The DNA here is from genome assembly GCA_963932465.1 of Maratus speciosus. NCBI lineage: Eukaryota > Metazoa > Arthropoda > Arachnida > Araneae > Salticidae > Maratus > Maratus speciosus. Next base: position 55,023,874 of record OZ010790.1, read on the forward strand.
TTCCTCCACTACGTTTTCTCTTCAAAGTAAAATGGCTGCCGACAGTCTCCAGTCGACGAAAGCAAAAAAAAATAATAAAGTCTTGTTCAAGAAATGGACACAAGAAATGGAATTTTTTTAATAGAAGAAATTAGGGAGAAGCAAATGATTTGGGATCCCAGGCACCTGCACTATAAAAACGGGACTTTGCGGCATTACACATTCCAGGAGATTGCAAACGCTATTAAGTGTCGGTTTCCTCAGTATACAGACAATCTAACTTGGGGTAAGTGAATTTTTATATATTTAATAAGTAATTTGAATTATTAATCTTAAATTATGTTTAATAATAATATTTCTTACAATATTAGAAGGTTTTAAGTGTCTTTTTACTCATGTGTTTTAATAGTGTTTTGTCTATTTCTCGCCAAATTCGCCAATGTTTGTAAACAAAAGCGTGTCCTTTCATCTTGAATGTGATTTTTTTGCTGTTCCCAATTTTTAATAGCATTGCCTTATTATACCTTTACCTTTTATGAAAAATATGTTCAATTAAATTACTTGACTAATCGTATTTGCCTATAAACGAATTACTACTGCTACCAGATACTGCGTAAATCTGTTCTTGAAAGTAAGATTTACTTTAGGAATTATTAATGCATAATTTGACTTTATTTCTTTATGACTCAGTGTTTTTCATTTGGATTATTGTCAAATCTAGATATTAAATTCAAAGGGATTTTTCAGCATAGTATTTTGAATCTTCAGGGAAATTCAATTTGAATCAAATTTACCCCTGAGTAAAACTTGTTTAGAAAATTTTATATTCCATCAAATGTTAAAATATTGAAAGCTGTCCAATCATTTAAGCAATAATTTACTTTTTCAATCATATTTAATAATGCAGTAAACATGTCATGTTTTTGACATATATTTCAGTTATTCTAAATTATCCATGATACCTATATTTTTCTTTTTTCATGTGTGTGGGATTGAGATGAGACGTTTAATCTTATTTTTTATATTTTCATGCTCATATTTTTTTACGATTTCTTTGAAAAGAAAGGCATGTATGTATTTTTGCAAGACAAAAATATAATTTTAAATCATAGATTCTTGTTATGTTCCAGAATATTAGATATTTAAAAAGTTATGTATTAAATAAAACCTAAAAATATTTAAATAACAACAGCAAACAATTGATATGTTATACAGAGAGATAATTAATTTTACATAGGGTAAACATCAGTAATGGACCCCTTCTAGAATTTTTTAAAAATTATCACATTCCAGTTCTTTTTTTTTTTTTTTTTTTTTTTTTCACATTGTATTAATCTGTAACAATCCTTTAAAAATAAGTTAGAAAGGGAAGGTGGATGACTTTTGATGGTATATAAGGAGAAATATTTCATTTTTATCTTAATTGTGAAGCCACATGGTCAGTGTTTGTAACTCAAAGAGATCCCTTGTCTGTCCCACTTTCTATTTGAAATTCTTTTTCTGAATTTATAGAACCAGAACTTGCATGTTTCTGCCTGGTTGTGCTATGATACTTTAAAGGAAAAGAATTTAAAGTTTTCCAGATTTCTGTCAGTTGTATAAAAATAACAAATTTACTATTTTAAATAGATTTTCAGGACATGTAAATAGTTTAATGCTGTCGTGAGGGAATATTTAGAACTGATACTTATTTCTATGAAAGGAAAGATATTGAAATCAGAACATTAATTCGGCCTTGACCGAATAATACTGTAAAAGATGTTTTTATATTTACACAGTACTATAAGGTACTTTTTGGTTAGCCAGGCGCCAGTGTTAAATATACATATATATGTATGTATATATACATATATATTTACATATAATATGTGTGTATATATACAATATGTGTATATGTATATATATGTATATTTACATATATGTATGTATATAAATATGTATGTATATATAACACTGGTGCCTGGCTAACCGAAAAGTACCCTATAACTTTTTAATTTGACAATTTGTATTCATCATGTATAATGAAAATTAATATTTGAAATTGAAATTAAACAACACTTTTTTCTCCATTAACTTTCATACCCTGAATGGCTTTTATCTACCTATTTTTATACAAGAGGCTAATTTAGGAATCATGTTTAAAAAAAAAAAAAAAAATATGTTGTATCAGTAAGCAGAGTTCATTCTAGGTGTTTTTCGCGGGGCGGGTCGCCATGCCTGCCCTTCCTTATAAAATTTGACGCCCCGATCCCCCCACTGTCTAAAATCCCCGCCCCGCGGGCCCTATCACTCGGAAAATCGACCAAGGGAAAATTAGCGCCCTTTAAGTTAATTTCATCGCTTATTTCAAGCAAACTCTAAACTATTTGTAAACATTATATAATGTCCTAGCCCCATTTTGCTCCTAATCTGTTCCTTTTCACCCCCCCCCCCCCCCAACATCCTCATACAGGCACCAATTATTTTCAGTAAATTTCCAGCACTGACGCAGTCATAATTTTCTCTCTGTCTCCAAATCCCATTTCTCGGCTACCGTGAAAATTCAGCCGAAATAAGAAAGAAAGAAAAAAAACGGAAAGGTCCTTTGACGAAATTGGCGTTTTTTTTTTTTTTTTGCGATTCTCTGACGAAATTGGTTTTTTCGGCAAACATTTCTCAAAATTTGCGATATAGTTTATGTTCAAATTTTCAGATTTATGACCGATTTTTTTTTTTTAAATTTTCGGAAAAGAATCAACCCCTGCACTGCAAAGTGTCATGAATGGGGTAAAGGGGTAGTAGCAAAGATTTTTTAGGGGGGTGGGGTCAGGGGGGGAAATGTTAGTAGTTGATTATTTATCATTACATTAATCTGCCCTTTTTTTCTCTAAAGTGCCCTTTTATGGCAAAATGCACCCTGTCTGCCCTTGATCCTGGAATGAACTCTAAGTAAGTACGAAAAGTATCTGCAATAAGCTAACACAATCTGTTAAATTTAAAATTAATCTATTCAAAATTTTTTTAATACAGCAGTACAAGCAAGTTCATTTTTTTTTTTTTATCATAATGGGAAGTTTAACATTTATCCCTTGTTACATAAAAAAAATATTTCTTTCAATAATATTTTGAATTATACCTATAAAGAACATAAATATATGATTGATTAGATATAGATGTATTATATGTATAAGATATTTAAGTCGTGTATATGTTGCAATACTTAAGGTTTTTTGTTTTTAGTAAAATACGCTTAAAAGTTAAATATAATTTAAGTGATTTTTTTTAAGTGTGTTACTGTTTCTTATTAAATAATAAAAGAAATGTATGTACTAAATTCTTTTAATTAGTATGCATTTACGTTTTAGATATTTTTTTCAAGAATACCATTGTAATGTTTATATTTGCCTTAAAAAAACGTTAAAATGTTTTCAATAAATGTCGATTGTGATGTAGAAATAATAATACAGCATTCTCTGGTGATAGTCTATTTCTTTTTTTTTTCTTTTTTTTCGCAAATGTTACCTGCTTCTGAAAATAATCTCACTATATGTGGTACTTCCTGGTGCAGAAAGATACTTTTTGGCTAATTGTGAAAGGTTTGGAAAAAATTAATAATTCTGCATGTAAATAAGCAAACTTAATATTCTTTTGTCCAAAATTATCTAAAAAAAATCAAATTTTATATTTGGTATGTTGCTATATGCCATAAATGAACGTCATCAAAAAGTAACACTATTCTTTAATGATTTTTTTTTAATTCATTAATTGTCCTTTCTTAACATTTTAGAGTGGCAACATTCTTCCATGTGTATAATTTGGCGAATAGTTTGACGATTTGTATAATTTGGAGGAATTGGTCGACTGGATAATCAAGTAGTACACAATTTTCTTAACCTGGCCCAAGCGATAAATCACCAAATGTTGTATCTATTGAAATATTTCATATTGATTTCAATTTTAAGCATTACGAACATTTATTTCATGTTTAAATAAAATTAATTATTTTTGTTATTTAAATTTATCTAAACGATTTTTGTTTGTTCCTTGTTTCTATTCTAAATTCTAAAATACCATAACTCGATCCGAGTAAGATAAAATAATTTCCATGAACATGCAACCCGACCCAAACCCAAAAATGCCATTAGAAAAAACCTGAAATCTGACTCGCACCAAATCTGAATCCGACAAAAATAATTTCCATGGACACGCAACTCGACACGAACCTAAAAATAGTGTTTGAACCCCTCCCTCCCCCGAAATATGACCTGCACCAAATATGATAACCAACAGAAATATTCTAAAGAACCGTAACCCGATCCAAGACAAAAGAATTTCCTTTGACACGCAACCCGAACCAAACCTAAATATTCCATTTGATTAAAAAAACCTGAAATCTGACCCTAACTAAATCTGAATCTACAAAAATATCCCCCTAAACCATAACCACGAGCAAGACAAAATTTTCCTGGACACGCAACACGACCCGAACCTAAAAATCTCATTTAAAAAACCCCTAAATCTGACACGAACAGAATCTGAAGCCGACAAAAATATTCCAAAGAACCATAACCCGATCCAAGCAAGACAAATTAATTTCTGTGGGTATCATTTCTGTGGTGGATTGAAACCCGATCCGAACCTAAAAATTAAGTTTGAAAAAAAAACCCGAAATATTACCCGAACCAAACATGATAATCGACAAAAATATTCTTTAGAACCGTAACCCGATCAGAGCAAGACAAAATACTTTTCGTGGACATGGAACCCAACCCGAACCTAAAAATTCTGCTTGAAAAAACCTTAAATCTGACAAAAATATCCCCCAAAACCATAATCTGATCTGGGCAAGACAAAATAATTTCGTGGACATGGAACACAACCCGATCCTAAAAATTCCATTAGAAAAAACCTGAAATCTATAACCCGAACCAAATCTAAATCCGACAAAAATATCTCCAAAAACCATAACCCGATCCAGCAACATAAAATAATTTCCATGGACACGCAACCTTAACCGAACCTAAAAATTCCCATTAGAAAAACCCCAAATCTGAATCTGACAAAAATATTTCAAAGAACCATAACCCAATCTGAGCAAGACAAAATAATTTCCGTCGTCATGCAATCTGAAAATTCCATTTCAAGTCAACCTGAAACCCGACCAGAACCCGATCTGAAAATGAAAAAAATATTTCAGAGAAGCGTAACTCGATCCGAGCAAGATAAAATAATTTCTTTGGAATGTTTTTGTTGGGTTAAGATTTGATTCGGGTCGGGTTTCAGGTTGACTTCAAATGGAATTTTTAGGTTCTGGTCTTGTTGTGTGTCCATGGAAACTAATTTGTCTTGTTCGGATCGAGTTATGGTATTTTAGAGTATTTTTATCAATTATCATAATTGATTTGGGTAAGATTTGATAGAAGAATGATTTTTTTCTAATTTCGGGGAGGGGGGAGGAGGTGACCATGTTTCCCTGCCACTGAAGTAACATATTTTAGTGGTTACACATTGAAACACAGCGGACAAAAAAAAAAAAAAAAACTTGAAATCTAAAATTTTCAAAAAATCTAAAATTTTAGTACAAATTCAGAAATAAGCATCCCCGTGGCAGAATGTGCGCGATGAGCGTCGCAGCCGTTTTAGGGCTTCTGCAGACTAAAAACGTATAACACACAGCTGGAAAGAAGAAAAAAAAACGACGGAAAAGCGATGTTTTATGAAAAGCCAAACAGAATTCGTTAAGTGAGAACGGGTCTGTGGTAGGGATAATTCGGCTCCGAATTTTCTGAAAATTTTAAGAAATCGGTCATTGGTCCGAACATTCGGACATAAAAAGAAATCACTGAAAAATATTGTGAAATATGATAACTGATTGCACACACACACAAAAAAAAAAAAAAAAAAAAAAAAAAAAAAAAAAAAAAAAAGCCTTTTTCGTCAATCATTCGCAAAAAAAAAAATGCCAAATTATCGCGGGGAAAATAGCAAATTTCGGATTGTGGAAAAAATGCGGATTTCGGCATATGATTGTAGACAGGGGTGGGGAAATACATCATTTTACTCGCCACTGGCGAGTAGATTTTCTGACAGGGCGAGTGAATTTGTAGGCAGTATTTAAAAAAACTCCATGCCAAGAACTTTATTTTTTTTTACTAATTAGCTATATTTTACAACTTTCCAAATTATTGCGATGTAAACTCGGTACTAAGTTCTATTCTTTATTAAAATTTTCTCTCGTGTATATTTTTCTTAATTTTACAGGGAAAAAATATATATTTGAAAATGTATTGTAACAATAGTAATCAACTATTTTTGCAATCACCCAAGTTTTATTATAACAATTTACAACTGTACATTGCATTTTGCTGGCGGGTAAAATAAATCCTTGGCTGGTAAGATTTTCTGAAAATTCCCCACCCCTGATTGTGGAAGAACGCAGATTGCAGTAAACCACTGCGGAAAAACGTGGATTTTGGCGAAGGATCACAGAAAAATCATGAATTTCGTCAAAGGATTGCAAAAAAACGCAGATTTCTTCAGAGAATTGCGTAAAAAAGGCTAATTTCGTGACTTCAAATTTCGTCAAATGATCTAAAAAAAAACCCCAGATTTCGTCAAATAATTGCAAAAAAAACCTGCGGATTTCGTCAAATAATCTTGGAAAATCGCGGCATTTGTCAAAGGATCGCGTAAAAAATGCGGATTTCGTCAAAGGAGCGCAGAAAAACGCGAATTTCGCAAAGGATCTAGGGAAAACACGAATTTCATCAAAGGATCGCAGTAAAACGCAAATTTCGTCAAAAGGTTGCGGTGAAAACGTTAATTTCGTCATAAAATCGTGAATTACTTCAAATGATCACAGAGAAAATGCGCATTTCGTCAAAGGATTGCGGAAAAAGCATAAATTTCCTAAAATACTAATAAAAAATGCTATATATATGATATATAGCGTATTGCAGACTATTTTTGAAAATATTATCATCGTTGCAGACACTTGAAGATAGTTCTGCTACTGGGATAAGCATATGAAAGTCATGTAAATGAAGTTGTTTACAGTAGTTGGTTACAGTTTACAGTATTCAATTAATAAAAAAATAAATAAATAAATAAATAAAACAAGAATAAAATTCTGAGCCCCATATCCCCTTCCAAAATGTTTTTCTTGCTACAGCCTTGATGGTGGGCTATTGCTGAATTATCTTATTATTGTCTGAAAAATACTTTTATTAATGTTTACAGCCTTATTTATAACTTAATTATGCTGTCTCTAATATGCTTATCTATTTCAGAATGTGTAATGACGAAATTTCGCAGCCTGAAAAGCTATTATCTGCGAGAAAAAAGAAGATTTCTCAAATTAAAAAGTGGATCTGGTTGCCCTGGATTTATATCAAAATGGGTCCACTTCAATGCTTTCAGTTTTTAGATGAAGCGATGGAAGCTGAGATCAGCATTTGCAGTTTAACGAACCAGGAGGAGCAAGGTGTAGGAGCAGGAGAGGAAAATATTAATGAAGTAAGTTTTTAAACAGAACAGCTTTGTGTTATGCTGTCCTAATGTTATAATAAAAACTGCTTTGGTCGAGTACCAGTGGTGCATCCAGGATTGCGCTTTGGAGGGGGCTAGCATATTTTAGAGGCCTACATGTGCCCAGATCTGAACCGGCCAGCTGCCGAGTTTTGTCTGATTGTCTTTCATTTCATTCGTATTTTATAGTTTTTGTTCATGTACTGTTTATTTAATTTTTAGCAAATTATAATTTTACATTTTATTATGCCGAAAATTTTGGGTAACTGAAAGGAAGTTTGTTTTATATTCGAGGAGGAGGATGGGGGGGGGGGGGGTCACTCAAAGGGTTAAAGGTACTTAATAGAATTTTATGTAGCGGGACAATGACGATGCCTGCAGACCAGTAAACTCTGATGTTTACTGGTCCTTTGGACTAGTGATTTTTTTTAATCAATTCTACCGCTGTGAATACTACAAGAATATGTTTTAATTAATTTTTGTCATTTTCTAATTCACTGTATCAGCTTTTATAATTCATTAAAAAGTTACTTTATCATATTTTCAGGATATCTGTGACTTATCTGAAATTACTGTTGAAGTACAAAGCCAGATTTCCGATGTCCATACACAGTCATTTGTATTACCTGAAGAAGAAACTTCTGATAATGAAGGGCAAGAGCCAGCTTCCACAAGGAACGAAAATGACAGATTATGGGAAGGCCAAGAGCCAGCTCGCGCAAGGGAGCCACCTACCAAAAAAAGGAGGAAAGCGGTAGAGACTAAAATGTATGATGCGTTGGAGCAAGCGCAGAGATTAATGATATCTTTAAGTGAAGAAGAGGAGGACCCTGATGATGCTTTTGCACACTATATAAAGTTGAGATTAAGAGAAATTAAAAATAAACGAAACAAAGAACAGGCGAGGTTGGAAATCCAACAAGTTTTATTGCGATACTTAGAAGATTAAAATAGTAGTTGTATGCCCAAAATATTGGGTACTCCACTCATGCGCTCGCTTATGTTAACTCAATGGGAGAAATTTTCTGTAAAATATCTTGTTTGCATTTCAATATTTTTAAATTAATTTTTTTATTGTTATTTATTTATTTTCTTGCACCGAATGGCTGTGATTAATCTCTATGAAAGCTGTTTTTTACTGTTTAGATTTTGGTTACTAGTTTTTTTCTTTTAAGATACTAGTGTAAATATCCGTCCTAGGATGGTGGGTAAAAATTGTGTTTTTCACTTAAAATTTGAAAAAACGATAAAAATAATTGACAATATAGAAATGTTTAGATGAGGAAAGTTAGGCTAGTTTATGTTCTAATAAACTCACTATTAGCATTTACAGTACTTCTGGGTAAGTCAGGCTTTCTGGCTAATATATCATAACAAAGTTAAGATTTCTTAATAAAACAAAAATTTTAAAAATATGCAATAAAACTGCTTAGTTAGTCTGCTGCAACTATTGAAATAATACTAATTTTTTAATAAAATTTTGAAATTGTATTTTTATTGTTTACCCCTCCCCCCTCAAAGAAATAAAAGTCTCAATGTGTTTTAAATCTGACTGTAAAACTTTTAAGAAAAAAGACGAAAGCTATTTTTATTCAAGGATAAGTTTCATAAATGCCTTTTAGTGTTTCATAACCTTGACTTTTTATATATATATGTGTAGTTTTTAAATTTTTGGAATACAAAGAAGAATCAAACATAACTAATGCCTATTTTTTATAGGCTGTACAAAACTTTTTTCCTCGACAAAAAATGTTACATTAAAAAATATTTAGACTAAAATTCTTCCTTTTCAACTTATTTAAATAACTTTAAATAAGTTTTATTTAAATGACTCTTCATAATTTTAGTATGTAACCCTTCACAATCAGATTTTCTTTTTTATTTAAATATAAATAATAGTCTAAATGAAAAATATAAAAAAAAAATAATGCAAATTATTTTAAAATACACATAAGGCATCCTGGTGATATTGTAAGTTCCCCCTGCACTCCTTTTTTTTTTTTTTTTTTTTTTTTTTTTGCTATCAGAAATCTATGAAAATTTTCGAAAGTGAAGGCGATCATCTTGTTATTTTTACTTAAGACTCATCTGGCTGACTAGTAATTATAATTAAGCATAACACATCTATTTTTTTAAGTAAATAAATAAATAACAAATAATTCTAGGACTGATTGAGCTAAAATTTAGACAGATATATATTAAAGTCACTACAATTGAAAACAGGCATTAACAGTTTTTTCTTCTTTGTACTACAATATTGAAATGCAAACGAGACATTTAAAAAAAAAAAAATTCTCCCTAGGATTAACATTAGCAAGCAGGTGTTTTCACATGTGTGAAGTAGATTCTTAACTGTTAAAAAATTGCTGGAAACTACTCGGTCATTAAACCACTTTTAAAGATAATACAGTAGATTCACTGAAATCTGCACATCATTGCTGGTATAAACAATGAAACTTTCAGTTAAGATGTAGGGACATAATTAGACTTTTTTATTTTAATATAATTCTTGTTAATATTTTTGAACTGGTAATCTCAATCTTTTTACCAAATATATTTATGTATTAATCAAATTTTTTTCGTTATTAAATCTGACATAAAATTTCCTTTTTTATGATTTTGATGTGAATTAGTAGGGTACCTTTGAGGCAAGTTTCATCGAATAATTCAAGATAAATGTATCTCATTTTTATTATGCAAATTTAATTGTACATTGTTTATTTGACCTTTTTAGTAATTTAATCATCTCTCTATTCTAAAAAAAAGTAACTCCCGCTGTCACCGCCGCCGCCGCCGCCGCCGGTTTTGAATTTTTTGTGACCGGAGGTCTTTCTTCGTTAATATTAAGAAAAATAATGCATACAAAAATATGAAAATTGGTAGTATTATACAGAAATGTTTGATAAACACGCTGATGTAGACAGTTTTTAAATCGAAGAATTATTTTAAGAGATATTTAATGCTAAAGTTGGACAAAATCGTTCCACTAAAAAAGTTTTATAGGAGCAAAAACTATACATCGGAATTTAATACTTTTTAGATCATTTTATACGTTATAATTTCCCGGTATGCAGAATTAATTTATTTTTTTAATTTGACTCATTTTTCGAGGTTTCATTTCTATTTTAAATTCAAATTTTCAGCATTTCGAGAGATATTTTTTTACTTATTTCAGAAAATTGTACTAATTTAACCTGTTGCCAAACTGTGTAAACAACGGAAACAATAATGTTTGCTTCAAATTAAAAATTTATTTACACGCGACTATTATAAACAGAAAAGAAAAACTTTCAAATTAGAATTAAATAATTACGTATAAAAAGCAGGAACTTATTGAAAATTACTTCATCTATAATTACACGTGAATTTTAACAGAGAAAGGATATTGTAAAGTAATAAATTCATTAACATGCGTTAGAAGTCTTAAATAGGAGAAATTACATCACATTTACGTCACATTACACTTATTACGTAAAATGAACAAAAAATAATATTGCAAAATAGTAGTTTAAATTTAAAAATAGCGCGAGACATTTACTTGATATTTTGAGATGAACTTTTCAACTATTTTTTTTTTTTTTGGACAGCACAAATAATATTTCATTTCTAATAAAAGCATTTTCACGTGAATATTAAAAAGGGAAAGAAAAGTTTGGTGAAAATTACGTCAGATTAAAACGATATATTTAAAATGTTTTATTTAAAAGGACTTTCTTTTCGCTTTGTTAAAAAATACCGGGAGACAAAGACTCTGTTTACTTAATTCCTTTTATATTAGATGATTTTGAAATGCCATTGTATCTTTTAACAGCAGCTGATTTTTCCGTAAAATTCCCCAATCAAAGAGAAATGAATAGAAACCCGTTTATAGGGAGATCGCCTTTGTTTTTTTAATTATAATTCAATCTTCCAAAAAAATTCAATTAAAGCCGATCAAATTAGCGTGCTTTTAGATACTGCAGTGTCTGATCGGGGGGTTGGCGAGCGTAGCTCGTAGGGGGCCGAGCCCCCTAGTTCTTAAAATTATCTTAATTTTTACCAGTTTAGTACTTTACTTAATTATTTTAATATTTTACTATATTGTAAGCATTCATTATAATTTTGACTGCATTATTACATTTAAATCACTGTTTAAAAAATATAAACAAAGCAATGAACAGAAATCCACAAAATTTTAAAAACTGCACATTCCCTGTTCCCAAACTATGCAGATTTGAGGGAGTCTACTGTGTAAGATAATTTATATTGAAGATATGTTATTTTAAGGCTAATTCATCAGTGTAGGTATTTGGTGCATCACAGTTACTTGCAATAATACAATTATATTCGTATAGTTAATTTTTTTATTTTACCCTAAACTATATGAATATAATTCTATTGTATCTCTCTATTCTAAAAAAAAGTAACTCCCGCTGTCACCGCCGCCGCCGCCGCCGCCGGTTTTGAATTTTTTGTGACCGGAGGTCTTTCTTCGTTAATATTAAGAAAAATAATGCATACAAAAATATGAAAATTGGTAGTATTATACAGAAATGTTTGATAAACACGCTGATGTAGACAGTTTTCAAATCGAAGAATTATTTTAAGAGATATTTAATGCTAAAGTTGGACAAAATCGTTCCATTAAAAAAGTTTTATAGGAGCAAAAACTATACATCGGAATTTAATACTTTTTAGATCATTTTATACGTTATAATTTCCCGGTGTGCAGAAATAATTTATTTTTTTAATTTGACTCATTTTTCGAGGTTTCATTTCTATTTTAAATTCAAATTTTCAGCATTTCGAGAGATATTTTTTTACTTATTTCAGAAAATTGTACTAATTTAACCTGTTGCCAAACTGTATAAACAACGGAAACAATAATGTTTGTTTCAAATTAAAAATTTATTTACGCGTGACTATTATAAACAGAAAAGAAAAACTTTCAAATTAGAATTAAATAATTACGTATAAAAAGCAGGAACTTATTGAAAATTACTTCATCTATAATTACACGTGAATTTTAACAGAGAAAGGATATTGTAAAGTAATAAATTCATTAACATGCGTTAGAAGTCTTAAATAGGAGAAATTATATCACATTTACGTCACATTACACTTATTACGTAAAATGAACAAAAAATAATATTGCAAAATAGTAGTTTAAATTTAAAAATAGCGCGAGACATTTACTTGATATTTTGAGATGAACTTTTCAACTTTTTTTTTTTTTTTTTTTTTTTTTTTGACAGCGCAAATAATATTTCATTTCTAATAAAAGCATTTTCACGTGAATATTAAAAAGGGAAATAAAAGTTTGGTGAAAATTACGTCAGATTAAAAACGATATATTTAAAATGTTTTATTTAAAAGGACTTTCTTTTCGCTTTGTTAAAAAATACCCGGAGACAAAGACTCTGTTTACTTAATTCATTTTATATTAGATGATTTTGAAATGCCATTGTATCTTTTAACAGCAGCTGATTTTTCCGTAAAATTCCCCAATCAAAGAGAAATGAATAGAAACCCGTTTATAGGGCGATCGCCTTTGTTTTTTTAATTATAATTCAATCTTCCAAAAAAATTCAATTAAAGCCGATCAAATTAGCGTGCTTTTAGAGACTGCAGTGTCTGAACGGGGGGTTGGCGAGCGTAGCTCGTAGGGGGCCGAGCCCCCTAGTTCATATAAAAAGCAGTTAAATTTATAATTATGTAGCAGGTATTTAAATTTTAGTGTACATGTCTGCTAAATACACACATATGCTAGAATAATTTAATTTCAGAGATTTAAAATATTTTTTATCATAATATGGAATACCATTACTATGGAAACATGCCGTTTTGTTTTCTTCAAGCATGTCATTTTTATATCCTTGAACTCAGATTATTACTTATTAATGGGAAATTGCGTATTATGTTATTTTTTTTAAGATGTCGGACCTATTGCCAATTTCACCTATAGGAATATTAACTGCTTTAAAAGTTAGGATATAATAAGATTCATAAGAAGATTTCTGCAATTATGCGTTATTATCTCTCTATTCTAAAAAAAAAAAGTAACTACCGCTGTCACCGCCGCCGGTTTTGAATTTTTTGTGACCAGAGGTCTTTCTTCGTTAATATTAAGAAAAATAATGCATACAAAAATATGAAAATCGGTGGTTTTATACAGAAATGATTGATAAACACGCTGATGCAGACAGTTTTCAAATCGAAGAATTATTTTAAGAAATATTTAATGCCAAAGTTAGACAAAATCGTTCCATTAAAATAGTTTTATAGCAGCAAAAACTATACATGGCAGTGTAATCATTTTTAGACCATTTTATGCGGTAGAATTTGCCGGAGTGCAGATTGCATTAATTTTTTTTTATTTTGACTCATTTTTTGAGGTTTTATTTCTATTTTAAATTCAAATTTTCAGCATTTCTAGCGATATTTTTTACATTATTTTAGAAAATGGTATTAATTTATACGGTTGCCAAACGTATAAACAGCAGAAACAATAATGTTTGCTTCAAATTAAAAATTTATTTACACGTGACTATTATAAACAGAAAAAATCATTTGTAATTAGAATTAAATAATTATGTACAAAAAGCAGGAACTTATTAAAAATTACGTCATAAAAAGTATACACCTGAATTTTAAAAGAGAAAGGATATTGTAAAATAATGAATTCATTAACATGCGTTAAAAGTCTTAAATAGGAGAAATTACATCATATTTACGTCACATTATAGTTATTACATAAAATGAACACAAAAAATATTGCAAAACAGTTTAAATTTAGAAATTGTGCTAATTTATTTGATACTTTGAAAGTATCTTTTCAACTATTTTTGTTAGGAAAGCGCAAATAATATTTCATTTCTAACAAAGTATTTTCACGTTAATATTTAAAATAGAAAGAATAGCTTGGTAAAAATTACGTCAGATTAAAAACGATTAATTTAAAATGTCTCATTTAAATGAAATTTCTTTTCGCTTTGTTAAAAAATACCAGGAAACAAAGACTCTGTTTACTTAATTCCTTTTATATTAGCTTATTTTGAAATGTTGTTACACGTGTCTACGTCATCAAGTTATTTTTATTTCAACATTTTATTTGTATTTTTATTAATGTTGTACTAATTTATTTGTTCTTTCGTTATTTAAAATAAAAATTGTCAATTTGTATAATTTGGCGAGTGGTTTGGCGATTTACATAATTTGGCGAAATTGGTCAACGGTATAATTAAGTAGTACCGCAGCGGATTTGGCGTTGAAATTCCCCAATTAAAGAGAAATGAATAGAAATTCGTTTACAGGGAGATCGCCACTGATTTTTAAATTATAATTCAATCTTTTGAAATCTTTTTAAAGCCGATCATATTAGTGTGCATTTAGAGTCTGCGGTGTCTGGACGGGGGTTGGCGAGCGTAGCTCGTAGGGGGCCGAGCCCCCTAGTTATTGTATATAATTTTTGCTTTTATTTATGAGCTTTTTAAAGTGTAATAAGTACTTTTATATGTAATTATATACTTATATATATATATATATATATATGTGAATTACATACTGTCAATAGTTATGTCTAATACTTGTATATCAATAAACTTGAATTAACAGAGACAGATTTGTCATTTTATTTTCTGCAGTGCCACTTTCATTTTGTATAAATACAATTTTATTTTCAGGAAATAGATATTTACATGAAGAGCCATTTCTTTATTTTAAAATATTTATAAGGTCATAGTCATCCATTTTTAGGTGCGTTCGTAATTATATAAATACGTAGCACCTATAGTCGTCGTTCAGTCCGTCTGTCCGTCCGTCTGTCCGCATGTAACAGAGCAAAAACTACCCAACCGAATGGTCTGAAATTTCAAATATATGATTGTTGCAAAATTTTGTCGAGCCATTTCAAATTTTATGAAAATCGGATGTATAGTTTAATTACAGGGACAGTCAAAAGTTTTTCTTTACATTACGGCCAATGGGAAAAATTATTGCAAGTGCATTTTAATGATATTAGAGCCTTCCGAATGATCTGAAATTTTAAAGATATAACTGTTGAAAAATTTTGTCAAGCCATTTCAAATTTTAGGAAAATCGGATGTATAGTTTAATTACAGGGACAGTCAAAAGTTTTTCTTTACATTACGGCCAATGGGAAAAATTATTGCAAGTGCATTTTAATGATATTACAGCCTTCCGAATGATCTGAAATTTTAAAGATATAACTGTTACAAAATTTTGTCGCGCCATTTCAAATTTTATGAAAATCGGATGTATAGTTTAATTACAGGGACAGTCAAAAGTTTTTCTTTACATTACGGCCAATGGGAAAAATTATTGCAAGTGCATTTTAATGATATTAGAGCCTTCCGAATGATCTGAAATTTTAAAGATATAACTGTTGCAAAATTTTGTCGAGCTATTTGAAATTTTAGGAAAATCGGATGCATAGTTTAATTACAGGGACAGTCAAAAGTTTTTCTTTACATTACGGCCAATGGGAAAAATTATTGCAAGTACATTTTAATCATATTACAGCCTTCCGAATGATCTGAAATTTTAAAGATATAACTGTTGCAAAATTTTGTCGAGCCATTTCAAATTTTAGGAAAATCGGATGCATAGTTTAATTACAGGGACAGTCAAAAGTTTTTCTTTACATTACGGCCAATGGGAAAAATTATTGCAAGTGCATTTTAATGATATTACAGCCTTCCGAATGGTCTGAAATTTTAAAGATATAATTGTTGCAAAGTTTTGTTGAGCTATTTCAAATTTTAGGAAAATTGGATGTATAGTTTAATTACAGGGACAGTCGAAAGTGTTCCGTTACATTACGGGGAATGGGAAAAATTATTGCAAGTGCATTTTAATGATATTACAGCCTTCCGAATGGTCTGAAATTTTAAAGATATAATTGTTGCAAAGTTTTGTTGAGCTATTTCAAATTTTAGGAAAATCGAATGTATAGTTTAATTACAGGGACAGTCAAAAGTGTTCCGTTATATTACGGGGAATGGGAAAAAATTATTGGAAGTGCATTTTAATGATGTATCAGACTATGCGCTTTATGAAGTGCAAAAAAGTATACATTCAGTACAATATGGGGTGCAAAAAATAATTATAAAACTAGTTATAGTACGAACGCACCTCATTTGCCACGTTTGACGAGCAATTTCCAACTTGTTAACATAATATTCTATAATGTTATGTGTGAATTTTTAAATTATGTCAGGCTTGTCTTAAAAATATTTGTATTGTTTAGAATGCAATTTCAAAAATTGTTAAAATTCTGTTGTTGGAAGGTAATGTTACTAAAATGAATAACTTAATTTCGTACTACTTGATTATCCCATCGACCTTAAAACTATCAGATCGGCCAACAATGGATGATTGCAAATGTCACATTCACTTGACATTAAACACGATACACATGGTTGTTAAGTCATCAAGTGATTCTTAATTTCTTTTTATTTGTATTTTTATTAATGTTTTATATATTTTTCGCTTTAATTTGTTCTTTAACATAAAAATTATATCAATTTGTATAATTTGGTAAATAGTTTGGCGAAATTCGTCGACTGGATAATCAAGTAGTACCATTAATTCTTATGCATTTGCAGTTAAAAATTATTTCTCTACTTGTTGGTGAGTGAAGAATAAATTTTGAGACTAAGCACATTAATAGTTTCAATGCATATTTTTAGATTAACGGCAAACTGTTGCAATACTCAGCAGTTGAAAAGAGTAGAAAAAAAAAAAAACTTTTAATTTTTCCAGTTGAATATCAACTTAGTGACTTATACGAATTGTTCTTGGGAAATCTCCAACTTAACCATTCTACTTTAAAATGTTATTTGCTTAATGAAAAAAAGATAGTTTATCATTTTGTGTCATGTCGTGTAGAATAATTAAAATTAGCACTGATAATTTATTTCATTAAAACTAGATGCATTATTTGGCTTGCTTTCGAAAATGATTAATCAATAGATTTCACTACCACTTATTTTTTGCAATAACTCTTGATAGAAATATCCGATTTTCTTCATATTTTGTAAATAGATTTTTTTTTGATAAGTTCATTCATCTTGCGCTTCCCTGATTAAATTTGGGCTACATTTGTTAAGTATAAAGAGGAGGAAACGAAGAGCTAATCCCCCCACTTAAGTTAGGTAAATGGATTTTTCCTTCAGAATTATCTGATTTGTTTAAAATTTCGTATAACAGTTTATTGCGATAGGGTGCTTCCCTGATTATACCCTGCAAGCTCAATGCCATCAGTTTAAGGCAGTTCTCAACTGCTCTGCTGAACAAGCGCAAAACGTTTTGACACATTTACAAATTCATTTTTAAACGGAAAGATATAAAATTGGAAAGCCTGACCATGGAAGCGATTTAGAATCGAACCGTGTTTTCCATTTTTTGATCAATCAATTACCTATTGAGTTATAAGTGATTTTGATTACGTGATACTGCATTTTTCTCCCCTTACTGACTGGATTTTCTTGTTTCGTTAGGAAGTTCGGTTCAAAATGCCAAATTTGACAGTATTTTCTGAAAGATCTATTGAGTTTACAAGAAAACGGAAAAAACAGTTCGATGACATAGTTTCTGAATAACAACACTTTCTAGTTTCAGGCGTTTCCGAACAAAAATGAATTAAAACTTATGTCAGAAAGTTGACTCTTTGAATTTGAGAACAGCCTTAACAGATTAATTTTCTATTCAAAATCTGCTGTAGTTTTAACATCCGATGGAATTTTACATTTCATTCTACATTCTATTGTACTCATATAAAATCATTAATTGAGAAAATCGTGTCTAATATAGCATTTTTTACTCCAGTGTTGAATCAAGGGGATGGCCTAGGGAGAATTGCACCCCCTCTCCCCCCCCCCTTGGAAGATTTGAGATCTTGTGTTTCCAATGATCAAAAAGTGCAATTTCACCCCTAGAGTCACAGAAATCCAGACAATTTTTTTTAACCATTTGGAAAAATGGTTATTGTCATAGGAAATCAAAAACATATCTGAAGTGTTTTATTGGTTGAATCGGCATTTTATTCATTTTCTGATTGGTCTATACAGTAATATGTATTTTCCCTTTACTTTCAACAGAGATGGATACTTCTGTTGCCACTATGAAAAAAAAAGTAATAAAAACTACAAAAAAAAAAAAAAAAAAAAAAAAAAAAAAAAAAAAAAACTGAAACAAATTGCATTTAAAAGTACCGTATTTTATGGAAGAAACGCCGCACTCCTCAAATTGCCCTGAATAAACTTAAAAATATCGTAAATGCCGCATCCATCGGAACGCTACTTTTGTCGACAGCCTCACATTGACCAAACTTTAATCAAAGTTTTCTGAGCAGTGTAGGATGCCTCGTTTTCTTAAGATGTCTGAAGTTTTATTTTAAATATTTAAATCCGATTTTAAATATTTTTATGAATTTTTAAATTAAGGAAACTCAGTTGGTATTTTAAAAAAATCGTAAACGCCGCACTTGGAAAAAAATTAACTTTTAAACTCGTAAACGCCGCGGCGTTTCTTCCATAACATACGGTACATTTTTTTCTCTATACGACGTTGTAAAAAGTAATATTGTGGGATGTTTAGAAGTTTAAGAATGAAATTTCATTTAAAATTGGTCCAGGAATATTAATGTTTAATCCATGGCGTACGTAATGTATGATCAACTCCGTGCGATTTTTTATGTCTTAAATTTTAGTCTTCGAAAAAATCATTTTCCAAATGGTCGTTGTAATTTGTTAAATTGTTTTTTTTTTTTTAAGATTTATTTCCCCCTTTATTTTAAAAATGTTTCCTGCAGCACTGGGTGGGTCAGCTAGTTTCCAAATGAGTATTTGAATTAAATTATTATCAAATTAAATTTTTAAAGTAATTATTTAGAGTCATAGTGGCTGTTTAGAAAGTACAGTTTTCAATATTTTTTTACTGAAGCCTCCTGTCCATTGGTGCAAGAGAGGCAGATTTTTAAGTCTAGAAAATGTTAACAAACCAATGGCATCTGATCACAAGTTTACTGATCACAAGTACAGTAAAAAATCAGAAAATTACGTTACTAGACTCATTTGATGTGAAATGAAAATGATGCATCTTTTGATAGATGTCATGTAATGCCATCAGTAAAGGTATAATAATACACATTCTTTTCATGGAAATAACCCGACATTTTGAAGTTTCTTTTAAAACGTTTTAAATTAAAAATACAATTGAAAAGGAATTTTTTTATATAATAAAATCTGGCTCATCAACAATTGAACAAACTTTTACTTCAAAACCGGGAGGCGGCTGCACAGACAATCACCTCATCGAGTTGGAGGCTGAAATTCTAGAATTAGTTGAAACTCCATTTGCATAATAAAATGCAATTGGTCTGCCAAGTCATATATTGATGGAAAACCAGATTTTAACAGTTGACACGTAGGTTTACCATTGTGTTTTCCGGCTCCCCGGTCCTCCATGTTTTTATACCTTTGGCTGCAGGAAAACAGAATGAAAAGCCTATGAGTCAACCAATAAGATCGTATTTTCAAGTGTTTTCCACCAAGATATGACTTGGCAGACCAATTGAATTTTAATATGAGAATTGAGTTTTAACTAGTTCTGGAATTTCAGCCTCTAACTTGATCAGGTGATTGTCTGAGTTGCCGCCTCCCTGTCGAAAATTTTTATTTAACAAGAATTACAAATAAGTATAAAGTTACATACTTTGAAAAAAAAAATTAATGCAATTTACACATTCTTTCCTGCCAAGGAACTGCTCCGACAGAATTAAAATATTCGCAAAATCTGTTTTGAATATCCTTGGCCACCCTACTAGAATTTAGAGGTATTTTTCTCAAGTTGATAAAATTGTTCTTTGTTGTTCGCCATTCACCTTGAGATATGTTACAGTCCTCCAAGTTTTCAGTATCTACACTTCCAGGTGGCAAATAACTACCAATAACTTTCTTTCTCAAGAAGTTGTGCAGTGAACATGCAGCTAATACGAAGTGTCTAGCATTTGCCATCGTAGAACAAATTTTAGATTGAAAAATTCTGAATCTGGCTGCTAGTACTCCAAATGCATTTTCTGACACTCTGCGTGCTCGAGAGAGCCGATAATTAAAAATCCTCTCTTTTTTCCCTAGTCTGTAACCAGGGAATGGCTTCATGATGCAATGAATTAATGGGAATGCATCATCCGCAACAATAACGTAAGGAACCTCAACATTAGTTCCTGGTAGAATATTTGGATGAGGTACATTCAAGCTATTGGAATCCAATGCTTCTTTGAACTTTGTCTTCGCCCATACTCCGCCATCACTAATTCTCCCATTCGTTCCCACGTCAACATATACAAATCTTAAATATGCATCGACAACAGCTAACAAAACAATGGTGAAATCTCCTTTGTAATTGTAGAAAGTGGATCCTGTACAAGGAGGAGGCATAATTTTTACATGTTTTCCATCCATGGCTCCGATGCACATGGGGAAATTCCACTTCCTGTGGAAATCGTCTGCTATTTTTTTCCACTGAACCTCGGTTGTCGGACAATGCAAATAATCATCTTTCAGCACATGAAAAATTGCTTTTGAGACAGTTGTCAAAATTCCGGAAATTGAGCTCTGAGGAATCATGAAGACAAAATTAAATGAAGACTGTGTTTCACCTAAAGAAAAAAAAAATCAATTACAAAATTGCAAAAAAATATTAAAAAGATATTAATTAGTATTTTTTTTGTTAGCTGGACACTAGTGATAAGTTGAAGAGTACTGTTTGATATATGATAAGTGGTATAAAATAATGTTGATATGTGATGGATTGGATATACACTGCTCAAAACAATTAAAGGATATTGCAGTTTTAGGTGGATTTTGTATCTGGTAAACTGTTTAGCTGATTGATACATGGTCGACAGACATAGTAGGTTATATGAGAATAAATTACACATGTTTGGCAGAAAAAAAATGCATATTATTGCGCATTTGTGTACTAAAGGAAAAAAAAAAACACAATTTGAGCATATGAGAAAAAAAGAATAAGAAAAGGTGTTTTCTTCAAAGAAAATCATTTTCAGTAGGGGGTATGGTTTCCACGGGTGGCCAGCAACGTTGAACACCTTTGAGGCATGGACTCAATGAGGTTATTAATGACGAGTTGGAGTATTCTGCCCCACTCTTCCAGAAGAGCTCTTTCCAGTTCTTGGAGAGTTTGTGAGGGTTGTTGGCGGCCAGAAACTCGTCTTCCTAGAGCGTCCCAAACGTGCTCGATTGGATTCATGTCTGGAGAACACGCTGGCCATTCCATTCGAACGATTCCTTCCTCGAAAAGGAAATCCTCCACCAGGTTTGCACGATGTGGCCTGCAGTTATCGTCCATTAAAATGAAGTTATCTCCGATTGCTGCAGCGTAAGGGAGTCTGAGTAATAGGTCTGAGGATCTCATCCCTATATCGGAGACCAGTCAGAGCTCCATCTCGAATGATGTAGAGGTCAGTGCGCCCGTCAATGGAGATGCCACCATACACCAACACTCCTCCACTGCCAAATCTGACACTGTGCACGAACGCAGGATTATTCCTACTGACACGGTCCCTCCAGATGAAAATACGCCTATTATCCGGATGCACAGAAAAACGGGACTCGTCAGAAAACAGAATATTGCTCCATTCATTTCTCCTCCAGTTGACATGCTCGATTGCCCACTCCCTGCTGTCGCGACGATGCCTTGATGTTAATCTAACACATACCATCGGTCGGCGAGCATACAGACCTCCAGCATGGAGCCGGTTTCGGACAGTCTTAGTTGAAATCGTGGTGCCTGTAGCCGAGCGAAGGTGTTGTTGGAGAAGAGTAGCGTTCATGGTTCGGTGTCTCCGAGCTGTTAACGCTAAATACCGATCTTCATTGGGCGTTGTTGCCCGTCTACGACCTTGCCCTGGTCTTCGGCCTGCACATCCACTCTCCAAAAAACGGTTTCAGATCCTGGAAATGACACTTTGTGACACTCCAATGGCTTGCGCTACTTCGGCTTGAGTTTGGCCCCCTTCTAACCTACCAACAATTCTCAAAGCTTCTGAATCTGTCAAATGACTTCGCTGAGACATCGTACTCATCGAAACAAAGAAATCACTGAATGCCGATCATCCTTGTCTTCATTCTCTTTTATCCAGTTGAAAGTCAAATTTCATTCGCTGCCGCTGAAGCGACGTTTTTGACGTCGAACTCAAAATTTGCATACTCCACAGTTTGAAAACCAGAAAAATTTGCATTTGTGATTCTCTTCTTCTATTTTCGGCAAAAAAATATTTCGTTTATATCTTTATTTTATATAAAACTTCAAATATCCTTTAATTGTTTTGAGCAGTGTATATATATATATATATATATATATATATATATAGACATGATACAGTGGTATAAGTGTTGCCGGGCTAACAGAAAAGTACCTATTATTCTTTCTCTTTCTTAAAAATTCAAAATACATATAAGTAGTGTTCCCATTTGATGTTCTTCAAAGGGCGTTGTGCCCTGCCCTTTTTGTCTAAACTGCTGATGCGCCCTGCCCCGTTTCCCAGTAGTTTCATTGTGTCCTCTTTTTTTTTTTTCAAAAATATTTGGCTTTTTCTTCTCCTCTGCTCCCTCCCCTCTCCTCCCTCACTTTTGAAAACAGAAGTCCTGTTGCTCTGATTGACTCGTGTTGTAACTTCTAAATCGATGTAAAAAATTTGCAGCAGCTACATATTGTATTATGTTTTCAAGTCAGTGCATTTTGCATTTCAAAATCGTACCAGAATGGCACATGTTTCCATTAGTGGAATATTCGAAAAATGGAATTATTTTAATCAGATTATTTTATGATATTCTTAAAAATACAGCACGATTTCAGTTTACCTTGAAAATATATGCCAGTGAATCCAGAGTGTATCCCCCCCCCCTTCCCTCCCTGCTCGAAAAGTCCTCAGGAAATTTCAGACAATGCTAATTAAAGGTTTAGAGTTGAAATTCCCACTCCTCAGACCTGACAAATGCCAATCCAATGAGAGCGCCCTTTCACTCAACAAAATGTGCCCCTTTACTCGATGTGCCTTTTTACCGGACAAAAATGCCCTTTTCAGCAAATCCACCCTGCTCTTTTTAAAAGAAATGGGAACACAACATACTGTCTGGCTCAGACAAGAAAAACCCTGGAAGTGGTCTCCTGTTGCCAGGGTAACTGGTCAGTCGACTTTATTTTAGGGAACTACGGCATTTTCATATTTTCATTTCTCCCATTCAATCGGTCATTCCGAGAATTACTGTAACCTTTTCTGCCCTTCCCCTCCTACGGACGAAATTCCTTCCCTACAAGTTTTGGAACCTCCGAAAGCAGGAAATTTACTCAGGGTTTTTCTTTTCTCAGCCAGACAGTATAAGTGTATGTCGAATATTATATAATGTGTGATGTATGTCAAATAAAATTCTGAACAAATATTTATGATTTTTTTATTAAATGGAAATAGAATTTAAATTAATGTTACGATTTTAAAATTGCAACTTTTACCTATTTCTTTTTAAAGGAGGAAATAATTGTACATCAGCTATTAATGCAGCGACGGGCAATTTGCATCCAGCTAACCCAGCGATTCTCAAGCAGCTGATTTACAAAACAATTATCAATTTACATGAAAAAAAAAACTCGAAAATAAAAACATTAACCATACCCGTAGCTAAAAATCTTAGAGTAAGAGCAAGACGTTCAGCAGGAGGAATACTGTCTCTCATTCTTGTATTAGATTTTTCTATTAATGGGGTCACCTTCTCCAACAAATATTCAAAAGATGCAGTGTCCATCCTTATGAATCTTCTGTAACTTCCCGTGTCCTAGCAATAAAGGAAAGATGTGCTTTATTTTTGCTAAAGTTTGTTTGATTAACAGAGTAACAGGAAGATTTTAAGGTGTTAACCACTTTAGGGCAAGCATCTTGTGTGTATGTCGTACAGGTACATACGGCCTGCATTTTCGAGTACCACTATTTATAAAAAAGCTATCTTTAACAAGAATATTACTATTTGAAATATGTAGAAAGTCCTATATCAGATGCTTATCCCAAAGGATTTACCTTTCTCGTCAAGGCACTTAGAAATAATACAACATACTTTAATGTAACTTCCACAAAATAATAGTAATAAATAATTGAATGTAACTCTCCTAAACTTACAAGTACTTTCCACAAAAATAATAGATGAGAGTTATAAGAAAAAAAATTCATGCAAAATCCTTAAGAGGTTACTTCACTCATGGAAAACACGTTAGTTAATGTGAATCCTATGGAGGAAATTTTTTACAATATATGTCGTTTGCATTTCAATATTTTTAAACAATTTTGTTTGCATTGGCTAGCTGAGATTGATCTGTAAAGAGGCTGTTTTTAACTTTTTCGATTTTATTTACAGGTTTTTTTTATTAGGATACTTTTACTTTTGGAACCGGTTTTAATTAACATTAGCGAATGAGTGTTTTCCCATAAGTGAAGTAGACTCTTGAATTTAAGATGCAGTGGTATAATTGATATAAAAAAGTCACTGGTCCCAAGGACCAGTAAGGATAAAAATTTACCGGTCCGCAGTAATCATCATTATCCTGCTGTGAAATTCTATCAAGTCCTTTTAACCCATTGAGTGACCCCCCCCCCCTCCTAGAATATAAACCAAACTTCCTTTGCAGTTATCTAAAATTTTTAGCATAATAAAATGTGAAAATTTTGCTAAAAATTAAACAGTAGAAAAACTATAAAATTATTAATTAAATATTTCATTTCCGATTATTTATTTCACCCGACTAAAGTTTAATACAATTTTTTAAAAGAAATAAAATTATGTGATTTGTGTTTAGTTGCGGTATTTTCAGGGATGGGAAAGTTTATGTTTACCTGTCAGAGAGGATGTAAAAGTGGCTGGTCCTGCGAACCATTAACTTTTTTAAATTAGTGGTCCAATTGAATTTTTGGTGGTCTCAGACCAGCGAACCACCAAGGATTTTGAATGCTGAAATGTATATTTAAAAAAAAAAAAAAGTGAAAATAGTAAAGTTTAAATGTATTTAAAATTTTAAAGGCTTAATAATGTAAAATGACTGAAAAGAGAGGAAGAAAATAACGACAGAGTACATATGTTATTGTTGCTAAATATTTTTGTTTCTTTTTACCTTTCTAGGGGGCTCTGCCCCCTACGAGCTACGCTCGTCAACCCCCGTTCAGACATCGCAGACTCTAACAGCACGCTAATTTGATCGCCTTTAAAAAGATTTCGGAAGATCGAATTATAATTTGAATCTGACAATTATAATCTGACGTAATTTTCACCAAACTTTTCTTTCTCTTTTTAATATTCACGTCAAAATACTTTTGTTAGAAATGAAATATTATGATCATCTTAAAATGCCAAGTAAATGTCTCGCGCAATTTTTAAATTAAAACTGTTTTGCAAAATTATTTTTTGTTCATTTTACGTAATAAGTGTAATATGACGTAAATTCTCCTAATTAGGACTTCTAACGCATGTTACTGAATTTATTATTTTACAATATTCTTTCTCATTTAAAATTCACGTGTAACTATAGTTTTTATGACGTAATTTTCAATGAGTTCCTGCTTTTTATATTTTTTGTTTATAATAGTCACGTGTAAAATAAATTTTTAATTTGAAGCAAACATTACTGTTTGCGCTGTTTATGCTGTTGGCAACAGTTTAAATTAATACAATCTCTCTATTCTAAAAAAAATTAACTCCCGCTGTCACCGCCGCCGCCGCCGCCGGTTTTGAATTTTTTGTGACCGGAGGTCTTTCTTCGTTAATATTAAGAAAAATAATGCATACAAAAATATGAAAATTGGTAGTATTATACAGAAATGTTTGATAAACACGCTGATGTAGACAGTTTTCAAATCGAAGAATTATTTTAAGAGATATTTAATGCTAAAGTTGGACAAAATCGTTCCATTAAAAAAGTTTTATAGGAGCAAAAACTATACATCGGAATTTAATACATTTTAGATCATTTTATACGTTATAATTTCCCGGTGTGCAGAATTAATTTATTTTTTTAATTTGACTCATTTTTCGAGGTTTCATTTCTATTTTAAATTCAAATTTTCAGCATTTCGAGAGATATTTTTTTACTTATTTCAGAAAATTGTACTAATTTAACCTGTTGCCAAACTGTATAAACAACGGAAACAATAATGTTTGCTTCAAATTAAAAATTTATTTACACGTGACTATTATAAACAGAAAAGAAAAACTTTCAAATTAGAATTAAATAATTACGTATAAAAAGCAGGAACTTATTGAAAATTACTTCATCTATAATTACACGTGAATTTTAACAGAGAAAGGATATTGTAAAGTAATAAATTCATTAACATGCGTTAGAAGTCTTAAATAGGAGAAATTACATCACATTTACGTCACATTACACTTATTACGAAAAATGAATAAAAAATAATATTGCAAAATAGTAGTTTAAATTTAAAAATAGCGCGAGACATTTACTTGATATTTTGAGATGAACTTTTCAACTATTTTTTTTTTTGGACAGCGCAAATAATATTTCATTTCTAATAAAAGCATTTTCACGTGAATATTAAAAAGGGAAAGAAAAGTTTGGTGAAAATTACGTCAGATTAAAACGATATATTTAAAATGTTTTATTTAAAAGGACTTTCTTTTCGCTTTGTTAAAAAATACCGGGAGACAAAGACTCTGTTTACTTAATTCCTTTTATATTAGATGATTTTGAAATGCCATTGTATCTTTTAACAGCAGCTGATTTTTCCGTAAAATTCCCCAATCAAAGAGAAATGAATAGAAACCCGTTTATAGGGAGATCGCCTTTGTTTTTTTAATTATAACTAGGGGGCTCGGCCCCCTACGAGCTACGCTCGCCAACCCCGTCCAGACACCGTAGACTCTAAATGCACGCTAATTTGATCGGCTTTAAAAAGATTTCGAAAGATTGAATTATAATTTAAAAAACAGTGACGATCTCTCTATAAACGGATTTCTATACATTTCTGTTTGATTGGGAAATTTTAACGCCAAATCCGTTGCGGTACTACTTGATTATCCCGTCGACCAATTTCGCCAAATTATATAAATCGCCAAACCACTCGCCAAATTATACAAATTGACAATTTTTATTTTAAATAACGAAAAAACAAATAAATTAGTACAACATTAATAAAAATACAAATAAAACGTCGAAATAAAAATAACTTGATGACGTAGACACGTGTAACAACATTTCAAAATAAGCTGATATAAAAGGAATTAAGTAAACAGAGTCTTTGTCTCCTGGTATTTTTTAACAAAGTGAAAAGAAAGTTCTTTTAAATGAGACATTTTAAATTAATCGTTTTTAATCTGACGTAATTTTGACCAAACTATTCTTTCTCTTTTTAATATTCACGTGAAAATACTTGTGTTAGAAATTAAATATTATTTGCGCTTTCCTAACAAAAATAGTTGAAAAGTATCCTCTTAAAATATCAAATAAATGTCTAGCGCAATTTCTAAATTTAAACCGTTTTGCAATATTATTTTATGTTCATTTTATGTAATAACTGTAATGTGACGTAAATATGACGCAATTTCTCCTATTTAAGACTTCTAACGCATGTTAATAAATTTATTGCTTTACAAATTCCTTTCTCTCTTAAAATTCACGTGTAATTATAGTTTTTATGACATAATTTTTAATAAGTTCCTGCTTTTTGTACATAATTATTTAATTCTAATTCCAAATGTTTTTTTCTGTTTATAATAGTCACGTGTAAATAATTTTTTTAATTTATTTACACGTATAAATATTTTTTTTTTTTTGAAGCAAACATTATTGCTTCAGCTGTTTATACAGTTGGCAACAGTTTAAATTAACATCCCTTTCTAAAATCTGTTAAAAATATCTCTAGAAATGCTGAAAATCTGAATTTAAAATAGAAATAAAACCTCAAAAAATTAGTCAAAATAAAAAAATTAATGCAATCTGCACTCCGGCAAATTCTAACGCATAAAATGATCTAAAAATGATTAAATTCCTATGAACAGTTTTTGCTCCTATAAAACTTTTTTAGTGGAACGATTTTGTCCAACTTTAGCATTAAATATATCTTAAAATAATTCTTCGATCTGAAAACTGTCTGCATCAGCGTGTTTATCAAACATTTCTGTATAATACTACCGATTTTCATATTTTTGTATGCATTATTTTTCTTAATATTAATGAAGAAAGACCTTCGGTCACAAAAAATTCAAAACCGGCGGCGGCGGCGGCGGCGGTGACAGCGGTAGTTACTTTTTTTTAGAATAGAGAGATTCAATCTTCCAAAAAAATTCAATTAAAGCCGATCAAATTAGCGTGCTTTTAGAGACTGCAGTGTCTGATCAGGGGGTTGGCGAGCGTAGCTCGTAGGGGGCCGAGCCCCCTAGTTTTCAAAAAAATTGTAAAAAATACCTCTCGAAATGCTGAAAATTTGAATTTAAAATAGAAATAAAACCTCGAAAAATTATTCAAATTAAAAAACTAACTGCAATCTGCACACCGGGAAATTCTGACGCATAAAATGATCTAAAAATGATTAAATTCCTATGTACAGTTTTTGCTCCTATAAAACTTTTTTAATGGAACGATTTTGTCCAACTTTGGCATGAAATATCTCTTAAAATAATTCTTCCATTTGAAAACTGTCTGCATCAGCGAGTTTATCAAACATTTTTCTATAATACTACCGATTTTCATATTTTTGTATGCAACAGGTTTTTTAATATTAACGAAGAAAGACCTCCGGTCACAAAAAATTCAAAACCGGCGGCGGCGGCGGTGACAGCGGTAGTTACTTTTTTTTAGAATAGAAAGAAAGTTTTAAATATTAACCTGATTTTATGAAGCCGTGAAACAATTCAATGCTAAATTCAATTTGACTGCTGATATTTTTCATTTGTTAGTTTTTACACAACACTTATTTATTACAAACTAATTAATGAACATGAAAAGCAACAAAATGTTTCATTTTTATATTAATGAAATAACAATGAAAACAACAGCTTCATAAAAAATATTTTATCAAATAACGTAATTTTTTTTAATGTAACGTGTGTTTTTCAATTCTTTTAAAAAGTAATTTCAAGTTGAAACATAAACATATAAAAAAGTAAAGTACTATAGGCAGAGATAATCTAAGATTGAGATTAAAAATTGTAATGGTTTTATTAAAGTACAGTTATATTTTTAATGTTTAGGATTTTACAGATAAAGTCATACGTGTATTATTATACAAATTTAAGGGGGGTGGGGGATATGATTTTACATAGGAGTGGTGAGAACAGCGAAATTGCAAAAAAGTC
Organism: Maratus speciosus; assembly: GCA_963932465.1. Classification (NCBI taxonomy): domain Eukaryota; kingdom Metazoa; phylum Arthropoda; class Arachnida; order Araneae; family Salticidae; genus Maratus; species Maratus speciosus. The sequence continues at coordinate 55,053,732 of OZ010790.1, forward strand.
ATAGCACCCCCCCCCCCTCACCACCACAAAAAATCCTATAAAATCGATCTTTTCCTGAGGGACAGAAATTAAGATGACTGTTACATACTATAAAGTAACAAATATGCCAGAAAATTCCATAACTTTATGGCTAAATACTTTCTTTGTGTTTTAGATAATAAAATATTTGGTACAGTTGGTAAGTTATATATTATTCATCATAAAAAAAAAAAAAAAAAGTAATTGAGCAGATTTCCTTTTTAATCATTTTAAATATCGTATGTTGAGGGGAGGAAGAATATGACTACCTAGACCTAGATGACTACTTAATTATTCATATAACAATTACCAAAGTATAGACAATTTAAATAAAAATTTATTGTTGTGCAGTGAAGAAGAAAATTAAAATCTGAATTTTTTAAAAAAGAAAAATACATATAAACACGGTAGATTATAAAGTCACTAAGAAAAATCTATCCAATAATTATTACATACAACACTCAAATTAGAAAAAAATATATATTAAAAAATCAACCTATACATATAATTTTTTAAAATTTAATTGAAGCACACATTTTATCATTAAACACATAAGTTTTAAGCACTTTTAAGATTTTTCTTCATTCTAAACAAAGTTTTACACAAAATCTCGATTTTAAATAAGAATTAAAACATTAAAATGTGTGCTGAACAACTGACAGCAATAGTTGTAATATTTTAGCAAATACAAATACAGTTTAATGAAAAAAAAAAAAAAAAAAAAACGTAATCTTACCTCAAGTGCCAGTTCTTGCATTAAATTATGGTAACATCCGAATTTCTGTCTTCTTGCTGTCCATTTTTTTATCCACAGCTTTTTCTTATTATATTTCTTTTGTTCTTCAATTATTGCTGCTGTCAAACTGATAACTACAGCACACAAATTTATTTTTTTACTCTTGCTCAGGAATTTAGTTCGGGCCATACTTTTTTAAAACTAAAGCTCGGAGATTAAATATATATAACAAACATTAATGAACGGAGCACATAATAAATAACGAAAATGGTACCAGAAATCAAACAGCATGAGACCGCATAATACGCCAACTGAAACTGAACGATAGAATATATTTTGCAGTAACCCGCTTCCCAAGTTATGCGAAACTTTCTACGCATCATCTAGCAACCCTTCGAGGCTGACTCCACCCCTTTTGCATCAGAAAAAGTTGCGTGCTGTGCTTAAAGCTTTACTAATATTCCCAGTCTGATCGCGCCTTTAGAAGCACTTAGAGTGTTGTTTAAAGTAAAAAGTCATTGTAATGATAACGGATGTAAACAGATAATTTTTAACAGTGCGAACATTAAAAAAAGATAGTATAATATTTATTTAAATGTTCAGTGCATTTTACCGTTCCCAATTTGTATTTCATGTTTATTTTTTCAGCTTCTTAAAAAATATAAGCAAATGCTATATGTATCTCTGTTATTTGAAACGTCCTTCTATTCGTTAAAATTGTCTATACCGACTATTGCAAAAAATAAAAGTAAGAAAAATGAGACGAATAATTCGACCTTTCAGCAAATATTTTCTTAGACCAGTATTTGTACTAGTTAACTGTTTCCCTCGAGGAAATCAGCTAACAAGTATATATTTCACTTTGATTTTTTATGTTATCTTTAGCTTACAAAATTAGAGGAAGTTGAGAAACGTTGTTTGTTTTTTTACTGATCTCACTTGCTGCTTCAATATTCCATGTGGAAAAGGGGCTTTTATTTAAGCTTTCATGAATTTATACGAAAGTTATTTTCCTGTTCTCAAGTAAAAAAACAGCTAAATAATTCTTTTCATGGTAAATGATTTTAATTATTAATGTAAAAATTGCATCTAGTAGAATTATGAATGTAATGTTTGAAAACATGAAAAAATTACTTATAATCTTTGAACGTTAGATGTTCATTCTATTTTGTTTAGAAAACTTTCCATGTTTTTTTTATTTAATGATTTAAGTGCTTTTTATATTTAAAAAATCTGATAAAGATAAAATATGTAGAGGAGCTACATATTAATGTAAAAAACATATGTGTACACTAAAAGTAAATTACGCTACTCTAAAATGCATGTAGTATCATGGCCTTTGATGACATTGTTGTCAAATGAGATGGTCATTTTTTTAATGCTTGATAACTATTACGTTTCTATAATAGTAATAATTGTCTCATTTTTCAAATTTTAATAAAAACGAAAATTATTATTTTAAAAGTGGTAGCAATTAAGCTATATATATTGATCTTAATCAAGATACATTCAAGATCAATACTCTGGTACCAAATGTGTTCAAATTTGGTTCAGTATGTTGAACGATTTCTTGATGACAAGATTTGGAATGTTTATATATATATATATATATATATATATATATATATCACACGAAATTTAAAATTACGCAGGTTTCGATCTAATATGATTTTCAAATGCCCTACTTTACTTAATTCTCACCTGTCTTTTAAAATATTCCAACAATTCATCTAAATGCGTACGGCATCGATCATTTTCCCTTAAGGGGTCTCAAGACTCTTAAAGCTTCAAAGTTTTCGAAATTTTAATTTTTGTAGATGTTAAACTGCTATTTTTTCTGAACATTTTGACAGAATTGTTCCCTTTAAATTCCAATTAGAACAGAAGTTATGGCTTTAAAATTATACCCGCTGAATAGCTGAACTGGCGTTTCCGACACTTTGAAGTAATTTTTCTCCAAATGACATTTTTGGCATAACGCGCAGGATATCTCAAAAACTTCTGAATATGTTTTCATGGAATTTTCAAAGCATATGTTTCATGTTAGCCTCCATAAACTGAACCTAAAATTTTCTTTTTATTGTTCATAAAAAATATTTTTTTAGGTGATTATGCTGTTGAATTTTTCAAAATTATATATTAGCTAAATGTAACTTTGTATTAAAAATATAAAAGTACTTTAAATACAAATTTCTTTAGGTTCAGAGTAATTATTGTAATCTGAAGTATAAGTAGGTAACACAATTTTCATTTTAGATGCAAAATTTATTTTGCAATCCTGCGCGTAATCTGTTATGCCAATTTTCTGTGCGTCGAATGCCTGACAGTTTGGAGCCCCCTGTAAGTGCTAATTCTGCATCTTGCAATTTTTTAAATACATGAAGCGAAAGAACATACTTATATCTTTCTTAAAATTCTTTTATCTGATTTGAACCTAGATTTACTTACCTAGACATTTGAATCACATCCGTGGTACCAAAGTATTAAATCCCATCCTCAAAAATTTTCATTTCACATGAAGAAGATCTGATATTAAAAATCATATTAATGTCATCTGAAGAGGCAATATACATATTCCCATTTCTCTCCCAAATTCGAAATTCGAAAATCGAAATTTTCGGATAATCGAGGATGCTTCAATTATAGATTAGGGCGAAGTATATGCAATATTTCTTATCATGGTAACAGGTGCTTAATTAAAATAAAACAATAGAGATGTAGAAACAAGAATAAATTACCTGAATTTTAATGTTGATATTAAGTACCTTTTACATATATCACAAAGGTTTCAGAAAATCTTTTGTTTGTCGCAGTTTCGATTGCTTTTGCTTTGAAGCTCTATCACGGAGTTTTTTAATATTATTAGCTCACCCGTATCACAGTCTTTCTGCTGCTCCGACCATGCCAAACCTTTTGAAAACATTCAAAAGTTTCAGAATTGCTAATTTGTTCGTTTTCTTCGTTCCATTCCGCAGCTTATGGGAGCTCAAGTTAAATTCAAACGAACTCTAACAAACGGGATTGAAAATATTTATATGTATTCGTAGTTCGGAAATGACCTCTTGCACACAAGGAATATAATAGATTAAAAAAAAAGTTTTAAAAATGGATTTCGGTAAACTGAGAGTTTTGGATAAAAGAGGTTATACTGTAGAACAGATCGAGCCTGCACAATGGGAGTCAAAATTACGTCTCTCGCTCGAGATTCTTTCTATTTATGCTCGAGACATAACGTATATGTGTAGATGTGCATGTACGTGTGTGTGCAAAGTGCACTGTATACATCTGTGTTTGATTAGAAAATGTCTAATGTTGATGGTAACATGATATACATTTATTTTGAATATCGGTTTCATCAAACAGTATTTTGAAAGTACAAATGCAAAATTATATAAACATTATAATGTGAAACATGATTACTAAATTACTGATTCTTGGTCATTCATATACAAATTCGGTTTGCGTTTTTAACATCTTCGATTTTTACACATTTTTATATTTACTATTTATTTCATTCTGAATTTATTTCCTGTAGTTGTATAACATTTACATAATAATAAAAGAGTTCATATTATTTTTATACTCATGTATTACATATAGGCAAATATATTTCTTGCTTAAAATGTGCAATTATTTAACATAATGAAATTAATACTGAAATTATTAATAAATTAAAACATAAGCATCTAAATTTATTTAAAATACAATAAAATGGTGTAAATTATTTATTTCTTTTTAAATTTTCATTTTAGAATACAAAATTAATGTTGTGTGATTATTTAGATAAATAATTCACAAAATCTTTAATTAAACATATAAGATTTATAACAGAATTTGCATAAATTTTGTATCGTGACTTTCCGCATATAGTATCATGTCATAATATCAAAAGACTTTTTTCCCGCAATTGAATGTTATTTTAACTATACTATCTTTAGTAAAAGTTAAAAGGCATTCCTGCATTAAAACAATCAGTTCCCACAATCTGTTTTTCTTTGGTTTATTTTTATTTATCTTGCTTTGAGCTAACAAAAATTCATGACACCTCAAAGGATTTGGTTGCTACAATTTAATCCAAACCTCTGAATTATCCACGAAGCAAATATATCTTTGTTTGACTTTTATAAATTTTCGTTGTTGTTGAAACATTTTACATTTATTTGTTTTATGTATATATATATATATATATATATATATATGTGTGTGTGTGTATATTGACAATTGGTTGAAACGGACAGACGTGCATATATGTTACTAACATATAGTACTGTAAAAGCCGGAAATCAGGTAAATCCTAGGTTTTATAAGCAATACCTAGCATGTAATAAATCGAGTTAGAAAAACCCGAAATGGGCTTTTAAATGCTTCTAAGTCGGGCTTTTACCCAAACCATTTCGCTAAATGCTATAATTTACGTATTCTTTTTGCTGGAAATACGAAATGAGTCCTAAGCTTAGTATAAAATTTGGGAAATGCGTGATTAACATATTTAACTGTCTTATGCAGATATATGGTATACTAATTAAAATATTTGCTTACTTTTATTTATTCTATCTGATTTGATATGTTATTTATTTGATTTCTTATTTTTATTTGTTATTTGTATTTATCTTATCTCATTTGTTATCTTATTTATCGATCTTATTTGTTATTTTGATTTATTTATTTTGATTTATTTTAACTAATCAACTTTAATAATCCTTAAATAATTTGAGTTGAATAGTAAATTATAGTGGCGACACAGTTGCAAAATCACATGTAAAACAGCTGATATAAGTGTGGGTTTCTTTCTCTCGGGAACCACGGATGCTATTACTATGTTTTAATAGGTTTGGCAGTAGCTAAACTATAAATTAATTAACACATATTGGACAAATGCACCATAAAATATAATAAATAATTCAAAATTTTGATTCATCTGATCTCAGTTCATTATTAATTGCCGAAACGTCAGTGAAGGCTTACTGTGGAGACACGAAAAGTTTTGATTTCCGTTTGTCTGTCTGTCTGTCTGTCTGTCTGTCTGTCCGTCTGTTCCGCGATAACTGCCGCAAAAAGCATCCGATCGGCTTGAAATTAATGTGGCATGTTGATGAGGTACTCGGACTTAGCTGTATGGTTTTTGGTTAAATTTGGTTCATTCGTTCGGGAAATATAGAATATTTTATTTTGCTCTGTAATGCTTTTCAATGGCAAGTCAGACGATTTTCAAATTTTCATTTGTTGAAAGAAATGGCTCATATAAAAAATGGATTTAAATGGTAAATTTTTGATGCTGAAATTTTTAAATAAGAGTAGTAAATTATTCCTATTAGTTTGCAATTTTGTCAAAACATTTGTCAGAGCTTTTAAATTAGGTGTATAACTTATGATGGAATTTTATACATGTGTTCGAATAATATAAAACATTTTATTTTATGAATTTACTTATATTTCATTTTTTTCTTTTAACCGTTGCGTAGCAACTATATCTCATCTAAAAATATCATAAATGTGAAAGTATGTATGGTTTTTAAAGTCAAATCAAAGTTAAAAGGAATGAATTAATGAATGCCTTTGTATAGATATTTGCATATAAATTGATTTAAACGCAGAAATGAAAATAGCATTTATATACTATATAGAATATCTTTATTTATGTATTCAACTATTTTGATTATAAAGGAAAAAGTTCGTTATTTTCATACAGAATAAACTGACATTATTCTATTAAACTTTATATACTTTATTGTTGCCAAAAAAAAAAAAAAAGGGAATAACAATTTCTCCCAAAGAGTTCATTTTAATTTGTAAGATTTTCACGTGCAAAGGGAAAATGCAGCAAATTACAAATAATAAAAAAGATAAATAGGACAGGAATGAATACATATAAACATTTCACACCAAATACCACCTAAATTAATTTTTGTAGTGGTATTTTCCCACACTACGAAGAAAGATTCCTCGATTTACACGATTTTACTTGGCCTGCCTTTTCTCATTGTTTGCGATTTCATTTTCGCAATTGCGTATATTAATTGGCAAAAAAATTTTACATTTTTATGACTGAGATATATGTAAGGCCATACAAATAAGAAATTCCGTATTGTTTCCTATAAAATGTGATAAAGTGTTGGTTAACTATATATGTTTCTATTAAGAGGAGCAGGGCTGCCAAGCCTCCGGCGTTCTGGATACCAGTATTTTAATACAAAAAATGTTACTTTATTTAATTGAAACATTTGCGCGATTTAAAAGAACAACATTTTCTGTAAGGTAATAGTGTTGTGCAAAAAGCCTGAGACTTGCCATGTCTGGTGGTGAGTGAAATGTTTTATTTAATGCATTTATCTCTATTTTAATGCTACGTGAACAACGTCCCGTGTAACAGCTTGTAGAGTGTAAAATAAATTATTAAAATAATCCCTATTACGAAAAATGAAACAAAATGCCCGGCTAAGGGAAATAAAAGGTTAGTTAATCTTTCGTAATTTGACCTGAACATAGGTGTGCATCAAATTTCAACAGTGTTTGTAACATCACGATTTTAAATTAAATGTGGATACTATTAAAAGGCTATCACAAAAAATACTTAACGGCGCCATATCACGTTTATCTATTTAGTCAATTGGAAGTGGACACGATGATGAATTATTAACCGTTAGGTTTAGAACTCCCCCTACTTTAGGGTGATTTTAGTAAGTTAATGCTAACGAGTACATTTTTAGATATTTAGATTAGATCTTAGATATAAATATTGCAGAATGGTAATCAAAATTATTATTAGATTTCTAAATTAGATGTCTCAGTTTACATTTCCAAAAGTTCTTTATCCATTAGATACAGATGTTTGTGGTTAGCAGGCAAGTAAATACTGCTGTATGGATATTAGGATAACGTAAAATGCTTGACCAAATTGTTGCTTATCCTTATAAATCGCTGTGTAAAAATGAATCTAAGATATAGGATAATCATTAACTCAATCAATAGAAAATTACAAATGCAAAATAAATTACACAACGGGGGGTTCAGGGGGGGGCACCCCCCTGAAGAAATTTGCTTTATTATATAAAAATTACTAGAATAAGTAGCTCGTGAGAATTTCAGAATATCATTACATAACAACGTGTTTAATTTAACGCTTCTAATGTCTGAAAACATCTAAATATTTTTTTCTCCTTCTATAAATGTTTGTGTAATTTAAAAGTTTAAATTTTGTTTTTGTAGAAAGATTAATATTAAGCAAAATTTGCTAAAAACAATAAGTTGCAGAGATGACGTTGAGGCTCTTGATCTGCAGATTTACTAGTGTTATATTGGGAAAAATCGGTTTTGTTGCATTTTAACACTATACAGAGAGGGAACAGTGTTATCAAATCTGGCACGCTATTTTATTCAGAAATTTCGAGTTCACACCAGAAAATATTTAAAAGTAATTTTAATTTTATTTATTCAGGAAATATTTATAACTAGCTGACCCACTCGGCGTTGCCAGTAAAGGATATATATTTTTAATTAATCTGAAATTTGTCTGACTTTATATCTTTAACTCGATTTTGTCTGAAATACGCACTCGCTCACTACGTGACAATGGAGAAGAAGTTGAAAAGAATTGAGATTTGTATTGTGCATTTTTCTCATAATTTTGGGGGAATTGTATGGAGTAGTAATGAACAAATTAAAACTTTTAAATTCCTTCTACTGATGAAAAAAAGAATTAAGAGGAGAGGAGTGAATGCTTCGTAATGTATAGACCAAAACCTTTAAAACGATATGTCACATGAAAACATTTCATCCCCCTCCTCCCACGAGTAAAATGCCACCTAATAGTCTGGGGTCGAAAATAGACCCCACCAATCGAAGGCCCGTGAGGAGTAAAAGCCTTCGGTAAAGCCTTCAAATGCGGTCGAATCTTGCTTTAGCTTAATTAGGAATTGAGTTAGAAAATTGACCCCCAGGGGGCAAGTGTGAGTGATTGTTGAATAAATGTTCATAATATGAAAGAGTGGTCCGAGGTTTTTCCGATGATATATCACATGAGGGTTCGTGAAAGGTTTCAAAATTGCCCACCACCCATGAGGACACTCACGTGCCGCTGGAATATACACTCTTTGAAATTTTTATATTTATTGAAAAATATTTATCGGAGTTCACTGTCAGAAAACAACATATAAAGGATACTCATTGCAGACACCGCAATGGTTTTAAGAAAAATTATAGCTCCCTCTCCAACCACCGAAATTCAACTCTCCCACCTTCTTTAAAATTTTAAAATGTTTTCAAATATCTCAAATGTTGAAAAAAGATCCCAAAAAAAGAAGGTAAATCAATAATTAGTGGACAAACGCTTTTGTATAAAACTGTACTGTTTAAAAATTTTCACCCCCCTCCTCCACTATATTCAACTCGGCCTTTTTCCGTAAAATGTTTATGTGTTATCAAAAATCTGAAATTTTAAAATCGATCGATCCAAAAAAAAGAAAGTAAAATAAAGATAATTAGTGGGGTAAGTTTAGATTTAAATAATGCGTCTTTTATAAGTCTTTCCTTTTCTTTTAAAAAATCGATTTTTCGGTTAAAAAAATCACTTTTAAATTTTTAAAGAAAATTACACATTCGTAATCGGCGTGCAAAATTAACCACACATGCGTATGTTTAGAATCTCAAAATAATGTATTTTTAAAATTCTGATACACTTCAAAAGAATACTAGTCTAAAAAGTATCTGTGGCTTTTAGTTTTTATTCCATATCACGCGTCTGACTTGTCGGCCTTTGAAACACCTGCTCCCTAAGGCTTTCGAATGTTGTATGAAAGATTTCTCAAAAAACTGTTTCTTTGAACAGAAATAAAAATAGATTTTATTAATTAATTTTTCAACTTTCTACAGTAGTATAAAAATAATTTTTAGAATTTCTGAAAAGGGGGGGGGGGGTGTCTGGCTGTGTAATTTTTGAGTTTTTAGGCGCGGTTAATTGAAGATAAAGCCCTTTGTTAAAGGGTCTTGTACTTTTGCACGCGTCGAAAATTATCGAAAAACTTCAAAGTTTGAATTAGTTTATCTTTAAAACCTTTTTATGTACAAACATGAAATTTTGGATATTGTTTAAACAGATTATGCTTTGTAATATGCTACCATTAGAAATTTATTAGACTTTTACAGAATATGTGTATTGTTGAAATTAAATAGCTCTTTTTTTTTACTCCAGAAGTCATTTCGTGCATGATAACTTGAGAATGTATGTATGGATTGTCATGAAATTTGGTAAAGATATTAAACAAATATGTATGTTTAAAATAAGCTACTTTTAAGTATTTACAATGATAATATTTTTAGTTATGACTATTTTTATTCATTAAAAATATAAGAAATGTATTTTTTTTTTTTTTTTTTTTTTTTTTTTTTTTACAAAAATACTTTTTATATAGTTAATAAAATAATTTTGGCCTAAGAGTAGGTCATTTTAAACACGCATATATATTTATGATATTTACTATCTTTACCAAATTGTATCACAATCCATACATACTTTTTCAAGATATCATGCGCGCAATGACTTCTGGAGCAAAAAAAAAGCTATTTTGATTTAAACAATATACAAATTACTTAAAATGCTAATAAATTTCTAATGACAGCATATTATAAAACATTATCTGTTTAATCAATATCCAAAATTTCATGTTTATACATAAAAAGGTTTTGAAGATAGACTAATTCAAACTTTGAATTTTTTCGTTAAATTTCGTCGTGTTTAAAAGGTACAAGACCCCTTAAAACCCCCCAGTACATTTATTGCTCTAGGAACGCTGTAATTCTATTAATCCCCGCCTCTCTCTTTCAGTTTTCGAAGAAATATTCTGCGGTTTAATAAAAATTTATGCTTTTGTTGAATTATGAATACCTTTCCATTTTTTTTTTTTTTAATTTGGGTTTTTTAAATAATTTCTCAACTAATGATTAGACTTTAAAAATTCTGAATTTCAGATGCATCAGGAGACCATTTGGTCTAGTTTCTGAAACGTTTTAAGTCTCCTACATGCAACAGATTTTGCTAGTCATCGCAAACAGACATAGACACAGGTACACAGAGCGAAATTTTATTTTATTAGTATAGATTATGAAAACAAAGAATAACTATACAAACTTTTTGTGGAGAATTAATTTAGTTCTTTAACTATAGTTTTAATAATGACGCATGAATGCGTCCAGCGGCCTGTATACTATTAGTGATGGTATAATATATCATACTTAAAATAACCTAAATATTCATACCTTTATACATAAAATAAATACCCCTTACAGAAGTGCACTACATGTTTTCTATGGACTATAGAGTGCATAGCACATATCTTTCATTTACAGAGAAACTCAAAATAATTTAGCTAAAGGAAAATCATGAACTGCTATCAATAATTACTAGAAGTGCGATTTTCTCTGTGGTATCCTTAAATTGATCTAATTTTTAATGTGTTAAGCGGCGTGTATAAATACATTAGATCGCATATAGGATTTCACGAAAGCTTCGCGCACATAACCGGATATGGACAGCAAATGTTAAAAATGGATTTTTACTGAGTTATGTGCCTTTTGTGGTTGCTTGTTTGATATTTAATTCCATTCTAGTAAATAATGAAATAATTAATAATATAATATTAACAACGGAAGGTGTTTTATAATCTATTTCTGATGCATGAGTTTTTGTTCACCTTAAAATGTGTTGTTCAATTGCATTTTTGATACATTTTACGTTGTTCATATGAATATTCTATACATCGATGTAGATTTTGTTTGCCTGCTTTTTTTATACTCAAATATCATACTGGATTATATAAATCAATTTTACTAAATAGTTGTATTCTATGCTTTAGATAAATACTGAAATCTCTTTAAAGATCTGTTTTTTTTTTTTTTTTTTTTTTTTTTTTTTTAGCTCAGAGGCCACCAAAGCCTGCGAGCTACTGTGCCCGACGATTCTGTATGTAAGTGTGTACCTACATGTCTACGTATGTACGTACGTAACGCGATAACTCTTGCTATATACATCCGATTTGCTTCAAATTTCTTTTCTAAGTTCACCCTGATAAGGCGTTTCCCTGATTAGTTTTGTGGGTTCATTGATTAAGAATAAAGGAGGGGGGTACGGGGCGTTAATTCCCCCTTAACTTAGATAAATGGGTTTTCATGCAGAATTATGAGATTTGCTTCAAATTTGGTATACCGGTTAATTCTGATAAGTCGCTTCCCTGATTAGTTTTGGAGATTCATTAGTTAAGTATAAAGGAGGGTACGGGGCTAATCCTCCCCCCTTAACTTAGATAAATGGGTTTTTCAGGCAGAATTATCATATTTGCTTCAATTTGGAATACCGGTTAATTCTGATAAGGAACTTCTCTGATTAGATTTGCGGTTCACTGTTTAAGTATAAAGGGGGGACGTGGGTTAATAACCCCTTAATTTTAATAAAGGGGTTTTCCTATCCGGTTTGCTTCAAATTTGATATACCAGTTTAGTCTGATAATGCGCTTCCCTGATGAGATTTGGAGGCACATTGGTTAAGTATAAAGATGTGAAACAAGGGGGGGGGGCAATACTCCCCATTAATTTATCTTTAATAATATATGATTAGTGTGAATATCCTGTGAGCTCAATACCATCAGTTTACCATCAGTTACTTTTCTTTTTATATATCTTAATTTGTTGCATCAGTCGTCTGCGTCAACCTTAATGTTTTAAGCTAAATTCCGATTTCAATTCTAGCGAAAAACTAACTAATATTTGGATTGCTGCTTTTCTTATATTTATTTTCAAATAAAATAAAATAAAAATACACCAATTAATAACACCTTAGAAACAACAAATCAAACATTTCATTAAAATATTTGTCGGTCTGTCCTATATCCAATTAAGATAAACTACAAGTATGAAAATGTAGTTTTTTCGCTATCTATAGTATACAGCACCTTGTAACTACAATCTAACTACACTAATATTGGTTCACTGTTAAAATGTTGCAGCAAAATCAACCGTTTTTATATAAAAGAGCAATTTATTTTTATTCAGATCAATGAGAATATGTCACTATATGGTCAGGTAACTATTATCAATAAAAAAATTGTGAATTACTGGACAATTTTTGACAGTGCATACGACAGAACTAAGATGTAGATTTTTTAGCTTTTTATTATATTAAAATATATATATATATATATATATTTGTGCAATAAAATATTATATTTATACGCGCTGCTAAAATTTGCAGTTTTAAATATAGCTTAATTCTTTTTTCTTTGAATGCTCAATATCTTTACCATTCTTCTCTGTTTTTCAAAAAACGAAAATACTCATTCCATCTTTGCTAAAAACCTATTTATATTTCATGCATTCATTTCAAAAAGTTATTAAATAAAATCAATAAATCGTTATTCAGATATAAAAATGGTCAAATTTTATTATATTCGAAAAAACCTTTTGCTGCAAAAGTTTTTGTACCTTATAAAAATCATCGACTGGTAAAAAGATCAAGTAAAAAATTTCGTTTCAGTCGCTTGTTTTATCTCTTGCATTGAGCTAACAAAAACTAAAGGAAGCTAAAAAGATTTGTTTATACTTTCTTGATCTAACCCTTTCAATACCCTATGGGAAGAACTCACTTTTATTTGAAATTTCAAACATTTGGAAAGAAGTTATTTTTTTTCACAATTTTAAGGTAGAGAAATGGAATATGCTAAAAAATTCTGTTATCACTAACGATTCCAAAATAAGTAAATTTAGTTAAAATATCATGTAGACTCATTCTTCTAATCAATTGAATGTAATTTTTTAAAAATAAATATCTGTAAGAAGAACGGTAATATTAATGCTTGTATAAAATCTTCTATGGCAGAAAGTTTCTAGATGCAGAAGTTACACCTATACAAATTTAATTTACCATCGTAATTATGTTTAATTCCGAATAATTTATCTTAAATTATGTCATTATTAACTAAAAGAAGTCCGAAATGATTTTTACTAATTTATAGACAATAAATAAATAAATAAACGTTTTATTTCAGAGTTTCACAACGTTTCTGTGCACACTGTTAAAAGAAAAACGACATTTTTACAGTACAAAGTACTGCTCTCGCACACTGCATCTCGCGCGCAAACTTGATCACAGTGGATGTGTTGTATCTTTCTTTGGTTACCTGACTATATTAACATGGAAAATATAGTAGTTGCGTAAAATTAACAGCACAATGTGCTGAAAAAATGCGTCCAAATTGCCAGCACATTGTGCTATTAGTTTTACGCAACTACTGTATTTTCATGTTAATATAGTCAGGAAACCAAAGAAAGATACAGCACATTCACTGTGATCGAGTTTGTCCTGACAAATCTACAGAGGTTTTTTTGCAGTGTATTTATTTCCTAAAGGATGTCTGAAGACATTTTTATAGAACATCCCTTAGGATGAGTTTACATATGAATAAAAAATTACAATATAATTTTTCAAAAGCTTTCAAAATTTGTTTAAAAGATGGATTTTCATTAGAAAAAGTCATTATTTTAGAAAAGACTATTGAACCAGTAGCTGAACGCATATAAAAAAATTATTGGTGTCCTTAAAATATTATATTAATTTTGTTTTCATTCTATATTTTTTTATTTGTATGATAATTCAGTATAAAAATTTTCACATATGTTTAAAAATATATCCAATTCACGTTTGGAAAGATTTTAATTTACAGTTGATCAGTGTTTCTGATTTCACTTTTACTGTCCGTCTATCGGAGCTTCAACTCTCATAAAGATACTCAGATTGAAACAAAGCTAAAAAATGCTATGAAAGTGATAAAATACTTTTAAAGCTCCATTTTTAAACAGAAATCAATCATTCATATTTTTTTTTTTTTCAAATTTCGGATAATCTTCTTACCCGCGGATAAATAAAATTGCATTCCTTTAGCGTTTTCTTAGGAATTAAGTAAATACGAAGAAAATCAACCTCACAAATATTCTTTAAAATAAATTTTTACAGTAGACCATATTATTGGCATAGCACGTATTTTAATTTTTTTTTTTTCAGTTGTATGAGAAAATGGTAACAAAAAACGTAGTAATCTACTATTTTCCTTTTACCTTTCTACCACACAGGTAAGAGGCAGATTGATGGAGACGGATTGTTTTGATTCGGCGTGATGTTATAAGTGCAACACCGAAACCGATCAAAATTCAATCCAAATACTCGTTTGTGTGCATATCACATTGAAAACCTACCTTCAATGCATACTGCATTTCCCTGTTGATGATTAATTGTGCATGGTAACACGTATTAAAGGAGCCATAATAAATTTATTCTAACCGTAGTACTATAGCACAACACTGAATTACAAAATCATAATATTTAAATTAAGCATATGATATACTTAAATTGGTATAAATAAAATTTAAACTTTAGAAGCTCTACCCCCTATTTAAAGTTTAAACGCGTAGCGTCAATACACTGCTTTTGACCGTTACTCTTAATCTTCGTGCATTTTATAGCAGTTTTTTTTTTTTTTTATAAACAAAACTTCTAATCCCCAGTTTATTTTCTTTATATAATGCTAAAGACTAATTTCTTTGAGTTAGTTACATGGCGTAGTAGCAGCTGTATGGAAGATAATTGGAGAGTTTGCCTTGAAGTTATTCTCAAAATTGTGAATTAAAACTGGGGTAAATTTAGATGATGTAGGACCTTCATGCTTTTAAAATTCTACTGATTACATTTTTGAATATCTCTTAACTATTCGATAAATTTTTAATTTTTATTTCTCCTTTATTTTGAAAATAGTTAACTGCCGTGGTTTTATATCTTACTGGAATGCAATTCTAGCAATTAATATTCATAATATTGGGTTATTTATATCGATTACTTTTAGAATAATTCAAAACGTTAATTTTTGTTTTACAGAAAAGTTAAATAGTTTTTATAAAGAGCTCTTATATTTCAGATAGCAATTTTTTTTTTTTTTTATGCTTAAAGAATATTTAAAAATATACTTTCAAATTGCGATAATATATCTCCTTTTTAATAAAACGCAGATATAAATAAATTTATTTCGAAAAATATTCAAAGGTCAAATACTTTTTCAAAGCAGGTTCTCTTTTCGTATATTCTATCTTAGCAATCAGTGTCTTACCCTTTTTCTTTACTTTTGTGTAGAAGATTATGAATTGAGTTTTCTGTTTATCCTAAAAATGTATGCAAAATGGTTCGAATATTATTTCCATTTTTGGGGTGAATGTTTGAAATACATTAAAGACATACTTTTTTGAGATTGCTTTACGGTTATTGCTTTAAGCTTATTGTACAAGTAAATAATGAGAATCTGAAAGTGACAGCTATTTCATTTGCAAAATATTTTCTTATAGTATTTGCATATATGTCTATTTTTCTAAAATCTAAAAATGCACATGGAGGTTTAAAATAAAAAATACCCGAGTTTAGCTATGTTTAATATACATTTATGTAGCAGCTGAACTTTTTTCAAAGTAAATTGTATTTAAAAAATAAATTCGAGAATTAATAACACTATTATGATGAACTATAACTTTACATTTCTATAAGTTTTTGAATATTTAATATTTTCTCAAATAAAATATTTCTTTCAAAAACTAGATGATAACTTTATCTTATACATACTCTGCAGTGCCCATACAATTAGGTAAAATTATTCAAAAGCTTAACTGATACATAGCTACTTTAGTCAAAGAATTTTCAGTGTATATATACTCTGTATATATTTATTGTTATTTATATCATAGTTCTGAAGTTATAATATATATATATATATATTTAAGTTGTTTTAGCATAATCACTTGTATGATCAGGCATTCTTTTAAACTAAAATTAAGCAGAAGTAAATTATTTTATGAACTTAAATAAGCTTATATATTAGACTTCAGTAAAATAAAAAGTCCGACGAACAATTTTGAAATTTATTTTTATGGAAATTTCCATAAGACTGTATTACCTTCCCAGTTGGATTTTACTTATTATTAATAACATACATTTCTTCACATGTATTTAAACGTTAGCATCTGGTAATTCTAAGGTTCATGTATAAAGATTTTGAAACAATGTTGATTCTCTCAAACTCTTAAAACCACGTCAAAGTAGCTTATAAAATGATGCTTCTCAAAATTTATATTCTAAACTGTTTGATTAGTGCATAAATAATAGAATAGTGCATGAATAATACACAAGAAAATTGTTTAAAAGTGACTATAATTTCCCTGGCTTTAATTTGTGTCCGCAAATCAAATCGGATCCATATTTTGTTAAATAAAAGGAAACTCAAATCATTTTGCTGGTCAAAGCCTCAGATTATGTTTTTAGTTCTTAAGATTAGTTTTCTGTTATAAGCGTTAATGTTATAAATGTTAATTATAAATTATTTATAAGGGCTACAAATGTGTAAATGAACTGTTATAATGAACTGTGTAAATGAAAGAAAAATATCGACATATATTGTTACTGATTATTGATAAATCGTACAAAATTCAAAATAACCAAGTTATAGCTAAACCTGTCTTTTGTTTGACTCGGTAAAATGCAAATAATACCATACATATAAAATTAAAAAAGGGGTATTTGATAGAGAACATAGTCAAATTTTCTACATTAAGGTTACATTACCTTTCTCTAAACTTTTCGCCTCTTTAACAACTAATTTGTTAAAAAATTGTTTATTATTTGTTGAAAGTAAAAGCTATTTACATAGAAATTGACATAGGAATTGAATTTACGATTTTTCGGTTTCTTTTCGTTTTTTCCATAATGCACTGAAAATATCACTTAACGAAAAGCAAATTCCTCTCAGTGTTATGCCACGATTATTATAGTTGAACAAATGTACATGTATGTCATATATGCTCTCTGATTTTTAATCAACTGTAACATTTTTGGCTAAGCAGCAAACATAAATATTGTTGCTTTCTCATGATTTACAGTAGACACTCTAAATTTGCAAACACCAAAAGCTACAACCAAGATTCTCATTTATCTTGTAATTGTTTGACACAACCTGAATAATAATTAAAAAAAAAAAAACACACCTGCCGGGAACTAACGCGCAACGTTCAATTTGAGGTAAGCACACAAAGTTATATATATATGTATGTATGTATATACATATGCTGTTTTGACTTCAAATTCATTGATCAGTATATTTATATTTTGAATGTAATTGAAATAAATTCCTTTTAGTATGTTAACATTCATAAAACAGAATATGTGAATTCTAATATTCACTTTTTTCGATCTGCTTCACTTGTCATCGCAGTATTTCTGACATATTAGTCTTGTGTCGATCAAAACCTAAAGCGTGAGATTAATTTTTATGAAGGAAAATAAGTTTAAAGAATGATTCTTTGAAACTAATGAGTGAGTCACAGTGGCATTAATTGCAATTGGCAGGTTTAGTGATATAATATTATAATTTGAACACTGCACTTATGCATGCTAATTGGATAGGAAAACATTTAATTTATCATAAAACTTAAATTAATAATTCAAGTTGTTAACAAGAATTACTAAATTTATTAGATAGATTGTATTTAGTCATTAAACAAATATTCAGAATATTAGTTTTTTAAGCTCCGGGTCCCCTGGGCTCCTTTAACTTTGTATGCACTAAATTGTTAATAACTGGACCCTTTTTTATCCGATCGTCTTCCTTTTTGGGGCCCATTTTTCATTTAATTAGTACCCCATATTTCTACATTACTGTTAAGAATCTGACTCTTCGAGGATTCGGGACTCCTTGAATTTTTTGTGCCATAAATTGGTAATAAATTGCCCCTTTTTAATCTGATCACCGCATTTGGGTACAATTTCCATTTAGTTATTCCCCTGTTTTTACATTCCACTTAGAACCTAAGGGCCCACTAGGGCCCTGTTGGGGACCCCTTGAACATTTTGTGTGCAGTGCACATTCACCGTCTAATTATGCTATCCTCTCAGTGTATAACGTTAAAATTTGGTCTTGGACTTCTCTCCCCGGGATGACATCCTTATATTTTTATTGAGGCCCTAGGACCATTTTTAAGACATTTCCCTAAATTTTTACGCACTTCTTTAAAATTTAATTTTAATGACTAATTTATACTTTGTGTTTAATTTCGATTAATTGAAGAAATAGAGCGCTAAGTACTAGGACCTTTTGCAATGTTTTCGTCTTAGTGCATGCCCTCAGCTACTAGTTGGCTATTTTTGGACCCATATTATAGCTAGCTCCCTTAAAAATTTTCTGATTCACTATCTTTCTATTTAAACAACTTCTTATGTCCTCAAGCTACTCTATGAAAAACAACAAACAATCTAAGATTTCAGCTACCACCAATTTTGAATATTAATCGTCTTCTTGCGGCCCTAGGTGCAGCTTTTTTAAAAATGATCCTATTCTCTTGCAATTTTTAACACAGTTCTAGGGTCCCCCGGCTCCTTCATACACTACAAAAATTTTTCCTTATGCCCCAGCAACCACCTTTTCCGGATATTAATCTTCGTTTTCGCATCAAACTGCATGTACTCCATACAGCCGTAAATTAAAATTCACGTTACTTTTATAGGCAAGTTGTTACCTTTAGAGGCGGTGGGATTTCATCAGTAAATTAAATATCGCGTTAATATTAAAGGTAACTTGTTAAATTTACAGGGGTACCTTGCAACGCTTGTGGACGCATTCTTTACTCGGGTTCTATGGGACCGATTTTAACTGAAATTTGTTCATTCAACTTAGATTACATCTACTTTCTGTATTTTGAAAGTTTATTATACACTACTGTTACCACTGTTTTCGAGTATTAACCTCGCATTTTTCGTAGGTACTACGGGCGCAATTTCAACAGAAATATGTTCATTCAACTTATATTGTTTTGGAAATTTTAATTTTACTTTCCACTGGCAGACGGCACTTTCTTATTTCGTGTTCTATGGACCCTTTTACTACGTGTTTGGCTAATTCATCTTTGTTTTCGATTACCTTAAAAGCGTGTGGAACACTCCCGGTATACGCTGCTTTTAAAGCTGGTACCAAGGTCACAGGTTCGTTTGGAAAGAGCTTTTTTGTGAACACAGTAGACGTTGCCGAAGGCATTGTAACCCCAGAAACTAAGTTCATTAAAATCACTGTATGCTGCGTTATTTATGGTGAACTACAAAGTTATGTTTTATTTATAAAATATCTATTTTATTATACTTAATATATTATACTGATTCCACTGAATTTTTATTTAAGTATCTAAAAAAAAATGTAAACGAAACAAATTCATAAAGTGTTATAAACATACAGTGTAATGTGAAATATCTATCTTTATGAGCACTTTCTTATTTATAGAGTATAGAATTTAAAAATATACACATTTCAAATACTTTGAGCATTTAATTTATTACATCCGTTTTCCGCATAGTTTATTGAATAATTTTAATTATCTCTGGTTTCAATCACATAATTTGGTAGCTAGAAGTTTATACACGTCGTTATTAAAAGTAGTTTTTTTTCTGGTATGCAACCGAGAACAAAATTTTAAGAAGAAGAACATTTCCTTTTATTCAGTGATTTACGTAAATTTTTAATTCGTTATTATTAGTAAAATATGCGAGTGTTTTCTAATTACAGTTTATGTTTTTGTTAACTGTGAAGCAGATTTTGTTTTCAATTATCTTTATAAAAGTTTCAAAAATAAATATTATTACACATTAGATTTTTTATTTCTATCACAGCGTGTCTTTTAACCATGAAACTCCTTTATTTATTAATTCCACATTAAGTATTTAGTATTAATTCCGTTATTATTTATATAGTTTTTTTCTGATAATGTTATGTTTCTGTAGGCACTTTAAAAGTAATATCTACTCCATTTAGTAATATTTAGAAATATTAGGAGGGAAACGAACACAAACCATAAAATGAAGTTCTAAAATTAACTGAATAAGTTCATTGTAGGTAGTTATTTGTTTATAATACGTTCTTTAAAAAAATTGAATTAACCGTTTTTACCATGGATATCAAAAGAACTTTATCTTTAATTAGGTCATTCCCTTCAATACTGAAATTTCATGGATCTATTGATAAAATTACCTGAAAACATGTAATAGGGTATTCCGACCAGTAAGTGAACACACCTCAGTGAATGAACAATTATATATGTTTTAATAGAATAAGGTTTGAAAATCTCCAAACTAGATGGGGTTACAACATTGCCTTAACTCTATTCAAGGAAGCTATCGCATTCATGTTTGGTTACTGAAGTCACATTATTTTACTTTGAGGACATGTTGTATTTTTCGTGTCTGAGAAACACATTGCATCTATGCTGAAATAATAAGCTAAGTGCTTTGTCATTTCATATGTTTGATAAGAATTTACTGTTTTTATTTGCAATATGCACTAATTTTATTGTACATACATTAAATATTATATATTACAGTCATAATTCTAATCGTTTTAACCATTGTAGAATATGTACAATTTGAGAATAGAGATGTTTAATAACTGGTTAGACAAATGTTAAAAATCCAATGAATGAACAGCTGTTCATTCACTGGAAGGAATACATTAGGCTACTTGTCCTAGTGAATGAACTGTTTTGGGCTTTATGTTTTTGTGGCTTTTGATATACCTATAATTTGAATTAAGTGTTTTTCAGCAATAGTAGCAAATAAAAAGTTAACAGATATAAAAACGTAACAAAAGAACAAATACACACACATTGTTAAAGGTAATAATTATTGATGATATTCAAATCTTACTTTTTCTATGTTTTTGGATGATTAATAGAAATATTCTTACTGATGACAGAGAAGATTCCTCAAAAAGGAAAATATGGAGGTTCAAGTACTCTATAGAGGACCTTTCAAACGCTTTACAGGCTATAAAGGTCAGCTCAGCTCAGATAGAAGAAGGCATCTCTTCATTTTAATATTACAAAATGAACGATTTCTATGAAGCTGCGAGGGAAACCAACTGGAAGTAAGCTTATTGGACATTTCCTGCGTTGCCCTTTGAAGAAGATAAACTCCTTGGACATTGGATAGTTGGAAAGGGAAAATTAGATTTACAATGCATGAGGATCAATTAAAAAGTGATGTTTACAATTTCATGAAAGAGACAGGAAAGAAAAATCCATTTATAGACAAACATCCAGGTGAGAAATGGATGACTCTTTTTTTTTTTTTTTTTTTTTTTTTTTTTTTTAATAGCATCCAAGTTTGGAAATATGAAGTAAGCACCATGACAATATCTGGACCACAGGTCCACATGTGGTGGAAATGGAAGTGGCTTGCAGTAAAGTACAAGATTTGGTATTTTAAGGATCATATGAAATGCATAATAAAAACAGTTGGACTTATTTCTGCAACATCCTCCTGTTCATCTGGAGATATTACTGAAATGGAGAAGTACCGCGCCAATGATTTCAGCAAATAAAATTAGTGTTTTTTTCTGTAATTTACGATTAATTTCAAAATTAACAATGTGACAATTTTTCAAGCTAATTGCTTATTGTTGTGGGTTTAAAAAACCGTAATTCAGTAAAAAGAAGTTATAAGGTATCTGTACAAGTAGTCAAATAAATAAAGAACTGTGAAATTTAAGTATTTTTAAATTTCTGCCTGTTCATTCACTGAAACATTTTGCGTTCATTCACTGGTAACAACTGTTCATTTACTTGGTTTTTGTGCCTATTTCTATTAAGACACCCCTAGCATCCCCAGCAAGTAAAATATAAAACTCCTTTTGTTATTTTTTAATTATTTGTAAACAAATAAATGTATTTGCACTGTCAAACACCAATAGGTACTGTTTATTAAAATATAATTAATCATTTTCTTTTTAAATGTGCTTAAGTGTTCATTTACTGGTTGGTCTACCCTATAAAGTGAATTTCCTTCTAATCAAAGCCGTGTTAAGCTACTGTGCTGCGTGGTACTTTTCAGTGTTAGAAACGAAATATTTATGAAGGTTTTTTTTTTTCATTCAAAACACGAACAAATTGCTAACGGTTAATCAAAATTGGTGAAATTTTCAAGTCAAAAGACAGAAAATTTTTGAAATGACAGAAAAATCACTTCAAATTGCATGGATGTTCCGGTGTTTTCTGACTGTTTTTGTTTTTTAGAGTGGATTCTGCATTCTAAACGGGCATTTTTTCAGTTGTAGTACTGTCTAGATATTAATTTTCGTTCGAAATTTGTATTTGTTAGTTTAATCCCCATGCTTATAATTCTTTTATTCGATTTCCCGTGCTCCATTTTATGTAAATATTTTTTTTCACTATTTTCTATTAAATATTTAAAATTAGCATTTCTGTGTTTCCCATATACAAATATAGAATCATTAACCTATTTTCATGAGCGCACGATAAACATTTGAGAACAGCAGTAAAAATACTGATTACTTTTTTAATTTTCAGACCCCAGTTTACTACCTTTTCAAAAACCTGACATAGATTATCATTATAAATAACTATTTTGTTTTTTCTTTTGACACAAATGGAAACGGCGCTGGGACCATATTTAAAAAAAAAAAATAATAAAAATTCTATCTCACTGGCTATATTTTCGCCTTCGAAATCGACATTATCCTGAGAAGACAATTCAGATACACAAAAACATTAAAAGTTTAATATAAGTACGTTAAAATGTCATTTACATGTATTTGAATTTAAAAGATCTACTATAATGTAGATATTTATTTTTAAAACAATATATTCGGGAAAAAAAATTCTCCTAAATAAAACGTCACTTTCTGTAAAACGCGTCTAGTATCACGCCCAAATGACTGTAAACAAAGCGGTTGCTTTGTTTCGATTCCTATTTCATTTACATACTAAAGTTATATAATATGCTCATTTCTTATAGCTACCGGGTGTCCCAAAAAGGACTGACTGATTTTAAAATTCAATAACTTCCAAACTGTGACAGATATTAAAAAAATTCTTGCAGGAGGGTTATGCATAGAGTTTTTTTTCAGTGATTTTTGATTTCAGTTCGAATTACAAACAATAGATGGCGCTGCGATCAATAGAGGCTAAATTCAGGCTCGAGTTTTGGTACTTCGTGGCCCGGATAATACATTTCCATCTCATTTTTCTGCATGGAGCAACAGAAAGGACCAAAAATCGAACCTGTATTTAGCGACTGTTTCTTACAGCGCCATATATTTTTTGTAATTCAAATTAAATCGAAAATCACTGTAATAAAACTTTTGACTTTATGCATAACCCTCCTGCAAGAATTTTTTTAATATCTGTCACCGTTTGGAAGTTATTGAATTTTAAAATCAGTCAGTCCTTTTTGGGACACCCGGTATGTATTTAATTATTGTACATAGCACAAACATTTTATGTGATTTCTATTAATCAGGAAATAAAATTAAGTAAACGTTTACTTAGAGTCGGTTCTTTTTCTTTTCAGACAAAAAATTATGAGTAACATTACGACTGAAAACGAATAGAAAATGTAGCCATATTCATCTAATCGCTCTAAATTTATATTTCATGAATGAAACAAGAAAGGAAAATCATGCGTTAAGCATAGATTATTAAAAACTTTCCAACACTTCCTGAATGCTTTAACAAAACTTCGTTATTTAGGAAAATAAGGTAAATAAGATACCTAAGTAAACATTTTATAAAACGCATAAAACCTTTGAAAAACCGATTTCAGTAGTCCATAGCCAAATATGTATCCAATTCTTTTGAACAGCCCTGTATTTGATCTCTAGGTAATATATATACTATATAATGGGAAAATTTAGTTTAGCAAGAAAATGCATAACAGGTTGAAATTCATCGTTCAGCAGTTTATAATAATAGATGGAAACATACTCGAATGCTTTTGAACAGCCCGGTAGTTTACTTAGTACCTTTATTACATTTTATTATTTAGATTTAGTTCCTTTATTATATGCTTAAATTTAATTCAAACTAGAACACTGTTAAAACTATTGAAATTACATTTCCAGAAATGATCACACATATTCGGCCATGTATCCAACTCTTTGCGTGACCCCGTATATCATTTTATCTATATTCTACAAATATTTCTTGGTAAACTAAATTTAGTTCAGCGTAAAAATGCATAACTCCTTTAAAACCTACCTTTATGCAATTTATGCTCATACGCAGTATCCTTTACGAATTCATTTCTGTAGCCCTGTATATGAACTATAACATTTATACGCACTTTATAGTATACATAAATATAGTGGAAAAAAGCACATGTCATAATTAAAAACACATTTCGAGCAATTATTACTAATATACAGTAATTCGGATACAATATAATAGTATCTGAAATATTTTCAAATACACCGCAAACAATCCCCCCTATAACATTATGAACGGAATTTTTTTGTGTGGCGCTGTAAATGAACAATAACTATTCTTTGCACTGCATATTCAACATAATGCATATTTTAGTGGACTTCATAAATGAATATCAATTTTACTATGTTTGAAAGAGTGTAACATCATTAAAAAGCATTTGAAACGATTTTTTTCCATTGGCCGTAATTTAACGGAAAACTTTTGACTTTCCCTGTAAATGAACTAAAAGGCTACAAACTTCAATTAAAATAGGCAACGTGCTATGGTAGAGGTCACTAACATCCAAAAATTTCAGAACGATCCGAGCATATTTATGAGAGTTAGAGCGTGGACAGACGGCCAAACGGACAGACAAACCAAAGTCATAAACACTTTTCAACTTTGTTGGAAAGTGTTAAATATTAGTTTCTATTTAAGAGTAATTCCAGACGAAAACGAATTTCACTAAATTTTAAGCAATTTGGATGAATGTGTTGAAATGCTTTTTCTTTATATTAGGGTGATGGTATCTTTTTCTGTTACCCCAATTAGACAATTACTGCTTTCTAAATATGGGGATAGTATTAATGAGTGCGTCAAAGTAATGTCTTTTTTTCTAATTTTTTTTAAACCCCTTAATTCTCGCTCCCGTGATATTCACGGGCTGTTTCTTTTTTACTCAGGCTGTTTGATTCCCAACAGTTTTATAAAATAGTGTAATTGTCTTTATTATGGTACCATATTATTTGTTATTAAATTAAATAAGATGAATATTTCTTTTTCAAAAAAGTGGTACCAAAGAGCAATTTGAAAATATTTAATGTATTTTTTAAGCTACACATTTAATGAAGAATTTTTTCAAACATAGATGTTTATCTGTTGGACCATATGCTTTAAAATCTCTTTGGACTTTTTAAGAATATAATAGGGATAATCCTGGGAATATTATTAAAAACAGAAAAATTAAGTCTCAAAATGGTAAATGCACGTTATGCGCTGGAGCGATTACTAAGCCGGAATATACGATATAAAAAAATTTACCGCATTCTTGTTCCTTTTTTTTTTTTAGCATGGTTTTTGATTGAGACTATGCAATGATATCCGGTTATTGTGTTTCTCTTCATTTTCATGTACATTGACTTATTGGGCATAAGTATCATTTCGGGTTTCAAATCTGGAACAATGACGATACGAGAGCTTTGGGCTTGCGTCTTCTTGAAGATAGATCAAAATCTGTCGTTCATATGTAACACCATATCATTAATGTAATTCGCCCGTAATAATGAAAGTATTCGCCTTGACATAAGTAATATCCTTTGTTTTATCTTTAATAATGACGATTTACAAAAGAAACTTGATATCATCAGTTATATTTTACACTCGGTACAGCTATTATAATGGAATAAAATGTAAAATAATCGGTGTAGAAAGCAAACCATTCTTTCCTTGAAAGATTTTGGAAATAACTGAAGGAGATTTATTCCAGTTTGCTAAAAAAATGCTTTGGCTTGAGGTATAATTTTCAAACATTTAGGTAACTGTTGTGGAAAATACTCGTACATTCTGCGTTGAAATTCTCGGCAGTGAGCAACGTAACTTTTCACATTTTGGTATAATCTGACCTATAGAACTATCGACGAATTTTGTCTCATGTCCTCAGGAACTCAATGTATTCAGTAAATGGTACGCCAAGGAAATGCTCTATAATTTCTAGATGAGGGTGCTTCGGAATGAAGCAGTCTAAAACCAAAACGATATCAATCTGGGCGCAGATGTACATCGTCCGTTTATAGTAACATAATAAAGTATCTATCTATTTCTGAAGCATTTCAAAGAACATTTATCTTTTCATTAAATTTGAATTATCTCCCTGGTGTTATGAAGTCTGTTTTACTTTATTAGGTCTCGGTGAATTGAATTTGACAATGCCAGGATTACAGGCAAATGCAGAAAAGCATTTAATACTTCCCAAACAATCCAATGTACCGCCAATACATGGATAAGATGCTGTTGCTTTATAGAGATTGAATATTATATAGTAAATTTATTAATAATTTAGTGTATTTGTATATGCGCGTACACAACTTTCTTTTAAATTTGTAAAATCATCAGTTCAATTATTAAAATTGCAGATTTTTAAACTATTTTTTTATTACTCCTATTTTTGTTACCTTATTTTGAATTAGGACAGAAATATACCAACATATTAACCCCTTCCTGCATACTGTGACATATATGGCACATACTGAATTTACTATTGTTCTGCATTTGTTTTTAATCACAGAAGTTCCATCTTCCTTGTTCAATACGTCAGTGGATGAGGCATGTGATTCCAACAGAAGCTGCCTCTTTTCGAGCGGATTTCGGCACCAAAAAAAGAGGAGAACGTTGAGAAATTTATAGTTGTTACTTTGTGTTGCTCGATGGAGAATATTTTTATTGTTTTTGTGTGGAAAAAAGAAAAAGATTGGACTGAAAATAAATACAGCTGTGTTTGTAAGTATCTTGTGAATAATATATCATGATGGTAACACATTGTAGAAATGCTAGCGTATGTAGTACGTAAAAATCGGTACGTGCCACATATGTCACACCATGCATTGACAGGTTGTATTTTTCAATAGCGGTTGAAAAGTGTATTTGTTTATTCACCATCAAAAATGTGAAATGTCACTTTGTCTGAACAATGACCGAAGATGCTTTGCCAAGTTTCACACTGAGTGAAGGGTCAATCACGGTCGAAACTAAGGGGGCAGAGGGGGCATGTGCCCCGTGCACAAGATGTAAGGGACGCCAAATGAAGATTTTGTTTGACGATTTTTATCATATCTATGTTTAGCACGGTATTGTTAAAATCATCTTGCTGGGGTATTCCAAAGCAATGAAGAATCTAAAGATGATGTGGCATAAAGATCCTGTATAAAGCGGATTTTTTTTTTCGATTCCTTTCGATTCCGTTTACAAGATTTTAATGAGTCAATATTTTACAAAGCAGATTACGTATTCAGTATTACATATTTTATTATTACATATTTTAAGTTTTAAAATAAGTTGGCTATTAGAAAATTAGAAAATTATCTTTGTAAATATACTTTGCGGAGGAGGGGGGCACCAAAATCCATGTTTACCTCGGTTGCAAAAACGGCTAGTTTCGGCCCTGAGTCATCGAGTGACTGTAGTTTTCAACAATATTGTGTCAGTTACTGCAGACTGTAGTCCTCAGTCAAAAATATGTATCAGTTACTATAGCCTGTAGTTTTAAACCAAACATGTACCAGGTACTGTAGAATGTAGCTGTTCAATAAACGATACATGCATCAATTTCTGTAAATTCATTTTTTAATAAACGATATATGTATCAATTACTGCAGACTGAAACACACATACTCAAATAGATTTCATATGTTCTTTTTCTATATATTTTGAAGTTTTAAGAGTTGCATGCAACTTTTATTGCTGATTTATTACTATGGAAACGTAGTCGCTAATGCATGGTGTGACATATATGGCACGAACTTAAATCGGCCTTAATTTAAGCTGGATTTGAAAATTTTGAATTTTGAGTGATTTTTGATCATGTTACATTATTATTTAGAAAACTTTAAAATTTTTTTGCATGTAGGAAAAACATCATGCAGGAAGGGGTTAATATACAATACTGCTTTAAAAAATTAGTGCCAAAGTTGAGTTGTTGTATACTTAATTCATCCGATTAAATACACACGTTTCATATGCAACGAATAGATGCCTACTAAATATAGATGTATCACCTTAAAACTTACATTAAAGCGTGTTGAAACATGATTTTTCAGTTTAAGTAACTAACAAAATTTCATAATATTATGGGCAAAAATTTCAACGCGTTTAATAGTTATAAAACAACTGAAGCAAGGCTATACTTACTTGTATTTTGCGATTCAGTATATATATATATATATATATATATATTGCAAATAGTTAATATTGAATGATAAGAAAAAAATGCATTTCATGCATACGGAAAATATTTATTGTCGCAATTATACGAAAAATACAAACCAATAAGCAGGACAAACATTGCGATGGTATTTAAAATATACACTGAGAAAAAAAAATATCGCCTTCACCTAGAATGATTAGGTAGTCATTTTCTGAATCCCTAAACTAGAAATATAGATTTCCGAGCTATGCGCATAGAGTAAACAACTAAGCTGAATAGGCAAAAGGATCTAGAATTTCTACCCTAATCTTTTCTAGGTGACGAAACGATAATAAATCGTTTCAACAGCGAGAAATTATCACTTGATTTCTGGAATGCCTTCATAAACTAGAATTATAGGTGCTAAAACAAACCTCTTGTGTTCGCATCTATTTACAGAGATTTTTAAATAAGTGTGACCACGAGAATGTAGAAAAACGCTCTTGAATTCCAATAGGAGTCTCAAGAACTCTCTAGCAAAGAGAACTAGAATTTATTGGGATGACATGGAACTATTTTTTCTAGAGTCAAAATTTAGATTCTAGATGCCAGAACCATATTTTTTTCTCAGTGTATACACAGAAATCGAAATATTCTAATAGAATTCTCATTTCTGTGGTGATATATGTTTGATATTATGCTGGTGTATTACATTGCTAAAACATATTAAGTGAAATAAATAAATATAAATACTGTCTGATATGTTCCATCAAAACAATTTTACAAAAGATGATAATTTTTGGACTTACGCAGTGATTATGGAATTCCTGCACTTTCTACATAAATGCCAAGCTTTCTTTTTTCTTCAAGTCACATAAACCTAAGTTGAAAGAGAAATTTTCCTCTATTATTCAAATAAAAAAAAATCCGCATAGAAATAAGAAACATCATATAAAAATCATTTTTCTTTTCAAAATAAATTTATTTCAGAAAATCGAAATCCGTTAACCATAAAACATGTTAAATACACGGAAATGTTTCCGATGAACGATATAAACGTAACTCTAAAGCATAATGTTTATAATAATAATTCAGTCGGATGTATAGTACTAATGAAAAAAAAAATGTTTCAATCGCTGTTCTTCATCAGATGAATGTAGTAGGTTTATGTCAAAGTAGTTTTTTTTTTTTAATTCCAAATTTATGCGTTATTTATATGTTGCATTGCATTGTGTATTATATACTATAATATATTGGAAAATATACTTTATGCTCTAAGATGCAAAACAGTTAAAATTACATTCTTCTACGACCAAAATTCATCCAGTAACCATACTTTGAACTTCAAGATTTTTCGACGATGTATAACACTGAAAACAAAAAAATGCATTTTTAATGTAAAAAATAGAGCATTATTTTGGAGAGAGCAATGGATTTGAAAGCTCTTTCTCCCGGTAGCTGCATTGTAAGAGATCGCTTCGGACTGACGGCTAAGCGCTAAAGGACCCTAAAAAAAACGGTTACTTGGACGTGGATCTGAAAATTGTATTCCAATTCTGCAATAAATCAGAGACGAACGACTATACATTGCCCTTTTTTTTAAAAAAAGTACTGGAAATATATACAGAAAATAATGAACCAGAAAATAAAAAATCAAATATTTATAAAAAATATATAAGTTTGAAAGATTTTCTTTGCAGCTGCAGAACCTTATGAACATATCAGCGAGATAGAGAGTGTTGAAGATATTATAGCAGCATTTCCATTTCTGAAGTTAGGCTACATTCAGATTGCAATTAATGATAGAACTTGCGATTATCGTATAAATATCGTCCGTTATAAATTAAAAAGCCTATTCTCAAAAGGGCTAAACAGCCCTCGATTTGCCGTTTTGTAACAAAGCCAAGTAATATTTGGAAGTAATATGATATTTAACCAACATGATACCAATCATTTTAAAGTTTGTAATTGTGGCAACTCCGTTCTGACGGCTGGAAAAAAAAATTATGTTCCTTTTCCTTAGATCTGAAAATTTTACAATAAATGAAATATGTTAGACTACACTCACAATACAATTAACGTTGGTACTGAATTCATCGCACAGATATAAATAAGAAAGACGGTTCTCACACGTTCGAGGTAACTACGATTGTAAACTTCTAATTATCACTAGGAAATAATTGAGCTATCTGAATAAAAGTATTTTCTGCATATTAATTGATCCTTCGGTACCTAATGTTATAAATTACAGCTATTAATGTTGATTTGTTTGTTTTCAGGAAGCTGAAGATTGAAATACCCCGCTGTACAGAGAAGATAGAAGCTACCCCATCCCCGTCGTACAGTGCCCGGCAAATTCACAATGAAATGTTTGCTTGCGACTTGTAAAAATGTTAGTCCATCATATGACACTGTTGTTAGATTAGAAAGGAATTTTCAAACTGGATACATGTCCCTCTCAGTCGATCCAAGTTGTGGAAGACAAAATTGAAGACGTTCGGGAAAAGACCGAAGGGTAACTATCGAAATGATCATGATTGCTATCATCTTAGTCACGGCAGTATGTTGAAAACTAATTCACGAAAACTGGCATATGTCAAAGGTCTAATCACGCTGAGTTCCCAGACTGATTACCCCCCCCCACCCTCCCTCATCTCGAGTTTTGATTGAGGAATCTAAGCGATGTGGCGGAACAATGGCTTCCCCCTATTTTAGAGTTCTTCCATGATGGCCTTCGAAAGGTTAAAAAAAACGCTGAGGAAAATTTATAACTCTGTATATTGACTATATAGAGAAGCATTAGAAAAAAACAAAAAAACAATTGATCTCAATTATTTCCTAGTAATAACTAGAAGTTTACTATTATAGCTAGTGTTAATGCGAAATTATAACAGGAAGGAATTTTCTATTTAACAAAATAACTAGTCATTTTTTTCGATTCAATACACGATAGAGTTTTGCGCTGCTCTCCAGAAATTACGTTTATTTACTGCTGAGACAACTGAAGAGATTATTAATTAAAGTCTTTTATCTTTCAGCATAAATGACAAATGTCGTATATAGTAGAACCTCTTTTATCCGAAAATCTTTTAACAGAAACTCTCGATTAACCGAAATCTAATTTTGAACCTTTTTTTTTAGTAATACATTTTTTGTGTGCAAAATCCATTTTGAAAGTTTCTTTTTAAACTATCAAATTCCTTGTGTGCAAGCTGTCCTTTCCAAACCAGGAGTGCATATAAATATTTTTGATCCCTTTCTTAGAATTCCTTTGAATTTAACTTGAGTTCCCGTACGCTGCGGAGTGGAACGAACAAATTAGCAATTAAGAAGCTTTTGAATGTTTTGCAAAAGATTTGGCATGGCTGGAGCAGCAGAATGTCTGTGATACTGGTAAGCTGATAATATTAAAAAACTTCGTGATAGAGCTTCAATGCAAAGCCAATTGAAACTGCGACAAACAAAACATTGTTTCAAATTCTTGTGAAATATGTAAAAGATACTTAATTTCAAAATTAAAATTCAGGTGATTTTTTCTTGTTTCCATTTCGCTGTTGCTTTACTTATATTAAGCACTTGTTACCATAATAAGAAATAGTGCATATATTTCTCCTTAATCTTAAAATTGAAGCAATCTCGACCATCCGAAAATTTCGATTTTCCGAAAGAGGGTCGGTCCCAATTACTTCGGATAATCGAGGTCTATCGTATATTTCGGTTTTAAATTAGAAGTAGGTATGTTATGATTCTATTGTGTCAAAGATTTGTTTTCTGTATGCATAATTTAATGATTTATGATGCGTGTAGCACTTAAAGATTTTAAATCACGCGTTAGTGCGATGAATTTTTAAATTTAAAACGTAAATATTAATTTTGTATATAAGAAATTTATTGTTCTGCGTAATAGAGTTAAGGATATATATTTTACAGAGAAACGGAAAAAATCAATATTGCAGATTATTTGAGATTTGATACTTTGAAAAAGCGATCATTTTGATCCTTTTGACATACTGAAAGTTTCTGTACCCCTTAAAACTTGTCATGTACAATATCGAGATACATAGATAAAATGATATACCGTTCATAAGAAATCTAACGTAAAAAGCAGCAATGAAATTTAATAATTCCTTTCACTTTTGTCAATTTTATTTATTTTGTTTTATTTGTAAGACACCTTTCCAGTGCACATATTATTGAATGTAATTATGATGATACTATGAACATTTTGTTAATAGGTACACTTTTCAATGGAAATTTTACAAAAATCCTTTATGATAAAAAATAAAAATGTAAAAGTGAAAATATATGCTAGCACCTACTGTTTATAATTTAACACATTTAATTCAGTACTTTGCATTTAAAATATTTAACTTATCATTAGTTTTTAATGCATTTATATTTTGACATTTTTATATTTCTTTTTAATCCGATAAGTAAGACTTAACGTAATTTATTTAATCTTGAAAACATCCTATTTTCTTATAAATATTCAAAACTTTCTTATACCATATTTTTTCTTTACTTCCTTTAGCTATTTTATTCATTATACCGAACCTTTTATGTTTATTTCTTGGAAAAACAAACAACTATCAACGTAGCTAGGAAAAAACAAATGTAGGCATGTAACTCAATTTAGATGATATACAAGAATATTTGATTAATTTCTTCGTGATGAAAAACGAGATGAAAAGATCGAAATTATCTAAAGAAGCGGTGAATGTTTTTGCTTAGGAGTTTGTAAATAAATTGAAAAAAGGGTTACACATGATTAGTACTGGAAAAATTTCATTTGCTATGCATGCTAAACATGATGATATGAAATTGTGGTGTTTGTTATTTTAATACAGAAATCTCTTTTTTATTTATTTCTGGTTAACTCATAATTTTGAAAAATTTAGAACATAGAATAAAATAACTTTTACACGCTATGCATTAATAACAAGCACTCAAAACATTATGAATCTGCAGTAAATAAACATGTTAACGTAAAATTGGTGATAGACAATAAATTTGAATTTTGCACTTTTAAGAAAGAGTTGATTTAGACATCTAAAACTAATAACAAGCAGTTCAATTGCTAGTTTCACAAAATTGTTGGTGCAGTTGAATGTATCATTGTTATAAATAAATTTGTTACATTTCATTATATTAAGGTTAAACTGTATTGACGACACAAAAAAATTGCCTAAAATAACTGTATATAGGAAAATGGATTAACAGTATAGCACGGGTCGGCACGAAATTTTAAGTGGGGTCCGAATACTTTTTAAAATTTTTATTTGGTTTCATAGAAAAAACACATGAGTAATATATGTACTTATTATTTTAAATTTTTTATTTTTACATACACATAATATATAATAGAAAATAGAAAAGTCTGGTATTTGTATTGAAAAATTACTGCATACACAAGTATACGTTCTGAAAAATTTTACATGCTAAATTAAATTTAAAAATCAGGTATTTGTTGAAAACATAATGCGAAAAATTAGACTTGTGGTCTTGAGCAAGTTTTTTTTTTTTTTTTTTTTTTTATATATAAATTAGTTTATGTGGTGAACAGCTAATGCGAAGAGTATCTTCAAGGTGGGCAGCCGTTAATCTCGAACGATATTTGTTCTTCAAAAAATTCATTTTGGAGAAAGTTGTTTCACATACATGTGTGGTGCCAAACATAGTAACCAGATTAATAGCCAGTGTTTTGCAAATTTCATACTTTTCTGAGACATGTCTACCCCAACATTCTTCAGCTTTTATGTTCACAACGTTTATGTTCGCTCTCTCGTCTCCCCTCCAAACTTTCCCTATAAGGCTTACTTTATGCTTTTTGGGTCGTTCAATCCGAATTTTTAACTTCCCAGAAAAATTTCTTCTTGCAACCCCCCACCCCAAAAATTTTGGGAAAGTGCAACCCCCCCCCCCCTAAAAAAGGTTTTTTTTTAAGTTCAATCTTTTTATTGTTTTGTGAAAAGTATTTAGAAATTCATAAAGTAGACAAAATTTGCAACCAATAAGATATATGGTATTATGACGAGGAAAACGATGTGGGACCGACGAGATCAGGCTGGCGATAAATTTTTGTAGGAAGATCCAACTCCTACAGAGCCTGAAAACACGGATGATTTGTTAGGTTATTCGATTTTTATATATTATTTTTTTTCTCCACTTTCTAAACATTTTCCGAACATCCTATTTTTTTACCGGCAAGATTAAACCATGAAAACCGATTGATTTATCGATCAATCAATTAGCTTTAAAAATGCGACTTGAAACAAATGATACCTTTTCAGCGCATAAAATTTATTTTAAACTAGAATAACAAATATTTTCATATATTTTAGAGTTGGTTGAAATCCATGGAACAACATTTAACGAATCTGTCAATGATCAAATTGACAAAAGTGAATCTGGGTCATCGGCTACAGTCACGCGGAGAAGAACAATTTAAAATTATCCTAAATAATTAGAATAATAAATAGAAGTAGAAAAAAGACCCAGATTTATCATTATTTTTTAATACTTTTTGTTATTTTATTTCAAATTTTTCATTAGTAGGGAAAGTTCGGAAAGGAGATGTGAGAGCAAACGTAAACGATGTAAGTGGTTAAGTGGAATTGTGTAAATTATTGCCCACAGCGCCGCGCCGCATGTTTCGATGCAGCTCCTTCTTCCCTCTCTGTTAATCGTACGTCATAATGCCATATATCTTATTTGTTGCAAATTTTGTTTGCTTCCTAAATTCCTAGACTCTTATTTCCTAAAACAATAAAAAAACTGAATAAAAAAACTATTTTGGGGGGTATTTTACCATAATTTGGCGGGGGGTGGGGGGGGGGGGGTTGCGTGGTGAACTTTTGGTGGGAACTTAAACATTGGGATTCAGAGACCCAAAAAGCATAAAGTAAGCCTTATAGGGAAAGTTCAGAGGGGAGGCGGGAAAGCGAACATAAACGATGTGAAGGTTAAGCGGAATTGTGCAACTTAGCTCATGCAGCCCCGCGGCGCATGTTCCGAGGCAGGCCCCCGCCTCCCCATTCATCCTAAGACATAATGTCATATATCCTCCTTATTTTAAATTTTGTCTACTTTCTGAATATCTAGGTATTTTCACACTAAAACAATAAAAAAATGAATTATTAAATAAAAACCTATTTTTGAAGCATTTTACAAAAAAATTGAAGGGGTTGCCGAGGGGAAATTTTGGTGGGAAGTTAAAAATTCGGATCCAGCGACCCAAAAAACATATAGTAAGACTTTTTCTAGAACTACCATGAATTTTGCTAGGTAGAGCCCCTATACGGTCTCTATTGCTTGGACTAATTAAACTAAGTTATTTTCTAGAAAATATGTACGAAGAAATTTTTTTGTACATTGTAATCGAAATGTTAACTGCCTCGAATATTCTTTATATCAACAACGTCCTCATATACCGCCGGGTGAGCCAAAAGTTCGTTAAAACTTTAAAAAATCATAGAAAAAGAAGAATTTATTATAAAGGAGTGCGGTTTGCAAGAAAGAGCCCACAAAGTAGTCGGATTTTTTTTTCAGCCAAAAAAAAAAAAATAAAAAAAAAGTTAAAAAATCACATGAAGAGGGCGCTGACGACCCTAAACACAATGAACAGAACAATGATTGTGCCGTAGAATGTTCTAGAGGTCATGCTCGCGTCGTCAGTGCCCTCTAAATGTGATTATTTAACTTTTTGCTGCTTAAAAAATCCAACTACCTTGTGAGCACTTTCTTGCAAATCGCACTCCTTTATCATAATTTCTATCCATACTAATTATAACATAATCAGCAAAAAATGATATATTTTTTAAATTTATAAACGTAAATGTATATTTTTGATACAGTACTAGGGGCACTATTTTGACTGATGGAACAATTAATACCTCTTGAAACAATTCTTTGATTAAATAACTTTCTGCTCCAGTATGTTTTTCCATCATTTCTCTGTAAAACTACAAATTTTTTTATATGAAATACTTTTCTTCGTGTTACCGGATAAATTACCAGCGTCGACATCGTTAATTACTTTTTTGGAATAGAGAGATAAGGGACTGTCGTACACTGAGAGACAGTTTACAGCTTACACAATGAAAGAGAGACACTTAAAAAAAAAAGTTTATGTTTTTACCGCTTTCAGTTTGATTATTCCGTGATGCTTAGTTCGGAGTATTTGCCAACCACATTCCATGTGTCGATGTTTATTCACTTGGATGTTGGTAAAAGAATAGATAATTTTTTAGACATGAAAATTGTTCATGTAACTCTATTTTGATCATAAAATTTCAGTTTATGTGCATGTGACATTTATATGGTTGCATAAAACAAAAATATTTTTAAAACGGTGATTACTTTTGTATTTACATCCTTTCAGCTTCCTTGACGTTTAAAGATATTAAATAATTGTGTAATGTAATTTAAAAATTCCCGAAAAATCCTTTAGAAGATGAAATTTCCATAATTTCATAATTTGGGATAAAAAGCTGTTAAAAAGGCTAATCTTTAATAACCGGGTTCATAATATTATAGAACTTTCCCGTATAAATGTATATTAGGGTGGAGTGAAAAAAACGAAAATTGTAAAATTAAAACGTAATACCGCGCAAAAGTTTTGTATGGTCCTCAGTAATAAAACTGAACAGTTTTTTTATAATCTAATTTTATCTTCCGGTGCCCCCGGGCTTCCCAATTTTTGCGAAAATCGTCAAAAATGCCTTGTATATCTTATAAATCAAAATAAACATAAAGTCGGAAAATAAAAATTTCATATCGCGTAAAAGTTGTGAATGACACGTAGTAATGAGCCTGCAGAGTTTTTTTTTTTTTTAATCAAGTTTTATCTTCCGGTTCCCCCGGGTCCCCCACCCCCATTTTTGCGAAATTCGTCAAAATTGCCTTGTAAAAATTATAAATCGAAATAAACATAAAGTTGGAAAATAAAAATGTCATACTGCGGAAAAGTTGCGTATGATACGTAGTAATATGCCTGCACAGTTTTTTCGAATTCACATAATATATTCCGGTCATTCGAAATTCTGAAAAAATTACCGTAAATTCCCTTTTATCTGTTGTACATGTCTAATAGAATGCATGACACAAGAAGCAAGAGTGCAATACAAACATGTAATCTGTGAAGAGTACATAAACAATTAAAGTTCAAGAGTGCAAAACAAACAATTAAATATGTTAAAAGTGATTAAAAATTTTTTAATTCAATTAAATCAGCTGTGCACTTCAAGACAAAAAGTCCTTCCGGCCAGAGCAGGGAGGAAGAGGAAGCTTTCATATTCCTTATTATTAAAAAGCAAGCTTATATCATTCAAACACATGAAGCTCAATTTAGTGGAAACCGATAGGAGATTCATTACTAATTTTTATCAATACTAAATCATTATGAATGAGAATTTTGCGAAATTAGTCAGCTTTATC
Source organism: Maratus speciosus (assembly GCA_963932465.1). Classification (NCBI taxonomy): domain Eukaryota; kingdom Metazoa; phylum Arthropoda; class Arachnida; order Araneae; family Salticidae; genus Maratus; species Maratus speciosus. The sequence goes on from OZ010790.1 coordinate 55,092,131, forward strand.
CAAGCTGCTTTTATTTAAAGTAATATTTGGTTGCCAAATTCTGCGATATCTTGAAGTTCCTGCCATTTTAAGACAACATGGTGGATGAGGCTAACGAGTGAACTTACTCGAGACCTTAGTAATTCCTGTGCACATGCTCACTCACATCGGAATCGGTTGATATATACAAGTGCTGTCGCAGGCAAAAAATCAGATTTTTCAAAATGTCACCCACATTAGAAATTTAAACTGCTATATCTGAGCCATTTTTTAAGATAAAGGCAAAACAAAAAATGCCCGGAAACCTTATATCATGGTCAAATACTTAAGAAAGAAACCTTTTTCAATTTCTATTTTTTTTTTTCACCTCACTTTAAGTATAATTTTTTATTTAATTTAATGGCCTCCATTTTAATACAAGATGGCTGATGAAGCTGGCCAGCGAACTGAGTGAGACATTATGATATACTATCCACATGCCTTCTTAAATCGAAATAGGTTAATAAATACGCCTGTTATCACGTGACAAAAATCAGATCGTTTCAAAATGTCAGCTATGCTAGAAATTTAAAGTGCAATAATTCAAACATTTTTTTTTAAGATTTATACGAAACAAAAACTTCTCCGGAATTTTTGTATCAAGGTCAAACACATAATTTTTTTTTTCATTTTTCAATTTTTGATAACTAATTTTAGATTTTAAATTTTAATTTTTTTTAAATGGCAGCCCTTTTGAAACAAGATGGCGAATGAAGCTGGCGAACGAACTTGGTCGAGGCATTGGTATGTACTATGTACACACCAAGTGACTTCCAAATCGCTTCATAAATACACCTGTTATCGCATTACAAAATTCAGGTCGTTTCAAAATGTCAGCCACAATAAAAGTTCAAAATGCTATAACTCAGCCATTTTTTAAGATATATACGAAACAAAAACTGCTCCCGGATATTTGTATTAAGGTCAAACACATACAAATCAAATCTTTTTATTTTCCAATGTTTTGTACCTCATTTTAAATTTAAAATTTTTAATTTTTTTTTTTTAAATGACCGCACTTTGAAACAAAATGGCGGATGAAGCTGGCGAACGAACTCGGTCGAGACATTGCAACGTATTATGTATACAGCAAGGTACATTCAAATCGGTTCATAAATACGACTGTTATCGCATGACAAAAATCAGGTCGCTTCAAAATATCAGCCACGCTAGAAATTCAAAGTGCTATAACTCAGCCATTTTTCAAGATATAGATGAAACAAAAAATGCTCCGGAACCTTTGTATAAAAGTCAAACACATAAGAATTTTTTTTTCAATTTTCAATTTTTTGGTACCACATTTCAAATTTTAAAATTAAAAAAAAATTTAACTGGCCGCCATTTTGAAACAAGATGGCGGATGAAGCTAGCCAACGATCTCGCTCGAGTCATTGGTATGCACTATGTATACACGAAGTTACATCCAAATCGGTTCATAAATACGAGAGTTACAGTGTGACAAAAATCAGATATATACAGTAAAACCTCTAAATAACGGACACCTCGGAAGCGCGGAAATTGTCCGCTATTCGGAGGTGTCCGCCATTGGGAAAACCTCAGAGGTTCAAAACCTGCTAAGAAATGTTTAATGTTTCATTAATTGATTTACATGTCCTAAAACCTCCATTATTTATATGATTACTGAGAAATTAAAATTATTTTTTTACGCAATAAAACTGATATAAAATTTTGCATATCTTGCACATTGTGCATTATTGTGCGTTTTCTTTCTCGGACGCGTAGTGTTGTATCCAAACATTTTTCTTCGAGAGGGATTTTTGTGGCTCCGGGGGGACATTATAGAGTTCGAGGGGGGAGGGGAGATTGGCCTCTTTGACCATTAAAGCATAAAATCTCAAACCATCCCGTGAGGGGGATGTCAATGCTCCGGGGGAAATGTCCCTCCTGAGTCACCCCCTGAATTCAACACTGGATGTGGAAAGGGGAATTATCCCCAGCCCACCTACATTTATCTGCGATCTCAAAATTTGCGACACATTGCTCGGATAAATTTAGAGGCTTTTGACTTTTTTCTATTTTTTTTTCCCGTTAAAAAATAATTTTTCATCATTTATCGCCAAAATTACTGTCCGCTACTCGGAATGTCCGTTATTCAGAGGTCACACATACAAAAATTAAGTCTACCAGGGAATTTATGTGCAAAGTCTTCCAAACAACCTCCATTCTTAATAAATGGGAAAATACCGTTCTGGTATTTTTGATCTGTGCTGAGATCGTCAACAGATTAGTTTCAATTGACGCCACACCCTATCAACGAACTTAACAACCTCGTGAATGTTTTTCGTTTGCTATCCAAATTTCTCCTTTTTCTCAACTTTCATTGGATAAGCGCTAAAAGATCGGTGATTTTGATTGGTTGGGGGAAAATTGGTGGGCGTCTGGTCACGCGGTTGAAACTGGTCTATAACTGTTTTGAGGTTATAATTAATGCCGATAGTTTGGAAAGAAATGATGGGAAGGGATTCACCCATGTCCAATATTTTCCCAATTGACCCACTACAACTGTATGGTCCTTGCTGCATCCGTCTAGCTGTTGAAGCAAATATCGCAATTACAGCTCATTTGTGCGCAACAATCAACAGCCAAGTCAGATTTTATTTTTACAAAACTCCAACAAGCCAAACGGAAACATTTCGAATATTTAGACTGTTGTTTTGAAGAGCACGAACTGATGCAATGGAACTTTAATTTCTTTATCACTTTTAACAGATTTAAATGTTTGCTTTTCATTCTTGAACTTTAATTGTTTGTGTACTCTGCACAGATTAAATGTTTGTATTGCACTCTTGCTTCTTTTTTGATGCATTCTATTATACATAAAACATATAAAAGGGAATTAGCGTAAATTATTTCAAAATTTCGAATGACAGGAAGATATTATGTGAATTCGAAAAAACTGTGCAGGCCTATTACTACGTATCATATAACAACTTTTCCGTCGTATGACATTTTTATTTTCCAACTTCATATTTACTCCGATAAATAAGTTTTACAAGGCATTTTTGACGAATTTCGCAAAAATTGGGGTGGCAGGGGTCCCGGAAGATAACACGTGATTTAGAAAAAACTGTGCAGGCTCATTACTACGTGCCATACACAACTTTTACGCGGTATGAAATATTTATTTTCCAACTTTATGTTTATTTTGATTTATAAGATGTAGAAGGCATTTTTGACGATTTTCGCAAAAATTGAGGGGCCCGGGGGCACCGGAAGATAAAATTTGATTTTGAAAAAACTGTGCAGTTTTATGATTGAGGACCATACACAACTTTTGCGGGGTATTATGTTTTATTTTTCCGATTTTCGTTTTTTTTACTCCACCCTAATGTATATATAAGCAACGTAGATCAATATTGGAAAGACTGGGAAGGGTAGACCATAGGGGACACTTCAGTTTTCATATAAAAGAGAATTTTACAGTTTCGCCAATAGGTGGAAACCAAAGCTACTGAATTGCTTAAACGTCTTTTTTATATGTAGGTAATTGAAACAGGTTTGGAAAAATCAATTGTGAAACATTTTCTGCTTAAAAAATATATTTTTTAGAAATATTTTGTAAGATTTCTTCAACTAAAATATATCATAGAAATTAATGTGTGTAGGTTGGTTTTAAGTAATGCAGAAATATTGAGCTTCCATTCCAGGCATAAATATTGCCCAGTAAATTAAGCGAAGCATAACCATGTGCTATACTTTAAAATGTGGCTATATGGTGAGGGTTGACCAGATGGTTAAAGCTACCTTAATTATGTATTTTTGGAAATATTTTTATTATGCACAATACATGATTATATTTCTAAAATAATGTAACTTTATTCTGTAAAGGTTCAACAAAATGGGATGATGGAAAGAAAAATGTTTAAAATTGATTAAAGGAAGATGTGACAAATTGCTATACAATAAACTTTTTTACCAAAAATAAAACCGACTTCAAAAACTACTACAAAGTAAAAAATAAGTTTTTTACATAATAGTTAATAAGAAATTAAATTAAGAGCGTTGTATTTATCATGCGTATTATTATATTTATGTACATTGATTTGATTTTTTGGAGTCGGTGCCAGCCAAACAAAGTTAAGTATAATTAATTATCCAACAGACACACATCCAAATATCTACGAGTTTCTTTACGATTTGTTATTTAGTTAAAAAAATTTGAATTTTACCATTTTTGAAACATTTCATCTCATTTTATAAACGTGTATTTTCAAGTGAGATTAGTTGTAATTATGTGTGCTAAATTAAGGATTATTGTAAAATTAATGCGTTTATACAGGCTATTAAGTAAAAAAATCGTAGCCAAACACAGATTTTCAAATACAGTATGGTAGAGTTGATTGAGAATGGAATTTTTTTCCTAAACGGTTTTGCTAAATCTTGTTACGGTTTGTATTGGATAAACAATTTTAATTTTGAACTTGGCTTGGCTGGCACCGACTCCAAAAAATCAAATTAATGTACATAAATATAATAATAGGCATGGTAAATACAATGCTCTTAATTTAATTTCTTATTAACTATTATGTAAAAAAATTATTTTTTACTCTGTAGTAGTTTTTGAAGTCGGTTTTATTTTTGGTAAAAAAGTTTATTTTTCACTTTTTAGTTTTTTTTTTTTTTTTTTTTGAGTTACAATTGTTGAATGATTCTTTTGGAGGAAATTACGGACTTTTAAAGAAACTTTTAAAGATGTTATTTTTTGAATAAATAATTTTGTCCAGATTTGTGTGTACATTAATAACACAGGTTTTTTGTGAAAATTCTTTATATATATATTACATTTATTCTTCTTCAGATTTAATAGCTTTATTTTTTAATTAAATATTTTTGTTTCTCTATTTGGACATGGGTAGAACGACAAGAGATGCTGCTCGCATGAAAAAATATCGAACTTTGGAAACTGACAATAAAAAGTTCTTCACCTTACTAAAAATGCTCTATGAAATAGAGAAGAGAGACCGAATGACTTATTTTCATACTTTCTAACCGATGACCAGGCCCTTATCTTCCGGGTTGCCCTAGATGAACGGGTTTGATACCTGGCATCGGCGTTGGAGACCACCTAATCGCCACGTAGCGGCAATAAACCTGATGAACGCCTAGATCGTTTTACTATCGGCAGTGCCTATTTCTTTATTATGAACTTTTTTATGTCAGTTAATTAACATTGATATATTGTTGTTTAGCACCTGCGCATTGCTACTCATGTTGATCTCGTAATTTAGAAGCTTAATCAGATGAAGAGATCTTCATCTGGCAAGGCACCTCAGAGGTATAATTCATTAGAAAATTCGAGGTCTTCGAGCCTATCGACGGAGTTTACATGCACCAGGAGCCATTAGGGTACGTGACAACCGAATAACTTATCAAAAAATGATCGTGAAAAGACTACAGGGGGAAAGTCTTAAATGGCGTTCCCTCAAATGGCTGGTTATTGATGAAATTTCTATGGTGTCAAAAGAGAATTTATATATAATTCATTTGAGGTTTCAAGAATTTAAAAACATTTTTTTTTTTTGGTGGCATTAATGTTTTCCTATATGGAGATATTATGCAAGTGCCAATATGTAATGTATATGTAATGCCAATGTGCTTAAATATATGCTAAGCATTTCAGCATGGTACTTTTATTCATAATTTAAATTATTTGCTTAATCTTTCGCCAAATCTAAAGATTCTGATAGAGAAATTGAGAACTCATTGCATCTTGACGCCATTTTGTTTATTTTTGTTTGTAATTTGTCTTGACAAAATCAGCTTAACTCACTTAGGCATTTATGCTTCTTATTGCATCATCATTTGCAATACGTAGGGCAGTGGAGATTTTAAAACTATTAAGTAATCTACCGCTATTGCTTCCACTGCCAATTGTTGTTTCTGTGCTAATATGATTTGGCGCATTGAAGCGTTTTGCGAATTAAATATTTTATGATACCCACATTTATATCAAACCAATTGCTGCTGATATATTTTTTTTGTTTCACGCTAGCCTTAACTGTGGGCTCGATTACGGAAGATTAGAAATTCATCGTCATGCTCATTTAATAGTCTTGGTCTGCATAGTAACTGACGTATTTTAGTGAGTATAGTACTGCAAAACATATAGAACATATAGAACTTTCAGAAGCAACTTATGATATTCGCATTTCCTTTAAACCATATTTGCTGTTAGTATCGCACACTTTTTGCTTTTATCGGGCAATCTGATTCAAATTTACTTGCTCTCATTTCTTGATGCAATTCAAATGTTTTCATGACTGCGTAACTCACTGACTTGCTTTTGCCATTATGCTTATGCCTACTGATGTTTAAGTTCTGTGCTATGTAAATACATCGCACCATAACAATGCAGCCTGTAATACTAATTAGAGTAACTCCTTTTATTTCTTTCTATGTTGTTTATCTTGTACTTTAACAGCATAGGGATCTTTTGGCTCAACTTCTGTTTGCATATAAATGTAGACAAATGGTTGTTTACAATAAATATATTTATAAATATTGAAAAACTTGCTTGTGTATATGAGACAGTGGTACTACTTAGTTATCCCGTCGACCAAAAATCTATCGCCAAACTGTAAGATTAAATGCCAATAATGGTTGATCGTAAATGTCACATTCACTTGACTTTAAGCAAGATACATGTGTTTACGTCATCAAGTGATTTTTATTTTGAAGTTTTATTTGTGTTTTTATTAATGTTATACTAATTTATTTGTTCTTTCGTTATTTAAAATAAAAATTATGTCAATTTGTATAATTTGGCGAGTGGTTTGGCGATTTATATAATCTGGCGAAATTGGTCGACAGGGTAACTAAGTAGTACCGAGACAGTTAATAGGTTGTCAGAAAATATGCGTGAAATTTTCATTTTCTCTCTAAGGCCCCTATACCGGAAAGTTATCATTAATATTATCTAGTGGAAATATTAAAGGCAATCAAAAAGCATTCATACATATAACTGTTTAATATAATATAATACAGGTATGCATATAATATTATGGTACTTCTTAGTTATCCCGTCGACCAATTTCGCCAAATTATATAAATCGCCAAACCACTCGCCAAATTATACAAATTGACATAATTTTTATTTTAAAGAAAGAAAGAACAAATAAATTAGTAAATCATTAATAAAAATACCAATAAAATGTTGAATTAATGGTTTTATTGTCCATTATTGGCATTTAATCTTACAATATGGCGACAGTAATTTGGTCGACGGGATAACTAAGAAGTACCAATATTATATATACATATATATTATGTGCCGCCAGTCTGATGTTATGTGTTTAATTAAACTAAACTATTGTATACTAAATTATTGTTTTGTATTAAGTTAGTTTGCTTCTGTTAGCATTTGAAATAATGGTGCATATTTAATTAATGTATATTAAATTACTATTTTGATTGCCAATTGCCAATTTTAAATATGACTGTCTATTAGAAAATGCGAAGAAACAGATTGGGGAAGATCCGTTACTGAATTTGAATGGGAATATCGCCAAATTAGTCAGTTACAGCCAAGTTGGCTTCATTTATGGCGACCTATTTTGGTCGCCAAATTTGGGCGATAATTCAAGTAACTGCGCCAAGTTTTGCGACAACTTAGCGCTAACGTATATGAATACATAGTTTTATGCTTATGATTGAGAAACCGGTTACAACAATGAAAGATAATTTGGGTGAAATCCTTCATTTTATTGGTTTTTGTTGAATTACTAAAAAACTACTCAACCAATTTCGATGAAACGGAAGTGGTACCAATTCGAGAGTATCCTCTTTCAATTAAAACAAAAATCACATAAATCGGACAAAAAGTTCCGGAGCAATCGGTGAACATACATAAAAAAAAAAAAAAAAAACATACATACGCGTCAAATTGATAACCTCCTCCTTTTTTGAAGTCGGTAAAGAAGAAAAAATTTAATGAAATGTAAATTGGAAAGTTTACAGGAATTTTTATTTCATTTAAATAGTACCCATAGTAGGTAAATAAAAAAGGATGGAAAAAACTTGAAAAGTCGAAAGCTCTTGAAATGTTAAGTGTTCATGCCTCTGCAAAAGAACACAACATTGATCAGTAAGCTTTCGGGAAGGTATGTTGACAGATTTCACCGAGCTGAAAAAAATGGGATGAAGCCTAACTGTGTGGTAAACTAGCGTTACCAGGTCGAGTGTCACAAAAGGTGGGTTTTTCAAACAAAATTTTACCCCTGTGTCTTAAATTCCGTCTATGGAGGTTTGTTTACACATCACATTTTCCCAAATAATTTTTAATAATAAGGACACTATATAGCATAAAGTTTTTCTGCCTTTTTTTAAACTGATTTTACTTCCCTTAAGAAATATTTCAATATAAAATAAAGTGGGTCAAGTATCCCATTTGACCCAGCCTTGACCCATTATTTTCTCATGATTAAAATCGATTATTTTACAACTTTCTTATATATTGCACTTATGTTGCAATTTTATTTTGCTAACTGATTGTATAACGTATAAAACGATATATGCAACTTTATTATAAGTTCAATTTTTAAAAAAAATAAAAACCATTTTGAAAAAAAATGTAAGAAAAACCATGCGTTAAGCATAGATTATGAAACACTTTCCAACACTTCCTGAATGCTTTAACAAAACTTCGTTATACAGGGAAATAAAATAACTAAGTAAACATTTTATAAAACGCATAAAATATTTGAAAAACTGATTTCAGTAGTTACCGTCTATAGCCAAATATGTATTTCAATTCTTTTGAACTGCCCTGTATTTGATCTGTAGTGTGATATATATGTAGTATATAATGGGAAATATTAGTTTAGCAAGAAAATGCATAACAGGTTGAAATTTCATCTTTCGGCAATTTATACTAATAGATGGAAACATACTTGAATACTTTTGTACAGCCCTGTAGTTTACCTAGTACCTTTATTACATGCCACTATTTAGCTAAAATTTAATTCAAACTAAAACACTCTTAAAACTACTAAAATTACATTTCCAGAAATTATCACCCATATACGGCCATGTCCAACTCTTTGCGTGGCCCTCTATATCATTTTATCTATATTCTACAACTATTTCTTAGTAAACTAAGTTCCGTTCAGCGTAAAAATGCATATTTCCTTTAAAACCCACCTTTATGCAATTTATGCTCATACTCAGTATCCTTTACGAATTCATTTCTGTAGCTCTGTATATGAACTATAGCATTTATATAACACTTTATTGTATGTATAAATTTGGTGAAAAAAGCGCATATCATAATTAAAAATGCATTTTGAGCAGTCATGACTAATATACAGTAATTCAGATACAATGTTGTATCTGAAAACTTTTCAAATACACCGCAAACAATCCCCCTTACACCATTATGAAAGAATACTTTTGTGTGGCCCTGTAAATGAACAATAACTATTCTTTGAACCGCATATTCAACAGAATGCATATTTTAGTGTACTTCATAAATTATTATCAATTTTACTGTGTTTGAAAAAGTGTAACAACATTAAAAATCATTTGAAACGATTTTTTTCTTATTGGCCGTAATGTAACGGAAAACTTTTGACTAACCCTGTAAATGATCTAAACATGCTACAAACTTCATTTGAAATAGGGAACGTGCTATGGTGGACGTCACTAATATCCAAAAAATTCAGAACGATCCGAGCATATTTACGAGAGTTAGAGCGTGGAGAGACGGCCTGACGGACAGACCGACAGACAAACCGAAGTTTTAAATGCTTTTCAACTTTGTTGGAAAGTGTTAAAAAGGATCAATCTTCCCCCAGACTCCCCTGTTATATACTAAAATGTTTGCTGGAAAATTATCTAAGTAACAGACAAGTATCATACAAATCTACTTAGTTGAATTTTTTTAAAAGGTTATATCTTTCATAATCGAGTTCATATGATTATAGAACATTTTTCCATAATTCTGTAACTGAACAAAGTATAACAATATTTATATCCCAAAACATTCCCTTTAACAGCATCAAATAACACTGAAAGTCCCGTTGAAATACATAAAGTACAGGCTATTCTTTCAAAATTGGGTCCTCCTGATTTTAGCACATAATTCTATAAGTGAGCAACACAGAGCGGTAGTTTATGTACTAAAACTTTCCATCGACATTATCTATTTAACGGTGCAGGTATCTTCAAAATCCATTCAGCATACTCAAGTTATAGGTAGCCGGAAGGAAATGCCCATTTGCATTTTATATGTTATTAGATGAAATTAAATGTAATTAATTTTGACACGGAATATTTATTTAAATGTAATTCCAGTAAAGATCAGCAATTAAAAGTAAAGTATATTGATTTTTCGTAAGGCTCCATAAAAGATCTATAAATGCTACACAAACCATCTTCAACCAGAGATATCGCCAGAGTTGTCACATGCGACTATTTTATATTCTGCTCGCATTAGTATTTTTTAATATAATATCGATGTATATTTCTCTTGCAAATTTTGTCAAGGATTTCTGTTTTTAAAAAGTGGTGGCAGTTAGAATTAAAAAATAGTCGCCTGTAGCTGTATGTATGGTGTATGTACACATAACAACAGTTTTAAATTCTGAAGTCGTATGCATTGTACAGTTTCCGACATCATTAACGGTCATAAAATTTGTTATCAAATCGATGTTGTTATGAAGTCTTTTATTGTAATTTTATTTTTAATTTTAAGTCATCAATATCATTAATAATTATATTAGTGACTTTTTTATAAACGAAAAAATGTTTTCAAACTTTAATGCAGAATTTACTGAATTTCAATTGGAAAAGAACACTAATTTTTCCGATAGCAATATCATATAAATATTTAAATTCTTTTTTAAGCAAACCATACATTTTCAATTATAATTGCTTTCATTCGAACTCGCATACAAACAAATTTATTCTTTAAATATCGACAGTTCAAATACTTTATTTTTGCAAAACATGATTTCTTTTCTCATATTCCATATTATCAATCAGTTCTTTGACTTTTTAGTTTGGATTCTTTTATTTAATTTTCAGTAGAAGATAATGGAATCTTTTGTGTGCCAAAAAAGTATATGCAAAGTAGTTAAATTTTATTTCCGTTTCTTTACAGAACTTTAAAAATATATTAAAGGCATGCCGTTTTTGAGATTGCTTTAGGATTATTGTGTTAGTATATAATGAAAATCTGAAATTGACAACAACTATTTTATTTGCAAAACTTTTCCTTATAATATATTTGGATATTTATTTATTCTTGGAAAATGTAAAAATGCACGTCGAAGTTTAAAATAAAGAAGCATGAATTTCTCCTTGTATAAAAATCATTAATATTATAGTAGAAACCTTTTTTAGAAGTTTAAAAAATAATTAGCGAAGGGGTCCAGGACACAAAGATCTTCAAATTTTGCAAATAACATTTTATTTCGTTAAAACTTTCTGTGTTTTATCCTGCTTAAAATGACATTTAAATCATGTTTCTATCTGAATTAGAACAAAAAAAAAAATATTTTTTTCGTTTTGGTTTATTTCCAAAATTTAGCTTTCAAGCAATGGATGACATGAAAGACTTCTTGTAAAAATGCGTTATTCTTCCTGATAGGTTTTTCCACCATTTCTTGTATTTAAATTCTTATAACTCGAGAACCGTTAAAGATAATGGGTTCAAACTTGGAACATATATTTTTCAATTGTTTTACTTTAATTTTGATTCAGCATATTTGAAAAAAATATTAACTTTTGAAAATATGATTTTTTTTTAAAAGTTGCAGCACATTTTTTAAAATTTTTTCGTAAAATATTTTAATTTTTTATAAACTAATAATTAAAAAAATGCTGAATCAAAGTTAAAACTTATATATTTCTGATTATTTAAATTTAAAAAAATTAAATTCTAGACATAATATTCCGAGTTATAATGATTTTAATTTACCCCACTTTTTTAAATAAATTTTAAATTTAAAAAAAATTAAAAAATACTATGAGAAGATTTATCATGTGATTTTGTTTACAAATGATAAGGTTAACCATCACAAAAAAAATTCAGAAATTTAACTCAATAAATAAAAATTATTTTAAAATGTTTCCCGGACCCACTTAAACGATATTTTTACGTTTCAAAACCTCTTCAAGACTATTAAATGTAAAAAAAAAAAAAAAAAAACTCAGGATAGGTGTATTTATATTACACGAAAAAAAAAAAAAAAAGTTACTGATACCTGAATGGGTGTCTGGAAGGAATATCACAAACTTTGGAAAGGTTTTTTTTTTTTTTTTTTTTTTTTTTTTTTTGGAAAAGCGTCTATGTGAAATGATTTATGATTACTTAATGGTGAAAATTGTAAATTAATAATAAACAATTTTGCTTACTTTAAACAAAATTGATATTAATAGTTTCCTTAACCACGTAACTAGGGTTTTATTATCGCAGTGGTTCAGCATAAATATATCATTGGACGGAAAATATGATAGGAAGAAAGACCTTTGCTGTATAAGGTGCCCGGGACTTCGCTAATCATTGACATTAAGGTGGTTGTCAAATTTTCTGCTCAAGAACGCGAAACTTTCTGACACATTTTCTGGCTCATAATTATCGTAGAGGCATAAAATTGGCAGACTTGAGCATTGAAGCGATTTCGAATAGAATAGCTTTTTGCATTTTTTGATAAATAAATTACTTAACATGTTACAATCGATTATTTTAACGTAACGATCTCCCTCTTTCTCGCGCTGCCGCTTTGGGAATTAAAAATATTGTTTAAAACTGCCCACTTTGACAGTATTTTCTGAAATATTTTCTGTCTTTTCGAAACAATTGAAACGTCATTCGATTACATAGTTTCTGAATAAGAAAACCTTCTGACTTCATGAGGTTCCGAACAAAAATAAAGTCAGAAATATGTCAGAAAACAGTTCTTTAGTATTTGACCTGAATAGTTTTTTTTTTTTTTTTTTTTTTTTGGCTTTTTGTCATTTCTGCAAAATTTTAAATTTGTAACATTGGCCCTTCTTTCAGACGCACATTAATTTATTTAACTTGTTATAGTTAAAATATGACTCATTATATTTATTTTTGGAAGATGATATCATCCTTAGAAATGTCGTAAATTGACAAAAAATAAGAATAAAGCGATATCTATACTAATAAAAAACAAATCGCTCTGTCTGTCTGTCCGTCCGTCTGTCTGTCTGTGTGTCTGTCTGTGTGCGATGGCTAGCAAAATCTACGGCACGTACGACGTTCAATTTTTTTTGGAAAGAGTCCAAGACCTCTTCTAATGCACCATATCCTCGGAATTTTAATATTCTAATTATTAGCTGAGTGAATAATTAATATTCGGACATCACTCTCATCAAAAGTACGCCTTTTTCCCCTCAGATTACTTTCGGTTGGCTGGTTCATAAAGCATCGCTCATCAAAAATACGTTTCTTTCTTTCCGCTTGCTTTCGGTTGGTTGGTTGTATAACTCTTTCGCAGAAATAATTAAATAAATCGGGATACAATTAAATAAACCAATTTGAGTGCTTAATGTTTCAAGAGTGACTGTTTTTTCAACTAAACATTGAATTTTAGCATGAAGGTGAAACACGTGCTTTGAAAACATATTTATTAATAATGAACTTTAAGAGAATGGATTAGTTTCAAATGACGTCACAACCTAGCAACCAGCTTGACAACCTGGCAGGTTTTTTGGCAGGCCACACTGTTTTCTGTTTTTTCTCTACTTTGATTGGTTGAGCGATAATATCTGCTAAATAATCGGCAATTTTGGTTGCTTTACGAAAAATTGGAGGTGCCTGTTTGATGCTGATCTATTTAGATAGCAAGAAATGTGTTTTTAAACGTTACATAAGAGATTAGAATACTCCTTACTGGCTCCTTTACCACTAGAAATTAGAAATTGGCAACAACAAGTCCTTGCATTCTAATGCTTTTTGCTGCTGTAACGAGTAGAAACAGTTTTAATAGTATTTAAATTCTCATTTTTTATATTGATAATGATTTTTTTTTTCAGAAGTGTTTTTTTAAAAACATTTTTAAACGCATTTTTAATTGCTCTTTTTTACGTTTTAAATACAGAAAAATGTTCTGAATTTATCGCCCGCCTGCTATACAGTACCGCAGGCAGTGGGAATCCATGTCGGATGTTCGTACAGAACTTTTTGCACCTTAATTTATGAGTAGTGGTTATTTCCGAATAGTAATTTCCGCAAATTTCTTAAATTTTTATATCATTCCCCTACCTTCTCAACTAATATATCTACAAATATGTTTAATAACGGAGTTTCGTTCGGATGTAGGTTTGTTAAGAACAGATTGCGCCCCTTGGAGGCGGAAAGTGGAATTATCATATTTTACGGAGCATGTACAGAACGCTTGCTATAACGGTGAAGCAAAGCAAATATATTAAATTCTTGGTTAAGACGACACCCCCCCCCCCCTCCCCAATCCATGCATCTACGGGTAGGTTGCGTGAAGAGTTTTCGTTCATTTACGCTTTTGCTAAGAATAGAGTGGAATGGTGGTGGAATGTAGAACAAACAGACCGCGATTTCATTTAAAGTAGGGAATCTAAAGCGATCTGTTTCAAACTTCAAGATAGTTTATAACACATTAGAAAATGTTTATATAAGAATGGCGCGTGAAATTTCGAGCAAGTGGGGAGGGCGATAGATGTCTTTTTTTTAACATTTGCGTTTATTACCGTTTCCGGTGCAGTTATTTGACGGAGTCCTGAGATAAATGTGTCTTATTAAATATAAAAATGTCAAAAGTTTGTTACCACTATTTCCGAATACTAATTTCAAAAATATCTTAATTTATTGCTTAAGACCGCCACCCCCTCGAGTAACATATCTACTGATAGGTTGTTTAACGGAGTTACGTTCAGATACAGTTTTGAAAAAAATACAGTGCGCTCCCTGGTGGTGGAAACTGGAACTAATACCGCGATTTCATTTAAAGTAGGAAATCGGACAAAACAATCTGCTTGAAACTTTAAGATAGTTTAAAACGCATAAGAAAAAGTTTATAAAAAATGGCGCGTGAAATTTCGGGCAGGTGGAGGGGGGAGGGGAGGGGCGAAATATTTCTTTTTTTTACCTTTGCATTTCATACTATTTCAGGTGCGGTTTTTTGACGGAGTCCTCAGATACATGCTACTTAGTACATATAAATGTGACAAAAGTTAAGTTACACTATTTCATAATAGTAATTTCAACAAATATCTTAAATTCTTGCTGAAGGCCACCACCTTCTCGAGTAACATATCTACTCATAGGTTGTGTAAAGGAGTTTTTGTTAAGAATAGAGTGCGCTCTCTCGTGGTGGAATGTGGAACTAACAGACCGCGATTTCATTTAAAGTAGGAAATCTGACAAAACGATCTCCTTGAAACTTTAAGATAGTTTATAACACATAAGAAAAAGTTTATAAAAAATGGCGCGTGAAATTTCGGGCAGGTGGAGGGGGGAGGGGAGGGGCGAAATATTTCTTTTTTTTTTTTTACCTTTGCGTTACATACCGTTTCAGGTGCGGTTTTTTGACGGAGTCCTCAGATAAATGCTACTTAGTACATATAAATGTGACAAAAGTTAAGTTACACTATTTTCAAATAGTAATTTCAACAAATATCTTAAATTCTTGCTGAAGGCCGCCACCTCCTCCAGTAACATATCTACTCATAGGTTGTGTAAAGGAGTTTTTGTTAAGAATAGAGTGCGCTCTCTCGTGGTGGAATGTGGAACTAACAGACCGCGATTTCATTTAAAGTAGGAAATTTGACAAAACGATCTGCTTGAAACTTTAAGATAGTTTATAACACATAAGAAAAAGTTTCTAAAAAATGGCGCGTGAAATTTCGGGCAGGTGGGGGGGGGGGGGGGGGGCGAGGGGCGAAATATTTCCTTTTTTTTTACCTTTGCGTTACATACCGTTTCATGTGCGGTTTTCTGACGGAGTCCTCAGATAAATGCTACTTAGTACATATAAATGTGACAAAAGTTAAGTTAGACTATTTTCAAATAGTAATTTCAACAAATATCTTAAATTCTTGCTGGAGATCGCCACCTCCTCGAGTAACATATCTACTCGTAGGTTGTGTAAAGGAGCTTTTGTTAAGAATAGAGTGCGCTCCCTCGTGGTGGAATGTGGAACTAACATAACGCGATTTTGTTAAAATTAGGAAATCTAGCAAGGCGACCTGTTTGAAACTTTAGAATGTTTATATCACAAAAGATAAAGCGTAAAAAAGAATGGTGCGTGAAATTCCGGGGAGGGGCTCTAGATTTCTTTAAAAAAAAAATAGCGTTTCTGACTTTTTATGTGCCGTTTCTTGAGGGAGTCATGTGATTTATGCTACTTATTAAAAGTTGCAGACATTATGTCTGCTTTGAAAAACACCTACTTTTATTTGGGAGAGTAGATAAAAACCACAGGGTAAAATTTTAATAGGAGCCCAAATTTAAATCAAAATTTTAAAAATGTAGTATTTACAGATTTTAAACATTAGCATCTTGGCCTATATTAGTACACAAATTAAGAGTATGCAAATTAAAAAAATTGATTCAGAACTTTTTGTTGGAAATTGAAAAAAAATCGACTTTTAAAAAGAAAAATATACGCTTTTTTTTAAGAGAATGAACGCGAATTTGTTAAAATTTGGAAAACGAACTAAATGATTGACTTGAAATTTTCACGTAAGTTATAACAGCCCTTTGACCACTGTTTCGTAGAGTAATATTTGTATAGAACATATTGCGCTCTCTGTCGGTGGAACTACCCGAATAGTAAACTATTTTCGAATAGTAATTTAAGCAAATTTCTTAATTTCTTTTTTTAGCCAACATCCTTATTTTAACACAATGTTTATCGAAGCATCTAAATAGACCAGATTTACATCTCTTATAAAAATTTTGAAACGTTCGGACAAGTAAAAATATTTTTTTACAAAATAAAATGTCTGAAAATGCCCACGAAATCAGTAAAAACTTGAGTGTTTTGTCGCTGTTCCGCTCGCTTTCGGTACGCATAGTCTCCAAAAATCAACTTACGCAAAATAGCACGTATCTTCAATTTAATATTTTTCTTGCGATATTTTATATTTAAAAATATAAATTCAGACAAAAGGAATTAAAGGTACAAAATCATAGAAATTTGAGGTTCATTCATCACGGCGACGCCGGGTGGGTCTGCTAGTTGTTTTATAAAAGCACATAGATTATCAGACAATCAAAATGATTAAAAGGTAGTCGTAATATTATATTTTATGATTTAAGATAACGTTTTACATTGGATTTTAACATTTATTTTGTAGGAAATGAAATGTTAAGATGTTAAGAGTAAAATTTAGCAATATAATTTTTCATAGATATTTCGTTAGTTTTTATTAAATATTTTTCTTATATAGTATTTTTATTAACAATAGAATAGTTTTATTGACTGTTATTTAAAGGAGGACATTTATTTAAATCTGTGATTCAGGAATGAAGTGCTTTAAAAAGATTTTTTTCACATATTTGTGAAACCACGTTATTTACCTGTGCATTTTTTTTTTTTTTTTTTTTTTTGAGTGAAACATACAGCTTTAGCTACTTAATTATTTAAAAAGATGCATAATGCGAAATAAAAAAAAGTTTAAAATATGTTATTTGTGTGGGTGCATTTTCGCATTTGTTGATCCACCAATGGAAGGATTCGCTTTCACGAGTTAGAAAAGGAAATAAAAATGAACTTCGAAAAAATTACATACTTACGAAGTTCACAATTATTTTTTCCAAATGTTTGTACAAAATGCCCTCGACGAATGAAATTTTATTGTCCATATAAGGGAACCCGGCGCAGAATGGTGTAGTTTAAAACAATTCGGAGCAGAATGGGGTACTTCCCCATCCCGCCTCAGGGATACGATTTTGGTTAGGGAGGTAAGGTCACTCGAGAAAGTAATGTTTAACTACTTGAAACTAAAGATAATTAAACGTACTTAAAGCATGCACTAACTATAGTTGTAATGCAAACAAGTATGTTTGCCTTACCTTGCTTAAAAAAAGCATCAGAAATTACAATTCAGCAGCAAAAAAATCCCACAATGAAAAATTTATAAACCAACGCTCGAGAAACGACTGTCGAAGTTGAACGGCAACAGATTTTCTTACTTCTGCTTATTGCCGCTCTCTAATAGCACCTATTGACACCGAAAAACGTCAAACTTCATACCGCCGCGGTACAGTAGTTGTGCTCCGGGTTCCACTATCGCTATTCTATGGTGATGAGACTCTACAATATTTTATCAAAATAAAATAATCTGTGTAATATAATGATTAACATTTTTACTTAACCTGAACTGCAAACATGACACCTTACTTAAAATGAAATCCACCCTACATATATAAAATCCTAATGAAACGAATTTATGAAACGATTTCATAAAATGACTGAAATGAAACCAATTTATGAAACGACTGAAATGAAACGAATTTAGGAAACGACTGAATAAACAACTGATTATGTTTTACGGCGATTTCTCCTAAAATATGGAATATTTTGCGATGTAATTAACTCCAAAAATCTGTATTGATCCGCAGATCTAAAAATATTGTTATTAGAATTTTTAAATTCGAATTAATTTTCGAAATATTATTTCTTTTATAATTTTAAATACATTTCTCTAATAATGGCAACTAAAATTTGAATCATAACATATATATATTTTCATATTTTAGAAAAGGTTATTATTTTAAACTAATTTGGGAATTTGGCCTCCCATAAATGTATGCTAAGAAATGTACCGTGTTACTTTATTCATAATTCAATTTGTCACTTTTTTTTCTGTATTTCATTATAATTTTATTTAATAGAAAATATTCCTTTAAAACTGGAACATTTTAAATTAATGGCTTTCACTTCTTTCTCTTTATTTTAAACAAAACAAAAAGAAAAATATTAGGCACAGATGTCATATACACAGTGGGGTACCTAATTGGCATCAAATAGGTGTTATTTTGCCTGACATGGTAACCCGGCTGTTTTGCTTATTTATTAATAAAATTTTTATTTACATTTATTTTCTTTTTATTAAAAAAAAAATATATAAATTGTTTTGTTCTATAGTTATCAATTAAAGTTTCTTTTTTTATTTATTGTTATTTAATTTTAAAAATAATAGAAAATAGTTTTAAAGTGCATATGTAACTGGTATTTGAAAACGAGGTTTTTGCGAAATTGTCGCAAAAAAAAAAAAAAAAAAAACCCTCACGCCAAACCACACAAATCACGACATTTAATTTCAACTTCAAAGCAACGTTTTAATGGTACTACTTAATTATCCCGCCGACAAATTTTGCCAAATTATATAAATCGCCAAACCACTCGCCAAATTATACAAATTGACAAATTTTTATATTAAATAACGAAAGAACAAATAAATCAGTATAACATTAATAATAATACAAATAAAAATCACTTGATGGTGTAAACACGTGTAACTTCCTTAAAGTCAAGTGAATGTGACATTTACAATAATCCATTATTGGCATTTAATCTTATAGTTTGGCGACAGATTTTCGGTTAGTGGGATAACCAAGTAGTACCGTTTTAATTTACTACTCGAAAAATAAAAAAAATGGTAACTGGCGAATTAAAAAAAAAAAAAGCAATTGGCGATATTTGCAGCCGGCTAACATAAAAGTACTAAGAATTCTTTGCGATCATGGCAACTTTTATGTAGTTTTATTCGAAAAAATAGTTTTTATTCTTTAATCAAAATGTAAAACCTTTCTTATGAAAAGCGAAAGCATCAGCACGTAATTGTTTATGGCAGTTATATGACTTGCACTATTATAATATAAGTGAAATGATGACCATAGAATACTATTTGGCGACTTACCACCTGTGGCTGGGTAAAATTAAAGTACCAAAATGGCCACCTGGAATATGAAAGGTGAAGGAATCAGCCAGTAATTGTTTATGGCAGCTACATGACTTAGACTATTATAATATAAGTGAAATAATTGCGATAGAATAATATTTGGCGATTTATCAACTGTGGCTGGTTAATATTAAAGTACCAAAATGGCTACATGGAATATAAAGAGCGAAGGGACTGTTGATGATAGTCACATAACTTAGGCTATTATTATAGAGATTTTTTCAGTTCTACTAACAGCGCATAGAATAATATTTCCTTACGATAAAAAATGTATTTACATGTGACGATAAAAACATAAGAAAATCTTTAAAATTGCCTTTAAATGAGTATGTGTTAAAAGCAGGAACATATTGAAAATTACTTCTTTAAAATTGTATTTACACTTGAATATTAAAAGAGAAAGGAAGCTTTAAAATAATAAATACATTAATATGCGTTTAACCCTTTCAGGGGCAATGCACTTCTATTAGGTATCTTTCATTACAAAAAGCTACCTATTGCAGCCGTTCGGGGGAAAGCGATTTGTAAACATTTTGGCATGTTTTCATCGATCATGAACCCCAGACAACGAAACCACCCTCAGTTCAAAAGTTGATATATATATATATATATATATATATATATATATATATGATCTTTGTCATACTGTAACTCTCGTATTTATGAACCGATTTAGATAAAATTTCGTGTGTATATAGTACATAGCTATGTCTCGACCGAGTTCGTTGGCCAGCTTCAACCGCCATCTTGTTTCAAAATGGCGACCATTTAAAAAAATTATAAAAATTTTAACTTTAAAATGAGGCACAAAAAAATTACAAATTGTAAAAAAAAAAATATTATGTGTTTGAGCTTGATACAAAGATTCCGGAGCATTTTTTGTTTCGTCTGTATCTTAAAAAATGGCTCAGTTATAGCACTTTGAATTTCTAGCATGACTGACATTTTTAAACGATCTGATTTTTGTCACGCGATAATACGCGTATTTATGAACCGATTTGGATATGACAAGGCATTTGCATAGTACATAACGATGTCTCGACCGAGTTCGTGGGCCAACTTCATCTGTCATCTTGTTTCAAAATGGCGGCCATTTAAAAATTAAAAAAAATTAAATTTTAAAATGAGGTATAAAAAAAATAGAAATTGAAAAAAAAAATTCCTTATGTGTTTGAATTGATACAAAGATTCCGGAGGATTTTTTGTTTCGTTTATATTTTAAAAAACGGTTGAGTTATAGCACTTTGAAATTCTTGTGTGGCTGACATTTTGAAACGAACTGAATTTTGTCACGTGATTACACGCGTATTTATGAGCGGATTTGGATAAAACTTGTTGTGTACATAGTACATACCAATGTCTCGACTGTGTACGTTGGCGAACTTCATCCGCCTTCTCGTTTCAAACTGGCGGCGATTTAAAAATGTAAAAATTTTAATTTAAAATGAGGTACAGAAATTTAGAAATTGAAAAAGATTTTTTTCTTATGTGTTTGACCTTGTTACAAAGATTTTGGAGCATTTTTCGTTTCGTCTATATCTTAAATAATGACTGAGTTATAGCACTTTGTATTTCTAGCATGGCTGACATTTTGAAACGATTGAGATTTGTTACGCGATAACACGCGTATTTATGAACCGATTAGGTTGTGACAAAGCATGTGCATAGTACATGACAATTTCTCGGCCGAGTTCGTTTGCCAGCTTCATCCGCCATCTTGTTTCAAAATGGCGACCATTTAAAAATTTAAAAAAAAATTGTATTTAAAATGAGCTACAAAAAAATTAGAAATTGAAATTTCTTTTTCTTATGTGTTTGAGCTTGATAAAAAGATTCCGGAGCATTTTTTGTTTTGTCTTTACCTTAAAAAATGACTGAGATATAACAGTTTGAATTTCTAATGTGGGTGATATTTTCTAAAATCTGATGTTTTGCCTGCAACAACACTCGTATTTATCAACCGATTTAGATGTGAGTGAGCATGTGCACAGTAATTACTAAAGTCTCGACCAAGTTCATTGGCTAGCTTTGTTGCACCCATTCTGTTGCTTTAAAATGGCAGGCACCTCAAGATATCGCCGAGTTTGGCGACCAAATGTAAATCACTTTAAATAAAACCAGCTTTGATAACGCGGCTAATTTCGCGAAATTCTCCTTCAGTATTGACAAAAATAAGTATTTAATCTTCTATAATCGGATTCCACTAATTTGAGCTCCGTGTGTTTGAATAATATAACGTGGCTTTTAAAAATTAAGGAATATGAAAGCTACCCCTTCCTCCCGGCACTGGCCGGAATGAGTTTTCGTAAGATGTTGAAATCAGTTAATGGCACCAGAATTCAGAAAATAGTCTCGAAATACGAAAATGCTTTTGTTTCCTTACTTTTTTTTTTTTTTTTTTGACAACCAGCCAGGACTCCAACCGTGAGGTTTATGAAACTAATGTCCTGGCGGGAAAAGAAACCCTCCACAATGGACCCCTTTTGTTCCCTTTCTTAATAAAAGGAAGATTTTCATTCCACTATTCAGGTGCGAATGTGGCATTTAAAAATTAAAATTAAGTTGTCCAAAAATGAACCACCACCCTTGAAGGGGTTAAAGCAGCAAATTTTAGTAATTGTAGTAAATTGTATAATGTCAATCGTTTTATAACGCTGTTAAAAAATACCAAGAGACAAAGACTCTGTTTTCTTAATTCATATTATTTTAGCTTCTTTTCAAATGTTTAAATGATCTTCTTCAATCACACATAAAAACAACCATTGGATATCATAGCAACAACTGATTCGGCCTTAAATTTTCGCAATCAAAGGGAATTGAATGGAAACCCGTTTACAGGAGATCGCTACAGGTTTTTCCATTATAATTCAATCTTCTCTAATCTTTTTAAAACCGATCTGATTAGAGTGCTTTTAGATTCTTCAGTGTCTGAAAGGTGGTTGACGAGCGTAGATTGCAGGGGTCAGAGCCCCTAGTAATATATATAATTAGCATTATAAATGTTTTTAAAAGTACAATGCAGTTATATTTCTTTATTCACGAATAAAGAAAGGTCGTTTACAGTGCAAATCCGACACATCGGGTTGCTACGAACTAGTTAAAGTTATTTAACCTTGGTGTATAAGCATGCACTTTCTTTGCACAAGTATCCAAATAAACATTGTATTCCAAAAAAAAAATATTAATATATTTTTTTTCTTTGAACACTTTATGAAAATTTTTGAATTTAGCTGTTACACATTTATAAACATTTATTAAGTGCACGAACATTAAATGTATTTATATATATATTTCCTTATGAATTCTATATGCATATTTGTTAGATAAAATAGCAGAAACTCCATTCTAATTTATTACTGAACACTAACAAATTTTAAAATCTTACGCTGTGAAAAGTGGCAAAAAATTATGTAAAACAGAAGATGTCTCTTTGTACATCAAAGCAAATTACTTAAAATACGAAATAACTTCCTTAACGTTAATTTCTTGGAAATTAGGAATTTAAGTTATTCAGAAGAAAACAGAGAAAAACTCCTTATGTTAAAAAACTTTGAAGTCAAGGTCTTTAAAGACTATTATACAAAAAGCTGCTATCATGAAGCTTTAAGGTCTATTCGGGAAAAAAAAAGTACGTGCAAAGAATTAAAACAAAGAAAATTGTTTTTTAACAATGCTTACATTTCAATAAATTCGTGTTCGCTTGTTGTTTTAGACAGGTTGGAAAACTAGAAATTGTATCGTTTTGATAGGGTTTTGTACCTAATTATGGTATAAATTAGGTTATTAAATTAACTTTGGGCACATTTTATTCATGTTTCGTAAATATAAATTGCTTAATAAATAGTTAATTTAAAAAATGATTGCCGGTTTATTACCGAAATTAAAACTGTAGTATTTTTATTAATATCAGATTACACTAAAAAGCAATATGTAATAATGTATTTTTTCATGATGTTCAAAAGTTTATTATTATCTGTGCATGATACGTGATTTCTATATCGTGTTTAAAATTGGAAAAAAGCAGCACAAACGTAAAAATTTCATTAACAGAACATGTAGTTTTTTCAAGTTAATTTCATATGATTATCAATTAATATTTCAAAAAGAGTATAATATCGATGATTTATTTTCGGATTAAAAAACAAAATCGAACGACATAATATTACATTGGATCTGCACTATTATTTTAAAACATTTATCATATTTATTTATTTATTACAGAGGTTCCCATGATTTTATATGTTTTTATATGTCGCGGAACCAACACGGTATGATACAAAAATAAATCATTTATTTTATTAGCTAAAAAATATATAACAAATACAATATTTTACAACCGCAATAATCACGAAAGCTAGCTTAATCTAAAACTTCGTGAGAAGACAGTGTTTTTTTAAACAGTCAGTTGGTATTATATGAACTCGTTTTGAGATATGCCAATTGTCGCGGGCATATTTTTTTATTTTATTTTTTATTTATTTATTTATTTTTGAAAAAAAAACAAAAACATTATGGCCATTTTTCCTCCATTCCGACCAGAAAATCAGAGTTCTAACTTTCTATGACTGCTGTTTCATCTTCACCTAACACTTCATTTAGAATGGCTGTTTCATAATATTGGAATCCACCACTCCATTAGAAGAAAACGATCCATTCCAGAGTAATAAATTCGATTGAAAAAACTATTTAAAACTTTGAGTTGAAATAAGAGGCAAATTTCATAACACTAATAGAATCGCATAGCTGACATTTTTTTACGGTTTTGATACCTCTAAAATTTAATAAAATTTTTTGCCATATTTAAATGTTGACAATTGTTAGATTTCGACGATTAAATTAGGTAAAATTTACTGGTAAGTTTTAGTGTTAAGAAAACATTTTAGAAATCGGTAGCTATGCAGTAGCGCAATACTGTAGGGGGAAAAACGAAAGAAAAGCAAAGAAATAACAATAATAAAAAAAAACTACAGCAAAATGGACATTCAACAAACAAAAAACTATGAAAAGCTTTTTCAAATAAACAATTTCATTCCCCGTTTTGGATAAATGTAATGAAAATGTACATCAAATAAATGTTACAAGTACCATAAAAAATAATGAATTAAGTGAGGATATATATTTAATCTCCTTAGTTGGTGACGATTAAATTTGCTATTCTTTCAATTTCCCGCCATCTTAAAATACTGTCAAAGTGGTTCCAAAAATGGCGCATTAAAATTAACGTTAACAAAACACAAGCCATCCTCTTTTGTAAACTAACTGAAGATAACCTTAATAAATATAAAATTAACTTTAATAATACTGATATGCCATGGTCAAACACTTGCAAATACTTAGGAATTATTCTTTATAAAAATCTCACCTTCAGACAACACATCGATTACGCGCGTAATAAATTTCGAGCAGCTAAAAACTTAATTTACCCCTTATTAGCTCGAAACAATGACTTGTCAATTAATAATAAATTGCTCCTTTACAACGCCTTTTTAAGACCCATTCTGACTTATTGGTTATTGTCAAAGTTGGAGCTACGCTGCTAATAGTCACATCAAACTCCTAATACAATCTAAAAATTCTACTACTAGACTTATTTTTGATGTGCCATATTATATTCGAAATTATCATCTTTATAAAGAAATTGACTACCCCAGATTAAATACTCAGATTCAAGATTTAAATATTAACTTTCATCTCTCTTTGGAAAATTCTGAAAACAGTGCTCTTAACTCACTCCCAGCGTACGATATTTTTGACATCCATAACAGAAAAAGACCGAAGTTAGGTATGATCTTAGGTACTCAAATCTTTTAAATTAAATCTTAATCTTTCAAAAATTCTCTTTATTTTAATAGTTCTTTGGTAATTTTTAAACTTTATTTCTGTCTGCTCTGCTCAACAAACTCTTAAGATTCCACGATTAACTTCTCTCAGCCAGTAAAATTCCTTCCTTTTAAGCTAAGCTCATCCTCTTTTCCCCTGTTTTATAAGAAACCCTTCTTTGGGAGCGGCGAGCCATTTATTCCCTAACCACAGTTGTGAACTGTGCTCCTAATCCGTGGTGGATCGTGAATGTCTCAAAGGGCCTTTTTCAAGGCCATATTACTGCGAACATCTGTGAAGCCATAGTAACCTGGACTCGCGGTGAAGCGTGAGCCAGGCGTGGGATTTTCTGTTCATTGAGCCTTTTATGATCTTAATTTATTTTTAAGTTATATATTTTTTTAACTGTTAGTCAATTTTTTTAATTCTTTTTACTTAGTATACAATTGAGCTCAGGAATTGTTTGTTTGTCCCCCCCCCCCAACACTAAATTTTTAAGTCCTTTTTTCTCAGTACTGCCATGATTCATTTCCTGTTAGTTTTCCATAATATTACTGTCGGGGATGTGGGACAGTGGCCCCAGGCTCCTCGAGAAACCGACAGAAGTCTCTCTCTGGTGACTATTTGTGTAAATCCGGTTTATCCGAGTATTTTGCTTATCCGAGGTGAGCTTGGTTCATATTAATTCGGATAATCGAGACTCTACTTTATCTAAGTAAACATTTTAGAAAACGTACAATGCATTTAAAAAAAAAATTCAACAATTATCTACCAATGTTGGAAAGGCACTCCAAATCTTTTGTGCAGCTATCTCTGTTTATGGTCTACAAATTTGTGCGGATGGGAAAATTTAGTTTAGTAAGAAACATATAACATAGTTGGTAATTCACCTTCGGCAATTTCTCCCAATAGATGGAAACATACGTGAATTTCTTTGTACAGCAATGTATGTTACGTACAAATAGATTTTTATACACGCCATATATTAATTTAAACTGTATTTCAGGTAAAACTTACTTAAATCTACCGAAATCACATTTCCAGGAATTACTCTTCATAGGCGGCATTGTATCCAGTTCTTTTTATAGCCCTGTATACGATTTTATTTATATGATACAAACATCTCTTAGTATGCTACATGTACTTGAGCTTCAAAATGTATTACTCAAATTATAAAAAATACCTTTGAGTAATTACTGCGCGCTCTGAGAATTATTTTATGTAGCCCTCGATATAATCTATAGAATCTATGCCAGCATGTAGTATGAAAATATTTTGTTAAAATCTTATACCATAACTGAAAACGCACTTTCAGCAATCATTAATACTAGACAACAGATCGGATGCAGCATTATATCCGCAATCATTTTGTGACCCTGTAAACATGCAATGCACATTATACTCTAGAGTAAGCATCTTGTAGTATACCCTAGTAACGTATATCAATTTCATCATGCTTCAAATAATTCAAAATAATTGAAATACGCCACGAACAATTTTTCCCAGTATAGACCATTATATAACCGAACACTTCTGTATGACTCTATAAATGACTGTTAATTCTTTGCATCCCATATTCTATAAAAGGCATGTTTTAGTGCATCTCAGAAATACATGTCAATTTCATAATGTTTGTAACAGACCAACATCATTTAAATACGCCGCAAACAATTTTTCTTCATACATCCTAATACAACGGAATACTCTTGACTTCCCCTGTACATATACTGAAAGAGCTGCACACAACATATTTCATAGTAACTATCTTCTAGTGAATGTCAATAAAGTATATATATTTCATTATGTTTAAAATATTCTAACATTATTAAAATACAACGCAGTTTTCTTTCCCTATAGACCATAATGTAACGGAATAGTTTTGAGTACCCTTGTAATAAACTGTGTGTGTTATACACTTCATTTTGAATACCGAACATGCTATGGGAAACCTCAATAATGTATTTCAATTAAATGGCAATCCGACCATATTTACGTGAGTTAGAGCTCGGTCTGACAGACGGACAGATAAACCTAATTCATAAACACTTTTCAACTATATTGTTGCAAAGTATTAAAATTTCATTTCATAATTTTTTCCCTACTGTAAAATGGGAATTGATTAAAAATTATGCAATATATTTACAAACATTTAATAAATATTCCTGAAGTAATATATTAGCAGGTCATTTAAATAATAAAAATAAAGTAAAATGGAATAAATTATCCTTTGATAATACATAGAAACTTTTGAATTTGAACTGATGCGTAGTGAAAAGATGTTTATTTAATTCTTCAACTTATAAATCTCGTGTCGGTGCTTTGCAGCAATTTTCCTATTCCATAGCAATATTGAAAGAAACATGTTGACGTGATTACTTGTAATCCAGAAAACGTCTATACACTAACTATTCCTATATATATTTAATTAAAAATAATGTATTTTAAACTAATTAAACTTTCAACTGGCATATTTCTCTACTGTAAATAAATCTTTCGTGTGCAGCTGTTAATGTACTAGGGTTTTAGTCATGGTCGAATTGCATATTTAATTAAATTTAATGAAGTTACTTGAAATACTTTTTCAAAATACAAAATACAAATACTTTATGGTAAATACAAATTTTAATTACTTAAATATAAATCGTAATATGTTGAAAGTATCATTTTTATTGCACAAATGAATACATTTTTCAGTATATATCTATATATTAAAATAGCAATTAAAGCCTCTGTGCAGGAATATTAAAAAGCAGTAAACCAACATTTAAAATGCACAAATAATGCGTGAAAAGCAGCAAATATATATATATATATATATATATGATTGTTGTTGCTACGGGGAGACACGAAGTAAGGTTAATGTTTATATAAATAAAAAATAAATAAAAATTTCAAGATAGGTGAAAAATATATTAAAAAATGTATGCTGAATTGTTCTTTGAAAAATGATAGTGCCAATTACACTGACTATGGAAGTTTGAGATATAAAACAAGGATTTTCTATAACAGTAACGTGGCCCAAAATTTAAAAAATGGTGGTAGAGGTGAGAAGAACATAGTCAAATATAAAACCAAATGTTTTTATAACAAAAAACTAAAGGGTGTTGATGGTCTGGGCGAACTGAATTTAAAAGCTTGTACAGATAAACGTTGTAAAGTGTGTGTATGTGCCGGGGGTATAGTAGAGGTTAATGATAATGGAGAGTATTTAAAATTCTGCAAGGTTTATAATTGTGTCTGCAGACTGAGATGTAGAGTTTGTAATATGTCGTACATAGGACAAACTTCAACTCCTTTGAATATAACAATTAACAACAATAAGACAGACATAAGAAAACAAAAAAGTGGTAAGGAGGAACAAGAAATTGAGATTACACATTTTGATAGGCATGGAATTGATAATATTGAGATTTCTATTTTGAAAATTGTTCCTAATAAAACTGAAAAATTAATCAGTGAAAGATATATGATGGTAAAGTATGGTACGGTATACCCATATGGAATGAATGTAAAGTTCGATCAAAGTAATGTAATAAGGAATTTTAGAGAAAAATTATTGGATGTCTCAATCTATGAAAGGACAATACATATAATGGATTATGACAGGGATAAAAATCATAGGACAAACGTTGAATTAAAGAAATTAAAATGTTTTAAGGATGTCGAAAAAGTTGTCGAAAATTACAACTCAAACGATAACGAATCAGTAATTAAAAATATTATATTTAATGTCAAAAAGAAAATGATACCAGAACTTTTGAGGAATTTGCATAAAAAAACGGGTAACAACAATATTGACATGGCTCTAGATCTATTGAGATTTAGAATAAGAAAACAAAATTTAGATAGTTAAGTAAAGAGCATGTATGAAAAAGATGCCGAAAATAACAAAATATACTGTGTCTTGGAATATATGGGGTCACATCTAAAAGGGGTTAACATTAATAAAGTTTTAAATAAGTATAATAGACTGCTGCCGGATAAAAATATAGAGATTTTTAAGGCTTTTAAATATGTTAAACCGATGGGCAGACTCATATATAATTATAACGACTATGCAAAGGATTTGAAAAAAAGTATCGATAATAGTATTTGCTATTGTCACGAAGTAAAATTCAACGAATATATAAATCCAACATACGGACACGTATTAACGGGTAGTTTGGATATTGTACATAATAAGGATTTGGGTGAAATCATGAGATACGGACGAGATACAGGATTAAGAGAGTATTAACAAGAAATATGGCAAAAAAAAAAAACGCTTGAATATGAATTTGGATATTTTTATTCAAAAATTAGTTTATAAATACAATTTGCCTGCTAGCGTTTTCGAGGAATGGAAGTATTATATTTTAAAAGATTTGTGTAGAAATTTTGAGAGTAACTCTGAGGGGGTTTCGGTAAAGTATTATAAGGATTTGAAAGAATCTATAACAGAATTGCAGAATAAATTTATAATTACGTATATAGATAAAGCTAACACAAATTACGCAATTATTTGTAAAACATTATATGGTAAATTACTCAGGGAGGCTTATAGTAAAGAAATAAACTATGAAATTGTCAAATGAAATAAACAAGTTATTAGTAATAGAATAAAAGCATATTATAAAAAAATTAAAATAAAGCAAAATAGTACTAGTTTCCATATTTGGTAATGGTTCCAAAGTTTCATAAAGATCCGGTTGTTTTTAGAGCTATTACATGTGGTTTCGGTTCATATTTGGAAAATTGTAATAAAAAATTGTTGAAATTATTAAAAGAGATTTTTGATGAAGTATTGAAAGATAAACCGGCTTGTATAATAAAAAACAGCTTTGAGTTAATTAAACATTTAAATCTAATGAAAAACATTTCAAGTTTAACAGCGTATGATTTTGAAGATTTGTATAATAGTATAGATTTGGACAATCTTAAAATAAAAATTATGGAGTTTTTTAGTAAATATAATTCCTCAACTATCGAACAGGAATGATTTACTAATTTGTTTAACTTTGTAGTGAGTGAGAACTACTTATATGACGGGAAAATTGTTTACAAACAAGTTAGAGGTATTCCAATGGGGGGATGTTGTAGTTCGATTTTAGCCGATATCTACTTATATATGTACGAGGAACAAATTGATATAAATGAGGATATGAGTTGCTTTCGTTACATTGATGACGTTTTAATAGTCAGATGCAATGATGTGAAAAAAGAAAAATTTGATTTCTATCCTAAAGGTTTAAATTTGAAATTGGAGTCAAAAAGTAAAAACATGGTCAATTATTTAGACATTAATATCGAGATAAAAAATGGTGAGATAAAAACAGATATATATGATAAACGAAAAAGCTTTAACTTTGAAACTATAAAAATCTTAAATTTTGGATCAAATGTGCATATCTCAATATATAGAAATATTTTTATTAACGGGTTAAACCGTATAGATAGATTGACATCAAATACTGGGGAAAAAATTGAAGAACTTTACAAATGGTATATTCTGGCATTGCACCATGGCTATCCTGAGATATTTTTGAAGAGTCTGCTGCGAAATTTCGTAAAGTGTAAGACTTATCGCAGAGATTTAGAGGTAATGTGGATGCGAAGAGAGGAGTAACTGTGGCTTCGACTGTTCAGGGTTTCCGTGCACGATAGTTTGGGCTTTCATGTTCAGTTGTTGGTTTTCGATGGGTCTAGGCAGCTCATTCAATTTGTTAGTTTTTTTCTTTTTTGTCTTGACAGGTTGTTTGGGGAGCTTTGTGCACATAAAAACTGGTTTTAACCCCGCAGTTGCATGTCGCATGTGCATGCCGCCTGTCTCCATGGATTCAATTTCTTCTGGTTTTAGTTTGAATGTTTTTAAAGTTTGCCGTGTTTAAAGTATGTTGTTTTTGATGTTAGTTGTTTTTAGTTATTTTGTTGTTGTCATTTGGTTTAGTTTATTTATTGTTGGATCAGTTCCGTAGTTTCGAATTTTTGGTTTGGTTTTTGGATATATATATATATATTATACTGGAATTAACAGCTTTATTTTCAATTTGGATAATAAAATGATAAAATAAAAACGAAGTTAAAATGTATATACTTTTTACCATGTACATTTTTGTTTACTGAATTAGTACGAAACATCGTGGTTCTTTTTGTATGGTTGCATAACTGAGAAACATGTTATGAATATAAATCTAAATATAGTCGCCTGAATTCAGACGTCAGCACATACACTTTGACAAAACACTTTTCTAAATAAGTAGCACCCTCGCAAAAATAGACTAATTCCATGATCCTGAGGAGTCCGTTATTTAGAGCATTTACTGCCGTCTATTATATAGAATTATTACTGTTTAGAGGTTTTAATGACAAAATTTGCTGTTAGCATTAAAAATTTGAAATTTTGTTACAATTTTTATATATAGACAACACCGTATGAATAATTTGCCACCAGTAGTTTAAAACAAAATTCATTGCAAATGGTGTAAAAACTACCACTTAAATTATTGTGTGGAATAGTGGTAGCCAAAGATGTAACTGCGCTTGAAACATCGAATTCAACACCATAAATAATTTCAGAATAATAAACTTTTTTGTTCTAAATTCTATTTCATAGATTCGAAGGTGTTTCCTTGAAAATCTTAATATTTTATTTACATAAATATCAATACCTATGTGATACATATGCATAAATAACAATAATGTGATAATGTATTTTAGAGTGTGTTTTTCTAACAAATGTGCTTATTTAAAAAGCATAAAATTATTTTAAATATATATAAAGTTTTCGAAAAAACTTTCCTTTTTAGAATTAAAATATATATATATAAGGATTTCGGAAGAATTTTACTTTTTTCAATTTTTTAATTTAGAAGTGAAAGAAAAAAAGTCAAAACGTAATTATTTTGAATTATTGACGCTTATATTTTTTCATTACGTTTTTAAATAAGTTTTTATTTACTTAGTACTTTCATATGTAACGCACCTACGAAGGAATGCTGCATAAATATTATTTGCATTTAGAAAACACATACACATACAAAATATTACGAATTGCAAGATTTTGTTTCATAATCGAACATGTTTCAATGTCTCACATTCGGACGTCTAACAAGAATGAAATCTTAATGAAAACATTTTTTTTTATTATTATTATTTGAGGAAATGCCTCTCAAGTGATATTGAGTGCAAAACATTCATCGATATTATTTTATCACTAACCGCCCTTGGTGACCAGTTTGGCCTCCTTTAAATGTATGCTAAGCATTGTATCTTGTTACTTCTTTACATAATTTAATTTACTTGCTCAATCATTCGCCAAATCCTTAGATTCTGATACAGAAATCATGATCTCGGTATTTTTATGTTAGCCAGGCGCCGGTAACAAATCGCCAAACGTTATTCCCGTCCTATTTCATTAATTTCTTTTAAAATATCGTACTTTCACTCATTTTTTATTTAAAATGCACAACTTCAATTTAAAACTGAAATATTTAAAATGTATGACTCTCAATTGTTGCTTTAAAAAAATGAAAAGAAAGGTAATAAATAATACATTAAACCATGCTATTTAATTTCAATTTCAAATCTTTGTTTTAATTTACCATGCGAAGAAATGTTTATGACAGTCGCATGATATGGACTGTTATAATACTGATGACATGATGGCGATGGAACAATATTTGGCAATTTATCACCTGCACCCGACTAACATTAAATTACCAAATTGACCATCTGGCATACGAAAAGAGAAGCGGTCAACCCGGAACTGTTGATGACAGTCATATGACTTGGGCTTTTATTATATAGATACTTCTTGTTTTACTAATGTAGGTAACTTATGAGATCAATTAAAAAACAGTATCGCCAAACGATCTGTGCGTACCAGCATAACGAAGATTTAATCTTCTTTAATCCACTAGACTAATTAGGCTATTCTGCTAGAGTCACATTATTTGATACAAGGCATGAAAGATTTTTGAAAGGTTTTCACAGGAATAAGCACAAGGAAGAATAAGGTTTACAAAATGCATTATGAGATGAAAAAAAAGAGATTCCGATAGAAAAAATATTATTTGTTGTTGTATAAGTAGACTAAATATTTAAAACAGTGTGTGCAGCAAGTTTTGCAATCTTACAAATAAAAAAACCACAACAAATATATTCACGGCAAAAACACAGTCGATAAATGCATTGTTATGTGCGCGTAATTATATAAATACGTAGCATCTATCGTCGTCGTCGTGTTGTCTGTCCGTTTGTCTGTCCATCTGTCTGTCCGCTTGTCCGCATATAACAGAGCAAAAATTACCCAAACGAATGGTTTCGTGTTGTGTGTCCGTTTTTCTGTCCATCTGTCTGTCCGCTTGTCCGCATATAACAGAGCAAAAATTACCCAAACGAATGGTTTCAAATTTGATATAAATATAATCGTAGCAGAATTTTTCGTGTCATTTCAAATTTCATGAAAATCGAATCTAAACTTTAAAACATATTAATAAAAATTATCTTCATTCTATTAAATCTTATTATGTGTAATTAATTCAGTGATATCCCATTAGAGGTAATGCTTCTAGGTTGCCATGGTGATTACGTCATATTTAAGATGGAGACATATTATTTCCGTATTACTGAATTTAATATATATAGTCATAATAAATTTTGTTTTCATGCATTTAGTGCAATTAGTGCAACAGCTATTCCACCAAGATCTGAATATTTATAAAACTACATATAGTACGAAGGAACTTCATTTGCCACGTTTGACGTGCAATTTGACGTGCCACGTTTGACGGGCAAATTATAGTTGTAGAACTTAATATTTATATAGTACTTCGACAATTATAGACAATTATTTAATTTTTCATTTTTACCCGACTACCAAGAAGGGTTTATGTGTTTCACGCGTACCTGGGTAAGCGGATTTCTTTATACCCTCGAAACATCCCAATGGTTGGATGGATTGTAATGAATGAGTTTTCTATCGATTCCTCTTAACTGTCCGATGGTTATAGGCTAAGTTTTGTTTTTATAAACTCAAAATGGCGGCCGTAAAATACAAAATGGCGTTAAAGACGGAAATTTTATTTTACGCACCATATAGAGTGCCGTATCATTGGATAGGTCTTTCAAAATGAAGACGATGTTTCATTGACTATTTTACAGTCAGAAGCTCGGTTTAAATATTACACAACCTGGAAGTTGTGTGGGTCGGAACTCTAGCTTTACTGCAACTCTAACCTTCAAAGACATCTATAGGCCTCATCAAAACAGTGTTTATAGATAGGTAGTAACAATTAAACACAACTGAAAAGTCATCAATACAAGTAAGTAAATAAAATAAGTAAGTAATATAAAAGATAGTTTCACATTGATAAGAAATAATTAATTAGTTCGTTTTTACGCAGTCGGATTTTTTTATTTTTTTAAATTTTATATTTACTTATTTACTGCAAACAAATTTTTAAATATGCGTCACT
The DNA here is from genome assembly GCA_963932465.1 of Maratus speciosus. Taxonomy (NCBI): domain Eukaryota; kingdom Metazoa; phylum Arthropoda; class Arachnida; order Araneae; family Salticidae; genus Maratus; species Maratus speciosus. The sequence goes on from OZ010790.1 coordinate 55,127,356, forward strand.
TTTTTAAGCTTTTCTGAAATATTTGACAGTAAATATCTAAGATTATGTACATGATTGCATTGAATATATTAAAAAAAACAGTTTACATATTTTTACTTACTATACTCGTGATCAGATTCAATATTTGTTTAAATATCTACAAAAGATTTTATTTACTTATGAAATAAATAATATATTTTCACTATATTAGAAATAATATTTTTAAAAAGTTTTAAAAATAATATCACGAATGTACTTAATAAAAATGAAATGCATTACAATTAACATGTTTTAATGTTTCTTCAAAAATTTAATTAGGAAACTTTATTTTTTATCAAGGAATTTTTATTATTATTATTACTTATTGAGTAAAGTTATTAAATTCACAATACAAAGTGTAAAATATTCTTCGTAGTATATGCTTCATATTGATAGAAAAATACTATGAATATCGCAATAAACCTGTATCAGTCATCATAAAAATAAAATTAAGCATTTAAATTTAATTATGAATTCTGATCAGTTTTCTCTACAGTATTTATGAAATAATTTTAACTACTCATTTCAATGAAAAAAAAAAGATAATAAATTATGTAGCTATAAGTTTATTGACAGCGTTATTTAAAAACTTTTGTCTTTTATATATTAAAGAGTTCCAACCATGGCTTCCGGTGTTACAAAATATAGTTGAAAACCACATACTATAAATATATATTTTGTTGTTGTTATTGTTGAAAACTATAATATATATTTAATATTTAATATATAGGTTTTTAGATTTTTCACTAAAAATACCAACAATCATCTTTATGTGAAAAAACTGCAATTATGTATTAAAATAAATTTTGAAATTAATTAAAGGCGATATGTTCGTATTGACAAATGCTAAGATTTAACATTGGAAGAAATCGCAAACCATCGCCAGCCTTTTTTATTCTGATAATATAAGTGGTTTATGAGTGGTTCCATTATCTGTCTTAAATTTGTGTTTTATTTATATTTTATTTTATTTAATTTCTTTGTGGAATATAAGCGGGAAACAAATGCAGACTTATTTTACTTATTAATTACTGATACTAATTTTATTGCAAACAGATTCAACTTTTCTAATCGTCTCTCTGCAAGTGTCAGGGATGTAGAGTTAAAAAAAAATCATGTTTGAAGATTATTTTTAAAACAGTAAAAAGTCAGTAAATGGCGATACAGATTTCAAACAAATTGCGACGTTATTTCAAACAAATTGCATTTAAAGGTACATTTTTTTCTGTATTTGACGGTGTAGAAATTTAAAAATGTGCGGTATTTAAAAATTTTTAAAAATACAAAAAATAATAATAAAAGTTAAACTTAATCGCATTCTGTTTTGTCATACGCAAACAGAGACACATTTGTCCAGTATAAAACAAACTAGTCTAATGTTTAAAAATATACTTGTCACATGCTTTTGGAACTTCAAACATATAATTATAAAGAACATGTTTGACCTCATATTTAATATTAAGAACAAACATATAATTATAAAGAATATGTTTGACCTCATATTTAATATTGTCGATTTGATAAGGAGAATAATTAGTGGGCCAACAAGAAAAATATTAATATTTGGGATCCTCCTGTAAAATAAAATGCACAAAATGATCTATCGCTACAGCATAGTAATATGTAGATATTGTACAAGATGTGAATACATTTTTGATAGAATGTTATTTGTATTCTTTCAGATATGAAGATTTTTTTTAAGTTAAAAAAATTCTTGTATGCTATATTCTTGTATTTCTTGCTTGTATTTTCAAATAGTTTGAAAATTCAGAAAGATATCGGCACTAGAGTTTGCGGATTTTTAGTTGCTCTCTAAAATAAGCTGAATGATAAGGAATTTTCCATAAAATGTGATTTTTAATTTTCATTTTTTTGTTCATTTTTTTTTCCTTTTTTAATGATGCTTATTTCTTCTTAGAAAACTACTAGAACAAACATATTCAAAGGAAAAAAAGAAGTATCAAGATCGAATCATTTGTTGCAAATTTACTTGCTGATATTCATTAAAACGAACACCTTTGCTGAAAATCAATTAATAAAAATATGACAATTTGTTGAAAATCCCTTATCATTCAGCTGCTTTTAGAAATGTAATAAAAATCAACTCAGTGTATCGACGATATCTTTCTGAATTTTCAAGATATTTTTCTGATATTTTTATATCAGGTGCTTCACGCAGTTTACTATGAAACAATGATTAAAAAAATTGTGTAATCGTTCGCGAATGCGCAGATAAAAAAATATTTCATACAACTGCTCATATTTCATGAAATGTTCAATATATTATATTTCAATTACACTATATTATTTCTGCTGCTTTATGCCAATTTTTCTGAGAATGGCGTTAAATTTGATTGAAAACCCTTCATGATATAAACAAAAAACAGGGAAGAATTTTTGGAACTTTAAAAATAAATTCTATATTTCCATGAATATGCTATTGTTACAAAAATGTATACACCTATTCTACAGTTTCCTCATATTTGTATGCTGTACCGACAGATCATTTCGTGCATTTTATTCTACAGGAGGATCCCAAATTTTATTATTTGTCTTTGATTTTTTGTTGCTCCCCCCATAATTCTCCTAATTTATCAAACCGACGTTAATAAATATGAGCTCAAATGTATTCTTTATAATCCTAAAGTTCTAAAAGAATCCGACAAAGTATATTTTTAAATATCCGACAAACGTCTAAAAAGGAAAGTGTCCGATGAATAATGGCTATATAGTGTACCATATTCGATGGGAATCGGCTATTTACAATTTGGGAACTTTCTGTCTTAGCTTTATATAGATTATTGTGTAATTGTTCATTCAATTTTAATTTGTTAAAATATTGAGAACATTGCTGTCTTATAAAAGAAAATCTATTTATTTGCTACAATATAGAAATATGAATGTCTTAAATGTGTTTTGAATTAAAATTAAAATATTACTTTTTAAGAGAGCTATAAAAAATATTTTTTTAATTCCAGCCACGCAACTAATGGAACCAGCTAATCAAAACGTGTTTTTCAAAGGAACAATTTCCAAACATTTCAAAATTCGCATAATAATCTTAAAAATAACTTACCTTTTCACAATTTGGCTTTACATGATAATAAGTTAATTGTAAATGGCGACAAAGGTGAATCTAATGTCAATTTTGTTCTATAATGTATTTTAAAACATAACAATGGCTAACAATTATAAGTGTCAAATAAATTAAATGAACAAAACCCTCATAAACTATTCATATCAATTCTACTTAATTTTAGTTCTCCCTCTTTCAATTAATACAAATGATGTATTCTGGCATTATCAATTTCCAAGTTAATTAAATCGCTCTCCCAGAGGTATTTCTCTTGTATCGTGGATTCAAGAATTTTGTAAATGCAATATGTTAATTCAATTATTTAATTCAATGGTACAGAAAACCTTAGATTTAATCACTTTTATTTTAGAGAAAGTTCTAAATTTCTTTATTTGCCAATTTATTAAAAATATTTAAAATGTAAGTACTTCTTTACAGAGTGTATTAAAATGATTGTATTGTTGTCATTTTGAGAATATTTTGAAATTATGTACGTTTTAGCACAGGAGCATTTCTGTCGTTCACAGAACGCACACTGAACTACATTTAAAATAATGTGTTAAAATGTTATTATTTTAACACGTTAAGCGCCACGTCAGTCAACTGCGACAGACACTGAACTTTCCGTTTAAAATGAGTCATTCACCGATGACTGACAGTCTAAAATATGATATAAAACTAAAAAATATATATATTGTTTTAAGTAATTACTGAATATTTATTTAAAATTTATTTACCTTTTATTTATTACAGTATTATACTTTCTTAAAAATTACTTGAAACATTGTAAATGTTTTCAGCTTCAGTGTCAGTCACCGTGACACTCAACGTGTTAAACATTACAACAGATGAGTAATTATATGCTATATATTTCAAATCAGGTTTCATTCAGGGACAATTTTTATATAAAGACTTATAAAACTGTGCATATGGACAGAGATTTTCAGATTTTTAGATATGGACAGAGATTTTCTAGTTAAGAAAAGTATTGACTCATTCACAAAATTGGATTCTGATTCAAAGAAATTTTAAGGTGTTAAACATGTAAAACTATGCATTTTTATTGTACAGAGTTTCCGGTTATTTAAACTTCCTATTCCATAGGCGGCTGTACGTTTGTTAGATAATATCTTGATTTTTTTTTTCATAGAGAGATTTAATCATTTCAAGCAATGGAAAAGTAAAATAACACCTGTGTAATATTTTGAGCTCCCATGTCTTTTTAATACTTTGTGGGATGGATTTAATGTGTAATCACTTTTTAACTCACAGGCTATCAAAGCATGAGAGCTAATGTGCCCGCCGGTTATATATGTACGCATGTACGTAACGCGATAACTCTTGATCGAAATATCCGATTCGGTTCAATTTTTGAAGTGAAAACTTCTTTAGGCGCGTTGAGCTTTTTTTGAGATGGAGAAAAACCACTGATTTGGAGACACTGTTACGTAACCGACATGCTAGCATTTTGGCACATAGACACTAGCGCGCCAAGCAGTGAATGACAGGAACTTTTCCCTCTTCAGCTCAATCCGCAAAAGAAGACGAAGCTAAAACTCACTTTTTCTCCCGGTGTTCACACAGGAACACACACACACACATTATCAGTTTTCGAAAACTTCTTTAGGCGCTTTGAGCTTTTCTTTGAGATGGAGAAAAACAACTGATTTGGAGACACTGCTACGTAACCGACATGCTAGCATTTTGGCACATAGACACTAGCGCGCCAAGCGTAATATAATTGTGGTATTGTATTCATTAATAAAAATACTCTTGGATTGTATTGAATTGGAGTATGGATTTCAATATTTGGATAGTACTGAATTGTAATGGCTGCCGTTTATGTTTCACCGGATAAATCTTTAAATGCAATACGTGAATTTTTGTACGAAAATTTGTTTATTTATATGTACATGTATAATTTAATAATATAATTTAATATAATAATATATATTACAAATTATTAATGTTTATTTATATGTAATTTATAGTTAAATTATATTACTATGAAAATTGTAATATAATTTTGGTAGTAATAGTTTATAATAATGAATAAAAAACCCTACATTTAAAAGTATTTACTGCACAATAAAACATTTCCTGACAATTAAAAAAACACACACGTAATTGTTGAAGTTTTCACTTCTATTGGCACTCCTGGAGTGCCACAGTTTTTTTTTTCTCTAGGTTCCTTTTGATAATGCGCTTTCTTGATTAGTTTTGGGGGATCATTGGTTAAATATAAAGAGGGGAGGAGGTGGCCAATCTCCCCACTTAACTTAGATAAAAGGGTTTTTTATGCAGAGTAATCATATTTTCTTCAAATTTGGTATACCGGTTAATTCTGATAAGGCGATTACCTGATTAAATTTGAAGATTCATTATTTAAGTCTAAGGGGGGGGGGGCTAATACACCCTTAATTTAGATAAATAGGTTTTCCTATTCGATTTGCTTCAAATTTGGTATACCGGTTTGTTCTGATAAGGCACGTCTCTGATTAGGTCTGGAAGTCCATTCCTTAAATATAAAAGGGGGGGGGGAACGGGGACTAATACACCCTTAATTTAGATAAATGTGTTTTTCTAGCCGATTTGCTTCAAATTCTGTATACCGGTTTATTTCGATAAGAGTTTCCCTGATGACATTTGGAGGCTCACTGGTTAAGTATAAAGAGGGTAAACGGGAAGGAACCCCTTAATTTATTTTTCGAGGGGCATTATTCTTTGAAACAAGAGTATAATATACAATTAGTGTTAATAGACTGTGAGCTCCATGCCGCGTCAGTTTAACTGGGACCTTTTCTTTTTATTTATTATGCTCTTTTTCTAATATTGTTTAATATTGTTGCTTTTCTTTTGTTTTATTTTTGTTGTCTAATATTGTTGCTTTTTATCACGGAATCAGCGATTATAGGAGGTGAATATTAATATTAAAAAATAGTTGAAGTTAAAAGCGTGACAGTTATTGAAATACAATTACTATCATGAACAATCAACAATGTGTTAACACCTCTCAATTCTAAAACTAGTCGGACATTCCAATCCCAAAACTTTCATCTACCTCATACATGTTAATAATTAAATTCTCTATCACAGTGCCAAAATTAAACTAGTACGTTGTGGACGTCAAAAAACTTTCTTCTATATAAATCACGTCACTTAAATCATTTAAATAGTACAAGAAATTACATCAATTTAGCACCAATTCATATCAAAGTGTATCTGAATTTGTAGTTTGATAAAAATTCGTGCCTCAGTTCTTGCGATAAAGCTATAGCGGAAATTCTGAAAAATGTAGCATAGCAGCGCCACCTGTTGAGTGATTTACACCAATACATAAACAGCAATAATTGATATCCAGGTATACATGGATCTGTAGTTCGTTGAAAATCCAAGCATTAGTTCTTGAGATAGAGCTATTACGGAAATCACAAAAAACTGCATATCAGCGCCACCTATTAAGCGATTTACACCAAACTGTATAAAATGTGAATTAATTTCAAGGACTAACTGATTCCAAAGTTTGATGATAATTCGTGCATTAGTTCTTGAGATACACCTATAGTGGAAATTCTGAAAAATACAGCACAGCAGAGCCACCTATTGAGCGATTTACAACAAAATGTACAATAATGTCAATTCATGTCGGGGATTAATGATTCTGAAGTTTGGTGAAAATTATTGCATTAATTATTGAGATACAGCTATAATGAAAATTCTGAAAAGTGCGGCATAGCAGCGCCACCTGTTGAGCGATTTGCACCAAAACACAAACAGCACTAATTCAGATCAAAGTATACTTGAATCTGAAGTTTGATGAAAATCCAATCATTAGTTGTTGAGATAGAACTATTGTGGAAATCGCAAAAAATGCAGTATAGCAGCGCCACATGTTGAGCGATTTACACCAAAATGTAGAAAACTTCAATTCATGTCAAGGACTAACTGAATCTGAAGTTTGATGACAATCCGTGTATTAGTTAGGGAGATTGAGCTATTGCGAATATTGAGATGAGCTATTGCGAATATTGAGCTTATTGAGAATAGCTCAATCTCCCGAACTAATGCGGAAATCGTGAAAAAGGCTGCATAGCAGCGCCACCTGTTGAGCGATTTACACCAAAAACTAATCAGCACCAATTTATATCAGGGACTAACTGAATATAATTTTTTATTAAATTCCGTGCATTAGTTCTTGAGATAGAGCGCCCACAAAATTTGTGTCACATACAGACAGGCAGACTCACAGATGCACAGATGCACAGACTCACAGACACACATTTTGTAAAAACATGTTTTTCGAAATCTCTGACCCCTAAAACGTGTAAATCCGTCGAAAACCGAAAGTCGAAAATTTTCACGAATCCAATACTTTCTTCTTGTAAAGATAGAAGAAAGTAAAAACAATCTATGGTCATCATGAGGATTGTAGATGTATATAGGTTCGTTGAATTCGATGCATTTAACAAAGATACATAAGTATCACATTATTTCAAACAAATTATAGAATGTCGGTACCCACCCTCTTAGATGTCCGCAACCAAAATTTCCAACCCAAAGAGTATAATATCAACAGACCTAAGATTTATTAAATTGCGTAAATTAGTTTTTGACATGCAGCTTTTGAAAAATTGAGAAAAATCGTGATATCGAGCATAGCATCGCCACCGGTTTTGCGATTTACACCAATACCTAATAAGTGATAGCAAACGTCAATGTCTAACTCAATCTGAAGTTTGACGAAAGTCCGTGCATTTGTTCTTCAGATGGAGCTATTGCAGAAATCGTACAATATGCAGCAGAACAGCGCCTCCTGTAGGGCAATATACACGAAAACCTAATAAGCGCCAGTTTATATTAAGGTCTAACACAATCTAAAGTTTTATTAAAATCCGTACATTAGTTCTTTAGATAAATTTATTGCTGAAATCGCGAAAAATGCAGCATAGCAGCGTCACCTGCCGGGCGATATACACAAAATCCTAATGAACAACAACTTATTCAACTTGTAACTGAATCTGTTGTTTGATAAAATCCGTGCTCTAGTTCTTCAGATAGAGCCATTGCGAAAATCGAGAAAAAGGCAACTTCGCAGCGCCAACTTTTTCTACGATATTCACTAAGAATTAATCAGCACCAGTTCATATCACGATCTAAAGGAATCTAAAGTTTTGTGAAAGTCTGTGCATTAGTTTTTGAGGTAGATCGCCTACAAAATGCTTGTTACATACAGACAGACGGACTCACAGACAGGCATTTTTTTAAAATCATCAACTCGTGTTCGGAACCTTCCAAAACGTATAAATCCATCAGAACCGGAAGTCGAATTTTTTCACGATCCAATACTTCGCCGTAAATGATTTTTTTCTGACCTGATGTCTTTCTAGAGTAATACAAATATAACTATTGCACATAAAAATCTGAAAATTGGTAGTTTTATAGAGAATTGTTCAACACATGCGTTAAAACAGACCTTTCTTAATTCGAAGAATTATTTGAAATGTCAAAAGTCAGTCAAAACGGTTCAAATAAAAAAGTTTTATAAGAACAAAAAGTATATAAAGCAGTTTAATCATCGATTACAAGGACACGATGGATAAGCTTGCTCAGGGTACTGTGTGCAATATTTTTTTTTTATTTGACTAATTTGTAGAGAGGTTTTTTTAATTGTTATTTTCGTTTTCAATATTTCAATAGAGATTTATTTTACATTTAAGAAAGGTCATTTGTTTAAAGTAGGGATGCACAACCTGTGGCCCGCGATGGGGTAACGTGTGGCCCGCGAACTTCGTCAATTTATAACTGGAAAAAATTGCAATTTTTGTCCAAAAGTCGCAGGAAAAAATCGTGAATTTCGTCAATTTGCCCCAGGAAAATTTGAAAATTTTGTTGGTTAAATAAGAATCGCGAATTTCGTTGATCGGGCGTGGAAAAATCATGAATTTCGTTTATCGGGTACGGAAAAACAGCGAATTTTGTCGATAATGCTCGGAAAAATCGCAAATTTCTTTGATCGGGCTCCAAAAATCGCAAATTTCCTTGATCAGGCACGGGAAAATCGAAAATCTGGTCGATGAAGCACGGAAAAAACCGCAAATTTCGCTGATTGGCCACGGAAAAATCGCGAATTTCGTTGGTCGGTCACGGAAAAATAACGAATTTTGTCGATCAGGCGCTGAAAAATCGCGAATTTTGTTGATAGGGGACGAAAAAAATCATAAATTATGTTGATGATGCGAGGAAAAATTGCAAATTTTTTTGACCGACAGCTGAAAAATCGTGAGTTTCGTCAGTTGCGAGAAAATATCGCGAATTTCGTCAATTTGCCTCGGAAAAAATTGACAATTTCGTCAGTGAGTAAAGATTTGGGAATTTCGTAGATCGAGCGCAGAAAAATCGCGTATTTCGCTGATCGGGTGCGGAAGAATAGCGAATTTTGTCGACAAGGCTCGGAAAAATCACGAATTTCATTGATCGGACACGGAAAAATCGCGAATTTTTTTGGTCAGGCGAAGAAAAATCGCAAATTTCTTGATCGGGCACCGAAAAATCACGAATTTTGTCGATCAAACGCAGGAAAATCGCAAATTTTGTTGATCGGGCACGAACAAATCGTCAGTTTTGTTGATGATGCGCGAAAAAATTGCAAATTTTCTTGCCGAAAAATCGTGAGTTTCGTATATCGCGCGAAAAAAATCGCGAATTCCGTCAATTTGCTGAGGGAAAGAATTGCGAATTTCGTTTGTCGGGCACGGAAAAATAACGAATTTCGTCGATCAGGCGCGGGAAAATCGCAAATTTTTTGATAGGGGACGAAAAAAATCATAAATTATGTTGATGATGCGAGGAAAAATTACAAATTTTCTTGACCGACAGCGGAAAAATCGTGAGTTTCGTCAGTCGCGAGAAAAAAAAGCGCGAATTTCGTAAATTTGCCTCATGAAAAAATTGACAATTTCGTCAGTGAGTAAAGATTTGTGAATTTCGTAGATCAGGCGCGAAAAAATCGCATATTTCTCTGATCGGGTGCGGAAGAATAGCGAATTTTGTCGATAAGGCTCGGAAAAATCGCGAATTTCATTGATCGGACACGGAAAAATCGCGAATCGGTCAGGCGCAGAAAAATCGCAAATTTCTTGATCACTCACCGAAAAATCACGAATTTTGTCGTTCAAACGCGGGAAAATCGAAAAATTTCGTTGATCGGGCACGAACAAATCGTCAGATTGTTGATGATGCACGAAAAAATTGCAAATTTTCTAGCCGAAAAATCGTGAGTTTCGTATGTCGAGCGAAAAAAATCGCGAATTCCGTCAATTTGCTGCGGGAAATAATTGCAAATTTCGTCAGTCAGTTGAGAATCATGAATTTCGTCTATCGGGTGTGAAAAAATCGCGAATTTTGTCAATTAGGTGTGGATAATAGTGTGTTTCGTCTGTTTATCGGGAATTTCGCCAATTTACCGCGGGAAAATCGCGAGTTTTGTCAATCGGGCTCGGAAAATTCGCAAATTTCGTTTTCAGGCACAGAAAAATCGCGACTTTTCTCGATGATGCGCGGAAAATTTGAAAATTTCGTTGATTGTCTGCGGGAAAATTGCAACTTTCGTCAGATTATCGCGAGAAAAAGTTCGCATTTTTTTTCAGCACCAGCCATTTTCCTGCCTATGTTTGTTTTTTAGCACTTTTAATAAAACAAAATTTACTCCCCCGAATAAAGTCCAGGAATATTATCACTCTTTCAAATTAATCCGTGTTATATATACAAACGTAAACTGTTGATATATCATTGCCAGCTGAATTGGATGTGTTGACTGGGTAGGTGAACCTAGAGGGGTAACCCCCCACCTCCCCCTAATAGAATTCTCTTCATGTGACTGATGTGGCCCTCGACAAGCCAGACATTTTTGAAAGTGGCCCTTCTCTTAAAAAGGTTGTGCACCCCTAGTTTAAAGTATTGTCAAATTTTAAAACTACTCAAATAATAATGTTTCTTTTTAATTAAAAAGATATATTTACACGTGAATATGAAAATCAGTAAAAAAACTTCAAAATAAATTATATGATAACGTGTAAAAAGCAGGAAATTGGGAAAATTAGAAATTGAAAGAAAATCTTAAAATATTTAAATAACTAACGAGAAACGCATTTAATGTTGAAAAAGACGTCATACTTGAAAACGGTGCATTAAAAACGATTTTCTGAAGAACAATATTCATGTGATGCACAGTGGAAACCACGTGGAGTACAAGTAGCACAGCGAGGAAGTTTGTTTATATATTTTATAAATTGGTGCAACATAAATACAGGGAATTGCATGCTTAAAATCTTATATTTCTTTTGTAGGAATTACTATTCAATAAATGCATATTCGAAAATTCTTATATACTAATTAAAATAAAGAATTTAAATAAAAAAAATTAATATGAAAATTTGCGTGATGGTACATTAAAATAGAGAAAATAATTCATGCCGAAGCTATACCTGTTCCTGAAAAGATGTAAGACTTGATATAAACATAAAATATAAGATTAAATATTCAAAATACAGCGTGTTTCAATGCCGCGGTTTTGAATCTTATTCCCAAGCAGACAAATATTTGAAACCTCGAACTCAAGGGAAGAATATTGTACATTGCGTCATAATAAAAGTCTGAGAGGCAAATACACTTTTAACTTATATACAAAAACTTCTGCCCTTTCATCCCATGATACATTATTTTTAACCTTCCCTTTAGTTAGTTCAGTGAAAGGTATAGCAATTTCTGCATAATTTGGAACATAAGATTGGTAGAATCCCATTAACCCCAAAACAGATCTAACTTAATTAAACCATTTTATGTAAGCTGATTTCCAAATGTGTAATTGATCTTACTTATCAATCCCAAAATAGCTGTCAGCTGACGCGACATCGTTGTAAGAGGTCATGGTAACCAACAAGTTACTCATTCAAAGGGAAAAGCAGGACAAGCCGATTGCAGAAGATCGTCGGCGCTCTTGATGATACCATTCAATCTTGTGTAACCGGGTAACATTTAAAAAACACAACATATTAGCATGTTTCGACAGGCTGCGAAGTCGTAACGGGAGTTGAGAGCCGTGTGAGCTATGCTCGCAGAACACAGAGCACACTAGTATTGTAAATAAAAATATACAGCATCTATCGAGAAAATTAAAAATTCTTTCCTGACTTTTGTCATAATTCAAATTAAACTTGCACAAATAAAGGTCATAACCATTATAAACAAATATTACTCACGGATGAGACTCTGACTATGGACTAAGCATATAAAGCGAGAATGACTTTTTAAAAGGAAGTGCTGGAAGATTGCCTAGACAGCTGTGTTCCAGGTTAAAGTGCAATAACACAGTAGCATGATCAAATTATCGCAATAATCCACGGTAAGTTTCTGACTTTTATTTAATATCTGATAATGAGATTTTGCATTACTTTTCTTGGTCTGTTTTCCATACTGGCGACAAATTGTAAGACGTACTGTATTTATTCGCACAAATGATGTCCTCGCATATATTTCACACACCCTACTTTTAACAGAAAAATTTGGTAAAAATTCAAATACTCTTGTAATATTCGCAGCCTCAATTTGACAACTTGAATTACTAAATTAGGACTCTAACCACGTATGTTCTGGTGATATTCATTTATTAATCTGAATCAAATTAATACCAGTGTATGTGCACAAAATTTTGTTCCCCTGTAGTGACAGTTACTTTTCTACCAATCGGAAATTTCTTTGAAAAGGTACAATAAAGTATAAATAAAATTTGAAAGTAACTTGAAGGGATTTTTCCAGTCAGTTTTGCATGTATCTTAATTTAAAAGACATATTTAAAAGACTTATCAGATCTTCTTACTTTATATTTATCAACTATGTGCACAGTATTGAAAACACATTCTTGACGTTTTACTGCATCTTGAAACTCCAGTCGCAAATGAAAGTGGAAATTTTGCATCCAATCATTTATCATTGTAACCTGAAAAAAATAAATTTGTAAAGTTGATAAAATATAAAGATTCTATAAAATTTCATCCAGAAACCATTGCACCAAACATGCGTATAGTAAGCATGAAAAATACTTTCTCAGACTTTATATCAGAATGCAAATATTGTAGTTGTTTTATTCTTAAATTTAAATATTTTATAAAAGATATTTTTTACAATATTATGTAGTTTTACAAAACGTATGGTTTGATGGAAAAAATATTTAGTGTTTAAGTATATTTATTTCTCAAGTAATTCTTGTTCAAGTATATATATATTATATTTTTGTAAAATAGGATATTTTGAAATTAAATAATGAAACTCTAAGAGATATAAAAGCACAAAATTACAAAAAGCTATGTTTTTTGCCTAAGTTGGTCTCATTTTCGCCGTTGTGCATTTGTCTGAAAATGACAAAAATAGTACTCAAGGTATCCCAAAAAGTATTAATCCGACATAAACTTGTAGTGGAATATTTTCCCGAAAGCAGTACTTTCTTCTTATCAAAATGTAAAAAAATAACATATATATATTTTTTTTATAGTCTTGAAGGCAGTTACACTTTATAACCAATATCTCACATCTTGATTTTCAAATATCCAATTAACTTTACTAATCTATCACGATATCTGAAGTCACCTGTCGACCTTACGAAGGGTTCAGCCTCGGAATTTTCAATATTGCACAATCAAAGCACATTCATGCCTGAGAAACCTCCGGCATTCTAATAAAATAGACATAATTTGAACTAAAAAGTTTTTTTTTTTTTATCATTATTTAAATATGCCTTGGTCCTATGTACTGATCACTTGATTTCAGTTTGATTATCTATTAAATAAAATTTCTGTTTGAGGAAACAGTTTTCCTTTTCAACAATTTTTTTTATTTTTTAAAATATCTTTCAAATGGTGAATTCGCTGCATTTCAAAAAAAAAAAAAAAAAAAAAAAAAAAACGAAAATTTTGAAAAATAATTTAACTGCATATTTAATTAATTTTTTAAAAAGTTTAATTTTTTTAATTTTTAAAAATCCCTACTATTTTTGGAAATATTAACGGTTTTACCCATTTTTAGGTGCGTTCGTAATTATATAAATACGTAGCACCTATAGTCGTCGTTCAGTCCGTCCGTCTGTCCGTCTGTCCGTCCGTCTGTCCGTCTGTCCGTCCGTCTGTCCGTCCGTCTGTCCGCATATAACAGAGCAAAAACTACCCAACCGAATGGTCTGAAATTTGAAATATAAGATTGTTGCAAAATTTTGTCGAGCCATTTCAAATTTTATGAAAATCGGATGTATAGTTTAATTACAGGGACAGTCAAAAGTTTTTCTTTACATTACGGCCAATGGGAAAAATTATTGCAAGTGCATTTTAATGATGTTACAGCCTTCCGAATGGTCTGAAATTTTAAAGATATAATTGTTGCAAAATTTTGTCGAGCCATTTCAAATTTTAGGAAAATCAGATGTATAGTTTAATTACAGGGACAGTCAAAAGTTTTTCTTTACATTACGGCCAATGGGAAAAATTATTGCAAGTGCATTTTAATGATGTTCCAGCCTTCCAAATGGTCTGAAGTTTTAAATATATAATTGTTACAAAATTTTGTCGAGCTATTTCAAATTTTAGGAAAATCGGATGTATAGTTTAATTACAGGGACAGTCAAAAGTGTTCGGGGAATGGGAAAAAATTATTGGGAGTGCATTTTAATGATGTTAAAGACTATGGACTTTATGAAGTGCAAACAATTATACATTCAGTACAATATGGGGTGCAAAAAATAATTATAAAACTTGTTATAGTACTAACGCACCTCATTTGCCACGTTTGACGAGCAATTTCCAACTTGTTTCTTAATATTTTCAAATGTATGTTACAGAAGACTGCGTATGGATTTCTAGAAAATCTAATATTACCGTTAATAATTGTTTTACTAATACATATATAGTGTAAAATGATGAAATCTAACACACCTTCCTATTCTTTCATTTTTAAAAAATTACAAAAAACCTGAAGTTAATTCCATGCGCAGGTTTATTACATATATAATAAAGGACATGTACAAAAATTTTTAAATATCTATCTTAATTACAAAAAGTCCTTCCGGCCAGTGCCGGGAGGAAGAGGTAGCTTCATATTCCTTATTTAAAAAAAAACAACTTATATCATTCAAACACACGAAGCTCAATTTAGTGGAAACCGAATATAGGAGATTCAATACTAATTTTTATCAATATAATGAATGAGAATTTCGCGAAATTAGTCAGCTTTATCCAAGATGCTTTTCTTTAAATTAACTTATATTTGGCCGCCAAATTCGGCGATTTCTTAAAGTGCCTGCCATTTTAAGACAACATGGTGGATGAGGCCAACCAGTGAACTTGGTCGAGACCTTAGTAATTGCTGTGCACATGCTCACTCACATCGGAATCGGTTGATATATACGAGTGCTGTCGCATGCAAAAAATCAGATTTTTCAAAATGTCACCCACAATAGAAATTGAAACTGCTATATCTGAGCCATTTTTTTAAGGTAAAGACAAACAAAAAATGCTCCTGAATCCTTATATCAAGGTCAAATACTTAAGAAAGAAACCTTTTACAATTTCTAATTTTTTTGCACCTCACTTTAAATATATATATATATATTTTAATTTAATGGCCGCCATTTTGAACCAAGATGGCTGATTGAATCTGGCCAGCGAACTTGGTCGAGGTATTGATGTATACTATCCACATACCTTCTTACATCGAAATAGGCGAATACGTGTGTTATCGCGTGACAAATACAAGATCGTTTCAAAATGTTAGCCATGCTAGAAATTCAAAGACCTATAATTCAAACATTTTTTAAGATATAAACAAAAGAACAAATTTTCAGAAACAAAAACTGCTCCGGAATTTTTGTATCAAGGCCAAACACATAAAAAAAAATCTTTTTAATTTCCCAATTTTTTAATACCTCATTTTAAATTTTAAATTTAATTTATTTTTAAATGGCGACCCTTTTGAAACAAGATGGCAGATGAAGCTGGCCAACGAACTCGGTCGAGACATTGGTATGTACTATGTACAGACCAAGTTACATACAAATCAGTTCATAAATACGCCTGTTATCGCGTGACAAAAATCAGGTCGTTTTAAAATGTCAGCCACAATAGAAATTCAAATTGCTATTACTCAGCCATTTTTTTTAGATATAGACAAAACAAAAACTGTTCCGGAGTCTTTGTATTAAGGTCAAACACATACAAAAAAAAATCTTTTTCATTTTCCAAATTTTTGGTATCTCATTTTAATTTTTTTTTAATTTTTTTAAATGGCCGCCATTGTGAAACAAGATGGCGAATGAAGCTGGCCAACGAACTCGGTCGAGATATTTGTATGTACTATGTACACACCAAGGTACATCCAAATCGGTTCATAAATACGCCTGTTATTACGTGACAAATATCAGGACGTTTCAAAATGTCAGCCACGCTAGAAATTCAAAATGCTACAACTCAGCCATTTCTTAAGATATAGACGAAACAAAAACTGCTCCCGAATCTTTTTATCAAGGTCAAACACATAAGAAAAAAAATATTTTTTCAATTTTCAATTTTTTGGTACCACATTTCAAATTTAATTTTTTCTTAAAAATTTAAATGGCCGCTATTTTTAAACAAGATGGCGGATGAAGCTGACCAACGAACCCGGTCGAGACATTGGTATGTACTATGTATAAACGAAGTTACATCCAAATCGGTTCATAAATACGCCTTTTATCGCTTGACAAATTTCAGGACGTTTCAAAATGTCAGCCACGCTAGAAATTCAAAATGCTATAACTCAGCCATTTTTTTTAAGATATAGACGAAACAAAAACTGCTCCGAAATCTTTGTATAAAGGTCAAATACATAAGAAAAAATATGTTTCCATTTTCAATTTTTTTGGTACCACATTTCAAATTTTAAATTAAAAAAAAAATTAAATGGCCGCCATTTTGAAACAAAATGGCGGATGAAGCTGGCCAACGAACTCGGTCGAGACATTGGTATGTACTATGTACGCACCGAATTACATCGAAATCGGTTCATAAATACGCCTTTTATCGCGTGACAATATTCAGGACGTTTCAATATGCCAGCCACGCCAGAAATTGAAAATGCTATAACTCAGCCATTTTTTAAGATATAGACGAAACAAAAACTGCTCCGGAATCTTTGTATAAAGGCCAAATACATAAGAAAACAATATTTTTCCATTTTTAATTTTTTGGTACCACATTTCAAATTTAAATTTTTTTTTTAATTTTAAATGGCCGCCATTTTGAAACAAAACGGCGGATGAAGCTGGCCAACGAACTCGGTCAAGACATTGGTATGTACTATGTACACACTGAATTACATCGAAATCGGTTCATAATTACGAGAGTCAGAGTGTGACATATGTCATATATATATATATAAATATATATATCAATTTTGAACGGAGGATGGTTTCGGGGTCTGGGGTCATGATCGATGAAAATATACCAAAATTTTTTTAAATCGCTTTCTTCCGAACGGCTGCAATAGGTAGCTTTTTGTAATGAAAGCTACCTAAAAAAGCGTTAGAATTTTCAAAACATGAAATTGAAGAAAGTGAAGAAAAAGCCATTTAAGGTTTTCATTTGTGTCAGGAATAGCGCTGTTTGAATTAACATAATTTACAACATCTCGCCATATAAATACTGTATGGGTAAAATTGAGGTGTCAAAATATTCACAATTAAACGGGATTTCAATTAATATAAAAAATTTGACATTTTGAACAATTTTGATATAAACTCTTCCCCTAAAACTTGCTTATTTTACTTCAAATAAAACAGAAGCTTGACCGCTATACAAACTAAATTGTATCGCAATTACATATGTGCCACGTCCAGTTTCTGAATCCACTGAAATCGAGATATCTGTTCGTAATTAAATCACAAATATCAACATACAAATTTTAATTGCTAAAAGGTGTAAATTAAAAATTGAAAAACAGTAAAAATAGATTTATTTCACTGTTTACATGCTACATGTGTTGCCAACTCATAGAGTTCTTGACTTTATCAAATCGAGAAATAAACCAAGAAGAATCGTAATGTTTCAGCTCTAGGACAAAATATATGCTTCAAATGATTCCAGGTTTAATGAAATTTATTCCAGAAATTGAAAGTGTAACTCCAATCACAACCGATGACCAAAAGAGGAAATAGGAAAATTTTATATGATGCAGTATCATTTAATTTACCAAAATTATGGCTGGAGGTTACGGGGATTACGAGGTTACGAAATTAAAATAAAAATCCAAGTAAAAAAATAATAATAATACGCATAATATGAAAGAATACGTAAAAAACTGAATGATGGTGTTTCAAAGACCGTGCATTTTACAATTTTTATACTTATTTATTTTGAAAATGACTCGGGTAAAGTGGAAACATGTTAGCAGTCGAATGAATGATTTTGTACTATTTCTAAAGTTTTAATTTACAGCTTTAAGTAATTAAAATTAGTATATTATTACTGGTTGATAATTTTCGATATATTGTCAAACATCAATTTCAGTTTTAAAATGTAATTAATTGTGTGATACAACGAAAAAAAAGTTTATCTGCTTTTTGGATTGAAAAAAGATCGTTTTAGCTTGGGTGGAAAATACTGATAAATGTAATGTTGTAACATTGTTTGTGGTTAAATGTTCAAATGGTTACATATTCTTAATTTTTAACTCTTTTAGTGATTTTAAAGTCTAATATACTTATAATCGCTTAAATATGAATTTCCACTCAATTTCTAAAAATTTAAATTTGTGTCGAAATTGGTATATAGGGTGTCCCAAAAAAATCCACACAACTTCAAAATTGTATTAAAAAAAAAAAAGAATAGCCCAACAGCAAAACTAGTTACAACAATAGATAACTCAGAATGTTTCACCTACTGCCTTAGTAAATTTAAACCTTATATCCTTTCGTAGCACGAAGGGACGATATTCCAATTCAATCCACGATGGCTTTAGCATGGTAACATCAATCGCTCGATTTCGATCGACATAAACCGATCAATATCAATCGTTCGATAATTTCTTTGCGTTTAAGTACATAATTTTCTTTCGATAAACCACTAGACCAATCAAGCATTCTTCACGTAATTCACCATTTTAAATAACTGAATTCCGTAGCAATCGTTTACGACTTGTACAGAATCTAGGACCTGGCACATACTTAAAAAAAAGAAAAAAAGAGTTATTCTATCTATTCTTGTAACTATTTTTGCTGTAGGCCTATTCTTTTTTTAAACAAAATTTTGAAGTTGAACGTACAGTTTGGGACACCCTGTACATTGCCGAGTCGAGAAATTTGAACTACATACTGTTGATAATCTTTAAAAAGATCCTGCCCAGCCGATATGTCTGTGAAATTTTGAAGACAGTTACACAACACACGTTAAAAAGAACATGATGCTACGTGCTTAAAGGAATATCCAATTAAATATAGACTGTATGATTTTGAACTAGTGGTTAGTATGTTAAAAATTATGAAATAACGTTTAATATAATTAAAGTATAATACACAGCGAAAAACAAAAATTTTTATATAGTTTGTAATGGAGTACGATACCTGAATCATTGTCCTTATATCCCATAAAGCAGATGAAAAGAACTAAAACTAAATATTTGAATTTTATGGCATTTCATATCGATTTTTAGCCCCCGATATGCCATTTCTTTTGGGCAGCAATTAAAGAGTCGTCCCTAAAAAATAACATTCTGTTACATAAGCCAGCCGTAAAACGAAGCAGGTGTGTCATTGTACGCTTAAATACTGATAGTACAGTGATGGAACAGTGGCGCAACAGTTGAGATATTGTCACCTCTAAATTTTTATAGTATTCTTCTCCTTAAAAAATCTCAGCAATTCTGTCCTGAAGTTAGATGAAAAATACTAATAAAATTTTGCGGTGTCAATTAATTCTGTGCTGCTACACTGTTCCATTACTGATAATATCTACTGCAATTTTTTTACTTCTAAACATCGCACATTTTCAATTTGTACACCGTTAATAAAAAAAAGTACAGTAGAACTCCAATTATCCGAATCAATTGGGACCGGACCCCATTTGGATAATCAACGGATAATTGGATTTTTTCGAAAAAAAAACAGTCTATTTTAATTAATTACTGTATGTATATGTGTGTTGAAAACGGGAGAAAAACTATTTTTAAAGAAAAAAAAGTTTTTAATTAATTAAATAAAAAGGCAACACATTTACATGTTAAGCGTACTTACAAGTGCTGTACATTAGTACAGTAGATACTTACCGTACGTAAATGAAAGTCAGTGCTTGCTCAACATCTGGGTTAAAGTAAGCTTTTTAATTGTCATCATCCGTTTTGGGGGAGCCAAGTCGCACATCAGCTTTGCAGTGAGAAGTTGCATGTGGTCGCACTAGCGCTGACGCTCGATCTACTTCAACACAGTTTCAAGGCCATAGGTGTTTTGGATTCCCAAAATCTTTAAGCAGCCAGTGGCTCCTAAACACAAAAACTCCGGTCGCCACATTGTGAAAAAATTGCATAAAAACAATAACGGAATAACTTTTATACGGAATCAGGAATTTAAAGTGAAAAATAATTTGTTTAATGTATAGAGGTGTACAACAAAACATAGACTAAATATATCAAATGTGTACATTTATTTAATCACAAAATTTGTGTATAAATTAAGTGTAACATAAATTTAAAACTATGTACAGTTCAGAATATAAAATTGGGCACAAGATACTGGCTAAAAATATACATAAATAATACACAAATATACATAAGATAAGCAATCACGGTAGTGGAGAATATTAGGAAAACAATATTTCTTAGTTTCATTTTGTCCCACAAGAATACATATAAAAAAATTGAGAATGTGTGAGTATTTTTATTATGCACTATAAAAATCGAAGTACAATTCAAACACTTGTTTTTTAAGAACACACAAGAAAAATTATCATTAAAAAAATCTTATCACAGACTATTACAGGGGTGATTCTGTTCCAAATTTTTCGAAAATTTAAGGCATTCGGTTCGGAAAATCGGGCATAGAAAATACCGCGAATTTTTAAAAATAGTCGAAGAAAAAAATCAATTTCGTCAATCGTTCAGAGAAAAAATTGGTAATTTCTCCAAAATTTCACCATTAAAGATAAATTGAACATTAGGCGTTCCAAATATTAGTATTGAAAAATTCCTAGACTTGATGAAAGATAGATTATCCGTTTGACACTGGTAGGCAATAATTAGTGAAGGATCTAAATCGATGCAAAATTAAGAGTTGGTTTTAAATTTTTAATGTTTTTTATATATATTTTTTTAATCTAGATGCACCTTTAAGTCAAATATACGAATAGTATTCATAGTATACTTTTACGTACGAATAGTATACTTTTTAACCACAACTGGTATCTTTGAATGAAAATATGTTTTTTTTTTTTTTTTTTTTTTTTTTTTTTTTTTTTTTTTAACCATTTGGAAAAATGTTTATTGTCCTCGTTAGGGTAGAGAATCAAAAGCATATCTGAAGCTTTTTATTGGTTTAATCCGCATTTTATTCGTTTTCTGATAGGTCTATACAGTAGCCTGTATTTCCTTTTACTTTCAACAGAGATGGATACTTCTGTTGCCACTATGACAAAAAAGTAATAAAAACTACAAAAAAAAAATTAATAATTCAGAAACAAATTGAGATACAGCTATCAAACAAATTGCTTTTAAAAGTACATTTTTTTTCTCTATACGACGCTGTAAAAAGTAATATTGTGGGCTATTTAGAAGTTTAAGAATGAAATCTCATTTAAAATGGGTCGTCAGATTTTTTGGAAATCTAACGATGCAAAAGCCTTTTCCCGAACAGCCAATGAAATGTTTGGATAATACGTAAGTTTCAGGTGGATACTACGTACGAGTCGCAGGCGATTTTTGTCGCTTGCAATTTTTACGCGTAATAACACTATTAATGTTTAATTCATGGCGTACGCAATGTATGACCAGCTCCGTAGATGTTTAAAAATTTACAGTACCGAAAATTGTAAAACTGAAATTTCTTTTAAAATTTGTTCATGATGGGTCCAGGAATGTTAATGTTTAATTCATGACGTACGTCATGTATGATCAACGTTTTATGATCATCATTTTTATGTCTTAAATTTTAGCCTTCGAAAAAAACATTTTCTAAATGGTCCTTGTAATTAGTTAAATTACATTTTTTTTAAAATACAAAATGTGCCATATTTATTGAATATAGCTTTTCATAATGCAAGTGAAAGATGTAAAAGTGTCCTTTCATCAGGTAAAGATTTTGCAATATAACAAAAGTTGACTGCTAAGAAAACTTAATATTCTTCAGAGATCAATAAAATTATCATGAAAAGTGCGAGGTGTATTCAAAATTAAGAGCGGACAGCTGAAGCATTTCACCAGGAATACTGGCTCGGTCACGTATACTAGAAAGTTAAAATTAAACGACAATAAATGAAAGCCAACTTAATTCATCATTTTCGTGTTGAGAAAAATAATTAATTTCGCCCCGGAAAAATTATAAAACAAAATGCTTAATAAACAAATAAGAAAATTGTGTACACATTCGTTCTGTTACATCTGACGATTAATCTAGCTACCTAACTGTGTTGTTGAACTAGTTAGATGCCAATTAATTATGCACAAGAGCAGCTGTTCCCAACCTTTTTGGTTAGCGACCTACCTTAAACCCTCTCGGACTGATTTTTTTTTTTTAGAGTTTTTGGAAAAATTATTTTTACGCTAACAGAATTAAAAGTAGCTGTCCAAATCACAAAAGTTACAGTTTACTGAAATTTAACGAATGTGTTCTTTACAGAAACATAACGAATGTAATTATGTTGCGTGTTTTTCATATAAAAATAGTTTAAGGAAGAATTTTTAAGACGTTTGGGAAATGTCGTATTACAACGAGATTAAGTACCAAACATAAAAAATTTAGTAGTAATATCTTTTATCAGAAATTACAAATTCGTTAAAGGAGTCCCTAATTTAAATTTAAAGAGTGAAACATATGTTTGAATTAAAAGAAACGCAAACGGTTTACTAAGAGTTAATAAAAATTTTATTATTATTATTATTATTAAATGCTGAAACATAAGTAAAGTCATATTAGTAAATGTATCAACATATGCTATGACTATTAGGAGCTAGAATTAACAAAATTATTATTATTATTTTTTTACAAATATTGTAATTCGAAGTTGGAGCCTCATATGAGTCTCAGGGTGACGAAAGGGTTAAGTAAAAAAAGAAAAAAAAACTATTCCAATCCACCTAATATGAGAGTTTATCTAATATCAGGATGGAAATACTGAAACATGATTTGGTAATTTAATGCCCTTTTCCCTCTTTATTAAAAAATGTCTTAGCGATGGCCTTGTAATGTAGAAAAAAATCCCTGCCGGCCCGGCCTACAGGCGGAGGTAGATTTCGAAGTTAAGTATATTAATTGCACCAACAAAAACTAAATCATGATTACATATAAATCCACTTTAACAGTTTTATTCGGCCGCTTTTGACGAATTTTTATTTAAATTTTATATAATAGCTGGTTTTATCAGAATCATGTTAAGGCGGTGTTAAAAAAAAATACTTCTCCATGCTCATCAACTCGAAATTTTCCGGCACATTTTCAGATTCATTTTTAATAAAAAAATACGAAACTTGCTGACGTGATTTTTGAAAAGATTTATAAGAGACCTGTGTTTTTATTTTTCTTTCAATTAATTGAAACTTGATTAATAAACAATTATTTTCTCAGTAGGGCAATATTTTTAGTTTCTAACACAATCGTTTCTGGAAATTCTGTTCAAAATGTCCACTTTGACATCATTTTTTGAAACATATTCTGCCTCTATCAAAAAATCGATCATTACGGTACATTATATAGTTTCTGAAGAAGAGAATATATCAATTGGACGCGTTTGAGAGCAAATATTAATTTAAAAATGAGTAAGAAAATAAGCAGTTTGGATTTGAATACATTCTTAATAAGATGATTTTTTTCTTCAACCGCTATGTATTTTTAATTTGTTTTTACTGTAAGAATTGGTCCTATCAAAAAATTGTCTGTATAAATGTTGAAGACATTATTAAGAAGATATATGATAAATTCATGAAGATTTTATATCTTGTGAATTGACGGAGTTATAGAAATTTTTCTTCTTCACCCCCCTTTCTTTGTTTTCGATTTTAATTTTTTTTGCAGTACGAATTGGTCCTATCAAAAACTTGTGAATGCAAAAGTTGTAGATAATATTAAGGAGATGTATAATAAAATTAATTGGATTTGATATCTTGATTATTGACGATATTATGATTTTTTTTCTCCCAAAAACCCTATTTTTTGCGCCCCTTGAGCCCATTTTTAATTTTATCCAAAATCTGTCATACATAAAATTTTGGTCCTATTTTTAGAAGTAATAAAAACTTTAAACTGATTTGATATGTACAAAAATTAAGAAGTTATGGGGGTTTTCTGTTTTCACAAAACCCCTCCCTATTTCCATCCTCTTGGTCCGATTTTGCCCATTCACGAACTTGACTGAGATTTTATGCCCTTTGATTTTATGTATCAGTTTGGAAGAGATTTCTGCAGAATTGTAGAAGTTATCGTGTCCAGAAGAAAGTGATATATATATATATATTTTTTTGGTTATATGTGGTTTTGGGTTCTAGGGGTCATGATCGGTGTAGATCTGCAAAAATTTTTCAGAAATTCCAGCATAGGAACGACGCCAATAGGTAGTATTTCATACGAAATCTACCTAAAAGCAAATTCACACGAGTATGTCGCGTTGAATTCCATCAAGGACCTCAAAGCTGATTTAGATATTTCTGGATATTCTGTTCCTATTTTTGTCCAAAAGGAAATTAAGAATATCTCTACGCTTGCCATAACGACTGCGATACTACTGACATATCTCACAACAAGGTCATTACATAATACCTACTGGCTGCTAGAAAATACTGTTCCTTAATTTGCGCTGATAGCTTTCATAGTTACTGCTGTTGTACAATATTCTATTTGTTATATATTTTGAAACAGATAAAAAAAATTGTGACCCACCAAAACCCCCGCCGTGACTCAACAGTGGGTCGCGACCCACAGGTTGGGAACCGTTGCACTGGACGGTTGATTTTAGGAAGTACAAGGGAGTACTGTCGATTGTACTTTGGTCCTTGTGGGATTACTTTGGTCCAGCACATAAAAAAAAAATATTATTTGTATTGAACAAACAATACAAGATAATTTGGAGTTTTTGCCCTTGAAAAATAATTTATACCCTACTATAGGGTATTTGAAAAGTTTGGGGGTAATTTAATTTTTTAATGGCAACACTGAATGCGCTTGTAAACAACTGTTTTCGTGTGTAGATTTTAACTCTCCAAACTTTCTATTGTGAAACAATCTTGATAAGAGCTACAAATAAAGTAAGTATCAAAATATTACCTTTAGTAACCTGTAACCCATGTGTGATCACAATTTTTCCTTTAACTTCTTATTTTGGCAGAAAATGTTTACGTTTTCATAAAGCTAGCATGAAAACTAGTATTTCGGGGCTACTTTGTGCCAGGCCAGTTTTGGTCCGAAATTAGCCCCAAATACTTAGAAGCGCCTTTTATACAACCAAATCTCTTAAAACATGTTTTAAGTAACTTTTTTCAAATGTTACTGTTGCAAAATGTTTCATTAATTGAAAGAAATTAAATTGACACTGGTGAGAATGAACAAGAGCAAAAGAACTTCTTAATCATCATCAAAAACTTTTAATTGCGCTAGGCTTTTCGAAAGATCTGAGTCTTTCTTCGTCAGGCGCAAAAAAAGACGTGCTTCTACTATAAAAGCATCTGAATCTTGCTGCTGCTTTCATAGTAGAAGCGCGTCTTCTTTGCGCCTGACGAAAAAAGGCTCAGATCTTTCGAAAGGCCTAGCGCAATTAAAGGTTTTTGATGGTATTAAAAGAAGTTCTTTTGTTCTGGTTACATTAATTGTTTTTGTTCCAGTTGCTGAGGATAATATGACGAAAACTGTTTCTCGTTTCTTTAATATTAACAATTGATTAATTGTTGGTTTAAATGTTTAAAAAATATATTTGTTTATCGGGCTTGCAGTGTTAATTTATTAGCAAATGCTATTGTAAGGGGCTTCCATAAAAATGTATTCATTTAAATATCAAATGTATTCATTTTATATGAAACTAAGTGAATGGATTAAAGAAGCCCCTAGCAGTGGCTACTTTGTTCCAAAACTTTAAAAATAGTTTTAAAAAATATTCCTCTTTAAAACCATACATTTTGCTTCATTGTTTCATGTTAATTTCTTACAACTCCTTTTCGATGTCAAAAAATCACATATAATATTTTTTAATAATGGAAATGTGAGTGGAACCAGGAAAAAGTGGCCCAAAGTAGGTTCGACGGTACGGAAATGATTCAGCAAATCGATAGTTCGTAATTTAGAAGTGCATCGGAATTTATTAGTATATATCCTAATGTTTAGCATACACATTAAGAGAAGTATTCAGTGCTTTTAAATATATAAGTTTATTATAATTATTATTAATTTACAAACAGTAAGTATGGATGGTATTCAATTTAATTTCGTTGTTTTAAAACAGCCTGTTGAATAGTGTGTAACTCAATATCAATATACGCTGACGGGAAAAAAAATCCCAACACCAAGAAAGACTTGTGTTAGATAAACGAAATTTGGTAGGCGTGTTTATCTATCTGGAAGGTGACATCGATTGATATTTCGCACTTCGCTCATAAGTGTGGCACTAGTAGCGCCACTCAGAACTTACAGACCAGGTTTAATTTTAATGCGTGCTGTAAAGTTCGTAGGCGTTATTTAGCTGCGAAATGTGACGTATTGAGTTGATGTTAGCCAAGAATGCCTTTAACAAGAAGAAGAAGCTACTGTCAACAGCTCAGCGAGTTGGAACGAGGTCGCATAATCGGTCAACGAGAAGGTGTATTTTCTTTCCGCGATATTCCAGAAAGACTAGGCTGGAATTTATCCACTGTGCATGATTGTTGCAAGCAGTGACCAAGGGATGTTACTACCTCAAGAATACCAGGTTACAGGCGGCCACGTGGCACTCCTGAGAGGTAAGATCGCCGTATTCGGCGTACGACTGTGGCGCATCGTACTGCATTTGCGGCAGAAATTCGAGCTGTAGTTGGTACCACAGTGGTACAATGAACTGTTAGAAATCGATTTCTTCAAGGACAGCTCCGAGCCAGGCGCCCTGTAGCGTGCATTATATTGACTCCAAGCCGTTGCCATTTGCGTCGCCATTTGTGTCAGGCCAGAGCTCATTGGTGGGCGGAGTGGAGATCTGTTGTGTTTCTTTTTCATCAGAAAACACAACAGATCTCCACTCCCGTCAAAACACTTCTGATAAGTGTCAAAAATCTTTTACGTGACTTCTATATTTGCCTATATAAGTCTTAGTTTAAACACCAGAGAAATAAATCTGATGTTTTTAGAGAGTACCGGTACTTGGCCCTTCTGCAAAGCATAAATGGTGGCCGGTTTCCACTTCTCCACGTCAGTGGAGGCACCGGTGTCTTACCCAATACTTTGGGGTGAATGGGCAAATTTTTCGGGGCCGTTGTTTTCCCTTGGGGTAAGATGTCGGTTATTTTCCGTTGCGCTGAAATGCCTGGTTGTTTCTTCATTGTATAAATTTCTCTTGTATATAAACTAACTTGTCAACAATTTTAATCAGATAATTTAAATCAGTGATTAAATCGTGATTTAAAAAAAATTCCTAAATGTTTAAAATGACATAAAGAAATATTAAAATATAAGGTGAACATAATTTGAGATCTTTCTACATTTATTCTGCCTTATAAATAAACATTATTGGCCTTAGAAATAATTGTTTAATAATTATTAATTTTATCATTGTAAAAATTTAATGTTAAATGCAGTTATAAATAATTTTAATAAATGTTAATATCGGTAGTACATAATATAGTTTTAGATAACTAGGGTCTTCTGCCCCCTACGAGCTATGCTCCCCAACGTCCATCAAGACACCGCAGACTCTAAAAACACGATAATTTGATCCGCTTTGAAAAGATAACGGATTAAATTTCCTACAAAGATTCAGATGATGAGGATTTTTCTTTAAGCGAATGAGAATCAGAGTTAAGAGTGTCTAGCAGAGGGCAATAACACCTCTGAAAAATGTCATTGGATCAAATACATTCAGTGAAACTGTTGGTTATATAAAAGTTGCTCAAAGTGCCTCAAAGTGCAGTCTGTGGCAGACCTGAGATATGGCTGAAAAGAACAAAGGAGCATGTTAAAAACACCAACAAACTAATCAGATGTGGCAACCCCAAATCTTTCTTCTATCTCATACATGTTTATATTTCCAGAAAAATGCAATATATCAGCACCACCTGTTAGATGATTTACACCAAAATCTAATTATCAATAACTTTGACAACTTTTAACTGAATCTGAAGTTTGATGAAAATCCGTGGATTAGTTTTTTAGATAGAGCTATTGCGGAAATTGTAAAAAATTCTGCATAGCAGCGCCACCTGTTGGGCGATTTTCACCAAAAACTAATTAAGACCAATTTATACCAGGAATTAACTGAATCTGAAGCTTGATGAAAATTCATGCATTAGTTCTTGAGATTTACCTACTGCGGAAATCGTGAAAAATAGAGCACAACAGCGCCACCTGTTGGGCGATTTACACAAAAATTAAACAGCACTAATTTGTACCAGGGACTAACTGAATCTGAAGTTTGAAAAATTCATGCATTTTTTCTTGAGTTAGAGCTATTGCGATAATCATGAATAATGCAGCATAGCAACGCCACCTGTTGGACGATTAACTGAATCTGAAGTTTAATGAAAATCCGTGCAGTAGTTCCTGATATATAGCTTTTGCAGAAATCTTAAAAAATGCCGCATAGCAGCTCCATCTGTTGGGTGATTTTCACCAAAAACTAATCAGGATCAGTCTATATCAAGGTCTAACTGAATCGAAAGTTTTGTGAAATTCCGTGCATTAGTTCTTGAGGTAGAGCGCCCACAAATTTTTTGTCACATAAAGACTCAGAGAGTGACACAGTGACAGACAGACATTGTCTAAAAACCGTCAAATCGTGTTCAGGAGATTCTAAAACGTATAAATCCGTCGAAAACCGGAAGTAGAATATTTTCACGAATCCAATACTTTCTTCTTGTAAAGATAGAAGAAAGTTAAAATCTTCACTCTAAAGCACTTAATCACAGTGGCTTCATCGTGTTTAAACATATTATAATGTTTAACTAGTATGTTCCGGCCATCACAAAACTTTCTTCTATGTAAATCACGTCAACTAAATCATTTAAATTGTACCAGAAATTACACAAATTTAGCTCTTACTAACATCAAAGTATATTTGAATTTAAAGTTTGATGAAAATTCGTGAATTTGGTTCTTGAGATAGAGCTATAGCGGAAATGCTGAAAAATGTAGCATAGCAGTGGAACCTGTTGAGCGATTTACACCAAAACATAAACAGCACTAATTGATATCAAGGTATACCTGAATCTGATATTTGTTGAAGATTCGTTCATTAGTTATTGAGATAGAGCTGTAGTGGAAAGTCTGAAACATGCATCATAGCAGCGAGACCTCTTAAGCGATTTACACTAAAACACAAACAGCACTAACTCATATCAAGGTATACCTGAATCTGAAGTTTGTTGACAATCCAAGCATTAGTTCTTGAGAGAAAGCTATTGCGGAAATCTTAAAAAAGGCATAATATCAGCACCACCTGTAGAGCGATTTACACCAAAATGTATAAAACGTCAATTCATGTCAGGAACTAACTTAATATGAAGTTTGATGAAAATCCGTGCATTAGTTCTTTAGATAGAGCTATTGCGAAAATTAAAAAAAAACCCGTATAGCAGCGCCACCTGGTGAGAGACTTACACCAAAATGTATAAAATGTCGATTCATGTCAAGGACTAATGATTCTGAAGTTTGATGAAAATTTGTGCATTAGTTCTTGAGATACAGCTACAGTGGAAATTCTGAAAAATGCAGTATTGCAGCGCCACCTGTTCAGCGATTTACACCAAACTCTATAAAATGTCAATTCATGTTAAGGAGTAACAGTTTCTGAACTTTGATGAAAATTCGTGCATTAGTTCATGAGATACAGCTATAGCGGAAATTCTGAAAAATTGCAGCATAGCAGCGCCACCTGTTGAGCGATTTGCACCAAAACAGAAACAGCAGTAATTCATATCAAGGTATACTTGAATCTGAAGTTTGTTGAATATCCAAGCACTAGTTCTTGAGATAGAGCTATTGCGGAAATCGTAAATAATGCAGTATGACAGCGCCAGCTGTTGCGCGATTTACACCTAAATGTATAAAACTTCAATTCATGTCAAGGAATAACAGAATCTGAAGTTTGGTGAAAATCTGTGCATTAGTTCTGGAGATTGAGCTATTGCGGAAATCAAGAAAAATGCTGCATAGCAGCGCACCTGTTCGAATTACACTAAAAACTAATCACGTCCAGTTTATATCAAGTTCTAACTGAATCTGAAGTTTTGTGAAATTCCGTGTATTAATTCTTGAGATAGAGTGCCCACAAAATTTTTATCATATACAGACTCGTAGAGTGACACAGTGACAGACAGACTCACAGACAGATATTTTCTAAAAACCATCAAACCGTGTTCATAACATTCTAAAACGTATATATCCGTCTAAAACCAGAAGTCGAAAATTTTAACGAATCCAATACTTTCTTCTTGTGAAGATAGAAGAAAATAAAAATAAGCATACTTAAGAGCCATAATTCTTTTAAATGTTAAGTAGAACATAACTTTTTTTGAAATATTTGTTTGTCTTTTTATTAAATTGCAGCGTTTGTTACAATCATAGTTTTGTAATTTCGTAATATTAAGTAAGCTAATAACTTTAATATGTCTAAATTATTAAAGTTACTTTTATTCGTCCCATTATGTTTTATACTGCATCACAAAAATTATTGTTTACAATGAAACTCCACAAGACCTAGAAAGTTGGCCATCTTACCCATACGTATGGGCAAGATGCCGAAATGCAAGTGTTTACAGAAACAAAATTTTTGTTGCTTTATATAATATCTGTAAAATGAAATAATGTTTTAAATGATACATAAGGGTGCAAACCTCAACAAGAAACCAATGAGTAACAAATAGAAACAACAGGCGATTTTTAAAAGTCAAAAACTACGGCATCTTCACCCAATTTACACCTATTTATTTCACAGATCGGTTTCTAATCATAAAGAAGTGTACGGTGTGTATTTGATTCTCTGATATATTCCTTTATCCACACATAAGTATCAAAATCTTTTGTTAGTTTTGTTAATGATAGTATTAGATGCAGCAAATTAATCGAAACAAAGTTACTGGTTTAAAAAGTACAAGCGGCCTAATATAGGTTAGTTTTATTTCTTATACCACATATTACTGGAATAAATTCATCTTACCGCCCAAACTATACACAATAGTTATGAAATACAGATGACAAGATGGGGTATGATATGGCAATAAAATCGCTGATTTTGCGTATGCTATAAAGTTAATAAATACGCTTAAATTTGTTTATTTTACAGCTCTGAAACTATGCAAAAACAATTATGGGAACAATAAAAAAAAAGCGAATAGAACAGTGCGAGACAGCCATGCATGAGTACAAAATTGAGAGTAATATGTGTACCAATGTGCAATGTAGAAACAAATACGCAAAAAATTTGCAAGAGAGCTTTAATTCTCTGAAACGATGGGTAGAATGTGAAAAGATGGTTTAAGTCTACAATTTAGTTACATGTAAATCACAATAAAAGTACTGTTTAGGAATAATGCAAAAATTTAATATGGGGTGTGGCCCCCTCGAATAGATAGTACTGTCGCATACATGTTTTACATGGATTCGATGACATTGGCGATAAGTTATCGGGGAGTACTGTTCCACTCCTCAAGAATTGCGATGTCCAAGTCCCGGACAATAAAAGGATGCCTCAGTCTCGATGCAATGCGTCGTCCGAGTGTGTCTCTAACATGCTCGATCGGATTCGGGTCAAAGGAGTATGTTGGCTATTCCATATGCTGTATTATTTCAAATTTAAGAATGTTCTCCACAAGACGAGCTGTATGCGGTGTGGCATTATTATGGGAAAAAAAGGAATCACCAATGACTGCAACGTAAAATACGACATGAGGTTTCAATATCTCGTCTGTATAACTTTGGACCGCCAATGCGCCATTCCGAATGATATGCAGGCCCGTAAGTCCACCTATGCTGATTCCAAGCATCAAACCGCCTCGTCTGTAATTTCATCTTTCACGAACGAATGTGGGATTATTTTGAGTACCTCTTTCTCTACATGACAAAACAAATCAGATGCCACATACACACTGAATCGGGAAAAGTCTGTAAACAGAATATGACTCCAACAACGTTGCCTCTAAAGTCGATTTTTAGTTATCCAACTTATTTGGGCTGCACAATTGATTGAGGTCAACGGAATACAAACCATTG
The DNA here is from genome assembly GCA_963932465.1 of Maratus speciosus. Lineage (NCBI taxonomy): Eukaryota > Metazoa > Arthropoda > Arachnida > Araneae > Salticidae > Maratus > Maratus speciosus. The sequence continues at coordinate 55,160,097 of OZ010790.1, forward strand.
ACTTACGTGCATAGACACCACCCTGATGAATCCTATTTCGGACTGTTTGGTAGGACACCCTGTCGTCCTGTGGCCAGGAACAACTGTGTTTGCAGCTGAGTAGCATTACCTGTTCCGTCTCGACGAGCTGTTAACAGGATATATCGGCCATCAGTTTCAGAGGTAGTACATGGCTGACCTTGCCCTTGTCGATGTTTACCATTCCACGTGTCTTGGAATCGCTTGCACAACCTTGCATTGACACTTCTTGCGACTCCAATAGTATCCGCTACATTTCGTTGTGTTTCCCCAGATTCAATTTCCCTGATAACACTCCAAACCATGAATTCCGGGGAATCACATTGTTGCGACATTTCACCCATTGACAAGTCACCTTTTTTCAAAAAAAACAAGCTTAGCAATTTAATTTTACAACTGAAAGTGTGAAACAGACGTTTCTGCAAAATCCCGATTTTTGCACTTATCTCTTTTTCCTACTTTTACGTCATAAACTTTTATTTACGTGTGAAGTTTTGTTCATCTGCTTTCTATTACGCTTTAAATTATGGATGTTTTATTTTACGTTACTTATCGGTGTAAATATTTGCGTAATTGTGTTAAAACCATGTGCTCCTCTACTTGTTTTGAGCAGTGTATATTCACATCTCAATTCGAGAAATAAAATCTTTCAAATATCTATTGTCATATCATACATAATGTTATAATTTTTAAGATACACTGTTTGTTCTTTCTCACTAACGTATGAATACTGTTTAATAATGGTTTACTTTTATCTTACTTAAAATTATTTGCTGATATGGTTTGTAACACATATTAAAAACTCTAAAAAAATGAGGGTGCGTGGAACTTGAGGGGAGAGGGGGCTACGGGGAGCACTTTTCTAAATTAAGAGCAACACACCACATGTGATATATCGCTAGAAAAATTTTTAACCACTTATTATTAATATTATGCGCTTCCCGCGCCAAACTCCCAACTTTGCCCTCACCCATTGTGGGAGAACTTTTCTAAATTTTGAGGACATCCCTCATGTAATATATCATTGAAAATCCCTTTGATCATTGTTTCATAGTGCAATGCTTGGGTAGAACGTACCCTTTGTTGGCGGAAGGTTGATTGAACCACAATTTTCGAATAGTAATTTAAATTAATTTCTTATTTTAATCAACGTCCTTATTTTAACACAATCTTTTTGGAGCTTTTAAATATACTAGATTTACATCTCCTACAAAAATTTTGAAAGTTCGGATATGTAAAAATATATTTTTACAGATTAAAATGTGTGAAATGGCGACGGGATCAGTAAAAAACTAAGTATTTTTTCGCGGTTTTCCTCGCTTTCGGTGCGCATAGACACCAAAAATCAAATTACTCAAAATAGTATATACTTTCAATTCAAAATTATTTCATGATTTTTTCATCTAAAAATATAAAATTAGACAAATTGGAGATAAAGATATAAGATCATAGAAATTTGATATTTATTTATGGGTCATTTATCACTTTACCTTGCAACGTCGGGCGAATCAGGTAATAGGTTAATAAATATCATATACCAAAAATCAAGATATAATTTCTCGCAATTCAAAAGATTTGTAATATAATGTATCGTTTCATCACCTAGAAAACTATGGACTAGAAATTATCGATCATTTCGTATATTCAGTTTATTTGTTTACCTTATTCGCCTAACTCTGAATTATATATTTTTACCAGCACGTTTCGATGATACAAAGAGGACATACGGTCATACGGAAGGACAGACAGACATTTTGTATACACATGTTTTTCGAGATTTTTGACACTTAAAACATGTAAATCTATTTCTATTTCAGGGATTTAGAAAAGGACTACCTATTCGTTCTAGATAAAGGCGTTATTTTTCTTTCAGTGTAACTAAGTACCTATTTCGCTGATGCAAAGCGGACATACGGACATACGGGAAGATGCCGCATCCTTCTACAACAGTCTGCTTTCATTACTTAATTTGAGACTTGTCCGGTAAATATTTACGCTGCCAAAGCGTTTCCTTCAAAGTAACAACAAGCGAGGCTTGATTTCGATTTCGAACATACAGAATTATCTTTGATGGAATCTGGATGCTTTGTTTAATTCAGGTGGGAAATTTAATGTTAAAAAGTTAAGTTATAAATTTTACATCATTTCGATAGGATTGGCCAGACAGGCAGTGGGTTGGTTATTGCACTTAATGCAGCTTGATCCGGCTAAACTTTGTCAGCCTCAGCACGACAAATGATAAGAACGTCATTTGCATCTTTCAGGATTCCTCAACTTTGAACATAATCAATATTTAGTCTAGCTCCGGCTTCGTTTAAAATCAATAATACCTCAATAAAATCTGCCAGGATTTGTCTGGGCTGTCCCTCAATTTGGCCTACTTTAGTTTTCATCGCCAGCTTTACGGTTCTCCGGTGGTGACTCCTAGGGCTAGCGAGCGCATTGTGCAGTGTTTTTCGGGCAGTTCCATTTGCGTAATTAATTCCTCTGATCCTACGCATGTATGGACCTGTAAGATCTGACCCTTAATAGGTTTGTTATTTTGTTAGGTTTGTTATTTTGCCTAATCTTCCTGGGAGTGCTTTGTTCCAGTGAGAATATAATATTTATGATAGGGATGACATACTGGTTTCTCTGTGAATCTCGATCCCACATTATAAGGGTGGATTCACGCTTTACAAATGGCCTTTCATTTGCCGGGCGATTGACACCAGTCTGTAGCTTCTTTCCGACACAGATTACGATTCATTTAATCGCTGGTTCTTTGTGTAACGAATAAGGCTGCGTTTAGAAGGGAAAAGAGATTTTTGTCATTCTAAAGCAATAAATGTTGTTATAAACAAAAGTACAGGGAATTCAACAATTTGCTCAACAATTAAAGGGAGATAAGGAGATTAGATCCAACTTGAAAGAAACTTCTACCTCCTGCAAGATGTCCAGCACCTTCCTTGTAAAGCTAATAAAGATGAAAGCGTCACGCGACCGCAAGAAAAAACGTTGACACTGAAAGTAGTTCAATGATACGCCTATCTGGGCCTTAAGTATTACTTGTTTGTCTACCAAATAAATATCATGCCGTACATCTTTCCAGAATATTTGCTGAATGCGAGTTTAATTTCATCGTGAAAAACGGTCAAATCGAATGGTGTAATGAAATTAAATTTCGTGGTTTTAAGTTGCTTGACGTGGGGATTTTTAAAACATGCTGAATCGCTGCGAAGAAAAGCGATTAACAGAATTGTTATATTAAAATCATAAGCGCATAAACGCTTCAGAGCAAGGTCTTATTGTCTACTTACTTTATTTATACTTCTGAGTTACATGTTATTTATAAGTTACTTATTATTTTTAATATTTACGCATATCATGCACTGCATAGTAATTCAATTGTTCAAAAAGATTCGGGTTCTCATTTTTAAATTAATATTTATTTATTTATATATTTTTAAGTCTTTCATAAGCAAGTAATTGTGTTCTGAAATGTCAAATACATATCAAAATTAACGAAAAAGTATATGAAAATAAGAAAATGCCATTTCAAAGCTTTCATATTTTCTACAGTTATAAAAGTAGACGTTTTTTAACCTTTAGCTGCAAATAATTCTGATTAAAATTTGTTAAGATAGGAAAACATAACCAATCCACCTTTCAAAAAGCAGAAAATAAACATATTTTTTTACTAAACATTTTATTAAAGAGAGGAGTTTGACGTTTTCATTCAAAAAACGTAATATTAGCTTCCTTGATTACGTTACGTTGTTGATCTGAGAAATCGTTCAGAAAAAACTTATTATAATTATACACATATGCAGTTTCTAATTTGAATATTCCATAAACAATGTGCAAAAATATTCAATCTTAAAGCATGGGATTTTCAGATTCAATATTTCAAATGCCATAATTTATATGCATTCAAAACATTCTTCTGTAAATAACACCAGAAGAAATGTTTATTGGCATCTAGAATATAAGCGCTTGGAAGTATAATAAATATGTATATGGCATCTTCAGTTGACGAAAATATGATTTCTCAACTCACATACTTTTTTATACGAAATGAAATTCTTGTTGAGGGATGGAATTTAATATTTGGATAGAATGAATACAATTCAAATGTCTGTGTAAATAATCTTAAATTTCATAACAGGTGTATGGAATTTGCAATGTGACATATTGTATAGCAATGCCATATAAAAAGTTAAATTTTATAGGGAATCTAAATATAAAATTGAATCATGCCATTCTACATCTAAACTGTCCGGGAATGAAACATTTTAAACAAATTACTTGAAATGTATCATGAAATTAGTTTGCTCTTACAAAAGAAATAAATGTTTCATAAATTTTAAAGTATATATAAATGTATTTTCTGCATGCTAAGTTACATTTCATAAAAATGTAAATTATAAGCTTTATATAACTTTTCTTCATGTGAAGTTATAGAAAACCAAGAATGGAGAATAATGCAAGAGGAATAGATTATGAAACACTTTTCTACAGTAATAGAATATTATAAAACATCATTTTTCCATGTAATGAAATACGTAAATGAGCAATTTAAAAACTCATAACTAAAAAACAAAACTCGTTTTCACTATTTGACGTCCATATGCGATGATAATGTGTGTGAATTCTGTCGTGGAGCAGCCGTGAAGCAGCCCTGTATATGATCTGTATAATTTATTACTACTTAATAACTTACTTAATTCTACTTAACTATAATTTATTCCTAATTAATGCATTTAAAATTAGATAAGTTTAAAAATGCATACCATAGAGAAAAACGCACTTCAAGCAATTATCGGTCACTAGGGGGTAAACCCACAATTTCCTGGTTAAAGAATATGAGTGAAAATTATTATATATATTATTTCTGATGTCAGTATCCTTTTTGTCCGCAAAGCACAGCGATGAAAGATGCATTAAAAAAAAATCTAAGTGCGGGTTGTTTAATTATATTAAAATGCAGTTAATGTAAAAACGTATCAAAAAGTGTTTTCAAAGATTGCAGTGAGAAAGCTTACCACGAAACCGGTGCTTCTTTCCTTTTTTCATTGATAACTGTTGGAAGTTTTTTGCTTGACATCAATTTCTAATTGAAATTACTTTTATTTGAATAGATAGTGAAAATAATATTACAATTTAATTGCATTCTTCAAGAATAATTTTAAAAAATATAAACTTATTTTCACATATTCAAGTTTCAAAAATCGTTTACTTTAGAAAGCAAAAAAAACTGTCTGTCGACTGAAACATTGAGATAAATTCCATTGACGTAAAAAAAAAAAAAAAAAAAAAAAATCATCGTAGCGTTTTTAATTTAAAGTAGAAAAACAGATTGTTTCCAACAATTTACTTGAGATGGTGATAAAAATTTACACAAGGACGTTAAAAACAAATTGTTTTAGTGAGAAAAACATATTTTTCTAAGCATATATTTTAATTCATAAATATAAAATTTTATTGAATAAATTTGCCAAAACAAAGTCGTTTTTGTATAATCTCACCGACTCTGAAATTCGAAGGCAAATCTTAGAATAATGAAAATCTTTTGGGAAATAAAGTTATAGAATATGAGCAGTTTTATTGGAAAAGCTTTTTTCTTAACTGTAAATATAATGTATTATTTGAAATATTCTATTTAATAAACTTAATACTGTAATTTCTTGTAAATTTACAGTAAAGTTAGATCCCCCCCCCCCCCCCCAAAAAAAAAAAAAAGAAGCGAATGATCTCATGCAATGTAACACAACATAACAGGTTACCACATAATAATATTTACAATATTTTTACTTTAGAAAATACCATGTGTCATATTTATACGTCTTTTAAAAGGTACAGCAAAAATGTAAGATACATTGTGGACAGAGGTAACTGCTCTGAAAAATAATTATTTTTATTGCCCTACCTGTATACTTTATTATTTTTAACACATTTAACAGACTGATAAATAATTGCGATTTCTGTTTAATTGCCATTATGCAAAAACTAAAACTATGTAAGTAATAAGTATTAAAATCTTAATCAATCCTGTCTTCGGAAACGCATTTTGAATAATAATTGCCATTTCTTTACAGCAAATATTTCCAATAGAAACTAAAAAAAAAATTAAAGAAACTAAAAACACTTCTTTAGGAAACTTTTTTCTAAAAATATCAAAAGAATATTTCATTATACTTACAGGTTGAATATTTTTTTTGGATAATATACAATTTTAGTGTACTCGGGCGTTTGAATGATAATACTATAAAATAAAACAGTTTCTAAAAACTCCCAAGAAAAATATTTTATATATTTATGGCATCCTGCACTCTTGACTTATCTTAAAATTTTTGTAACAGTATTATAAGAGAAAAATACATTCTCCTTAAATCATGTAAACTTTTTCTACTCGAAAAATTTCAAAGTTCAGCATATCCTCTGTTTAAAATCATTTCCGTTCATGCATAAAACTTAGATACAGATTTTAAAACTTTCCATATTTTTGGAGAGTTTTCTATACACGCGTGAGAAATTTTTGATGGCAAGAGAAAATTCCTTATTTATTTATGAGATACAGAAAACTTTTGAAACCTTTTTAGCTACATTAAATTATATGGTTACATAATATTAGCATCTCTCTACCTATAAACACAGAATGTATAATACTTAGGCCGAAATTTAACACTCTTTAAAAATATTCCATGAAGCAGTTAAAAGAATTAATAAATCAGCATTTTCTAAACAATTAATAAATATACTGAATGGATTTTGGTCATTCAAAATCACGAAATTTGACAAACAATTTTTTCAAAGGGTTATCAAACTAGATGCTAAAATTTATTTGATACAAAATGAATTTTCCAATTCTGACTTTTCTTCGTAGAGATATTGCCTTTTATGTTTTTTTTTTAAAAACTGTATATATTTATACAGTTTGTTTCACTTAAAATGCTGTTTTCTCAAAATTGAAAATTTTGCACATTTCTAACCTTTGAAACATTCTATGCGCATTCCTAATTATCAGATTCATTTGAAATTTATACTGTATATCCTCTGTGCAATAATAAATAAATATTAGCATAAAAAATTGCATTTTAGAAATATTTCTATGTCGAAATTTATGTGAATATTGAAAATATAGAGCTAAATTTTTAGAAAAAAAAGCATAGGTATCAAAATATTTTTTTTTACTTATATATTCAGCAAAGTTTTACAATTCGTACCAACTTCCATTGTAAATATATATGAAACTATCTAATAAATAAATATTGCCATTTTTTATGCAAAAGAATACAAAACTATGCAAAACTATGGGACATTTTAACATATGACAATTATTCGTTATTTAAAAATTTTAAAAATTGAATAATCTACAGGGTGGCTACTAAATACTGTTACAAATATTCAGTCATTTTATTTTACAAATGTAAAATAGAAAATGATGACTACACTAATATGATGAACATCAGAGATGAAAGTTTTCAGGAAAAAAATGTACTCGAATTGACCGCCATCTTTATCGATTACCATAGGTAATCTCTTATGCCATTGTCAGACTGCGGCATGAATCATTTTAACCATTCGCGCAATGTTAAAGCTTTGTGAAAGTCCAAACTCCTGTATTTGTTGCTGTTTACTTTAGCCTCTAAAATCCCCAGACACAATAATCTAAAGGCTTTAGATCCGGTGAAGAAGGTAGCCGATCTTCTTGCATGATAAAGTTTGGATAATTGACAGGGAGCCAAGCCCGCGTTGATTTGGCTCGGTGCGAAAGTGTAGAATCTTGCTCAAATGCCCAATTCTGTTTGGGATACAACCTTTCAGCTTGTGGGAATAAATGTGTTGCCATTATATCCTGATTGTAATATTTGCATTGATTTTTATACTTTTATCAATGAACTTCAAAGGCAATTTTCCATTGTTTGACACTGCATCACAAACCATAACATAATTCTTGTTCTGAGAGCGTTTAACAGTTCGAAAGGTTTCAGGTATATCCTCGAGGGTTGCTGAATATACGACATTATTTTTAGCATTATGAGACAGTTCAGTGCAAAATAGCTTCCCATCACAAAATTTTATTCTGTCAGCACTTTTCCTACCGTGCCGCTTCATCAATTTCTTCCTCCTTTGTAATGTTTTTATTCTTTGTGCAGCAGTCAAACCTTGAATTTTTCTTTTGCGATAAGGGGCATAACCCAGATCTACATTATAACTTGCATAGCTCTGCGAATCGCGTTCTCTTCTTCAGCCATTTTATTTGCTGAACGTTGTGGATTTCTTCACACCTTTTCACGAGTTCTTTTGATGCGCTCTATTGTGCGAACTGAGCGTGGACTTCCAGGCCTAGGTCGATATTTACATAGTTATTAGTATCCAATAATTAATTTATAGTTCTATACATAAATGTTCCATTAAAATCAAGGCATTTTAATTGCTTAAAGTTTTCACCAGCGGAAAATCTGCGATCAAAGAGCTGTTTAATCATCATTCTTTTGGCTTCCATCTTTAAAATAATTTTAAATATTTGCTTTATAACAAAATTCGCCTGCACTAATAGAAGATTGTCAAACGTTAAAATAGAGAAATAAATTGTTTTACCAAACGATTAAAATTAATTCTTATTTTTTCTTTTTAGTGTAACAGTATTTAGTAGCCATCTTGTAAAAACTTTTTATTATTTTATCACCAAATTTTGAATATAACTATTTGAGCTTGCCCTTGGCAAATCTGCCAATTATCAAATGAATCCATTGAAAATAGAGGGATTTGGTTTTTAAAGTCCACTGTCCCCCGAAAAGATTTTATATCTAAAAAATGCTCATGACTGTTTTTTTTTTCTCTTATAAGCATTATCTTAAAAATATATTCGAAAAAATTAACATAAACCTCCTTAAAAAAGAAAATATTTGAAGATACAAATAAAAATACATATTGAAATAATAATAAAGTAAACTGTACAATTCTTAATTTAACGAAAATAAATTTCTAACCATAGATTCATTTAGAACTTTACTTTTTAAGTGCGTTCGTAATTATATAAATACGTAGCACCTACAGTCATGTCCATCGGTCTGTCTGCCCATCTGTTCGCATATAACAGGGCAAAAATTACCCCAACTGAATGATTTGAAATTTAATACATATAGCCTTTGCAGAATTTTGTCGAGTCATTTCAAATATCAGGAAAATCGAATCTAAACTTAAAAACATATTAATAAAAGTTTCTTTCATTCTATTAAATCCTATCATACGTAATTAATTACGTGATATTCCATGATAGGTAACTATTCTCGGATGTCATGGCGATTACGTCAGATTTCAGATGGAGTCCGATTATTTAAGTATTACTAAATATAATTTATATAGTATAGTAAATTGCACCAAGCTATTGCACCAAGATCTGAAAATTTATAAAACTATTTACAGTACGAACGCACCACAATTGTACCGTTTGATGAACAATTTCCCATTTGTTATCGTTCGTTAGGGTCATTCCAGAGAATTTAAGCTAACATGGGAAGAAGCACTATTTTTGTTTTTTCCCATAATTTGTATGTGGAAAACAATAATTCCGAAAAGAATTTAACATCCATTTTCAAACAAACTTTATGTCTAAAAAATTTTTTTAATTAAAGTGGTATATTTCACGTTTAGACAAAATTCGCATTGATATAAAATCTTCCAAATGTTTTTAAATGACATAGAAAAAAAATTATTCAAAAGATCTGAACTTTATTTAATTTTAAGTGCGTTAAAATAATCTTCTAAAATAATCGTGAAAATGTTATTTTTTGCAGCATGAAACTTTTGACTTTTAATTTATGAATTAGAATATTTAATGCGCTTGATTATTACAATTACATTCCTATTTTCTGGTAATCCGTGAAATCAAATTATTTTTGTATATTTTCCTTAGTAAATTTTACGTCCGTAAATTGTTCAGAAAAGACATTTTATGTTCTCTTTGAATGAACATATGAATATAACTATGATAACTTTGTTATCAATTGTTCTAATATAGGAATGAATTCTTCTCGAAAGAAAATCTTGTGGCTCTTGAACTTTACTGGCAACAGAAATGTATAGAAGATTGTAGCCATTTTTTCTAGCTGGACCAAGAAAATTTAGTTAATAAAATGTTTCTAGAGTAGACTAAAATAGACATTTGAACCGCTGCATCCGAATTATACACTGACTACTATGTAGAGAAAAATTTCCATATCACAGTCTGCTATCAATACTTAATTTAATAGCTTATCGCTTTTTTGACGGCTTAATATTTACGATTACTAAGCGTTTGCTTCAAAATAACAACAAGCACGGCTTGTTTTCGATACCGACATCAGAAAATAGAGGAATGGCTTCGATAGAACCTGGATGCTTTGCTTATTTTATGTGAAAAATTTAATGTTAAAACTAGAACGCCCGGAAGGAGTCTTAAAAAAACGCAAAATTACATTAAATAAATAAGTTAAATTACTTTAAATAAAAATTCTGAAATGAAATATTTTAATGAAACTTGAGTAAATTTTCCGGGCGTTCTAGTGTTAAGAAATTAAATGATCCTTTTTATATCATTTCGATGTAATTGTCCACCCATGTGTTGGGCTGACTGCCGTAGTTTATGCAGCTTGATCTTCTCTCCGCCTGCTTTGTCAACCTTAGCATGACAAATGAGATGATGGTTATTAGCATATTTCAGCGTTCTTCGCCTCTAAGCATAGTTAATATTTACTCTAGGTCCGGATAGGTGACCGTTGACCTTACTTTGCCACGATCTGTCTAGGCCGTCCCTAATTTTGCACGACTTTAATCAAGAGTTTTCAGGTTACCGGGTTGCTTCTAAGGTTAACGAGGGCTTTGTGGAGTGTTTTTTGGCTGGTTCATTTTGCCTTATTAATTCTTCTCTTCCTAACCAATGCCTCTTCATACGCCCAGCGGTATTCGCACCTTGATAAATCTGTCTAGCCTAATCTTCTTACCAGTATTTCATTCCGGGTAAAAAATTATATTTTTATAGCGATCTTTTACCAGTGATTCTGTGGATATACACTCTCCTTGTCTGGCTAAAATCACTCTTTACAAATGGCCTCTGATTTGCCGGAAAATGGACACCAATCTGTGGCTTCCCTCCGACATAGATTGCAACTCATTTTTTACCCGACTGCCAAGAAGGGTTATGTGTTTCACGCGTATCTGGGTATGTGGATTACTTTATACCCTCGAAACATCCCAACGCTAAATGGTTTTTAACGAATGAGGTCTCTATCCATTCGTTTTGACCGTCCGATGGTTATAGGGTAGATTTGTTTTTATAAATTCCAAATGGCGGCCGTAATATACAAAATGGCGGTAGAACCGCAAAAAAAATTTACGCACCATATTGAGTGGCATATCATTGGATAGATCTTTCAAAATGAAGACGATGTTTCATTGACTATTTTACAGTCAGTAGCTCCGTTTAAATATTACGCAACCTGGAAGTTCTGTAAGTAGGATCTCTAGCTTAACTACAACTCTAACATTCATAGACATCTATTTTATAGGCCTTAGCAAAAAAGCATTTATAGATAGGAACTAACAATTAAACACACATTAAAAGTCATCAATACAAGTAATTAAAAAAAATAGGTAAATAATAAAAAAAATAGTTTCACATTGATGAGAAATAGTTAATTAGTTCGCTTTTTACGCAGTCGGTTTTTTTTATTTTTTAAATTTAATTTTTACTTGTTAAATGGTTCTTTCTGCAATGAATAAGTATTATTTGTCCATACATATAGTTTTCTGTCTTGCGAGATAAATATCATGCCGTTCAACTTTCTAGAACAATTGTTGAGTGAAAGTTAAGTGTATTCGCACCTTGATAAATCTGTCTAGCCTAATCTTCTTACCAGTACTTCATTCCGGGTAAAAGATGATATTTTTATAATGACCTTTTACCAGTAACTCTGTGGATATTCACTCTCCTTGTCTGGCTAAAATCACTCTTTACAAATGGCCTCTGATTTGCCGGAAAATGGACACCAATATGTGGCTTCTTTCCGACATAGATTGCAACTCCTTTTTTACCCGACTTCCAAGAAGGGTTATGTGTTTAACGCGTATCTGGGTATGTGGATTTCTTTATACCCTCGAAATATCCCACCGCTGAATGGTTTTTAACGAATGAGGTCTCTATCGATTCGTTTTAACCGTCCGATGGTTATAGGCTAGATTTTGTTTTTATAAATTCCAAATAGCGGCCGTAATATACAAAATGGCGGTAGAACCGAAAACAAAATACGCACCATATTGAGTGGCATATCATTGGATACATCTTTCAAAATGAAGAAGATGTTTCATTGACTATTTTACAGTCAGAAGCTCCGTTTAAATATTACGCAACCTGGAAGTTCTGTAAGTAGGATCTCTAGCTTAACTACAACTCTAACATTCATAGCCATCTATTCTATAGGCCTTAGCAAAAAAGCATTTATAGATAAGAACTAACAACTAAACACTACTTAAAAGTCATCAATACAAGTAATTAAAAAAATAGGTAAGTAATATAAAAAATAGTTTCACATTGATGAGAAATACTTAATTAGTTCGCTTTTTACGCAGTCGTTTTTTTTTTTTTTTTTTTTTAATTTCATTTTTACTTGTTAAATGGTTCTTTCTGCAATGAATAAGTATTACTTGTCCGTACATTTAGTTTTCTGTCTTGCCAGATAAATATCATGCCGTTCAACTTTCTAGAACAATTGTTCAGTGCAAGTTTAATTTTAGCATTAATACACTGTAAAAAAAAATGGTAACGTTCCATGTAAAATCCAGGAACGTTTCGCCTTTTCACCGGTTTTCAGAATAATTTAGCTCTTTCCTGTGAAATTCTGGTTTTCTTATCTGAAACGTTCCTGAACAAAAGTTGGAAACAGCAAAACGCTGCGGCCGCCATTTATTATTTTTTTGCTATAATCCGTTGCTCGCGCGCGAGTGTCGAAAACGAATTCCTTAAATGAATGTAAAAAAATCAATATGGCATGCAAATAAATCAATAGACGACATAATCCTTTACGTCTCTATTGTCAAGACAATTCAGATGAAAATACAATACCTCTGTGACATCGCTAAGAGATTATCTCTCGTACTTGTCTGTGGAATCTTTAACGAGCAGACTGTGTAAAAAAAAATACACCTATTATTTGGATCTCCATTAACCAGGGGACCATCAAATATGATTCTCACCGATTTTGATTAATTTAAAGTATGTTTTAGAGTTCTTATCTCTAATTATTCTTGTGAAAGGATTTCTTCAAATGGGCCTTAGATTTTCAGAAATTAGATGCCGAGTTTTAGCATACGTTTCAAATACCCATTAGTTTGCAGCTCTCAACGTGTCTTTCGTGGTGTGGACGCAGAAAGCTCGCACGCCACCCGTACGGCCCGAGTTCGATGCTACCCCTTGACTTTTTTTTTTCTTATTTAATTAATTTTATATTTTAACACTTTATTACAATTTGATTTAAATTTGACATATATTTGACACTTTGAATTGCTGCAAATTTGAATTTTTTTTTATTTTCGGAAAAAATATACAATTACGTTTAGGTTTTTATTTTTTTTTTTTTTTTCATGAAAATTTATATGTATTTTATCTAACTTGTAAACTAACATAATTACTGACGAAAATCCAAAATATTTTATGTCTAGATTTTTTTTCTAATTATTATTCACATTTATATATTTTTATATTTTAAGCAAAGTTCAGAAACAATATATCACATATATATTTACTTTATTGAATTTTAACTGAAAATTTATTTTTTCGTGTAAATTATAAATAATAATTTTGATGTCAATTTCAAAATATTTTTTCATTCTAACAAATAATGATAATAAAGCGAAAATTGTGAACTGGAAATGTAAAAATCGTCTGCGGATCCCGCATGCTGTGAAATGTCAGTAATGTTTTGCTGTCAACAGAAATATTCCTGGTATTTCGGAGGAAACTTACTGGCATTTCTGTAGAAAGTTTTTAACATATACAGTAAAGTTTCAGTCATTTTCAAGAAATGTTTCTTGGAAATAATGGGCAACTCAGCTGCCCATTTTTTCCCAGGAACGTTGCGGAATTTTTTTTACAGTGTAGCTGTCAAATTGAATGATGTAATGGAATTAAATTTCTTGGTTTTTATGTGGTTCGACGCGGGTGCTTTCTCAAGCTAGCTGAAAGTCTGCGAATAAAAGCGTTTAATAGAATTGTATATTAAAATCATTACAACATAAACGGTACAGAGCGAGGTTATATTATCACTTTATTTATACTCATCAGTTACAAACTATTTTCAATTTACTTATTATTTTGACTATATGAAAATATTTGGTTGTATAAATCAGTTGCTCAAGAAGATCCGGGTTCTCATTTTGAGTTATTATTTAATTATTTAATTTATTTTAAAACTCTTTGAGAAGCAAGTAATTGGTCACCACAATTACGACCAAATTAGCCACAATTAAAATCACAATTTACGAAAAATTATATTTCAAAATACAAAAATGAAATTTTAATGCTTTTTATTTTCGAAAGTTATAAAATTAAAAGTTTTTTAAATATTTTCTTACGAAATCTGATTAAAATTTGGTAAGACCAAAAATATAACTAAAACAACTTTCAAAAATCAGAAAAATAAACACATGATTTGCTTAAAATTTTATTAAAGAAAGAAAGTTGACGCTAACATTAAGAAAAGATAAAGTGAGTTTCCGTGATTGTGTTTCGTCGTGGCCCTGAGAAATATTTCAGAAAAAAAAAATTATTATTAAAATTATACACATATGCATTTTCTAATTTGAATATTTCATGAATAATCTATTAGGAACAATATTAGTTGTAAGGAGTTCTCCTATTTAAAAATTTTCTAAAAATTGCAACCAGAAAATGAAAGTTTCGACTAAAATTATTGTCAAGACGAATGAAAAAATACATGTTGTAATACTCCTAATAAAAAATTCAAGATGCACAATCTATTTACGAATGCGAAAACTTTAAAATCTTAAAGCAAGAAAATTTCATATTCAATATTTGAAATGCCATCATTTATATGCATTCAAAACATTCTTCTGTAAATAACACTAGACGAAATAGTTATTGGCAACTAAAATATAAGCCGTTCGAAGTATAATAAATATGTATATGGGATATTCAGTTGACGCGAATACGATTTCACGACTCGTATAATTTTTTATACGAAATGAAATTCTTGTTTGAGGGATGGAATTTAATATTTGGATATAAGAATGATTACAATTCAAATGTCTATATAAATAATCTTAAATTTCATAGCAGATATATGGAATTTGAAATATGTATGGTAATGCAATATAAGATATTCAGCTTTATATGGAATTTAAACATAAAATTAAAACATTGTCATTTTAAAATTTAACTACGTTGGAAAAAATATTTTTATCAAATTACATGAAATGCATCATAAAAATATTTTGATCTTTGAAAATAAATAAACATTTTAAAACTTTGAAGTATTCTTAAATGTATTTTTTCATGCGAAGTTATATTTCATAAAAATGTAAATTATAAGCTTTGCATAAGTTTTCTTCATGTGAAGTTGTATAAAAATAAGTCCTAAGAATAATGTATCAGGCATGGATTATGAGACACTTTTCTACAGTCTTAGAATATTATAAAAACACTCATTTTTTCATGATGAAAGGTGAGTAAATAAGGAATTTTAAAAGCTCATATAACTCGATGAAAATCCATTTTCAATATATAATGAACATATGCGATGATCATATGTGCGAATTCTGCCTTGGAGGCCTGTATATAATCTATATAATGTATTGTAACTATGTAACGCATTATAAATTAGATTAGTTTGAAAAATGCATACCATTGCGTAAAACGCATTTCCAGAAACAGTCGCTCAACAGGGGATAAACACGGTACACTGTAAAAAATAACAGGCTAAAAAACGAAGATTCTACTGGCAATCGAAATGCCGGTACTATTTCCGTATTTTAACGGAAATTTCCCCTCAGAAATTCCAGAAATCCGTACTTTTACGGTAATTTTTTCCCATAAATTGCAGAAAATTTACCGCCTATAAATTCTACGTATACAATACTACTGATAAAAGATGTTGTATTCCACCACACTATTCCATATCAGTATTATTATGCTTGAAATATCGTAACATCAAACAATGGTTTTTTTCTGTTTTTTTTTCCTCACATAGACAAAAAATTAACGGAATGCTTTTGTGGGTATCTGTAAACAAACTAAATACCACACACCTCCATAGTTATGTAAATATATAGCAAATTAACAAACACCCTCAAACAATATATCAAGTTCAAATGCTAAAAAGTGTAAATTAAATCTTTAAAACCAGTAACAAATTATCGGGTAGAGTTTAGGGATGTAAACAGTTGAACTAAACCCATTTTTACGGGTTTTAAAGTTTTAATTTACACATTTTAGCATTTGAAATAAGTATACAATACACCTCTTTTTCAAACGGGAACATAATAAATATGTATCTGGAGCTTTTGTTGTCGCTAATAGAATTTTTTAAATCATATCCTTTTTTATGCGAATTAAACGTCAATATCATAGAAAGATTGCTTAACAATCCGAGTATATTTACAATAACCAATCCACCTTTCAAAAAGCAGAAAAATGAACACAAGTTTTACTTAACACTATTTCTACAAAGAGGTGTCAAAAGACACCTTTTAGATTTTAACTTAAAATTACTCTCTAACATTAATCATTTCTCCACAATTAATGTTTTGACTTATCGTACAATAGACGTCAAATTAATTTAGAGATATCATTTTCCTCCAGTTCATTCTGGATATAAAAATATGCATATGGTATACCTATTTCTAACATGAGGTGTCTTTTGACACCTTAAATTTTCATAATTTCTAATTTCTAAGGATTTCATAATTTCTAAGGTTAAACAATTTTACACAATATGAACACTATTTTACAGCATCATATCAATTATCAGATTGGTGAATCTCGATTTCAGTTGTAACGAAAATACAAGAGTAACTGCAAAACTCTGATATTCCCTTGTTTTCCGCCATGTTGCATTTTGATGTAGATCATTACAGTGGCTAGTTCTAAAAATTAACGCGTTTTGTTCTCCAGTTCTGGTAGTAAGTTCAATACACATGAATTTTGTTTTCGTCCGTGAAAAATTGTGGTATTGAATAAGGAAAGAATTTTACTACACTGCTGTTTTTATGATTACTGTTTTTGTTACAAAGATTGAATTTTTATACATGAGACTGAAAGTTTGTTAAGTTAGTAATATTAAAATGTTTAATTTTCTAATAAAAATTAAAGCAATGAAGAAGACAATATTTTATAATTGTTGTCTTTGTTCGCGTAAAACATGTTTCATTACATTTATGTATATTTTTATTTTGTAAATTGTTAAATTAAGCTAGAATTTATAATCTGCAATAAATTTAAAATTAAATATTAATTAAATAATGTCTAATAAATACGCGTCAATGAATAAATATATTGCTCAAATTATCTATATTGAACTGATAATTTGAAATCCCAACAGTTTTTTGCATTGCAAATTATTTATTTTCATTGAAATGAGTACGATTCAAAAGACACCTTTTGGTAGAAATAGGTATACACAAAATCGTGGTAGAAATAGTGTTAAAATTTTATTAACACCCTGACCGTCGAGCTAAAGGGCAGAATTGTAATGTTGTTTTCTCTGTAATTTTTTAAAAAGTCTGAAAAAAGATCATTTTTATAACATGACATAAATAACTTAATTACGTATTGGAGTATAAGCCTTGGGAGTATTATGCATAACAAAATATTTTAAAACTGCACTATAGTTGTAGAATTATATTAATTTAAAAAACGCTTCTACTACAGTGAAACCTACAGCTTAGTGAACGGATATACCAGTTCGCGGCGGTGAGAAGGTTGAAGAAAGCAAATTGATATTATCATTCAAAATACATACGATCCTAGTTTCCCAGATTATGTGGCGTTGTGATGCCGAGAAATACAGAAAACAAAAATTATTAGAAAAGTAATAAAATCAGAAAAAAATTAGTATTATAATTAAACACATAATCAGATTCTAATTTCAACATTCCATAAACACTGCGTTTGGAACAAGATTAGTCGTAAAGAATTATTCTATTTATAATTTATCTACTAAAAGTAAACAGAAAATGAAATGTGCGATTAAAAATATTGTCAAAATGAATGAAAAAATACAGGATTATACCTAATTATTTAAAATGCAAAAACTTTAAAACTTAAATCCCGAAAATTCCTCATTCAATATTTCAAATGTCATCATTTATATGCATTTAAAACATTCTTCTGTAAATAACACCAGACGAAATGTTTATTGGCATCTAAAATATAAGCGCTTGAAAGTATAATAAATATGTATATGGCATCTTCGGTTGACGCGAATACGATTTCTCGACTCATATCATTTTTTATACGAAATGAAATTCTTGTTGAGGGATGAAATTAAATATTTGGTTAGAATGAATGCAATTCAAATGTCTATGTAAATCTTTTTCAATTTCATAGCAGATGCATTGAATTTGATATTTGACATTTGCATGGCAATGCGATTTAAGAGATTAAATTTTATAAAATTAAGCCATGTCCTTTTAAAATTAGACTATGCTGGAAAAGAACATTTTTATCAAATTACTTGAAATGTATCATACAAATATTTTGCTCTGAGAAAATAAATAAATATTTCTAAACATTCAAATATATTGAAATGTATTTTCTGCGTGCTAAATTACTTTTTAGAAAAATATAAATTATAAGCTTTATATAACTTTTCTTCAGTTAAATAGTTCGGATGTTATATGAAAACAATAACGAGAATAAAGCTTGCGAGAAAGATAATAAAACACTTTTTATACAGAAGAAGAATATTCTCAAAAATTTCATTTTTTCATGCGCTGAAATATCTAAATAAGCAATCAAAAAAGCTCATACCTTACTAAAAATGA
This sequence comes from Maratus speciosus, assembly GCA_963932465.1. Classification (NCBI taxonomy): domain Eukaryota; kingdom Metazoa; phylum Arthropoda; class Arachnida; order Araneae; family Salticidae; genus Maratus; species Maratus speciosus. The sequence continues at coordinate 55,179,135 of OZ010790.1, forward strand.
ATTTTCACAATTTGATGTTCATATATACGATGATAATGTATATGAATTTTGACGTGGACCTCTGTATATGTTATATATTAAAATGCATTTTCTGCGTGATACTAGTTACTTCTGAGAAAAAATGTAAATTATAATCTTTATATAACTTTTCTTCCCTTAAATAGTTCAGAATTTATATAAAAACGCAAACGAAGAATAAATTATGAGACGAAGATTATGAAACACTCTTTATAGAAATAGAATATTATCGAAAATTTCACTTTTTCATGCACTGAAATATCTTAAAAAGCAAATAAAAAAACTTATAACTCAGTAAAAATCAATTTTCACTATTTCATTTTCATATGCGATGATAATGTGTGCAAATTCTATCGTGGAACTCTGTATACAATATATATTTTTTATTCTCTATACATAATTCATTAAAAGTAAGAAAAGTTTGAAAATGCATGCATTAGCGTAAAACGCACTTACAGCAATTATCACTCATAGTCAATCATATAACTGAGATTTTTGTCTGTGCGTCTCTGTAAATCACTAATTGCTATGCCCTGTATACTGTATGGGAAATATACTTAACTATTGATTTCCTATTGACGCTTTTTAATTTAAGCACTTTTGAAATATCATAAGACCCACTAAAATACACTGGAAATGATTTCTACCCACATATCATAATAGAATAGATTTCTTTTCTACATTTCTGTAAACGAACAATAAATTCTACTACTATTCAATACTACTGAGAAATGGTGCAGTAGTCCACCTCGCTAATCCATATCAATACCTTTATGTTTGAGGCATCGTAACATCAACAAAAATAACGGTAAACGATTATACTTTTCGACATAGACCATAATGTATCGGAATAATGTAACATGATGCAGAATAACATAATGTAATCAAAATGCATGGATTTTGTGCTGTATTTGTCGATGAAAAACGAACAACTGGCAGATTTTGATACATGAAATATTTTATTCTTCTTTTTTCCAATATTGGATTTTCTTGTTTCCAAACATTAACCGCACCAAATTATTAAATGACCTTTTGAATAACAGCGTCATATCTGTTTGTGTGTCTCTGTAAACAAATTGTAAATACTATACACAGTTTTATTCAAATGGGAACATAATAAACATGTATATGGCATCTTATTTTGACGCTAATAACATTTCCTAAATCATATCCATTTTTATACGAATTGAACGTCAAAAACATATAAAAATTGCATAACAGTCCCAGTATATTTACAAGAGTTAAAGCACGGTCAGGAAGACAGATAAACTGAATCCATAAATACTTTTATTGTTGGAATCTGTTAAAAGTGAAAAGTGTTTTCCAATATGTTCCGTTGACTCGCTGAATAAAGGATTATCCATAAATAAAAAATATAATAAAATCCTAATAGGAATTTCTTTTAATTTGTTTTTAGAGGAAATAATTTATTACAAAATACTTGCACAATTATAGGCGGAGTTAAAGTGGAATATCACCAAAATCACTTTTATCTTCTATTACGTGGATTTAAAATTTACAAAAACAAAGATTGATTTGTATAAAGTACTCTCTAATAATACTGATAACTCTCTAATAACTTTAATAGCTCTCTAATTGTAAGTATTCTCTTATCTCTTAATACGTACAGAATTAGTAGTTTCTTAGTTCAATTTATATTCGCCATTACTTAATTATTCTGAGATTTAAAATCCCTTTCGTACGTATGTAAAATTATTTTGAGTGCATTTACATTTTTTATTATTAATACTGATATTTATATTAATATTGTACTAGGTCATCGTGAACTTGAAATTTTCTCCTACATCTAAGAATACAAAAAAAAAAAAAAAAAAAAAAAAAAAAAAAAAAAAAAAATTGTATAAAGTACTCTCTAATAATACTGATAACTCTCTAATAACTTTAATAGCTCTCTAATTGTAAGTATTCTCTTATCTCTTAATACATACAGAATTAGTAGTTTCTTAGTTCAATTTATATTCGCCATTACTTAATTATTCTGAGATTTAAAATCCCTTTCGTACGTATGTAAAATTATTTTGAGTGCATTTACATTTTTTATTATTAATACTGATATTTATATTAATATTGTACTAGGTCATCGTGAACTTGAAATTTTCTCCTACATCTAAGAATACAAAAAAAAAAAAAAAAAAAAAAAAAAAAAGGAATAAATGAAATAAATGAAATAAATAAGTAAATGAATGAATGATTTTTAAAATAAAATAATTGAAAAAAGAATTAAAATATCTCTTCCTTTAAGATTTGCTTTGGAATATGTTTTTTTATGTTTGGATTTTGCGCTGTATTTTTTGATGAAAAACGAAAAACTGGCGATTTTGAAGCATGATATTTTCTATTCTTCTGTTTTCCAATATTGGATTTTCTTGTATCCAAACATTAACCGTATACAAACATTAAATAATATTTTGGATGACAGCGTCATATCTCTGCAAAAATTTTGGTATATATGATACATTTTTGGTATATATGATACGTTAGATGTTTCAATTAACAAGGGTGTTAGTCACCAAACGCAGTATCAAAGTATGTAGTCATTGAAACATTGCACCTCTCACTATAATAGGAAATAAATTGCAGCCCGAATACTGATGATGCACCCGAGTCGGAGTAACATCAGTAATCGTAATGCTATTCATTTAACATTGCAGCAGGATGTGCGATGTTGCTATGCTAACACCGCCTGTTGGTCTGAAGATCAGCAACAAACACTATTGCAGCACTCTCAGATGCCGCTATACGATTTTTAAGATGCTTGTAACATAATTAAGGACTTGCAGCTTCCTTAAATCTTTGTCTATTTGCAACCACTTTAATTAAATAGTAACCATTCTTGTGGATATTTTTATAATCCAAGAGAAGAGGGCGGAGCTTCTTGGGAGATCCAAAAATTATGATACATAAGAGAGATTGATAGAAAATAATTTAAATATTTAAATAATAAACATAATTACTTATTAATTCAATTTATTTTCTATCAGTCTCTTATACTTATCGTAATTGTTAGATCTCCGAATAGTCCGAATAGTAGCTCCGCCTCGTTCCTCTGAATATTCAATCTAAAACTTTCAACTATTCCTATACCTTTAACCGTTTCATCTTGTATCTCTCGAGGTAAAGACGCACTATTTCTTATTTTTTTCTATCCATTTTATTATATTGTTGGACAACTATTGTACAATGGCTAGAAAAAGATTGACCCCTCAAAGATGTGCTACAATTATTCATCAACAGTGAGTGTAGTTGCTTTGCCATTAGGAATCCCCTGCAAGCACTCACCTGATCTTCCGTTTCTTTCTTTTACTCTTAATATTTTTATATAAAAAAAAATATTCCCCTTATTAGTCTGTTTTAGTAACATTTCCTATTGTTATAATAAAATGTATGGGATTACGTCCCCTTCGACATAATTCAAGCGAAATGGAAAAAAAAAAAAAAGAAAGAAAAAAAAGAAAGAAAAAAAGAAAAAAAAAGAAAGAAAGAGAGATTTTTTTTTTTAGACATTTTGGTCATAAAAAGGACTTGTCCTTCTTGTGACCTCCATTTAAATGTGTATGAATTTAAGAAATAATACTTCAAAATTTTATTAATCTAATTCAGTCAATCCAAATACATCTACTTTGGCCATAACGAATTATAATATTTCATAACTAATAGTAAATGTTACAAAACAAAACCTAAACTAAATTAACGCCTGCTCAAAATCGAGCTGAAATTCGTTTTGGGGAAGTTATATTTTACTTCACAAAGTGAAGTTCCAGAGATTTTTGTCTAATTTACTTTTGAGAACTGAAATCATTTCGCTGGAAATGTATAGTAATAGAAATAGAAATGACTTACCTAATAACTCAGTTGATTACAAATTACTTATGCCAAGTAAAAAAAAAAAAAAAAAAAAAAAAAAAAGATAATTTCAGAGAGAAATGGCTTAATCTGTACAGTGAAAACAAATTTGAAATGCAATGCTTTTCTTCCCAATGCAGCCATTCAAATATATGCTAATTCTCTTAACTCACGGCGCTTGTTTAGATTAACATTTTAATTAAAACTTTTGAAGTGCAAACGATTCTGAAAAATTTCCAATGCAAATTTTAACTGTTTGGAGCAGCATAAATTTTGTACAGCTTTCCAAATTTTTAAATGACACAATCCTATGAAATATAATTTCTTTGATAATTTTATTGTATGTTTTGCTTTTTATTTTACTTATTCTTATACATGTGTATGTGTAAAAATATATACTTTGAGTCTTAAAGTTGTTACATGAAACTAAAACATGGAGAGAGAATAAGACAGCAATAGAATGAGTATAATTGTGATTTAAAATAGAAAGGATTAAAAATGATAAATATAATTTAATTTTAAATAAATATATTAATTACATAAAAAATTACAAAAAATTAAATGATAAAATGCCTTCTTGATAAAACCAGTCGAGATTAAGGAGGAAAAAGCCAAGACAAAGAGAATGCACTTTACAATGAAGCATATTTGAATTGTTAGTAATAGCATTCTGAATATAAAAGTGCAAATTGAAGTAAACTAATTTTATATATTTCGTTATATGCTGTATAATACAGGATGACCACGCCAGTAGCGTGACCGCGCTGTAGTTGATACCCCTCCAGTAGTTGATCAAATAATTTCAATACTGCACCGTTTCAGACGGAAATGGGTTTTACACGTAGCACTAGACATAATTACTTTGTTTGAATGTACGAATACCTTTCGCCACATTGTTTTCAGCTGCTTCCTGTAAGAGAAGCCATTTTATGATTTTTTTTAAATTAAAACATGTAAAAATTTAGTTTTTGAATGGTTGGAGACAATTGCAGTAAGTTAAAAGATTCCACTTCCATCCTGCTTATTTCAAATAATAGTTTTATAGGAATTATTGTTAATCACAGCTCAAGCATAAAATTTCAAAGATTAATTTTCGAACGTACGAATGATTTTTTCGTTAGACCATATACTGGGAAAGATTCAAATAAAGAAGCTATTTATTTATAATTTTGAAGCTACGAGAATTTAATTCCAATACTCGTATTTAATTTCAGCAGATTTCATTTTTGCCCACTATAGGACAACCATTAAGGGTTGTAGCAATCTTGTTAGTTTACTTCTAAAACTTAAAATGAAGGAAATATAATACAAACCCCCGTAGCACTGGCTTTATTTGATCAACTACTGATTCGGTCACCCTATATATATGCAAGAGTTGTAAGTTAGATGAATGTTAAACCAAAAAGGAGGATTGACACATCAGCCCATTTGTTCCCGGTATTCTTTCTCATCAAGATGTTTCCTTTCTTATCTTTCAAGCTGACTTCAACGGCAGCTTGATAACGTGAATTTAGATTTTTATTAAAACCTTCTAACAGACGCGAATTTATGTTTTATTATATAAGAAACATTTCTTAAACATTTTCCGGTACCATGATATGTAGTTTATCATTGTGTTTTCCTTCATTCAAAAGTATGATAACATAGAAGACTGAGAGCAGGAAAACACAATTATAAACCTATGAGTCAACTACTAAAATCAGGGTTTGCAGATGTTTTCCGCCACAATATGACTTGACAGACCAGTTGCCTTTTAATATGCTACTCGAGATCTGTATTATCCTGGAATTTAAGCTGTCAACTTAATGAAGAGATGATTTGTGTAGCCGCCTTCCGTTCTATAAGTACTGGCTTGCATGAATTCAGAGGGTCCTGTAAGGCTATGTATCGTTAACTAAAGGATTAATTCGAGATACATCAAGAAATCATTGAGCATTTCATGATACCATCGGCGGAAGATCTATGTGGTGACGATTTTATTTTCCAACATGATTTAGCACCTTCACACAGGTCTGTGTCCACCAAGAACTGGCTTAGCCTACACCAATTCCATGGCCGTCTAATTCGTCAGATTTAAATCCAATAGAGAAAAAGTTAGGAATAATGAAGAAAAGACTGCCAGATATTGCACCAAAAAACAAAGTTGAGCTTCTTTCCAGCATTAACTCGACATGGTCATATCTGGGCAGAAAACATTGTGAACCACTTGTAGCTAGCTTGGCAAGGCGAGTTCGAGCTATTATAAAACGTAAAGGTGATCCTACAAAATATTAAATAATAACCGTTTTTTTCTTTTTTTTAAACACTTATTATTTACAAGTATTATTCAAATATTTTGAATCTGGTAAATGATTATTCTAATGTTTTGATATTTTCCAAGTGCAGTGCTGGAAAATTGGCGCAGAGGTGGAGACTATTGATACCACTAAATTATAGTAGTATTTTGCCTCTTATCAATTGATCAAATTTCTGAATTTTTATTAAACTGAATAATACCATAAAAATTTTGTGGTGTTCATAGGCTTCACCTCTGCGCCAATTTTCCAGCACTGCAAGTGTGAATAATTATTTTGATTTTTGTATTATTTCGTTTAATTTCTATGCTAAAAGATTCTATGAAATTTGTAGATTCTTACAATATTAAGTTTTATCCTGTATTACTTTTGTGTAGGTGACACATAAAAAACCTTTTTTCACAATTCCTTTGTTTCTATTATTTAATTTTTTGCCTTGGAGCTGTATTTAAGTAATTTATTTGGTTCAGAACCTTACACGGTAACACTGGAGACAGCAATGAATAGGTGAAAATTTTAAGCTATATTTGTTAAAAAATAACTTGCATTCGTACAAATTACATTTACTAATTTGCATTACTAAATTGATATTTACTTTGCCAGTTTATAAAACAGAATATTTAAACACTTTTTTTTTTTTTTTTTTTTTTAATCTGTTATGTACAGTTGTCAATAAGAAGCAAAACTGATAATAAGAAAAGAATTTATGGGACAAATTTAGAATTTTACAAAATAAATATGCAATATTTGAATACATCCAAAGTAATCCATTATGTATTTTTCTTTGTGTTTTGCTTGCACTTCTGCTGCATTCTACTGCATTTACTGCATTTTACGGATTTCTGCACTGTAAAGTCTTCCAGGTGCTTCCGAGATGATAGCAAATTTAAGCCCAGTCAATACTTGATTGGCTTGTTATTAATGATCCATTGGCAAATAAACAGTTTAGCTGTAATTTTAAAAATACGTAAAGGTTTTTAATTTAAATTGAAGATTAATACATTATGAAAAAGATATAGATATATGTATAATAATAAAGTGAGAGAACAATTAAAAATTATAAGGCTGAAAATGTATGGAAAATGATAGCATTTAAAAAGTGAATATAACTTTAGATTAATATTCATAAGTTATTTTTAATTAATATACATAATCCTAATTAAATATTTTTAGTCAAGAATATGTAAAGCTCTGTAAAAGCTGGTACAGACAGACCAGTCAAAAAGTGATCGATGTCAGGTCACAGATCTCCAAATATGATTTTTTTAATTACATCTTCTAATAATTTATACTGCTATGCATTTGCAGCATTTCTTTAATATGAAAATGATAAGCTCATTGACATGTACATTTAAGTTCATTTTTTTGTTTTTTTTTTCTTTTTTTAAACTTTTTTTAAAAAATTTTATTCATTTAAGACTTTTTTAAAAATAAAATCAGACATGGACATAGCCTGGGATATTTTTATGAAAATTCAATCAGAATTTTTTTGTAACCTTTTAGGTTGAATACGAAAATAATCGCCAGTCCTATCCCGTAATCAATGGATAAGCAACACAACACCGATATATTGCACAAAACTCTCGAAAGCCAATATCGGAGCAACCAAAAAGTATTCATAATGCAACCATAATGCGTTCATTTACTATGTGCAATTTCAAAAACTAATGCCATAATACTGATGCCATAATGTGCTCACGACTTTCCTGTACGACTTATTAGAGTATGGTTGATGAACTCAAAAGTGCTCTTAAACCGAATCTTAAGACATAAAAATGCAAAAGTCTTTTGATAGCCAAATAGAAATCGCTACATAGCAAAAAATCAGTTTCTTTTGTTCAGTAATTTCCACGTGTAAGTAAAATATAATGCATATATATATGTTTTCTAATTTAAAATATCACTATTGTGAACTATTTGTAAGGATGTATAGATTTTAGTATAAGGAAGAATCTTTATTAATAATAAAGTTAACTGTAAGTCTTATAATTTAATTTCATTCTTTCTCAAATAAATTTATAAACAAAAATCTTGTGATGATAATAATGATTGGAAAGCAAGAAACAAAAAGTTACACGTTAATATTTTGATAATCATAGTACGCGTGCATAACATTAAAAAATTAAACCATTTTTTTCCCCTTAAATACTGGCTCAAAACTTAAAACCATGTTCGAAAAAAATCAAAATGAGATTAATTATAAAACCATTTTGTAAAGTGTTATCAATGTAAGACAGCCGTGAGCTAAAATTAAAATTAAAATATTTCCTGAGTAACTCACCTGATTAAATATTAATGAAATACGTCCATAACAAGTTAAGTGTTTTGACAATTACATTTTTTTCGCATTCATTTTCGGTTGATTAATATATTTCTTTCGATGTTTCATGTCTTGTAAAATGTCATTTTTGTGTTTTAGCAAAAATTAAAAAAAAAATAAATTTATTATTACGTCACCGTTTCATTTATAAATTTTCGTTGTTATAAAAATATTTCTCTTTGTGAGAAATTGTTTTTCTTGCATTACATATAACTGTTGTCAATCTCATCAGTACATGTTAGCATTGCTTTATATTTACTTTAAATTTAAATTTTTTGTTTTCATTTTATGATAAAAATAAATAATAATACTAGGATTTTTTATCTCATTGCCTTTTTATTACCCGACTGCAAGAAGGGTTATGTGCTTCACGCGTATATGTGTATGTGGATTTCTTTATACCCTCGAAACCTCCCAATGGCTAGATGGATTTTAATGAATGAGGTCTCTATCGATTCGTCTTAACCGTCCGATGGTTATAGGCAAGGTTTTGTTTTATAAATTCAAAATGGTGGCCATAAAGTACAAAATGGCGGTAGAGACGATTTTTTTTTCTTTTTTTTTTTTACACGCCATATTGAATAGCATATCATTGGATAGGTCTTTCAAAATGAAGACGATGTTTCATTTATTATTTTACAGTCAGAAGCTCCGTTTAAATATTACACAACCTGGAAGATGTGTAGGTAGGATCTCTAGCTTTACGCAACTCTAACCTTCATAGACATCTATAGACCTCATCAAAACAGTGTTTATAGATAGAAACTAACAATTAAACACAACTTAAAAGTCATCAATACAAGTAAATAAAAAAAATAGGTAAGTAATATAAAAATGAGTTTCACATCGATGAGCGGGTCTTTTGATTTTTTAAATGTAATTTTTACTTGTTTATGTCTGTTAAATTATTTCTGATTTATTAAAAAAAATTCTGATTTTTTTTAAGTAATATGAAGTTATATCTAATAAATAAAATGTTTTGTTTATGTCTGATAGATAAAGGGAATGAATCTGTATTAATAAAATGAAGTGTTATTCTTTTCGTGTGGTACGGATTGTGTAGGGAGGTAAACTTACTCAACCGTCCAAACCTCATCTACGTCTTCATTGTTAAGGTTTGTTTTTATGCACGTTTTTACACCTGCACGCAGAGCTAAGAGCTAGAATTTCATGTTGTAGTAAAATCATGCAAATCCCCCCCCCCCCCTATGCATCTCTTGCGAAATTTACTTTTGTCGAGATATGCCACTTTTCTTGCGGGTTCAGTGATATGATTTATTTTATCTTATCATTTATGATTTTTTTTAGAATTAATTTGCCGGCGATTTTTCTAAGTATTCTATATTTTCTATATTTTTTTTTCTTGTGTTATTATGTATAGTTGTTTAAATTTTAATAAATGTATAATTGAAATATGTGACTGTTGAAATTTTATTTATATATTTACTTATATTAAATATTTTGTATATAATTTGAGCGAAATTTTATATTTTAATTTATTCTTTTCAATATTATTTTCATAAGTTGTGCATAAGCTATTTACCCATGTTGGAGAAAATTTGGTAATACATAATCGAGCATTAGTGTAAAAATCTGAAAAGTTCTGGATGTATTGCTTTATAATTGTAAATAAATAAATAAATATATTTATTTATTTATAAAATCACAAAGTGTGTTCATCTATTTAAAATGCTTGTCAAGTTTTATCTAAGCATGACAGGCGTTCTTAAGATTAAGTTAAATCTCCCTTCAGTAACGTATGCGATTATAAAATAACGAAATGAATCAACAGCAGTGTATTGTTTTTAAGATTACACTTTTGTCGTGTTTTCTTATCAACAACAATGTATTGTTTTTAAGATTATACTTTTTTCGTGTTATGTTACACTTGATTAAGTGTTTTTATTTTTATTTCTTTAATTTCAGTGTAAATTTCTTCGGTTTTTATCGCTAAAAAAAAAAAAAAGTCTTTATTACAATTTTATAAAAACATTTTTGTTGCAGAAATTTTATTTATTTTAATTGATAGCAGTTCTTGTTGATTTCGAATATTTAAACAGCATTTCTTTGTGTTTTTCGGTGGTTAAATTCAGTAACAAAAGAAATGTATTCATTTTTTCCCCTTTTATATCGGTTTAAATTTCGGAGAGGGTTTTTATTGTTATAATTATAATAATATTAGAAGGAAAAGAATAAAATTATTTATCAAAATTTTATATTTTAAATTAATGTATTTTTATAAAAACATATTTGTTGTAAAAAAGTTTTTTTTTTTTTTTTCAATGACAGCATTTCTCGATGATGCTCTTTTACCATCATTTCTTTGTATTGTTCAGTAGTTAAATTTAGTAACTATTTTTACTGCTCTATTTTTTCGCCAACACGACATTGTATTTTTTCTTTAATTAAAAATTAATTTCAAAAACTTTTTCACTTTCGACTTTCTAGTTGTTGTTTTTTTTATACATCTAAAATATTTCTGTAACATTTAATCATATTTTTTGCTGCACGCGTAAGGAATAAATTTTATTAATACAGGTTTCGCATGGTTCCTGTTTTTTAATACAACTATTTTTTAATAGTTTGCTTTATTTAACGACAGAAATTCATCTATAAAATAAGGCAATTATTTGTTTCGGAAGTAGTGAGAGTACTCAGAAGACGATCATTTAATACCTGTACAGAAATTAGAAAAAAAAACTAATATGCTATTATTTACACAGTGTTTATAAGTAATTATAATATTACTACAACATTTTTATATTTTTACAACTATTTTTGAATAGTACTCGTTGCCGTATTTAATCGTGGAATAGCTGTCATAAAAAACCCCTTATGTACGAAAATGATGGTAACACAAAAGGATAATAATTGTCAGCTAAGTCAACAGCAGAAAAAGCAATATTATACAATAAAAAATTCTGTAGTAGATTTGTTTAATGCACTGTAAAAAAATTATGCCACTGGCATGTAGAAATTAAATTGTGGCTCTAGAAAAAATAGTTTCAGGTCATCCTTCTAAATTCCACTATTAAAATTCAAGGACGTTTTCCTATGTTATCGTGGTGAAACTTATTTAAAAATATATGTAAATAAAATGCCAGCACAAGAACGAAGTTTTGATAACTATAATTCCAGTTTATGAACTAATTGCAGATATAATATGATGATTTTTCTCAATTCAAAAGATTCATAATATAATCTATCGTTTCATTACCTAGAAAATTATAGGCTAGAATTATTCGCATAACTGATAAATTTATATTTCAGTTTAGAGATTTAGAAAATGACCACCTTTTTGTTTTAGATGAAGGAGGTTTTTTCTTTCAGTGTGATACAACCATTTAAAGAAAGTAAAGATAGTTTAAGAGGTATTCGTTTTTTCAGCTGAAAAAAAAATCGATTTTTTTTTTTTTTAGCATATTTCTATTCCATATAGCTACAGATTATCCCTGTGAAACAATTTGGCTGAGCTCAAAGTACTTTCATATTTATTTTGTGCTTTAGCGTAACGCGTCCGCAGTCTTTAACCATTTTGGAGCACTATAAACGCATTTTACGCAAAATGGCGTTTTAGGTGCGTCCGTAATTATAAAAATACGTAGCATCTAATTGTCGTCGTCTGTCTATTTGTCGGTCTGTCCACTTATAACAGAAAAGAACAAATGTTCTGAACAAATGTTTTAAATATATAATCGTTGCAAAAATTTGTCGAGTCAGTTCAAATTTTATGAAAATTGGATGTATAGTATAAGTGCAGGGACAGTCAAAGGTTTTTCCGTTACATTACGGCCAATGGGACAAAAAATATCTTAAGTGCATTTTCATGACGTTACAGTTTTTCGAACAGAATGAAATTGATATGCACTTATAAAGTGCACTAAAAATATGCATTCGGTACAATATGCGATGAAAAAAAATATTTATAGATATAGTTCGAACGCATCTCATTTGCAACGTTTGACGTGCAATTTCCAACTTGTTTGTACAAATGAACACAATCCTGTCAAAAATCAACTTTTTAAGCAAAACGTTTGTATAAGCCCAAGACAATTCATTGCTATTTCTTTATTTGGAGACCTAGTTTATTTCAGATACTTGCCTGCTGAAAGCAACATTCGCCCGGTTGTTTCATAGCGTACACTTGCGTATAACCATTCACACAGGCCGAATTATTTTTTTTTTGCATAAATATTTAAATATATAAGTCAAACGTCAATGAGTATAATGCAAAATCTCCGAATATATCTCTTTATTTTGTACCTGTAAAAAAAAAATCATACCGTGAATTTTATTCCAAACAAGTAGAACATTCCCTTAAGGCAGGGATGAGCTTCAGTAGAGTGATTAACTCCAATGTAATAGTGCATCCAAACTTTTGAAGCCAAAAATTTTTAAGTGTACGTACAGTAGAACCCCGCTAATACGAAATTCCGGTTAATCCGAACTGATTTTATTTTCGAAAATTATACTTGAACAGGTTAACTGTACTGAACAAAAAAAAAAAAAAGTAATTTTTACTATGAAATTTTCCTGATTACAAGATGAATATCCGGAAGAACGTGTAGAAGTCAGAAATAAACAAAAAATGGTTGTAAAGCATGTTTTTTTTTTTTTTTTTTTTTTTTTTTTTTTTTTTTTTTTTAACAGCTTGAATAGAATTAAAAAAAACACTTAATAATGTAAAATTAAAACATATGTAACATGAATTTACAATTAAAATGTGTAATGTAGTACTACTCGTAGAAGCCATCTTTAAAAAAAATCTTGAGTATCAGTTTATCCGCCTGTCATTATAAATTTCTTTTCTGAAATGCAAGAAGTACTTGATTCAGATGGTAAAAAAATATTTTTCCTTTCAACAGTTTGATTTCGCTAATTATCTACAGAAATATTTTTTTTTTGCTCCACCCTCCCCCTCGTCGACTGAGCTATTTATATATTCGAAATTTTGAACCGTTTGTAATCGGTTGTTACGCAATTCCTCTTTATGAAGTTCTGTTGGATTATTATAAACACCAGGTTGTGTTTATGACGGCCAATTATCAGCACGAGGGATATAGGCCCAAATGGGAGGAGTGCCCTATGCGAGGATCTTCCTAAGGAACCTAACCCATATTTACACTTGGAAAACCACGGTTCGAAGAAAACTACGAAACCTCCGAACGATTAGGCCGACGAGCGCGATTGGGATAGAACCCAGCACCTTCCATCTACCAGCTTCGAGAGCAGAACCTCTCAGCCACTGGTGGGGCGCTATAAACATCAGGAGTCATTAAACAAGAAATACTATTCCGCAAGTCGTGCCTGATTTTCCAGCATGCCGGACCTTAGGATGCCAGATTACAGGATATTTACTGCATTACTGAGTACTTTTAACTTACCTTTTTTTAGCAGGTATCTTTGCCTTTTCTATTTTTATCAGAATTTGGGTGATCCGAACAGGCACCGGCGCCAATTAATTAATTCGGATTAGCTTCGTTCTACTGTAATCGAAGCGGCCTTGAGGATAATCAAGTTCTGATCGAAAGTGCTCGGCGTACGATAATTCAAGTTGTAATTTTTTAAAAGAGTGATTTTATATGTAATAACATCTTTTATATTTTGTGACATCTTTAACGTATTAAATGCACATCTTTAGAAAGTTTATTTAATTTTGTCTTAATTTAGTTCAAGCTGAATATTATATTCTAACATATATATGTCATATATACATTTACTGTTTAATACTTTTCAACTCATTAAAATATTATTCAATGTGTAAAGTACTTAAAAACTGAATTCTATAACGTATGACGAACCCAACCCATCATACTTATTGTTAATTGCAACGACGGTCAGCACAATGTTTTTATACGTTTGTATATGTTTCTCCACCGTTCTCATAAAAAATATATATCTAAAAGTATATGCCTAAAAATTATATTCAGTAATTAATAGAGTATCATATAGAACTGTATCAAGAATACCGCATTTATAAATATATTATGCTGCGACGCAGCCATGTCCAACAAATAAGAGAATTATGTCAGCCAGGTATAGTCCGGATAGCTTAACAGGTAAAGAATTGGCACGACACGCCAAGTATCCGGAATCGATTCCTGCTCTGGACATTTTTCGCTGTGTTGGAATAAACTTCAACTGTGCTACTACAGCCTTGAATATATTATGCTCAGCTCAGTCATATCTAATGCATACACTTTTTTAAAGGGAGGACAAAAAATGCATATATTTTGTTTAAAATGAACAATGTGGTATTTTAAGGGCAGAAGATCAGGAAAACAGTATGTGGAAATTCAACTCATAATTTACTTTTTTATCTCGAATCTAAATTATCATATTTCTTAACGGAAAATTCGAACCTTGCTAAAATTACATAAAATTAAGGTTTGTTTAATATGTTCTTTTCAAAAGCGATCGGAAATTTTGTCACAGTTATCTTTAAAAACTTGTAGGTACTTTTGAGGCTTAAAAATGGAAAAATAGAACGCCTTTTTTACGACTAAATACTGTAGCATAAAATCCTCAGATTTTTTTTTCCTATTTTTAATTCAATTTCGAAGTCTTTATCTTTCAAGTAATTCATTATTTGAATCGACATTTGTTAGCGATAAACGTATAGACAGAAACAATTATCCACAAAACAAAAGAATTATTTCCTATAAATAAATATTTCTTCATTGAAAACTAGGTTTTAAACCTTTTTCATCTCAAATGAAAATTTTTTGATGCACTCATGTTTAATACAGGAGGATGACTTGTTTCGTAACATATGTCAGTAAAGCCAGTTTTTTTTCCTTTCAAAACAAAATAAATCTTTTAAAATGGAACCATAAATTCAGCCATTCTTTAGCAAAGCTTTCAGTTGACATTTAGAATAAAAATTATTTATATCATTTTCGAATACAAGTGAGAAAAATTTATAGTTTCTTTTTTTTTTTTTTTTTTTTTTTTTTTTTTTTGTCTTTCTGAGCTTCCATTTTTTGATGCTATATAAAATAAGTAATACAAAATAAATCTTATTTTTTTTTTTTTGTTAAGAATGTGCAATAAATTTCTCCTTCAAATAACTTTAGTTAAATCTAATTTATTCCTGAGTTATTATATTATTTATTGTAAAACAATTTTAATGTGTTATAGAAAAACATTTCATTTAATTAAAATTGATATAAGTAATATAAGTTTCAATGCAGAACATATTAATAATGGTATTTAAAAAAAAAACTTCAATAATAGTTATTGGATTTAATATTTTATGGGAACAAAAATTTGCTTAAAAAAGTGCATTTAGTATTTTATACGATACAAACGTCGCAATGCTCTTAAATAATAATAAAAAAATACAGCGTTCTTTAATTCATGCCGAACTCGAATTCTCGTTAATAATCTTATTAATAATGGAGATAGTATAACGTAGTTTCGATAGACTTTGTTTAATTTCTGCGATATATTATGACATCAGCTGATGATGAAGAAACGTACGCAATTTCTCACCAAAGACACACGCTTCACAATTGTAATGTAGCCGAAAGTACATATGCTAAGACCGTGTATTATAGTCTCTGTACATAGTGTATTCAATATAAATTTAGTTAAATTAAAATCTCATTACAGCGGTAGTAAAACTATTGGGTGAAAGTATATGTACATAATATTGGATTCAATCATTTATAGAGTATCATATTGAACTAGATCAAAAATACCGTATTTAGAAATATATAATGTATATTTTTGATAGGGAGAAAAAAAAATGTTTGTGTAAAATGCAAAATATGCTATTTTAACGTAAATGATCAGGGAAACATTATGTAGAAATCCTGACTCAAAATTTACGTTTTTATCATGATCCTAATTTAAATACAATAAAATTATTTTTTTTTAAGCTTTGCTCTGAATACTACGAAAACTTTTAGGCACTTTTCTGACTTAAAGATTAATAAAATAGAAGACATTATGCAGGACTAAATACTGTAACATAAAATTCCTCAGAGAACATTTTTTTTAAAAAATTCAATTCTATTTTTCTATCAATTTATTACAACTTAATAATGAAAAATACACAGTGCTTCAATCCATGTCATACTCGGATTCTGGTTAATAACGTTATTAATGGTGTAGATATTATAACGACTTAATATAATTTCTGCGAAATATCACCTGAAGATGAGAAAACGTAAGCAATTTCTGACCAAACAACAATAAATCACATGCTTCACAATTCGCAATGTAGCCGACAGTACATATGCTAACAAGGATCAAATCACGGTGCATTACAGGCTCTTCCATTAATGGTATCTCATTCATTTCAATATAAATTCAATTAAAGTAAAATGTCGTGACACCGGGCATAAAACAATGGAGCGAAACACACTGCTTTGCTGCTGGCTATGATGAGGCGAATCTGCACAAATGTATGATTAATTTTATGTTCTGCAATGATATAATAGAAACAACATGTACGCAAATTTAAAGTAATGTACCATGTAAAAAATATAAAAAAATAACTTTGTGAAAAGACATGTCTTATTTAACTTTGAGTAGAGAAATGCTTAAGTCTAGAATTTAAAAAGTTGCAGCTCAAACATAGACGTCATTTGTTACTACATATCTGTTTTTTAATTTAATTTATTTTTCTACTAAAATCATTAATAAAATATTTTTACATATAATGATAATCTCCCTTTCAGATTAGTTTTCCTCAATACTATTCTCGTGTTTATTCAATTTACAAAAGTTCATTTTTACTGATACATTTTAGAAAGGGTCTACATACCATGTGGGTAACGAAAAAATTTTAGAGTTCAGGAGAAATTATGTTTGGGAATCACTATGTTGAAGCAAGATCATTTTTTTAAACGAAAATTCATGTAGTATAACTCACTGCAATTTTAACTGAATAATTGTTTTCGATAAGGGCTCTAAATTATGGGGATTGCTTGTCGTGAAGCATATATTGCTCTAAAATGCTTTACGATCAGTCTAGATACATTCTGTTTATATTGCTTATTGTAATGAATATTTTTTTAGGCTTATTACTTAAGGTTGCAACGTAAACGCATGTCATACGCATGTCAAACGCATGAAAAGCTTTTATGCTTTCTGTATCTTAGATTTATTACAGAGCGTCTTTTAACACGTTCACGCCGGCACGGTGGGTCACACTCGACTGTCTCAGAGTTGTCAAGACTCCGGCTTTTTGCACAGCACTGTTATTTTAGAGAAAATGTTGTTCTTTTTAAATAGCCCAATTGTTCTAATTAAATAAAACAACATTTTCTATATTAAAATACTGGTATCCAAAAAGCCGGGGACTTGGCAGCTCTGAGACAGTCGAGTGTGACCCACCGCGCAGGCGTGAACGTGTTAAATATAAAGACACACATGTTTTTGAAATTACATTTTATTAATTCAGTGTAAGAAATTAAATTTTGTACCTCATATTAAGAAAAATGAAATGAATCTGTTATCAGGATTTAAATTCGAATAAAATAATATCGACTCGAATAATAAAATAAGCAGTCAAGTGCGAGTATTACTCGCGCACAGCGGGTTCCGTACAATAATATATGAATTAGTAAGTGTATTATTAAAAAAATACCTTTGCTAAAGAAATACTAAGACTTTGTAAAAACTATGCAACGTAGGGTTGTGTATAGCTGTATAGTATACAGGGTGCAAAGGACAGTCCCTTTAACCTGAAAATACTTGCGAACGGAGAGAGCTACAGCTATACAAGCGAGATAACGGTACAGAAAAGAGACTACGCCCGACCTAATGCAAACGACAGCAGCACCCCTAGTCGCGAAATTTGGAAGATAGCCATTGCAAATCGAAAACGAAAACAGGTAGAGCAAATTTTCCAATTAGAAAGTTTTAGAGCATCAATTAATTAGAACGAAACGACATTTGGTGCACACGAATAAGATAAATTGCTGCTTGCATACTCAAATATGTCCGAAATCGATGAGCACTTTGTACTATGCTGTAATGTCTGTAAAGATTTAATTTCCAATGCATTTAAAATTTTAGAATAACCCTTTCAGGGCCAAAAGAATTGTTCGTAATCTGATGAAATAATTGACTGACACCAGAATATTCAAACGAATTTCTCAGAAAACAAAAACCCGCTAATTTGCACTTTCATTACAAAAGCAAAATTGTATTAAAATATTCTTGGTGCCATTTGTCAGTTTTGGAGTTAAAATTAGATGGCTAGACCGTCTAGCCACACCCTTGAAAGGGTCAAATCTATATCGTCGCATTGTAGAGGCCTGCAATAGACGTTCCATGCTGAGAAATGTGCATGCAGAATTACTCTCACGAATACAAACGTGTATCGTGAGCAATGGCGAAGTTTTCGAACATACTGAATATTAACTTTTTATCAGTGTGAGACAGTTTGTCTTTTTTTGTGTGTGTGTGATGTTATCAAAATGTATTGAGATAACTACGTATTTATGGCATAAATTGAGCGTATTTCTTCATACTTCAGTCTATTCCATTCAAATGTTTACACAAAATGAAGTCCATCGATTTCGGACATTTTTGGGTAAACAGACGAAGACTTATCTTATCCATGTAAACCACATATCGTATTCTATTAATAAATTGATGCTCTAAAAGTTTCTAACTGGAAATTTTGCTCTATCTCTTTTCGTTTTCGATTTGCAGTGGCTATCTTCAAAATTTCACCACTAGGGGGCGCTGCTGTCGTTTTCATTAAATCAGGCGTATTCGCTTTACTATACTGTTAACTCACTTGCATAGCTGTAGCTCTATCCGTTCATAAGTATTTTCAGGTTAAAGGGACTTTCCTTTGCACCCTGTATACTAGAAAAATATAAATGGATATACCATGAAAGTTTATAGATATATGGAACCTAAATAATAGCAAATATAGCTATTCTGTATATTTGTTATTCCATATAGGTTTTTAGTTAACCTTTAAAGACATGGTAGGTGTATTGAGAAAGCCACTCAATGGAAACTAGTCGCAAATCCCATAGCATTTATGTGATTCATTCTCATTAAAGTCTTTTTTTAACAATTTGACGTTTCTTGCTTTTATACTGCTACTGGGCATTGCATTACATAAATATATCCTTAAAATTTGTTATCTAGGCTTTAAAAGCCGATGGAGCGTAGAGTACGCTGTCCCTGTCATTATGTATGTCCAAACCGTCCGTGCTTTTAAGGGTTAATATCTCGGCTAATTACCGACGATTTTTTAGGAAATTCATGATCAACAATGCTTTTATACTTCTGCTACGATAGGTACCTCCAGCTCTGCTCAACACTGTTCCTGAAGCCCGTAAATCAAAATTTGAGTGTAATGGAAAAATGCGATTTTCTCAAAAACTATGTGACCTAGGGTAATCGCTATAATTTTCCTGCAAGGTTTAAATTAATGTCTACTACCTCTAATTTATTCATAATTTTAGTTTCAATAGATTCGGAATTAGATGGGGGTTACATATTTTTGCACTACAGTTTCCACCGTAACTGTAAAAATATAATAACTAAAATTAAATGAAATATATTTTTGATTTCAGCGTTACAAAAGCTTTCACACGATAAACAAAGAAAATATTTATTTTTCAAGTAACTTAATTAGCCCCTGTATATTTTTCCTAAATATATTTATGAATATTTATTAATCTGTAAATATGTGGGTCAATGGTCTTTATTACTTCCAATTTGAACTTTCCACGTTGCATAGTTTACGAGTAAAAGGGCTGTGACAGACAGACAGACACAGGTGTGATCTTATAATGGTTCCATTTTTACTTTTTAAGTACGGAACCCTAAACAATTAAAAATTACACTGTTTCATAAATATAAAGACAAATTTTAAACTGCTTCATATGCAAACTTTTTCGAATGCGCGTGTACAGAAATAATGCGTACGCGCAGAAATATGCTTTTAGTTATACAAACGAGGAAATTTGTTTGACTTGTTTCAATTGCAAAGATACCGCGGAACTTTCAAATTTCTAAAAATGAGATTTACAAAATAAGGTGATTTAAAGCAGTTTCTCAAATCTCAAATCTCAACAGTTTCTCAAATATGTAAAAAAAAAAAAAAAAAAAAAAACTAGGAGAAGCAGAGCTGTAGTTTATAAAGTTTTATCAAAAACTTACAATTTAAATTCGAGAAAACGATCTCGCAGACAGAGAAAAACTAGGGAAAGACTCGATCGCAAGATCATGTGACTTATTTCGTCGCAAAAAATGTCATTCCGACAAGGTTCTCAACGTGTTGGCGGTATGATCTCAAAGGACACAGTACATCGTCTTATAAAAGAAAGCAAAAAATTTGTGTGCTGCCATATGTACAGGTTTTCGGCATTGAAAAAAGAACACAAAGAACGGATGTTACCCTAGGCTAAAGATGATATGCATTGGGAGGACGGATGGACTCGAGTCATATTTTTAGATGAAAAGCGATTTAACTTGGATGGCCCAGATGGTTGAAATTCTACTGATACGATTTAAGGCGTGGACCTTGAACACTATTCCGTAGGCATCATAGGTGCTATGATGGTTTGTTGATCCTTCTTTTTTATTGGAACTACAGATATTGCATTTCTGGAAGGTAAACAGACATCTACAGGGTATATAGAAGTGCTCGATAGTTACTTTGCCAATTGTTGAAACTCTTTGTGGTTGGAATTATTTGTATCATCAAGATAATGCACCGATTCGCACATCAAGACTCACAAAAAAATGGTTTGTTAATAACAATGTTTATGGTATGTTGTGTCTCGCACGTAGGCCTTATTTAAATTCACTTAAGCATCTTTGTGGCATTCTCATTCGCAGTGTATATGCACCTGGAAGACAGTTTTCAAACGTCTTTGAGTTGAAAAAAGAAATCGAATGTAGCTGATTTGATTTATAGACAGAATACTTACACAGAATTATGCTATCTAGAATATTTGCTGTCATTAATTAAAATGGATCTATTATTGGACGATAATTCAAAAGTATGTAAAATATACAGCAAATTTGTTTCAATTTGTCAATTTTCGAGTTGAAATTATGTAATTCTAATTTAATTTACTGTAAAATGTTTTTTTGCACATGCTTCTTCTTATATGCACAAACAATTTTTTTTAAACTGAATTATTAAAATATTATTTTGAAAATATCAGAGTCTTTATATTTCTGAGACGCACTGTAGCTGTATGAAGCTAAAATAAAATCATAGGAATTTTCCTTTACAATGTGAAAATAATTAAATCTAATTTAACCTACAAAAAATATTCAGTTTTGTTTAGGCTTCAGAATAATTTGAATACACCAGTACGTCATCTAAAAATATTTGTTACTTTTTATTTTATAGAACGTATTCTTATAGATGTAAATTTCCAACTGGGCGAAAAATGTCCGGACCAGGATTCAAACCCGGGACCTCCTGGCTGAAGCCGCCAGTGCTCTCCCATCTGAGATATACCGGACGATTCTGGTCGAACTTTTTTCACCCAGCTAACCTTCATGATTACAGCATCTGGTCTGAAACCTGGTTCAGCTCAACAGAATAAATCTCAGGTAATGGAACTCCAGAAATCGCTGGATACGAAATTACACTAGATTAATATTAACACAATTATTCTAATAGGTAAACAAATCATATTAGATGTAAATTTCCAACTGGGCGAAAAATGTCCGGACCAGGATTCGAACCCGGGACCTGCTGGCTGATCAGCCAGGAGTCAGCATTTAGTAATTAGCGTATGAAAAATATTTAAACATAACGTGGTTTAAAAGTTTGGACCATTAAATCATGCACTTACGTCAAATTAAGGATTGTGCTTGTACAAGTAAACACCGAAATGAGATTCACGCTATACTCTGGTTAAAATAATCTCATTGCGCACCTACACTGTGCGTTTGACGATCATCTACCGATAATTACAAGAAGTACGAGGGGTGCGGCATACATCCCGTATGCGGCGACTCTCCCGGAGTTACCCTACTGTATATATTTCCGATATAAACATGCATTTATTTTCAAACGAAAAATAAATTAATAAAAGAAACTTATTGATAGAAGCCATTTATATAATTATATGTCAAATTTATTTTTGTAAAAAATCAATAGTTCACTTCATCATATAGAATTTTTCTAAGTTTTTTAGGTTTCGCAGAAATATTATTTTCTTCCCTTTAAACATATCAGACATGCGAATATATAATTTATTTGTACATTGCTAGGGGGGCACCGCCCACCTGCTCGCTGTCTTAAAAGTATGTGAACACTAAAATACTACCAGCTGTGTAAAATATCCTTTTAAATCGAAGGAAACTGAAAAATATAAGTATTTAATTTATTATTCTGAAAATACGATCAATGATTCTGAAACTTTGACGATGAGAAACAAGCCGCTATCTGGGCAGGGTATAAATGTAAACAAAAAAGAGCACGTTGTGATGTTTTGGTTCAGAGTTTGAAGCTGAATCCGACTTCACTTTTTCGATGGTTTTCGGCGAAATGAGTGGGCCGTATATATCATTGTAGGCTATGCTTTTTGGTACTTTTTCGTTATATGGACAGCATTGTCGCCAAGCGCAATAGTTGGTGTAAAATGAAAATCACGTGAAATGAAACATTTGAAAAATAAAAGAAAAACATTGTCGATAGTAAAATGAGCATTTAAAAAATATAACATTTGAAAATTACAGAGTTTTACGAACTATTTTATTAAATCACAAATATATAAATAAAATAAATGAACAAATAACTGTTATACAGTAAAGTAATAAAATAAAAAAATCATATTAAACTGCTGCCATAAAATAACAAATCTCTTTCGCACAGATGTCATATTCACCCCATATTGTCGCGATTTTTTTTCGGTTACCAATTTGGCGAAAACATAAACACCATAGGTACAGATGTCATATACGCCCCATATTGGCGCGATTTTTTTCTGACGCCAATGTAATATACACAACAGGTATTTAACTGGCGCCAAAGTGTTGTTATGTTGCTTGATATGGTAACCCGGATGTTTCTGTTTATGCTGTTGATATTTTTGCCAAATTGGCATCGGAAAAAAATCACGCCAATCTGTGCCACAACATAATCCGGGTTACCACATCAAGCAAAATAACGACACTTTGGCGCCAGTTAAGTACCCGTTGCGTACATGACATTGGCGTCAGGAAAAAATCGCGCCAATAAGGGGCGAATATGACATCTGTGCCATATCTTTTAGCATTGTAATAAACATTTCATTTTTTGAATGAAGACGTCGCCACATAAACTCTATGAGATACGACTCTAAATGATGACGAACTGTTCCCCGATGTCTTTTGTTGCGCCATTTTGTGATGCCCCATAATCTCTCAATATTTTGAGTATGACATCCAGTATTAGGGTCGACAAAATTGTTTTTGTGATTTACTGTGAACTGATCATAACCAGCACTTCGCAGTTCATCTGTTTTATATCCTTTCCAGTAATCTGTATAAATAATACTTCCATCAGCTACATTGTTTTCTATTGCCGCCATTAAAGTTTCAGCTGTGCGATCGGAAATAGGAGTAAGGAAACATCCCCGTGTTTCACGGCATAAACCATCTAACACCCATTGAGGAGGAAGAATACGCCCTACGTTGCCTTTTTTCTGGTAAAAAGACTTTCATCTACTTCTATAATTTTATTAGGTCCACCGATTTTTCTATTTGGTCGTGAACATAAAGCATTTGCACAAACTTCTCTAAAATAACTATTCCAGTCCACTGTTGTGTTGTGGTTCATATCAAGTTGCAGCTCACAAAGCTCAATCGATGTCAACTCTTGGCACCATAAATATATAAACCACAAAGCATTAAGAAAATACAACCGCGATCCTTCAAACCATGTTTTTTGTTGTATTCCTATGGTTTCTTCGCATGATCGTAAGCTACATCTCCATTTCGGATTTCCAGAACTCATCCGTAATTTCTTTTCATGGTTGTTTGAACACAACCTTTTATTATGCAGAATTCCAAATTCCTGAAACAGTTTTATCGCAACTTTCTCATCATCTAGTAATTGACAAATGGTAAAATCCATCTCAGCGTCAGCAGTAAAAGTAAATTATATTTTTATAAAGAAAAGGGCATTTTTATTTCGAATAATAGCAAATTAAAATGCTTTCCAAGGTTATGGTTAAATAATAATCATTCACGTAATTCGCGTTTCATAAATAACAAATCAAAATGTTTCGCATGGTTTACAAGAAAAATCCTTTTCACGATGAGAGCTGAAATAATTGGCGCATTAGCATACATTTTGGCATGCTGTCCGTATAACGGAAAAGTATCCTTAATTTTGGCAAAATACTTGAAATAGTGCCAAGTTGTCGTCACTTTTGGAGACAGAGAGACGGGTTTCCGATTGGTAACCTCCCTTATAGCGTCATAAAGCTCTGACCAATCAGATGCATTTCACGGTATCTACGCAGATCTTTTATTGGTCTATTTCCAAATCAAAACTTTTTTTTATATAGAAGGAAAAGTTATTAAATGTAATAATAAAACCTGTCTTTTATTCATTGTTTAAAATTGATAAAAATATTTGTCATCCGAGTTTAAACTTATCTAGCTAAAGAAGAAAAAATATTAAAAAAAATAAATTTCCCTCTTATTTATTACCAGACTGCCATGCAGATTTTTGTGTTTCACGCGTATCTGGGTATGTGGATTTCTTTATTACCTCGAAACATCCCAACGGCTAGATGGATTTTAATGAATGAGGTCTCTATCGATTCGTCGTAATTATCCAATAGTTATAGGGTTGGTTTTGTTTTTATAAATTCAAAATGGCGGCCGTAAACTACTAGATGGCGGTAGAGACAAAAACATATTTTTACTTACCCTATTGAGTGGCATATCATTGGATAGGTGTTTTAAAATGAAGACGATGTTTCATTGACCATTTTGCAGTCAGAAGTTCCGTTTAAATATTACACAACCTGGAAATTGTGTACTTTGGATCTCTACCTTTGCTGTAACACTAACGTTCATAATCTAAATCTATAGGCCTCATGAAAGAAATGTTTATAGATAGGAACTAATAATTAAACACAACTTAAAAGTCATCAATACAAGTAAATAAAAAATAGGTATGTAATATAAAAAATAGTTTCATATTGATGAGAAATAATTAATTAGTTCACATTTTACGCTGTCGAGTTTTTTGATTTTTTTTCAATTTAATGTGTTTTTATTGTAAATTGGAACTCGTGAAACATGAGTAAAGTATCTTTTCTTCCATTGAATGTTTAAGACATATAAATTTCAATTGTTGCAATCGTACTCAGAAGCTTACAATGAAATTAAAATGAAAGAATGTATGACAAATAACTCTCGAAATGTGTGAAACTTCGGTATGTACGTAAAATAATAATTTCGGTTTTATTGTGAGAAGACAATACGTTGACTTATTGGGCTCTGTTGGTTTGTGTTTCATATTATATGAGAAGTACATTAAAAAAATTCTTCTTATTTTGTTAACTTTAGAAATTTCTCGGAATGAGAAAATTTTTGTAATTAATTATGCATTTTAAAACCAATTATAGAATGCTATTTATGTTTGATTTTAAAGTTAAATTACTGTTTTTATATATGATGTTTTATTAAATCCATCTATCAATTAATTAAAGATTTTTTTTTATCAAGAAACCAGCTAAATAAATATTTTAAAATATTACATCGTAATTAGATACGAAATATATACAATGGAAAATCAATATATATAAATTAAACTTACTTAAGCATTTGAATATTTAAAACGTTATTTATCACATAGCTAACTAAGTTTAGAATCAAACAGAGTGAAAAATGTCCAATCCGGGAATCGAACTCAGAACCCCAGAATAGCGCTCCAAGTGCTCTACCATTTAAGATACGAGGACTGTTAGTAGCTCTCACGCACATATATTGGTAAGGCTACAACTGCAGTACAAAATCGAATAGTCTTCATGATCATACAATCCTGTGGTGAAACATGAGACACAAATAAACCCAGCATCGGTGAACACATATTTAATTATAATTAATTTTTCAATTAATTTTCAGTAGTGAAATTACACTTGAAATTTTT
The DNA here is from genome assembly GCA_963932465.1 of Maratus speciosus. NCBI lineage: Eukaryota > Metazoa > Arthropoda > Arachnida > Araneae > Salticidae > Maratus > Maratus speciosus. The sequence goes on from OZ010790.1 coordinate 55,205,725, forward strand.
GAATATTTAACACGTTATTTATCACATTGTTAACTAAGCGCAGGACGAAACCGAGTAAAAAATGTCCAAGCCGGGATTCGATCCCGGAACCCTTGGACTAGCGCTCCAAGTGTTCTAGCAATTAAGCTACGAGTACAATACCCAGCTTAGCATCTCTCACTCACATATGTTGGTAAGGCTGAAACTGCAACACAAGATTGAATAGTCTTCATGAGCACAATATCCTGTAGAGAAACATGAGACACAAATAAACACAGCATTTGTGAACACATATATTGAACAAGATCGAATAATCTTCATGTGCACACAATACTGTGGCAAAAGAGGAAACAGAAATAAACCCAGTATCGGTGAATGTATATTTAATTTTAATTAATTTTTCAATTAATTTTCAGTAGTGAAATTACACTTGAAATTATTAAATATTTAATACATTATTAACCACACTGTTAACTAAGCGTAGAACGAAACAGAGTGCAAAATGTCCAAGCTGGGAATCGAACCCGGAATCATTGTAATAGCGCTCCAATGGCTCAAACATTTAAGCCATGAGGACGATACCCAGCTTAGCATTTCTCACTCACGTATGTTGTTAAGGCTGCAACTGCAGTACAAGATCGAATAGTCTTCATGAGCACACTATTCTGTAGTTAAACATGAGACACAATGCAGGGTTCGATTCCCGGCTGGGCATTTTTTACTCTGTTTAGTTCAACGCTGAGTTAGCAATGTGATAAACAACGTGTTACATATTCAATAATGTCAAGCGTAATTTCACTGCTGAAAATTAATTGAAAAAACAATTATAATTACATATTAACTATTTGTTTTACAGTATTGCATGTCTGCAACATACCTAAAAGTCCGTGTTACTCCTATAGTGGTCTTTAATAGACGATTCTATTTATTGCTACAATATCTCAAAAGAGCAGTTAATATAAATTGTTCATAAAAATCTGATAAGAAAGTGATACTGGGATAATTTTTCATATCAAAGCTTTATTTATCATTTGCGCAGTTTCACATTTTGTGAATTAAAATTAACTTCATAAGTTTTGTAAAATTTAAAAGACTGGAGACGTCTGGAAATATATTTTTCACAAAGGTAAGTTCGTATACTTTACAATTTTGGATTAGAAAATTGATAATATTTATGAAAAGTGTGTAATTTTCTGTTTAGATGTGAAAGAAATTACCTTTTAATCAATTGTTTTTTACCTTTATAGTCGTATGTTTTATTATATTGCGGCATAATTATTTTTTAATTACATTTAACATGTTTAAAACGATGTATTCTAACATCTGAGTAAATGCTTTTCAAATTGAAGTTATTGTGTCACAATGTGTTAAAATATGTAAATGAATGTACTTATAATTTCGATTTTCATTTACTGGGATATGGATGCCAATGGCCAATTACTTAAAATCTCAAAAAAAAAAAAAAAAAAAAAAAAAATCATTTGGCGAGGAAAAATGAATGAAATTGCATAACTGAGAAAGGTTTTCCTTCTCTCATTCAGCGATACTCTCAATGAAGTTATTGTAGAATTAAAAATCTATATACATATTATTTGTTTTGATATTTTTCAGAACCTGATCACATGATTAAAAAAATATTTCCACTTACTTAATACACAAGTATTCTATCGTGAATAGTGAGCTAACATGGGTTTTGTTTCCTAAGAGTATTTAAAAATAAATTGATCTAAATTTTTTTTCGACATTTCAAAGCCGACATACATTTGCTTTATTAAATTCTAAAACTGATAGTTCAATTTAGATCAGTTTTCATTCTAAAAACAAATACAAAACATTTAACTACGTATTGAAAAGGCAAGAGGTTGGTTAGGGACATTACAGTCAGTTTTTCACGACGAATCTTTTGCTTCAGATGTCTTTTGCTTGAACTTTTGCTTCAAGGATTAGCCATATTGCTAAGATTCGTCAAGAGCCAGTGAGAACCTTGCACTGATATACATATATACATTGTCCTTGGCGGATTAGAAATACAATGATTTTTGACAATTCACTTTACAATGACATTTGGAGTTTATTTATTTTGAGCTTGTGATTGGTCTGGCCAATTGCCAGGGTATTGGCACAAAACATGTTTAACGCAGCTTGAATGTCACTGTCCTGTGCATGCACTTATTTTCATAGTTAATTATGCATTTATTAATTTCAATGCTTGTAGTTCATTTTGTTGAGTCTGTAGATTGTGTTTAAGTCACGGCCATTCTATGCACGTGGTTATTTAAGTATCATTTTCTTAAAAGTTTAATACATTATTGTGCTTTAATGATTAACTTTTTTTTTCATTTAATCAGTACACAGTTGTCGAATATCTGTGTATATGTGTATATGCGATCTATATAGGATAAATTTCATTACCATACATTCATATTTATTTTTCGAAGTAGTGCCTGTCAATATTATCTGTTAGATAATGATTAATGTTATTTTAGGTAGGAAAATATTATTTCAGCATATAGAAATGTAATATTAGATTATAGAATTTAGCTGTATTTCTATGACACTCTTTTTATGTGTACTTACCACAGGCGTTTTATGATTACAGGCAATTATACTGTTTTAAAGAAAATATTTCTAAATAGCCATGAGCTTCTAATATGGTATGATATGCATCACCCTTTGTAAAATTTTGACTCTTTTGAGTGTTTACTGATGCTTTCATGATTTACCCTTATCATGTAAAATTTTACTGATTCCATGACAGTTCATGATTGGCAAGGAAATCGGTCCAGGTCTTAGTATTCTCTGTACACATACTAAGCTTCATCCAAATCGATTTATAAATACGAGTGTTACAGCATGAACAAATCAAATGCACACACACATATACACATATATATCAGCAAGGTGTGGTTTTGGGACATAGGAGTCTTGATCCGTGAAAATATTCCGAAATGCCCCGGATGTGCTTTCCTTCGGACGACTGCTATTTGCAGCTTTTAACTTTTTGTAATGTAACCTACCTAACAGAGTTGTAATCACTACAGTTTCACCCCCCCCACACACACACACACTTTTTGCACATCTTATAGCAATGAATTCCATTTCAATTAGCCGTAGTTGAACTGTTTTTCGTGATATAAAAATATTAATGTTATCAATAAGTGCTTCACTAAAATACATTACTAAAAAACGTACATACAAATATACAAATAGTTTTCAAAGTTAAAAAGCATAGATGTTAAAAGTATGTATAAAAAGGCACTCCAAGCGCTTTCCAGAATCAGTAGAAATTTAGTCTATCTGAAAAATTTAACGCAAGCAGGCAATTGATGTAATGACGTATTTCATACCAAACACAGCGTATTTGGTTTACTTTGCTTCGTATTACTGGGGAGTTTTTGTCTCTGGAGTGCTTGACTTTATCTCCGCCCATCCGGCATTATTAATGGTTTCGACCGCCTCATAGTGGGATGTTTTGGTGGTCTAGGGAGACAAAATCCATTTTCCGATTATCTCCGAATTTGACAAAACCGCGTGTACTGGTAGCTGAATGTCTGTATTTTCGAAATCCGTACTAGTTTTGCCGTAAAAAAAATCAGAGATGTTGATTAATTGGCATCACAACGGTTGTGATGCCGTGAAAGTGCAGTTGGAAACTTCACCCCGAGGAGGTCAAGGACTCTCTCTCCTGAAGATGGCTCGTTAGAAAGAGCACGAAACGTTGGGAATAATTTGTAATGTATTTTTAATATAGTTTTTATTCACATGTACGCTGATGAGTATCGTAAAATTTTTAATTATTAAATTTTGACAGCGTAAGTGCAAGTTTTTCTTATATATATATATATATATATATATATATATATATACACACACACACATATGTATATATATATTATATATATATATATATAACCATTAATTAAACATTACCGACCATCATCAAAAACCGCAAATATTGTGAATAATTGACAACAAGTGCCACACATCAACAATATAGAACTGCATGTATAAAATAAAGTACCTTATACCTAACTACAAGAATTAACATGGAAGAAAAAAAAAGAAGAACATGGATTCCGAAAAAAATTGTAAAACTTATATATTGAATTACGTTTTCAAGAGTACAGAATTCAATGATATAAGCAAATCGGTTGTTTTCTGTGAGAAAAAAGCTATAAGCTGAAAAAAATCCCCCCCCCTGTACTCAAACAACCAATATATAACCAAAGGAATAGCCCCAAGATGAAAACAGAACATAATCAAATGACATGAAATGAAAAAGAAAAACTACAACCCATTAAATATACAATCTATAGCAATAGAAATCTTACAAAACATACCGAATTATTCCCAGTAGATTTTCAAAATATATTCCCGCACATGGAATCCAAAAAGCATGATAGATTAAGATGAATATAACAGTTAAGTTAACACAGAAATTAAACACATGGAGTCAGTTAATTGATGTTGAAACACCGCGATAAATATAATTAATATAATATAAAAAAATAATTACATTATTTATAATACCTAGAAACAATTTTAAATTGTTTAATAACAATTTTACAACATTGCCAGTATTCAGCGTTAATTACCACCTTGTATAAAAAATAAATTATTACTTTATTAGAAGCTTAAAAAAAAAAATATGGTGCTGCCATCTATTATTTTATCTTAAAAACAATTATTATTATACAAATGTCACTAAAAGAAGAACCTAGTACATGCTAACGAAATTAAAATATGCCGGGTGGTGACTCTGGGCAAAGGATAGCTAAGGCGATAGGACCCCATCCACCTATTGACTAAGAGGGAGCCTGAAGTATGAGTGAGGGCTTTGTAGTGGAAAGTCCTCGGTGCTCGCTAGTGACGACGGGGCTCGCGGGAACGCCATGCAGGGACTCCCGGAGCAACCGAAGGGCGAGGGTTTCGGACAGCGCCAAGGTTACTTTATGACTTGGTAGGCTCATCCCTCCGAGGAGCTCAGCTGGAGCAGTTGGGAGCCGACCCTAAGCGTGGTGGGGTTTGGCGGTGCCCCCGTTGACCAAAGAGCGGTCGCGTGGGGAGGCCAGTATGGTTCTGGTTGCTCCACGTCGTGCCGTGCCCCATGGGAGGGGGTCGGCCGGCAGGTCCACCATCGAACACTACTCCCGAAGGGAAACGGGCCGGAGGCTCGCCGGTAACGCGGCGGCTCATCGTACCTTGGGTGAACTCTTGGTCCGATCCAGGTCCTCCGTGTCTATCCGGTACCGGAGTTTTCCTCGCCTGGTGATGAGGACCTAGAGGTGTCTCCACCTAACTTTCGAACGCACTAACAAAGGTAGCGGTCGGTCACTGCACGGGGTCAGGGGGCCTTCGGGCCTGGGTACCCTCGACGGCCGTGAGGTAAGGTAGTGGCGGGCGGGCTTCTGTCGGCCTCCGCTGGCTTCTCTGTCCTAGGATGGAGTCGAGTCGGTGGGGGCTGGCGGGACTCCGTTCCGTCCGACCCCCTAGCGAGGCGGAGTCTATTCCGTCTAGGTGGAGCTTTCCATGCCCGCCTGGGGTCGCTAACGGCACCTAGTCTGGGCCAACTGGTTCCCGGCGTGATCCGCGAGGGGTTCCGTCGGTTGAGCCGGGTGGTTTAGGCGAAAAGCCAGGAGCTGGGTCGCTTTACGGCCGGAGGGATTTTCCCCGTCCTCCCTGGTTTTCAAGCTAGGGGCCCTTCATTAACTTTCCTATCGGCTGGCCCACAAACATGTCTCTGCCGGAAAATGGTATCTGATCTTGGGGGCCTGTCCGTAAATTAATTTCGGGTCGGGAAGCATCAGTTCAGTCCGTGGGCCCAGCGTCTTTATAGGCGTCTGGTTCCTGCGATGGCTCGCGGGGTCTACCGGCTCGAGTAACCAAGTTTAGGGACCACTTGGTTTTTCTAGCTGGGTGGTGAGAACTATCGCATCGATTGTTCACCAACTTGGGAATAGTCGGCGTGACGTGCGCTGGGCAGTGCGTTGACCTGACCGGAGTTTGCGTGGGGTTCCGCTCTGTTGGAGCTTGTCTGGTGGCGACCTTCGGGACGCGCCGCGGGGCTTGTTTCACGGGTGGTTCCTTGCGTCGACAAATGGGCCTGAAAAGGGCCTGGGACCGGAAGATGAACCCCTCATCTTATATCAACTGCATTCCTACACACATCCTAATATAAACAATACCATACTGTAATCATTATTTAAAAAAAATTAATAAATTAAATGTTAATAAAATGCTTACAATATATTATATTACCATACCGTTAAATCTACACTGAGAAATTAAATAAGAAAAAAAAAGAAAAAAAATTAAACTTGATAATACATGGAATATAGCTATATGCTATAAAATAAAATAAATTATATATTATAAAAATATATAAAAGTCTTAATATTTACCATTGCATATAAAAAATGAACAGGAAAGTAAAAAATAAATAAATAAATAAATAAATTATAAAATAAATAAATTAATTTAAAATAAATAAATAAAAAATGGATGTTTATATAAGATTGTCAGATTCTAAAATTCCCATTAGCCTAAAGAACACAAAATATAGTGTGTGAATTATCCTTATATTAGCCATAAAAAAGCTAAAAAAATATGATTGTGACAATCAAACATATAAATCGATAATTAATCATGGAATACAAAGTTGAAAATAAAACAATATTAAATAGTATAGAGGAATAATATAAACTATTTACCCAATTTTAATGCATATACCTGGTATCCCAAAAAGGACTGACTGATTTTAAAATTCAATAAGTTCCAAACGGTGACAGATATTTAAAAAATTATTGCAGGAGGGTTATGCATAAAGTCAAAAGTTTTATTACAGTGATTTTCGATTTTAGTTCGAATTACAAACGGCGCTCTAAGCAATAGTCGCTAAATACATGCTCGATTTTTGGTCCTTTCTGTTGTTCCATGCAGAAAAGGAGATGGAAATGTATTATCCGGGCTACGAAGTACCAAAATTCGAGCCTGAATTTAGCCTCTATTGATCGCAGCGCCATCTATTGTTTGTAATTCGAACTAAAATCGAAAATCACTGTAATAAATCTTTTCACTTTATGCATAACCCTCCTGCAAGAATTTTTTTAATATCTGTCACCGTTTGGAAGTTATTGAATTTTAAAATCAGTCAGTCCTTTTTGGGACACCCGTATATATATATATATATATATATATATATATATATAGAGAGAGAGAGAGAGAGAGAGAGGGGGGGGGGAGAGCAATAAAAATATTTATAATTCACATTTTTATCATTTTTGAATACGAAAGTATTAAATTCCCATCCACAATCTCATTAAAGACGAAATCTTCCCGAAATTAACATCAAAATTCAAAACTTTTTAAAGAAATGAATCAAACCATGTCATTTGAAGAAAACGTATATACTTCAAAGAGTTTCAGTACTGTCCAACTGTAGGGCGGTCTGACTGCTTAAGGAGTACTGCTCAGACGTGGAAACTACGTCTGTAGAGCGTTTGCAGCACGATGTTTTTGCATATGCTCCTCGTAAAGCTGTGATGGCGGGTTCGATTCCACCGTCGGCAAACTTATTTCTTAGAAACTTTCTTCAACTGCCGTTTATTTTGCCTGCTGTAATAGAGAAAAAATAAACGGATATTTGTCAATTCCTGAATTTCCAATCCGTCAATTCGTCAAATCCTGCCAAAAGTGCTGCCAAGAAAATTTTCCATTAATTGAAGAAAAAATTTCCGAGATTGTACGCACAAAATTAAAAGTAAAATTCCTAGAGATAATTAGTATTTCTTAATGTCATCGTTGGTGCAAAATGATGCCATAAAACGTATCAACATTTAATCTGCATTTTTTATAAAATAAATTGATTAATAAACATATTTTTTCTTTATGCAGTAAATTTCAGTTCATATTATGATTATTTGAAAATCAGTTTAGAATTACCTATTACTATAGTTGTGGGTATTGTATACTTTCATATACCTACAACATATTGTGTGTTTATATTATGATTATTTCAATTTCAATGCAGAATTACCTATAACTAAAGTTGTGTGTATACTTTATACAAAATTCGGAAATTTTCCTGATGACAAATTAAGCATTGCGCCTGTATACCTAACTATTAAGAGGGGGTGTTTGAAAAATAATAACATATGATATCGTAATGGGGTGGGGAGGGGTTCAAAATAAAAAAAAAAAAATGTTGATAACGGTACACATGCATAGCCCGATTGAGACCGAACTGAAAAAAAAAAAGAGTGATTTGAGGGGAACAGTGATCTTTAAATGACGTGAAAAATCTTCCTGAGTACATGTGTATGGGCTCCAATCTAGGCGAGTTAAAATTTAGTAGACCCTGCGCCAACAATTTCTGTAAGAGGCACAATCGTAGTTTTCACTGGCCAATTTCATCCATTGCCGAAACACAATTTCGTGAAAGAACAAATGCGACAAAATAGAACAAATCTGTGTAGATCATCACGGTACACTCGTAGATCGGCATCCATATTTTTTGTGAGCTTAGTTAATATTAAGAAAACTGTTTCATACAAACATATGGAAATTGGTGGTGTTATAGAGAAATGTTTGATAAACATGCTTATGCAGCCAGTTTTTAAATTGAATAATTATTTTAAGAGATATTTAATGTTAAAATTGGTCAAAATCATTCCATTAAAAAAGTTTTATAGGAACAAAAACTAAATATAGAAATTTAATCATTTTTAGATCATTTCATAGATAAGAAGCTCTCAGTGTGCAGACTGCGTTTATTTTTTTGACTCATTTTTTGAGAATTTATTTAAATTTTAAATAAAAAAATTTCAGCATTTTGAGTTATATTTTTTGCATATTTTAGAAAAGGTATACACATTTTAATCTGTTTCCAAATTAAAAAACAGCTCAAAGAATAATATTCTTTCAAATTAAAAATTTGTTTACATGTGGCTACTATTATAAACAGAAAAAAATCTTTCAAATTAGAATTAAGTGATTACATGTTAAAGATCATAAAATATTGAATGTTATGTAAAAAAAATATATAGTTACACCTGAATTTTAAGAGAGAAAGACAATTTTTAAATAATAAATTCATTATTATGGGATAAAATTCGTAAATGGAAGAAATTACGTCATATTTAAAAAGGTCAAATAATCATCAGTTGGCAAAACAGTTTAAATTTAAAAATATATTTCCGCGAGACATTTATATTTTGACATAATCTTTTCAATTATTATTGTAAATTCTAAGGTAGCGCAAATAATATTTCCTTTCTAACAATAAAAGTATTTTCATGTGAATATTAAAAAAAGAAAAACACTTTGGTGAAAATTACATTGGTTTTAAAACGATCCATTTCAAATGTCTTATTTAAAAGAACTTTGTTATAGAGTTGTTAAACAATACCGATAGACAAAGACTTTGTTTACTTAATTCATTTTATATTAGCTTATATTCAAATTTTTAACTATCAAAGACGAAAACAGCCATTGTATCTCTTAACAGCTGCTGATTTGGCTTTAAAAATCTCCAATCAAAGGAAAATTTATGGAAACCTGTTTACAGGGATATCGCCACTGTTTTTTAAAATTATAAATTGATCTTTTTAAAACCGATGAAATCAGCGTTCTTTTAGAATCTGGGATGTCTGAACGAGGGTTGGAGGTCGTAGCTCGTGTGGAGCAAATCTCCCTAGTTCATTACATGAAGATATTTGTGACGGGAGTATACATTTTAAAGTGTAAGAATCCTCTTTTATATTAATGACAAATTTAATTTCATCGATGGGTTTCTTTACTTTCATTATTCGATGTCGTGCTTTTATTAGAATTAAAATATGTTGCAAAGACGTTTGATAGTTCTTAAAAAGCATACTATTCCCTCATATTCAGTCACATTTACAATACAGTTAACTGAAAATAACTATTATCAACAAGAAATACAATTACAAGCAGCTTTGATGTGTTTATTTCAACTACAAGTTACCATGAGCCATGTATTTAATTCAATAATATTGAAGCTGGATAAACACGTTTTAATGTATATGTTTAAACATATATATAATAGCACTGCTAGTTTATCAGTTTTGTTATATTTCCTTGTTATGTTTTAGAAGAAAAATAAAAGAAATAAAAATAGAAAAAAAATGTAAACTTATCTTTTTTCATTATATTGCTTATAGTATATGAGTTATTATTTTTTAATCGTAATAAAAAATGTCTTAAGTTCTTAACGATGTTAAGTTCCCCTACATTCTTTTTGGTTTCGTTATTTTCGTTAATTATATTAACATCTATCACTTAAAATGAATTTAATAGATTAAACCGAATTATATAATAGGGTGGGTCGAAAAAAACCGAAATATTTACATTGTAAATGTAATAGAGCGGAAAATCTGCCTTTTGTAATAAAGAATAAATTCATAAAATGTTATACCGATCGGTTAATATCTTTTACCGCCGCAAGGGGGCCAAAATTTCAAAAAAATCGCAAAAAACATGTTTTTTTCACTATTATTTTTTAATTATCTAAATGTACGAATACAATTTCTAATAAGATGCAATAGCTACATGAAGATATAGGAAATGTCCCGGTAAATGGTCATTATGATAAAATCATATCTTTTACTGCCGCAAAGGGACCATATTTTTAAAAAAATTGTAAAAATTTCAATTTTTCAATTTTTTAATTTTTTATAATTTTTATAATATGTCTAGAAGTAAATAAATTTACTTTATATCTATTAATATGTCATAAATTTTGTTAACTATTTGTCATAGACTTGAAAATATAAACGGTAATCATTTATTGTTCTTGACGACTGCTTCATCTACTGCAATTTTCTGCATATCAGTAGTTCATATACCACAGATCACAAAAATGATATAAAATGAACAAAATATTTTAGCATTTTATTAATTAAAATACAGAGATGTTTAACCTAAAGGTATTAAATAAACTTAAAATGAAGAAGTATTTAAGGCAAATGAATTTTATAATATGACTTGCTTTCAAATAAAGCCATTGTTCCTCTGGAGACCGATATTGATCATATGTGATCCTTACTCTGTTCTGATCCACCAACTTTACCAGAACTTCAGTGACTAATTTCACGCATCTTTTTACTGATTGAGTAAGACAAGGAAATTTATAATAACTAGTATCTTTAATGGGACATTCTAAACTCACCAGCGTTGTTAGATCGTCAGTTGATTAACAAGCCGTAACAGATGGTTTCGTTAGTTTACAGTTTGCCTTTTGATTAAAGCCACACAATTTTAAGCTTCAAAGCTCAAGTCTGGAATGACGAAATGACGGATGGCCCTATTCGTGTCCACAAAACTTCGTGCTTTGGAAATTTTCGATTTTGGCAATTGGCTGATCGTACACTTTCAGATGAACTCATCCTGATATTGTATTGTATCAGTTGGTTCACAATTAAAATGAATCCATTATGTTTTTCAGATTCCGTGGGCTATAATTAGTAACACTTGTTACTTGCCATATTATCTACGAAAGATTATAGTTCCTGTAATTTCACGAAATGCCTGTTTCGCAAATCATGAAAATAGCCTCATTGGAATGATAGCATATGGAGGAGAGGACATCAGTACCCCAGCCATACAGAAAATTGCCAAAGCACGAAGTCTTGTGGACACGAATAGTGCCATCCGTCTTTTCGTCATTCCAGACTTGAACTTTGAAGCTTAAAATTGTATGGATTTAATCGACTGGCAAAACTGTAAACTAACAAAACCACCTGTTATGGTTTGTCTATCGACTGACGATCTAACGACTCTGCTGAGTTTAGAATGTTCGATTAAAGATACCAGCTATTATAATTTTACTTGCCCCACTCAATCAGTAGAAAGATACCTGAAATTAGTCTCTGAAGTGCTGGTACAGTTTATGGGTCAGAACAGAGTGAGGATCACATATGATCAATTTCGGTATCTCGGGGAAAAATGGCTTTATTTGGAAGCAAGTCATATTATAAAATTCAATTACTTTAAATACTTCTTCATTTTAAGTTTATTTAATCCGTTCCGGTTAAACATCTCTGTATTTTAATTAATAAAATACTAAAATATTCTGTTCATTTTATATCATTTTTTGTAATTTTTGGTATATGAACTGCTGAAATGCAGCAAAACAGCAGTGGATGAAGCGATCGTCAAGAAAAATGAATGATTACCATTTTTATTTTCCAGTTTATAACAAATAGTTAATAACATTTATAACATATTAATAGATATGAAGTAAATTTATTTACTTCTAGACATATTACAGAAATTATAAAAATTTAGTAAAAAGGAAATTTTGAAATTTTTACATAAAAAAAAAATATGGTCCATTTGCGGCAGTAAACGATATGACTTTATCATAATGAACATTTACCAGCACATTTCTTATATCTTCATGCAGCTATTGCGTCCTATTAGAAATTATATTCGTACGTTTGGATAATTTAGAGAAAATATTGAAAAAAAGGTGTTTTTTGCGATTTTTGGAAACTTTGGCCCCTTTGCGGCGGTAAAAGATATTAATCGATCGGTGTAATATTTTACGAATTTATTCTTTATTACAAAAGGCAACTTTTATGCACTATTACATTTCGATTATAAATATTTCGGTTTTTTCGACCCACCCTATTATATAAGAATACTTTATTTTTTAAATGATTATTTTTTATATCAAAAAATATTATATAAATAAGTATACATATGATCAATCTGCATCTGTGTGCACTGAAATATTATAACGTTCTAGAATTCGACTTAACATACTATTTTTAATTTTCTGCTTTGAAATCAAAGAAAATGTTGATTAAAGTTTAATTACCGTAATATTTTGAACGGTATGATTACATTTAATTCCCCTTTGCGAAACAATTTCTCAATTTAATAGGAATGTTTGCATGTGTCAAAATCTTAATTAGAAGTCAGTTATTATACTTTGTACAGATTAATTTTATTTGAAAGTTTAAGAATTTTCCTTTTGATTACATCTGGTAAACACTGAAATATTCCCCTAGAGAAATGACATAAAGTTTTCTAATAAATAATACTCAGTGGATTTGTGGGTTTGTACATTCAACAACATAAATAAGCCCATGAAAGAACTACAATTGGCTATAAAGATATAATAATGAAAGGATTGATTTAATATATGAACACTTCGTTTGATAACAATTTTGTAGTTAATTTATGTTTTAATGTCAATAACTATATAATTATTAATTATAAAATGTTATAAATATTCTTTTCTGCACAGCTATTATGTGATGTAGCTTGCTTAATTAAAGATTAATTAAACTATAATGTATTTTATTTTTTATTTCCTTATTACAGTTAAAATGACTATATTTTTAAGAATTTTAAAAACATAAAACAAAAACTAGTATTTTAAGAACTTGGAAACGTATCCCCCCCCCCACACCTCTCTCAAGAAAGATATTTTAGCATAACATAAAAGTTTTTAGAAAATGACGTGAAAATATTCCACAGTTAAATCTAGAATTATCATTAAAGTAAAATTATCCTTTTTTTTTTCTTTAATAATAAAAAGTTCACAAATTGTGGCAGTTTTACGAGCTACTATTAAGATTACATATAATTAAAATCAGTGAATGATTTCGTAAACTGTTAATGAAGTTTTTTTCATAATATTAATTTATCATTAAATATATTTAGAACTAGCAAAAGCCTTGCTTTGTTTGGATTCGCGAAGCATTATTTAATAAGATAAATAATTGAAAGTAACATTAAGTAATTGAAAGTAATATTGTGAGAAATAATTGAAAGTAATATTAAGTTTACACGAAATTTTTGATAGGGGGAATTATTTCTCTAAACCAAAAAAGAATAAACATTATATCAATTAGTATTTTTGTAAATATGAGACCAAACGTCCAGTGAGCTTTGAAGCATCTGTAAATACCGGGTGTCCCAAAAAGGACTGACTGATTTTAAAATTCAATAACTTGCAAACGGTGACAGATATTAAAACAATTCTTGCAGGAGGGTTATGCATAAGGTCAAAAGTTTTATTACAGTGATTTTCAATTTTAGTTCGATTTACAAACAATAGATGGCGCTGTAAGCAATAGTCGCTAAATGCAGGCTCGATTTTTGGTCCTTTATCTTGTTCCATGCAGAAAAAGGAGATGGAAATGTATTATCCGGGCCACGAAGTACCAAAAATCGAGCCTGAATTTAGCGACTATTGCTTACAGCGCCATCTATTATTTGTAAATCGAACTAAAATTGAAAATCACTGTAATAAAACTTTTGACCTTATGCATAACCCTCCTGCAAGAACTTTTTAAATATCTGTCTCCGTTTGCAAGTTATTGAATTTTAAAATCAGTCAGTCCTTTTTGGGACACCCGGTAACAACTAGATACAGTATGATGACTGTTTCAAAAGTAAAACCTTCAGACGTAAAAGTGTAAAATGTTCATTGAAATGCGTTTAAAGGTTGTTGGAAATGTTGAGGACACATGCACACACACGCTGATATACTTACATGAATTTCATTTTTTTTTTTTTTAAATACATCCTGAACCTGTTAAAATATAAGAATTGCGCTTACTTATAATTTAAAGATTTCATGTGTTTAGAAAACTCATCTCCATCTAGTGACACCTTATTTATTTTACCAAGGTTTTAAACACGTATTTATTGCAGAAACGTCAGTGAAGGCTTACTGTGGAGACACGAAATGTTTTGGTTTCCGTTTGTCTGTCTGTCTGTCCGTCTGTTCCGCGATAACTGCCGTAAAAAGCATCCGATTAGCTTAAAATTAAGTATGCATGTTGGTAAAATCCACGGATTTAGCTGTATAGTTTTTGGTTAAATTTGGTTCATGCGTTCGGAATATATAGAACATTTTATTTTGCGACTTAATGCTTTCCTATAGCAATTCAGACGATTTTTCCATTTTTATTTGTTGAAAGGAAATGGCTCATATGATTGAAGGATTTAAATAGTAAATTATGGATGATGTAATTTCTAATTAGAACCATACATTATTCATATTAGTTTGAAATTTTGTGTATACATTTGTCAGAGTTTTTAAATTCGGTGTTTAACTTATGGAGGTATTTTATATATGTGTTCCAATAATATATCTTTTTATAAATTTACTTTTTTTCAAAGCACATATTTCATTGTTTTATTTTCTCTTAACTGTTGCCTAGCGACGGAACTACACCTAAAAATATCGTAAATGTGAAAGTATTTGTAATTGTTTGAAGTCAATCAAAGTCAAAAGGGACGAATTAATGCCTTTGTGACTTTACATATAGATGAAATTTACCCCAGAAATAAAGAAAGACTATGTTCTGCTTATTTTGTTCAAATATTTTTTCTTTTAAATTAAGAAGTTCATTATTTTCATAAGGAATAAATTGACATTTTGCTATAAATTTAACAATCATTTTTTTTTTTTTTTTTTTTTTTTTTTTTTTTTTTTTTTTTTTTACCGTTGCCAAGAAAATCCTATCCCAGAATAATAATTTATCCTAAACAGTTAATTTTGATTTGAAAGATTTTCATGTGCAAGAGGAAAATGAAATAAAAAATAGACATGAATACGTCTTCATATTGGAAATAAAACTAAAATACGAAAAGAAGGTGAATTTGATCTCATATATCAAAAATAAAACTAATATGCTTTGAGGTTGAAATAAAAAGGGCTTGTGTTATGATATTAATTCTTATTATTAAAAGAAATGTTACTAATATCTCATGGTTTATCGTCTGCACACAGCTAACAGAAATGTTAATTTTTAATCGAAAATTTCAATGAGAAAAAAAAAAAAACTTTTGAAAATCAAATATATAGTAAATGTCAAAATTTTACACCGCAAAATTATCGCTGTCGAAAATGACGTCATTGTATTGGGAAATAAATATTCTCATTCTTAAAAACCAAGCATTAACTAGATTACCTAAAAGAATATTTTATGACGAGTGTTACTTCTTAATGCCATCTCATTTCAGAAACTATGAATGAAAATTATTTTATTTTTAAAAGGAAATTATATTTTCATTCATAGAACCTAAACTTTTAATATAATTGCGTCAATGTGAATCATTTTCTGTCCACCAGTATTGAAAATTAAGGCTCGGAAGTATAAAAAGAAATTTAAGATTTGCGATAACCATTAGTGCAATAAATAAAAAGTTACATATGTAAATTAATAAAACCACGGGGAGTTCATGAGGCGGAGCCCCCCCCCCCCTGAAGAAATCTGTTTTATTATTTAAAAAATATCAGAATTAGTAGCTCATGAAAATTATTTCAAAATATCCTTCCATAACAACGTTTTTAATTTAATGCTTCTAATGTCTGAAAACTTCGTATTTTTTATTCTTATAAATAATTACATAATTTGAAAACTTTAAATTGCGGTTTGCATGAAATTGAATATTACCAAAGTGTGTCTAAAAACAGTGACTTGCAGAGCTGACGTTGAGGCTCCTGATCTGCAGATTTACTAGTATAGATATTTTATAATTGCCGAAACGTCAGTGAAGGATTACTGTGGAGACACGAAAAGTTTTGGTTTCTGTTAGTCTGTTAGTCTGTCTGTTCCGCGATAGCTGCCGCAAAAAGCCTCCGATTGGCATGAAATTAACTGGGCATGTTGATGAGGTACTCGGACTTAGCTGTATAGTTTATGGGTAAATTTTGTTCATTCGTTCGGGAAATATGGAACAATTTATTTTACTGTATAATGCTTTTCTATGGCAAGTCAGATGATTTTCAGATTTTCATTTGTTGAAATAAATGGCTCATATGAAAAATGGATTTAAATGGTAAATTTTGGATTTTGAATTTTGAAATAAGATTATTAAATTATTCCAATTAGTTTGAAATTTTCTCAATATATTTGAGAGATTTTTTTTAATTAGGTTTATAATTTTTGGGGGGATTTTATGCATGTTTTCCAATAATATAAAGCATTTTGTTTTATCAATTTGACATAATACATATTTCATTTTATTTCTTTTCTTTCATCTGTTGCCTAGCAACGTATTTGGTCCTAATAATATTAGTATAATTGCGTGTAAAATGTTTGAGTAAACCAACGTCAAAACGGGTGAATTAATGCATTTGTAGCTTTGCATGTAGATGGATTTTAGGCCAGAAATAAAAATAGACAATATTTTATTTCTTTTATTCAAATATTTTGCTTAAAAATTGAAAAATTCATTAATTTCATAGAGAATAATGTGACATTTTTCCATAACATTTACCAATATTTCTTTAATTGTAGCCAAGAAAATCAAAACCCGGAATAATATTTTCTCTTAAACAATTTTCAATTGAAATATTTTGACTGTGAAACAAGAAAATGAAAAATACAAATTAAGAATAGAAAAATTAATATGGCGTCATATTGGAAATAAAAAGAAAACACTCGAGTATTTCTTAATATAACAAGATGAAAAGTTTTCTGTAAGTACGGATAGCAGGTGAATTAGATGTCATTTATCGAAAACAAAGATGCTGGAATAAAAAGATCTTGAGTATAATAAAATTAACTATTATTCACGGAGGAAAGAGACAGATGGAGATGCAGTATGCCGTAAAAAATGTTTGCAATATGATGTTCGTTATCACTCAGATTTAAATGAACTCATTCCCCCCCCCCAAAAAAAAAAAAAAAAAAAAAAAAAAAAAAACAAGCACGTGGAACAGGGACCGAATTCTTTGACTTCTTCCGTGCATTTTTTTCTGTAAAATAAAAATGATCTGCTTATATTTAAGCATTCTAAGGTAGCATTTCATTGTATTATGAATTAAAAACTGAATTACTAAAAATATTACTCTTTTTCTCTGTTTTTTTTTAAAGCACGTCGTTGTGTTTGCGCCGAGTGTAGCGGATTTGGCATCACTTCAAGATTTATTGTCTGCGTACGATTAACATGAAGATTTTATTTTAAATTTTAATTTTATTAATTTATATATATATATACATATATATATATATATATATATATATATATATATATATATATATATATATATATATATATATAAACTTATGCTTATCCTTATAAATCAGTGCGTAAAAAGAAAAAAAAAGGTATACTATAAACACCCGCACAATCAATAAAAAATTACGAATTTAAATTTTAATAGAATACGGGGAGTTCAGGGGGGCAGAGCCCCCCTGAAGAAATTTAGTTTTTGATTTAAAAAGTTACCAGAATAAGTAGCTCATCAGAATTTCAGAACATCATTGTATAACCACTTGTTTAACACTTTTAATTTCTGAAACTTTACGAAGTATTTTGTATTCTTATAAATATTTATCTAATTTGAAAACTTTAGAAAGCGATTTGTAGAAAGTTGAATATTACGCAATGAGTTTTAAATGACTTGCAAAAATGACGTTGAGGTTCCTGATCTGCAGATTTACTAGTTAGAAATTGCCGAAACCGCAGTGAAGGCTTACTGTGGAGACCCGAAAAGTTTTTGGTTTCCGTCTGTCTGTTAGTTTGTTTTTCGGTTCCGCGATAACTACCTTAAAAAGCTTCCGATTCGCTTGAAATTAAGTAAGCATGTTGGTGTGGTAACCGGAATTAGCTGTATAGTTTTTGGTTAAATTTGGTTCATTCGTTCAGAATATATAGCACATTTTATTTGCTCCATAATACTTTCACATGGAAGGTCAGATGATTTTCAAATTTTCATTTGTTGAAAGAAATGGCTGATATCAAAAATGGAACTAAATGGTAAATTTTGGATGCTGAAATTTTTAAATAAGAATATTAAATTATTCCTATTAGTTTGTCATTTTGTCAAGACATTTGTCACAATTTTTTAAATTAGGTGTATAACTTATGATGGAATTTTATACATGTGTTCAAATAATATAAATCATTTTATTTTATGAATTTACTTATTTACGTATTTCATTTTTTTCTTTTAACTGTTGTGTTGCAAATGCGTCTCATCTAAACATATGAAAGTTTACATGGTTTTTTGAAGTCATATCCAAGTCAAAAGCAATAAATTAATGAATGCCTCTGTATAGATGTTTGCATATAGATGGATTTTAACCCAGAAATAAAAATAGTATTTATATACTATATAGAATAATATATATATATATATTTAACTATTCTGCTTATAAAGAAAAAAGTTCGTTATTTTCATACAGAATAAACTGACATTATTCTATTCAATTTTATAAACTTTATTGTTGCCAAAAAAAAAAAAACTTAATAATAATTTCTCCCAATGAGTTAATTTTAATTTGTAAGATTTTCACGTTAAAAAAAAAAAAAAAAAAAAAAAAAAAAAAAAAAAAAAAAAAAAAAAAAAAAGATTAATAGGGCAGGGATGAATGCATATAAATATTTCCCACGAAATACCACCTACAATAATTTTTGTAGTAGTATTCTCCCAGCATTACGAAGAAAAATTCCTCGATTTACTCGATTTTACTTGGCCTTCCTTCTTTCATTCGTCGCGATTTCATTTTCCCAATTGTGTATATTAATTGGCACAATGTTATGCATTTTTATGACTCAGGTATATGTAAGGTCATACAAACAAGAAATTCCGCATTGTGTCCTATAAAATGTGATAAAGTGTTGGTTAATTATATATGTGTTTATTAAGAGGAACAGAGCTGCCAAGCTCCTGCGTACTGGATACCAGTATTTTACTGATATCTGGAGACCCTTTTATATCTGGATACCAGTATTTTTTTAGTATACAGAAAATATTACTTTATTTAATTGGAACATCTGCGTGATTTAAAAGAACAACATTTTCTCTAATAAAATAGGGATGTGCACACTCTAAATAAAAAAGAGTGACTATTCACTCCGGAGGAGTGAATAGTCACTCTATCGCAGAGTCAAAATATGCCCAACCTCTTTAGAGTGACTATTCACTCTGAGCAAAAGTGAAATATTTGACTCTCTGAAAGAGTGAATAGACACTCCTGGAAAGTGACTATTCACTCTAAACAGGGGTGGATAATAACTCTTTCGGAGGAGTGACTATTCACTCTTGCTAAAGGAGTGCGGTTTTTCACCCTTGGTAGGAGAGAATAGTCACTCTTTCATGGGAGTGAATGTTCATTTTTTTGTAGTCGGTTCTTTTTTCTTATGCTTTTATGGTTGTTTTAAAAGAATCACATTTTTTACGGCATGCAATGAAAATAGATACAAGCTTGGTAAAGATTGGAATAGAATACTTTATTAGCAATATTTATTTAATTCATACTTTGTAACAATAATTGAACTTTTAAGGAAAAGTTCAGTTAAAGTTACATACGAATTTAAATTAGATTACTGACAGAAATAAACTAAAATATTTTATTCCAATCTTATCCTTTGTGTTTGCTTTTACTGCATGTCCTATAAAGGTATTTACTTTTAAAGTTTTATTAATAACTTTTTAATAGGTGGATGTTATATGTTTAACAATGTTTGATTTGATTTCAATTTTTGTTTTAAATATAAAACCGTAACTATTTTCTTAAATTATTGCTATTTCTGAAAAGTCCTATTGTTGTAAAATATTTTTAATTTTTCCATTTAAAAGCAATGCTTATAAACTCATTTCTTTTTTAAATAAGTTCTAAGCATGATTTAAACGTTAAGAATGTGTATTTTATTTTTATCCGCTGTGATTTGCTTTTGTTTTATTTAACTAGGGGGCTCTGCCCCCTACGCTCGCCAACCCCCGTTCAGGGACACCAAAATCCAAAAAGCACGCTAATTTGATCGGCTTTAAAAATATTGAATTAAAATTAAAAAAAAAAAAAAAAACAGTAGCGATCTCTCTGTAAACGGGTTTCCATTCGTTTTTCTTGGATTGGGGATTTTTAAGACCATATCTGCTGCTGTTAAAAGATACAATGGCTGTTTTCGTATTTAATAAAAAAAATTAGTTAAACATTCGAAAATAAGCTAATGTAAAATGAATTAAGTAAACAGTGTCATTGTCTCCCGGTATTTTTTAACAGCGCTATAAGATAGTTCTTTTAAATAATTCTTTTTAAATGTATCGTTTTAAATCTGACGTAATTTACACCAAAGTTTTATTTCACTTATTAATATTCGCGTGAAAATACTTTTGTTGTTAGAAGGAAATATTATTGCGCTGTCTTCGAATCCACGATAATAGTTGAAAATATTATCTCAAAATATCAAGTAAATGTCTCGCGCAGATATATTTTTTAATTTAAATTGTTTTGCCATATTTTTTGGCCATTTTAAATAGGACGTAATTTCCTCCATTTACAGGTTTTAACGCATAGTAATGATTTTTTTATTTTAACATTTTGTTTCTCTTTTAAAATTCCAGTGTAAATATGGATATTATGACGCAATTTTCCTGCTTTTAACATGTAAACATTTTATTCTAATTTTTTTTCTGTTTACAATAGTCCCGTGTAAATAAATTTTTAATTTGAAGTAAACATTATTGTTTGCGCTGTTTATACAGTTGGCAACAGTTTAAATTAATAACATTTTTTAAATTTGTAAAAAAGATCTCTCGAAATACTGAAAATTTGAATTTAAAATAGAAATTAAACCTCAAAAAATAGTCAAATAACAAAAAATAAATGCAATCTGCACACCGGGAACTTATAACCTATAAAATGATCTAAAAATGATTAAATTCTCATATATAGTTTTTGCTCCAATAAAACTTTTTTAATGGAACGATTTTGTCCAACTTTAGCATTAAATATCTCTGAAAGTAATTCTTCGATTTGAAAACTGTCTGCATCAGCGTGTTTATCAAATATTTCTTTATAATACCACCGATTTCCATATTTTTGTATACGACAGTTTTTTTAATATTAACGAAGAAAGGCCATGCTCAAGGCATACTTAGATACTACGACAGGCAGACTGATTTGCGTTTAATGTATGAAGTCGCTCGCCAGAGGACTCTGATACCCTGCCCAAAATTGAAATTTGACTCTGACAGTAACTGAAACAACCTGGGAAGGGTAGATATGTAAACTAACACCAAAATTACGTCATGTCGCCATGGTTACGTTTACAATTCTGCTGACATTCCAATCAAGCTTAGAAATGACAGCTAATTCGAATACAGCTGTTAAGGTTATTATAAACTGTCCATATCAATGTAAATGTAAAGTTCTATTTATTTAAGTAACTAATATAATGTGTTTCTCTTTAAAACTGTTAAACCAACACACATAAAAATATATAAATAAAAAAACACATGCTTAGTCTAAAACATCAATGTCACAAATTTATTTGGTACCACTTAGTTATCCCGTCGACCAATTTCGCCAAATTATATAAATCACTAAAACACTCGCCAAATTATACAAATTGACATAATTTTTATTTTAAATAACGAAAGAACAAATAAATTAGTATAACATTAATAAATATACAAATAAAACGTCGAAATAAAAATCACTTGATGACATAAACACGTGTAACTTGCTCACAGTCAAGTGAATGTGACATTTACGATCAAGAATTATTGGCATTTAATCTTATAGTTTGGCGATAGATTTTTGGTCGACGGGATAACTAAGCACCATTTATTTACTATTTTCTCTGCTGAAACAATAAAACTGATAGAATTTGTTTTAATATATTAAAATACTCATAAAATTCCTTGTAATAATTAATAAATGTAATTTATTAAGTAACAAATACCCTTACATGATTTAATCAAAATTGCTTGGATAACATAGAATATTGCAACGATATTTAAATCCATGATCACCATTTCTTTCTCTGATTAAAAATAAGAATATTTAACGTTTAAGGAAGATCGGCTTTTTTTTTCTTCTTCTTGGTTCGGGCGATATTAAAAACAAATATTTTATCGGTAACAGTAAATTAATCAAAAATAGCTGCTTCAAGTCAGTTATGAGAAGTGTAGTTTGATAAAAATCAAATTTTAATTTTAAAACGTGTACATGAAACCAAGCTGTTTTTATATAAATACGGGACATTCAAAAAAGAATAACAGAACCGGCATTTTTCATGAATGAACCAAACGATCAAGGTAAACAATAAATAATTTAGCTAATCTTAAAAGTATGTGTAACACTAAAATGCTACAATTTGTATAAAATAGCCTTTTAAATCGAAGGAAATTGAAGAATATAAATATTTAATTTATTACATGAAAATACGATCAATGATTCTGAAACCTCGACGATGAGAAACAAGCTTCTATCTGGGCAGGGTATAAATGTAAACAGAGAGCACGTTGTGAAGTTTTGGTTCAGGGTTTGAAGTTGGATCCGACTTCCCTTTTTCGGTGAAATGCGCGGCCCGTTATATATCATAGTAGGCTATGACCATGCTTAAGCCAAGACTCCCCTATCATAAAACAGACTTGACAATCCGGAGAAAGTCTATGGGTGAAAATGTCCCCGATAATTGCCAACTTATTAGCTGACTTTGTCCCGTAAGTTACGCCACGTGGTGTATACTCCTGGTAATACTCCATAAACAAATGCATAGTAAAAAATTGAAAATGTTGTGTTATTGGCAAAATTGTATAAAATATTTTTCGAATTCCAGTAAAATGAAGGCGTAAAAAAAATATTTCGCACAATTATGTTCTGGCTTTAAAAAATGAAACATATCAAAAATGAACATTTAAATATAAGATTTATTGATATTTTTTCAGGGTACTTGTTAGTTATCCCGTCGACCAATTTCGCCAAATTATGTAAATCGCCAAGTTCTACAAATTGACACAATTTTTTTATTTTCAATAACGAAAAAACAAATAAATTAGTATAACATTAATAAAAATACAAATAAAACGTCGAAATATTGGTTTTATTGGCTATTATTGGCATTTAATCTTAAAATTAATTAATTTATGGCAAACCATTATTGGCATTTAATCTTGCAATTTGGCGACAGTAATTTGGTCGACGGGATAACTAACAAGTACCATTTTCAGTACGAAGGACTTTGCGGGTTATTTTTTTTTTAAATCTTGGCACAATTTGGGCTTCGGAAAGAGCGATTTGTTGCCGATTGATATAAACAGTTATGAAAAGAAAACTTATGAACTGTCAGCTTGTTTTATAAAAATTTACGGCACAGATGTCATGGCGCGATTTTTTTCCGACGCCAATTTTGCGAAAACCTCGTTACCATATCATCCATATCCGGATAACCATATCAAGCAAAATAACGACACTTTGGTGCCAGTTAAGTATCCGGTGCGTATATGACATTTACGCCAGAAAAAATCGCGCCAATATGACATCTGTGCCGAATTTACATGTATAAATTTAGTTTCTAGATATTATTATTGTTTTTTATATACGATTTGTTTATATTTGTATATAAAATAGATAAATGCCTTTTTTATATTAAATAAATTGTACAAATATTGGAAAATATTGCTTCTTTATGTGAAACAGTGAATATGCTTCCAGAAATTACGTTGCCAAATTTTCTTCTCTCGCCAAGGCCCCTATACTTGAAAAATAACGATTTATTATTATATAATGTAGTATTAGCTAATGTTCAGTAATCTGTTCCACAGTCAATGTTGACTGCAAAAACGCGATGCTGGAATAATGTGGTATCAAGTATACAGTTTAAAAATAAAATTAATTTTGCGCCAAACTACACTTACGCCAATTGGCTCTAGGTCTGATTAAGGAAGAATACTCAAATTAAGATTTACAAACACCAAAATCGTAGCATGACAAGAATACGGAATTTGCGGAAAGTTGAGGGACATGTATAAATTTAAGTGATTATTAAACTTTATTTTTCCAATTTTTTAAGTGTTTATAACTTCAGTCTGTTTTTTGTGTATCTATGCGAGTTTTAACTTTCCTAAAATACTTTGATACATGTTAGTAAAAGTTACATAACATATGTGAGTTAGAACAAGGAAATTAATTACGCACCAAACTATGCCCGCCAAGATATGCCAATTGGCTGTGGAGCCAATTATGAAACTTTCCATAGATTAATACATACAAACTTTATATGAAACAAGTTGGAAATTGCTCGTCAAACGTGGCAAATGAGGTGCGTTCGTACTATAACTAGTTTTATAATTATTTTTTGCACCCCATATTGTACTGAATGTATACTTTTTTGCACTTCATAAAGCGCATAGTCTGATACATAATTAAAATGCACTTCCAATAATTTTTTCCCATTCCCCGTAATGTAACGGAACACTTTTGACTGTCCCTGTAATTAAACTATACATCCGATTTTCCTAAAATTTAAAATAGCTCAACAAAACTTTGCAACAATTATATCTTTAAAATTTCAGACCATTCGGAAGGCTGTAATATCATTAAAATGCACTTGCAATAATTTTTCCCATTGGCCGTAATGTAACGGAACACTTTCGACTGTCCCTGTAATTAAACTATACATCCGATTTTCCTAAAATTTGAAATAGCTCAACAAAACTTTGCAACAATTATATCTTTAAAATTTCAGACCATTCGGAAGGCTGTAATATCATTAAAATGCACTTGCAATAATTTTTCCCATTGGCCGTAATGTAAAGAAAAACTTTTGACTGTCCCTGTAATTAAACTATACATCCGATTTTCCTAAAATTTGAAATGGCTCGGCAAAATTTTCCAACAGTTATATCTTTAAAATTTCAGATCATTCGGAAGGCTCTAATATCATTAAAATGCACTTGCAATAATTTTTCCCATTGGCCGTAATGTAAAGAAAAACTTTTGACTGTCCCTGTAATTAAACTATACATCCGATTTTCCTAAAATTTGAAATGGCTCGGCAAAATTTTCCAACAGTTATATCTTTAAAATTTCAGATCATTCGGAAGGCTCTAATATCATTAAAATGCACTTGCAATAATTTTTCCCATTGGCCGTAATGTAAAGAAAAACTTTTGACTGTCCCTGTAATTAAACTATACATCCGATTTTCATAAAATTTGAAATGGCTCGACAAAATTTTGCAACAATCATATATTTGAAATTTCAGACCATTCGGTTGGGTAGTTTTTGCTCTGTTACATGCGGACAGACAGACGGACGGACAGACGGACGGACAGACGGACGGACAGACGGACGGACAGACGGACAGACGGACAGACGGACGGACTGAACGACGACTATAGGTGCTACGTATTTATATAATTACGAACGCACCTAAAAACAGTGAAGCTTTCATCTAAAGTATTTTAAACTGAAATGATCCCCCATACCTTCAAAAATAAAACAAATGATAGGCCAATAAATAAATAAATGAAACTGTGCATTGAAACAAATTGAAGGAACGATGTTAAATTAATACTGTAAGGTGAAATTAATTGTGAAAATAAAAGAAATAGCAGAAATAAAATAAATCACATATTTGAAAATATAAAAGTGAAAATGAAATATTTTACATTTTCCGGATCTAGATGCTATCCATTTATTTCAATAACTAATATCACTGAGAAATTCATGGTAAAATAATTTTCTCTCCTGATTATTATTATTATTATTATTATTATCATCATTTATTTACATAACGGAATACAGCAGTAAACATTTTTTTGTTTAACAGTAAAATAAGTTCATTTTTTAAATAAAATGTCTAGAACATATGAAAATTTTAAGATTAACAACTATCATTTGCAAACTACAAAGCACATCGTAAAGAAAATGGTAAAAGACAAATGGAAAACAAATAAAAAAATATTTCTGTTTCTCACATTAGATGGCGCTAGTCACGGTAAACCATGTGGTTTCTAACCACGTGTACAGCGGACAAAGGAAACTTAGCGATTGCGAGGCCTGTTATTTCGATAAGGAGGCCTTGGCTTAAGCATTTAAATTGGATGACTTCTACCCGGAATATCTACGCAGATTTTCATTGGTCCATTTCCAAATCAAAACTTTTTTTTATATACAGAAAGATATGAACATGTAGTCTAAATTTTGAGTTCTCTGGAATATGTATATATTTTTTATTTTAAACATATTCCTTAACTTAATCATGATTTCTAATTTTCGTCCGTTATTGCTGAAAAATGGAATTAATACGGTAAGCCATATTTAATTTAAATTTTTTATTCGCGTAGAAATATTTTGTGACTATGAGCAAAATAGATTTTATATGTTTTATAGAGAAAGATTGACCTCGGAAATAGAAAAAAAAGCAAACTTAAAAATAAAGTAAATGACCGCATTAGAAATATTCTTATTGTTTGAAAAACATTTTAATGTGAAAAAGTAGTTATTAGTAATCTCTTTAAAAAAATATTCAGTCCTGCATTATGTAAGTACATATGATCATTTTTTTAAAATATACTAAAGCAGTCTTATCCATAAACTTCAAAACAGGCATAAAAAAACATTTTATTCCAATGTTTAAATATCATGTTTTATTGTTTAGCACCAAAAATTACTTGTATCAAAAACGTAGAAAATGTTTGTATAATAGAAGGAATGCAGAATATCTATAATTAAATTTTTTTATATTACTCAGTCTCGAAATTTTAAAATCATAACCCGCAGAAAAATGTTTAATACAATTTTTAGAAATTAATATGCAGTAAAAACTCCCTAAAGCGACCACGTACTGTTCCTATAAAAATTGGTCGCTCCGAGATGTGGTCTCTTAATGGAGGTCATGTTTAAATCTAGATTTTAATTGTTGAAAAATGGTAACAATGTTACTAAAATTTATTTTTCACACTAGGAAAAAATATAAAAATTTAAGTATCAAAATAAAAGTTAATTACATAAGTTAATTACTGCAGAGTTTAAAGAATGAATACATTGAACTTTGCTTTAATTTTACAGTTTTATATTTTATAATTTTTATTTCCAAGTCCTTTCGAAGTTCAGTAAATAAATGCATTTTTTTGTGGACGGGAACAAATAATGACGATTTCATTACTATATTTCTTTGAGAGTTTTCGGACAGAACAGGGCAGAGGAGTTTATTGACCGTCAGTCTTAATTTGTAATCAGAGTTAAATTCATAGCCTAAAAAGATACAAAGGGGTTTAAACACTTAAAAGTTACCGGGTAAAAAAAAATCTAAACTTAGTTTAGAAGTTTGATGAATAATGCACTCTCCGGAATTATTTTTTTAATAAAACCTTCTTGAAGCGACCAGGAAAAAACGGAATTTATTTCATTTTCTTTAAAGAAATCGGTCTCTTATGAAGGGGGTTCAACTGGGATGGTCTCTGAATGGAGGTCAAATTAGTATTGAGCCTATGGGAATAAATTTCGTTCCATAAAAAAATGGTCGTTGAGGGAGGTGGTCGCCTAATAGAGTTGGTCGCACAGGGAGGTTCCACTGTTACAACCTTTTCGTAATATCATAGACATCAAATATCATATTTAATTCCTAAACAATAATAAATACACTTAACTGTATATAATCCGAAATCAAAATTAAACCAAAAAAAAAAAATCTCATAGAACGGCAAATTAATGTTTTCGAATGTCTCCTACGATTGAGAAAATCCAGATATGAGTCAGTCACCCTTTCAAACGAAAGAGATAAAACTTTCTTGTTTTGGTCGTAGGAAAAAGTTTTATAATTTGCAAACACAGCATTGAAAGGGAAGAATAAAATATTTACAATATTGTTTTTATTCACATTTCCCGAACTAATGAAGTTTTAATTATTTTTTTTTTTTTTGCTAAGCATTCTGCGCTTAGAGGTCTGCATGGGTCGAAATTTCCAAGGACCAGGCCCAACTCATAGAAAAAAAATTCGGCCGGGCCCGTAGAAAAAAAAATGGTCCGGCCCGGTAAAAAAATTAAAAGTTCGGCCCGAGCCCGGTTCGGAAAAAAGTTAAAATCTCGGCCCGATTCCGGCCCGGCCCGAGTGAATTTCAACAAAACATTGATTTTTTATTTTTTTGAAGTGTTAAAAATCTGGAAAATGCTATACAGTAAGATGGAATTGTATAGAAAAGAAAAGAAAAATGCGTTATAGACAAGTTCCCTTCTTAGCGAGTGTAAATGCATTAAATATTCTTTTCTTATGTACAAGTATATTAATTATGCATGGATCAATACGTTAGTGAGTTTAAAACTGGGTTCCGTTATACACATGTTCTTTTTCACACGTTTTACTATGTTTTAATTTAGCTATATTTTAATAAGCGCAGAAATCTAGTGTTCTTTAAAAATAATAAATTTTAATGTTTAAGTGTAGAATAATGGCGGTTTAAAAATGTATGCATTTTTTGCTAAAATTTTTGGGCCAGACCTAATTTTACTGACCTTTGAATAGACCAGGCCACGCTGAGACAATGATTTTCATACGGGCTGGGTCAAATTTAGGACTGAAAATTTTGGGCCGTGAAGACTCGGAATGCACTGTGGCAGATTTATCTGCAACGTATCAGTTTCACCCCCCGTTTCTCAAAATCTACTTTAAACAAGTAAATTCATTATAGTAATTCTTTTTCCTAAAACAATTCATACTTCTACATTCATTTAGTTTTTTTTTCTTTTCCTTTCACAAGGAACTTTTCTCAACACATATAAAGATTTATGGTTTCAGATATTTTGTTTCATTTATTCAAAATTCTCATTCTCGATTATTTATTTATTTCCCTTCCTAACGGTTCTTATTTAACTCCGTACAGCTGCACTTTATTTCAACCGTTCATTTTTTCTCTAACGTATTTTTATCTGCACTAGAAATAAATCACTCTCATTTCATATTAGAACTTGACGGGTAAAATAAAGCAAATAAAGAAAATAATGTATTTATTGGAATTGCAGTTATAAATTATATCTTCAATTATCATTATGCTTTCTACAGTTCACATACATTTATTAAAGATTACTCAATCCCATTTAACTGCAATCTGTTTTTTTTAATATAAATAAATGCCAGACTTTTCGTCGCAATAATTCTTGAAACATGTAGGGTTGCTTCACATCTGTGAGTGCGCCGAAAGGCAGCGTTGCCACGTAAGTTGTCTGCTAGTCCTGTCGCCAATGCTTTGTCTTTGTAATATTAGCGTCAAAATCTTGATTAGTTGGCGATAATACAATATGCCAAGTCATATGAGTTCAGTACGCATTATGAGAGAGTTCGCCCCTGACCACTCTGCTGAACGGTCCGCAAAAAGGATTGCTGTTGTTTTTTTTTTCCATGGTGTGACGATGCGTAGCAGTTTCTTTCTTATTAACGGATATGCTTCTACACATAGAGATAAATATATTTAATCTCTACTTTTACAGAGCTTTGTATTTGAAGCTCCCTTTTTGTGAGATGTCCATCTACGTATTGGAAATGAATAAAGACTAATTGTACTTTCATCGATATGTTGGAGTTTTTTGTAATCATCTTTTAGCGAACCCAAGAACCACCATCTGATGCGATCTCCACGATATAAACTTTGGTGCATAGCAGCCGTATTTTTCTCAAACTCAAAAAAAAAAAAAAAAAAAAAATGATGAAATGAATAGAAACATGATTTTACTTCTTTCTGCTTGCGAACATTTTTCTCGCCGCTACATGTCTTCGTCAGTGACCTGCGTAAAATGAGGGGCAGTTAATTTGTCGCGCGGAAACGGGAAATTCCCTGCTCTGTTTCTGGAGAGTTCTGAAACCTTTTCGAGTGAGAGAATTCATCTCTTGGATGGACAGATGTTTTACGGTGCGGTGTTCCCCCCTCCTCTCCCCGAATGTCGTTAGTGGCTTCTTCTGTTATTCTTTTTCCTTTGATCACCATTTCGTTTATTCCGTGATTTGGTGAATTCGCGTGTGCTCCCTCCAACTTTTCAAAAAAAAAAAAAAAAAAAAAAAAAAAAAAAAAATCAGTGTTGTGCACAAGTTCTGTGTTCTACTTCAGAAAACGGCGTTGTGTCAATAATATAGTGAAATATGTTTAAAAGTGACATAAGATAACAGCAAAAAAAGGTGAAGTGTTAGTGCGTCAATTTTTAAGGGTGTGACAGCCTACAAAATGTGTGACGGCTAATTTTGTGTGCAAAAAAAAGGAATCCTTGTGAGGTAGCAAATGTCTTCAATTTTTGTGTTCTTCAAGGACTCTACAATTTTTTATGAAATTGGTGATTCGATAACTGGTTTTAAAAAAAAACCTGAAGAAAATTTTTGTCACATAGTGAAAAGTGGCTAAAAAAAGGGCCATCGTCGTACACAAAATTTTCTTTGGCAGTTGATAATAAAAAAACTGCTCATTTTTTTTACACATATAGAGTACGAGAATTGAATATTTGTTTCAATTTTTTTTCTCTTCAGTAATTTACTGAAGTCACATTAAATTCTTGCATTGCATTATATTTAATTCAATTTTCGTATTCACGAAAGAATATTTTACAAAGTAATTTTTTTTTATGTGATTGAAATGATTTATATTATGTTTGCCTTGACTTTTATGCTCTGTATTGATTTACTTTTTAATTAAAAAAAAGAGGGCATTATTTACTGTATAAAGTTAAATCCCTTATTTTTAAATTTGTGATTTTTCACAAACTTTAGGGATATTTTACGGAATTATTATTTTACATTCCTCTATTAAAAAAGAGCTATTTGCTTATGCATTTTTTAAAGTGATTTATTGGCATGATTTATATAATTTTTTCTACTCTTAAAGAAGTTACATTAAGACTTTTATTTTTATTTTTTAGATTAAGTTAAAAGGAGAACATTTTTATTTTCTTTAAATTATCCTATATTATATTTAATTATATTTTATAATGCTATAATTTTAAGTTGCATTTTATTATTTGATATACTTTGGTGTTATGCAGAGATTGTATTATTGTATATGTGGTATTATGCAGAAACTCAGTAATTATCAGTTATCACATTACTTAAATTGATTCTTTGGCGACAATGGCTAAGAACATCCCAATTGGTGTTATTGAATTTGACGGGGACCCCGAATTAGTGCAATTTTTCTTTGATCAGGTCAAGGCTGTTGCCGAAATTAATAAATATAATGAGCAAACAGCTATTTCGTTCCTCATTGGTAAATTACGAGGACCGGCACAGAAATTTTTCGCGCAGAACCCTGATTTCAAAAACGTAAAAGATTTGGAGACTTTACGTAAGGAATTCGCGGCTTTCTTTTCCCCGCCAAGTAAATCTGCAGCCAATCTCGAGTTAAATAACTTATCACTTTTGCCTGCCGAGACTAAAAAAGAATTTAGCTCACCGCTTAAATGTTTTGGCAGCAAAAGTCTATGAGGATATACAGGATCCCAAAGCGCGGGATTCCATGAAATATATGAAATTTCTTGAAGCGATTCCTTCTCAAATTAGAATTAAAATTAAGGAAGAAGGAATTACTGATTATCGTGCCACGGTTGAAAGGGCAAATCAGTTATACAAGATTCTGCATAATGAAAAAGTGTTACATGCTTTACCCTCTATGCCAAAATCAGAATCTAATGTTGAACAACAGTTACGCGAAATTTCTGAAAAGATAAATGCATTAACATTTAAACCTAAGGAATTAAATAGAGATGACATAAATAAAAAAAATGATGAGAAATCTAATCACAACTTAAACAGTTTTCGTTACAAACAAAATTTCAAATATAAAAGACATGAGAGACATTTTTCTCCGCGTAAATTTCATAAAAAAATCTAACAACTTGTTAATTATGCAACCGATCTGGCCATGACGCCAGGCATGTTTCAAATCGAAACGTGCAAATACTCAGAGAAGAGAAAATAATTATAAAACTAACAGTCGTTATAGTCAGGAAAACTAGAACAGAGAAGCAATGTTGCTGATGGTATTGTGTCTCACATTAACAGTGTACATCAGCTAATTTATTTATGGACCCAAACTTACCCAAGATTTCTAAAGAAAGTTTAGTTAACTCTGTTGGTTCTCAAACCAGATAGCATATTACTATTGCTAATTGCATAGCGACACAAACTGAAAACAACAACAAGACACACTTAATTTGTAATGTAAGACACCCCTTCTCTTCCACTTGTTAAAGCTACTGTGGCAAAACAATCTGTCACTTTTCTAGCAGATTCTGGAAGTTCCATATAACTTTTATCAGAAAAATTGTTTAACGATATTAAAACTACACTTAAATACAAACGACTACCCACTGGCATATGCATCAAAACAGTAAATTCAGATGTTGAATTTTCTGCATGCATTAGAGCTACAATAAAATTACAACATAAGTCTTTTTCTCACCATTTTTATATTGTCGATATTCCTAAATCCTCGACTTTTGAAGGTATTCTGTGATATGACTTTATAAACAAATTCAATATCATAATAGACTCAGCTAACAAATGTGTACACATAAA
Source organism: Maratus speciosus (assembly GCA_963932465.1). Lineage (NCBI taxonomy): Eukaryota > Metazoa > Arthropoda > Arachnida > Araneae > Salticidae > Maratus > Maratus speciosus. The sequence goes on from OZ010790.1 coordinate 55,238,983, forward strand.
TAACAACTTAACTATTCCATTAGAGTGTCCAGATACTGAGGCAACTCTCAGTAATTTAACACAATGTAATAATCACTCTGTTAACACAAAAATTCAAGATGTTCTTCTAACACGTAAAGTGACATTAGAACCACATGAAGAAAAATGGATATCTGTGTACACCAATAAAAATGACTACAAGCATTCCGTAAGTTATTTGTTTGAGTACGTCCCACATGAAAAAGATATTGTAGGATTTGACGTCATTATTCAAATAAATAACAAGCCTAAAGCAAAACTAAAACTGCTCAACCGCATGATTTCTTTAATGTTTTGGTTAAAAACAATTCAAATACTACCATTCACCTGCAAAAAAAAAGACAAGAGTTGGTGAATTATCTGAATTTGAAGAAATTTTGGAGTACTCTCCTGAAAATTCAGAAAAGCATCATAACTCAGAACAACAGTTCATTAATCTTCTACATGCATCTAAGGAAACTTTAAAAAAAAAGGAAAGAAGATTTAACACCTAATGATTTTGATTTGAAACATTTAAACTCTAAAGAGGCAAATACTTTAACCAAGTTACTACTCAATTACTCAGCTGCATTTTCAAAATCTTTAAATACCTTAGGCCACACTGACAAAATAATTCCGGACTTTAAATTTGTTAATGAATACCCTATCAAAACCCTTCCATTTCCCCTCCCTCAGTCTCTACAAAAAGATGCTCAAGAGCAATTAAATCAACTATTAGAAGCTGGTATAATTGAGCGTAACTGCTCTGAATGGGCATGTCCTCTGTTACTTGTTAAGAAAAAGCTAGATGCTACTGGGAAACAAAGGTATTGCCTCGCTCTTGATCTTCGCATGATCAATACTACAATACAAGGTTCTTCATACCCTCTGCCTAAAATTCAAACAATTATTTCCAATCTGTCATCTTTTAAATTTTTCACTGCTCTCGATTTTCATCAGGCCTACTATCAAATCGATTTACCGGAAAAATTTCAAAACCAATTAACCTTCACAACCATGTTTGGTTCGTATAAGTACAAGAGACTTGTTTTTGGATTAAAATCCAGTGCTTCTATTTTTCAAGCACTAATGGACTCCTTATTGGATGAGTTACAGTTAGAAGGTGTTTACACCTACCAAGATGATTTCATATTAGGTGCAAATTCATTTCAGGAAATGTATACAAAACTTGACAAAATCCTGAACATCTTAACTAAATACAACTTAACACTTTCACCTAATAAATGTACATTCCAAAAAACCAGTATCGACTATTTGGGCTTTCACATTCAAAATCACTCTGTGTCACCAATTAAATCGAACATTGTGAAAATAACTTCATTCCCCATTCCTACAACAAAAAGGCAATTAAAAAGACTCATTGGTGTAATCACATTTTACAAATCTCTTATTCCATCCTTTTATCGATTGGTACAACCTTTGATAAACTTAACCACACCTAAAGCTAAATTTAAGTGGACAAAGACACACCAGGATATTTTTGAAACTATACAGAAAATCTTCTTTAACTCGCCTATGGTAAGGTTACCAGATTGGGATAAAACTTTCTATCTAAACACAGACGCTTCAAATGTTGCTGTTTCTACCGCCTTGTTGCAAGAACATGACAATCAGTTATTACCTGTTGCTTACTTCTCTAAATCTTTAAAATCTTCAGAAAAGAAATACCCAGCATTAAAACTAGAACTTATGGCAATTTACAAATCAGTTATTGCTTTTAAATATTACCTATACAACAGGGATTTTGTAATTCTTTCTGACAGTAAGCCTTTAAGAAAATACAACAAAACAACAAATCCTGCTGATATAACTACTAGATGGCTTATTGAACTTTCTGAATATTCTTATACTTTTCAACACATTCCTGGTGCAACAAATGTATTGGCTGACTATTTATCTCGCTGAAATTTTGAAACTAATCAGCAAACTTTGCTTACTAATCCTGAAATTCTACATGACATTCAACCATTACCTATTGTGGACTATGATACAACAGAGTCTAACAACTACTCATCAAATATCAACACTCACAATGTAAACTATCTTGTAACTGGTAATAAAAATAAACGTGATCCATTGATATAAATATCTAATGATATTTCTGTATGGGCTTTCTGCATGGAGCAGAAAAACGACCCTAATTTGTCTTCAATTCACAATGAAATTGTATCCAAAGGATCTTCACAAAAGTTCCCTAAATATTTCATTCATCCCGATTCGAAAGTTTTAATGATAAAGAAAGAAGACCTGAACAACAACTCTTTTTCTTATCATATTGTTGTTCCAGATACCCTAAAAAGTAAAGTCCTAACTATTTCACGTCTGTCTCACTTTGGTTTCCATAAGACATATGAGTTTCTTTCTGTTAGATACTTTTGGAAAAACATGTATGTTGACACTTTGAATTTTGTCGCCCCATGCGTCAAATGTTTACAAGCAAAACATCACCGCACTCCTCCAGCACCTTTACAACCCACTTACACGCCCAGATACCCTGGCCACACAATAAGCACAGATTTAGTTGGACCTTTCTCAAATAGAAAACATGTATTAACTGTTACTGATCATTTTTCACGACACGTAGAACTTTATGCACTTAACGATACTTCTGCTTCTAAAATAGTTAAATGTGTTTTCAGTTACATTACTACTTTCGGCAGACCTGCTGTGGTTTTGTCTGACTTAGGACCCCAGTATACTGCCCATGTATATAATATTTTTAATGATACTTACGTATAAAGGTTCTTCACAGTTCTGTTTCACACCCCCAATCGAACAGTCTTTCGGAACGTATAAACACCTCAATTAAATACTCTGTTACTACTCTGTTACAAGAAGGTCACACTTTTGAAAATGCAATTTTTATACGGTTCAAGACATTCTACTACATTATTTCCCCCTAATTTGCTTCATTTTGGTCGTGAACTTTCATTAATCTTTGACACTTTTGATCATGCTTGTAATCAACCTTTTCTAGATAAGCATATTGAAATTTATAAATTACTAGAAGACTTGCACAAAATTCATGAAAAGGCCTATTCTAACATTAAAACTGCTCAAGATAAAAGATATAAATATACGGTCGAAAAGCTAAATTAAGAAACATCTGTTTGAAAGACATTGTATACTTAAAAACAGTTGACAAATTTAAACCTAGATATACAGGACCATACATAGTTACACATAAACATTCACCTGTGTCTTTCTCGATAAAAAGGTTACATGCTGCTGATGATACAGCATTTCGTGTGCACATAGATAGACTACTCCTTGCACCACCTCGTTATGGACATTTGTTTAATCCTTCAAGTCATGTTAATAACAGTAATTTCACTAGTAACTTTCAACCACACACTTATAATTTAAGACAAAGATAATCTTTTATTATTTACAAGACTTATTTTAAATTTATGTATTGTGACACTATGTTGTTAATCCCTGATCAGGATTATACATGTGTTGTTTATAGGTGATCTTTGACAATATTGTGGCTGGTCCATGAGTGTGTTGTTTCGAAGATCATGTGTGAACAATGCTCTGTGTCAATTTGCATTTTTCTCTATATATTTTTTACGCACTTAAGCTAAGCAAAACAAGCTAACTTTAAATGCTTTCACTTTTAATTACAACTTAACAGTAACATGTCTAGCTAGATAATCTTTTATCATTCAAAAAAAAAAGTTTATAATTTTACAGGCCATTTATGTCTTAATTATAAAAAAAACCCCTTCAGTTAAATTCTATACCTGCTTACATGACTTGAACATAACTTTACCAGATTATGACACTCCGTCTCTCACCACTTTAGGATTGTCCTTTTTGAGAAGTTTGATATTTACAAAATATTTTTTTTTGTTTTCCCTTTTTATAATCATTGCCCCCAAGAAGTCGTGAATCGTTCAAAATTGTTGCCCTAAGGTTCACGCAACACTGTGATGAGAGACATCTTTCACGTGAATTGGTTTTCCAATTCAAATGACTTACAAATAATTTATATGGGATACTGAATCGCGCTCCTTTCGCAGATCACTGTGATCTACTGGGGAGCGAGGAGGCTCATGTTGTGCTCAATGTGAGTCGTCCTTTTTATTCCCTCTTCCTTTAGGGCTGAGGTCTTAAACCGAAGCCATAAGACTTGTTGACATTCAAGAATTAGGGGCCACCCATTTTTTATGGGCGTGCTTTAGGAACCTCTTTATTTTGTGGTCCTGTGCCATGTGCACGAATTTTCAATTTTTACATTTATATTCTTCATGTGTACATTTAAGTTTTGTTTACAATTGCTCATACCTTATATATTTTTCAATTTTTATTTTTAGTGTACTTGAATTGTGTTTTTTTAATATTTCTTTTAAATGCTTGCAAATGTGTATTTCATGGCTGATCCCAAATATGACCAAAGTTAAAAAGTGAGTCTTGGTACCAGGAACAAGGACACAAGGACAAAAAAAAATGATTGCTCACTGACTTTAAAGTTGCAATGGATCCAAAGACTTAAGCAACCTAGTTGAATTTATGCTTTACATGCATATAACTTTTAAATACATGTTTTTTTTCTTCAGATTGCAAGCTCAGATATAAGCATTTTCTAATGTGTTTACTTTGTGAAACTGTGGTTGAAGATTTACAATTTGAAGATGAACAATTTGTTTGTTTTTCTATAAAGCTGCAACGTACCGTCACAGCTTTTTCTCGGTTGTCCCGGTGAGATATGTGGAAGATTTATCTGCAACATATCAATTTCACCCCCCGTTTCTCAAAATCTACTTTAAACAAGTAAATTCATTATAGTAATTCTTTTTCCTAAAACAATTCATACTTCTACCTTCATTTAGTTTTTTGTCTTTTCCTTTCACAAGGAACTTTTCTCAACACATATAAAGATTTATGGTTTCAGATATTTTGTTTCATTTATTCAAAATTCTCATTCTCGATTATTTATTTATTTCCCTTCCTAACGGTTCTTATTTAACTCCGTACAGCTGCACTTTATTTCAACCGTTCATTTTTTCTCTAACGTATTTTTATCTGCACTAGAAATAACTCACTCTCATTTCATATTAGAACTTGACGGGTAAAAAAAAAAAAGGAAATAAAGAAAATAATGTATTTATTGGAATTGCAGTTATAAATTATATCTTCAATTATCATTATGCTTTCTACAGTTCACATACATTTATTAAAGATTACTCAATCACATTTAACTGCAATCTGTTTTTTTTTAATATAAACAAATGCCAGACTTTTCGTCGCAATAATTCTTGAAACATGTAGGGTTGCTTCACATCTGTGAGTGCGCCGAAAGGCAGCGTTGCCACGTAAGTTGTCTGCTAGTCCTGTCGCCAATGCTTTGTCTTTGTAATATTGGCGTCAAAATCTTGATTAGTTGGCGATAATACAATATGCCAAGTCATATGAGTTCAGTACGCATTATGAGAGAGTTCGCCCCTGACCGCTCTGCTGAATGGTCCGCAAAAAGGACCGCTGTTGTTTTTTTTCTTTTCCATGGTCTGACGATGCGTAGCAGTTTCTTTCTTATTAACGGATATGCTTCTACACATAGGGATAAATATATTTAATCTCTGCTTTTACAGAGCTTTATATTTGAAGCTCCCTTTTTGTGAGATGTCCTTCTACGTATTGGAAATGAATAAAGACTAATTGTACTTTCATCGATATGTTGGAGTTTTTTTGTAATCATCTTTTAGCGAACCCAAGAACCACCATCTGATGCGATCTCCACGATATGCACCAGTCCCGGCTTTGTACAGAAAAAATAAGCTAGGCCCGGCCGAATCTTCAGAAAAGTGTGGCCCGGGCCCGGCCCGAGTTCCGTGAGTGAAAATCGGGCCGAGCACGAGCCGGCTCGTTCAGATCTCTAGCGCGTATTCAATTGTTAAAAGAATTATGTTTCAAACCGCTACATAAAGAAATATAACAGACAATCACCTTTGAACACTCTAACGATCAATCTTTTTCTATACAACATACAACTATTTAGGTAATAATCTTAACATTCCACATATCTACACGGATAAATGATTAAAATTAAATAAGACTTACCTTTATTTTATGTATCCCATGAAGAATAATTTTAATGATATCCGAATCTGTTAATCGTAAAATGGCGGACGAAAAAGTGATCATTTTCCTTATCTTTTAAGGGTGCCGTCGCCTTGCTGCACTGATTGGTTAATAAGCAATGCACACGTAAGTCACTCTTCTTTCAAGAGTGAGACATCTCACTCCTTTCTAGAGAGTGGAGAATTCCACTCTTTAAGGAGTGTATTTTTATAAAATTCACTCCAAAAAAAGTCAAAATGCCTGCCACTCTTTCAAAAAGTGAACTTTTCACTCCTCCCAATTTTAGAGTGCAAAAATCCTGAGACTGGGCATGTCTGGTGGGGAGTGAAATGTTTTACTTAATGCATTTATCTTTATTTTAATTTTACATGAACGACATCACGTGTAACAACTTTTAGAGTATAAAATAAATTATTAAAATAATCCCTATTATGAAAAATGAAGAAGAAAGTCCGGCTAAGGAAAATAAAAGGTTTGTTAACCTTTTGTAAATTGATCTGAAACATAGGTTTGCGTCAAATATCAACGGTATTTTAAATTAAATGTGGATACTATTAAAAGACTATCCCAAAAAATACTTTACGGCGCCAAATCACGTTTATCCATATAGTCAATTGGAAGTGGACACGATGATGAATTATTAACCGTTAGGTTAAGAAGTCCCCCTATTTTGGGGTGATTTTACTCAGTTAATGCTATCGAGTATATTTAGCAATCAAAAATATTTTTTGGAAACAAAAATTATAAAGGCATTAGATTTCTAAATTAGATGTCTCAGTATCTATTTCCAAAATGTTCTTATCCTTTAGATACAAGTGTTTGTGGTTGGCAGACAAGTAAATTTTGCTGTATAGATATTAGGATAACGTAAAATGCTTGCCCAAACTGTTGCTTATTCTTATAAAACGCAGTGTAAAAATAAATCTGAGATATACGATAATCATTAAGATAATCAATAGAAAATTACAAATGTAAAATAAATTAAACTACGGGGGGTTCAGGGGGGCTCAAATCTACTTTATTATTTAAAAATTATCAGAATAATTAGCTCGTGAGTATTTCAGAATATTATTACATGAGAATATGTGTAGTGTAACTCTTTTAATGTCTGAAACCTGCGAAATATATTTTTTTTTACTTTTATAAATGTTTGTGTAATTTAAAAACTTTAAATTGCGTTTTTGTAGAAAGATTAATATTACGCAAAGTGTGCTAAAAACAATGAGTTGATGCGATGACGTTGAGGCTCTTGATCTGCAGATTTAGTAGTTAAAATATATGTATGTACCTTTAAGGATTGAATTCAGACATTAATTTCTATGCTTTTAAAAATATATGTTGCGGATTGATGGAATATGTAATTTATTCATCGTTGTCACGTCCACCAGTGCTGTCTGTGTGATGGACGGTTACGTTCCCTAACTTGGTTTATTAGTGGAAAATTGTCGGGCTAGGATGTCGACCAGGGCAGCTTACTGATTAAAGCAACAGCGCAGTATTCTGTCATCACAGGTTCAATCCCTGGCACCGGCTAATTTTCCACTGTAGTTGGGTTTATTGTATTTAAACTCTGTAATTACAAATATAGGTGTACCTGTAAGGGTTAAATTCTGCGCCTTTAAAAATATTTTATAATGTTGGTGAAAATCGATAATCGAGATTTTTATTATATTCCTAAATGAATTATTTTAAAATTATTTGCAATAACAGTTTCAATTCTACCTATATCCGATACTATTTTGAAACAATTATAACTTAATTTTAGATCTGATTACAAAGCTTTGAAATAATCATGTTTTTTTTTTTTTTTTTTTTTTTTTTCTTCTAATTTTACAAATTATGTTTCGTAATCTGTTTTGAGATCACATAAAAAAAGCTCAAAAGTTCTTAGATCTTTCAACATTAGTTTTGAAAAGAAAATTAAATCCATTACCTATTTTCAGATATCTATATTTAGAAACTGTATATTTTTAAAGACAAACAGCTAAGGAAGTATTCCAACGATATTCTAACTAAAGTTTCAAGGAAAAATATGCTTAAATCTTATTAATATTGATTGAGCGTATTAGATAAATAAAGTTCATCAACGAAAAGTATTTATTGGAATTTATTTTCTATAATCCTCTTTTCTTTTAAATATTAATTCAAAAAGATTCGCTATATTGTAAGATTCTAAAAGTCTTTTGCAGACATTTCAAAATCTATTTTTCTTAAAATGCATTAAATTTTAAGAGATTAAAGTTTTATATAAAATGTTTAAAAGAAAATGGTCTCGGGGATATTTGGGAAAGTGATTAATTTACAATTATTTTAGAATGCCTGTTATTTAGCATTTGGAACCAATAGTGCGAGATAACATTTTTTCACTATTTTATTAATATTTAAAAATAATTGGATATGTATAATTATATGACTGAATGTTTTTCACAGAAATCTCAGAAATGATCTGACAATATTTTTTTTTTTTTTTTTAAAGTCAGATGTTTTCATATGTAGTTTTTGAAATTACTTATGAAACATACAATAAAAATTTAGCAGTAATAGCACTTAATTATATGTATGCATTTTTGTCTTTAACTATTTGAAGTTAACGTCACTGCTTAAAAAAAAAATCGTTATGCATTTGAGTGTATAGATTTACATTTGTCCATAACGGAAGAATGACCGAAGTTTCACTTGATATAGTTTTCTGGTTTATTTAATAAACAACATATGTTATCTTTTTGGAAGAACTGATATCTCCTTCCATTAACTAACAGAATAAACATATTAGATATATCTACATATTAGAATAAGCATATTAGAATAAAGAGAAAATCAAGATTTCGTAAAATATAAATAGTTAGTCCCTATAAGGTCACCAATTAATTATGTGTGGAGTCCAATGTATGGAGTGTATTTCATATTAAGGGCAGTTGAAAGGTCAAAACCTAAAATATATCGAATTTTAATTTTTTTTTTTTGATATTTTAAATCTACCACTTCTCCTCTTTCTTCTGATATATTACTTTTGTTTCTACGGCAACCAGAAGTTAGAAAATTTTTAGTAATTCTGTTTGTTCTCATACTTCTCGACCACGCCCATTTAACCCTCTCATGCATACGGACCTCATATGAGGTCGTATAATTATTGCATTATTAAGCAAAAAAATTTTTGAGCATTCATTTATGGAGATTTGATTTGTGGACAGGTAATACCTAGCATGTAGTAAAATAATAAAATTATTTTATAATGGTTTCTCCTTTATTACAAAAATAGATTTTTTTTAAATAAAAGAATAATCAATGAAAAATAATTCATACACGAGAGGGTTAAAGAGCTGAGGTCGTAAACACTGAAAGCTATCTATCGCTCTGCTCTTCGTTGTTTAGCCTCAGAATTTATTTTCTCCATGTTTTAAAATGGAAAAAATGATTTACTACAACTAATTCGATTTATTTTAATCGATATACTTTGATTTACTTTGGAATAAACAATGTGAATTTTTGTGTTTGTTTAGTTTGCTAGTTGAAGTTTGCATTGACACATTAGTTTTTTTTTTTTTTTTTTTTTTTTTTTTTTTTTTTTTTTTTTCCAGAAAGTTTTATTATTTTTTTCAGTCTTTTATTATTATTTATTTTATTTAAGACTGAAAAATAATGCCAGAGATCGCAAAGTAAAGATTTTAACCAGGACTGTATTGCCAAAACGCCTTAAAAACTCTTGATCGCGTGACAATGCTAAGAGCAAAATATGACCATTTGCAGCAAACTAAAGAAACAAAAAGTGTTTAAAAGATTGAAAGGAAACACCAAGAGGAATATGAACAAAAAAAATGCAAAAAATAAGTACTAAGGAGCAGGAATGTTTTAAGTAAGACGTTTATTTACTTTAAACTTGATTTTCTCAAAATGTTGTTTTTTTTAAACTTCCATGTACCTTTTTGAAAAAACTATTATACATTATGCTTTGAAATTTTGGTTGAACATTCTATGCCTATCCCTGTTTAATCTGAGGTGAATTGTTTAAACTCATAAAGAGGACTTTTGTATTAACAATAGAAAGACTGAAACTTAGTATATACCTATATTGCCCAAAAGCAGTCAAAATGACTGCATTATGAAAGAATAAATAACGTGTAAAGAAATTTCTTTAAAATTAATTTTTAATATTTTTTTATATTATTTACAGTTATATAACAAGTTATTAGTAAATATTAACAATAAAATAATCTATGCATTATTATTTGTACATTTTATACAAATGAAAGTGAAAATCTTTTATGTGTACATTTTCCACAAACATACTTTTGACATTTTTCACATATATTATTTGTTTTGTTGTTGTGGCAAAGTCGTACTTGACAAATTTTGCATTTGTTAGAATGGGTTGCATTTGATGATGTTGCAGTTGATCTTTGTGGGTCTTCGTGTTCTGATGAATTTTTCAGTCTTGCAGCTCTGTATTCGGTGGAAAGCTCTTCTGCTAATTGAAACAAAAACTCTTTTCGTTGTATTTCTATTCCTGTCGTTTCTTTGTAAAGGATCCAAGCATTTATAGCAGCCAAATCTAAAATACTGAAAAATATTTGGAGGCTCCATCTACGAGATCTAGCTTTTACTGTATATTTTACGGCCATTTGATCCGCCATATCAACTCCAAATTTTGTGCTGTTGCAAAATTGAATATATTCCGGTAACATTTTTTTAATTTCTTTTATCAATTTTCACAAATTTATGCTTAGAACTTAGAATAGCTACCATTTTATTTGGTTTGCTTTTATATATTGTAAGAACACAATTCTCTGATTTATATAGCAGATTGTAAAAACGAGGCATGTTATCCTTCGTTTGTTTGGCTGCTTTGCGTAGTTCTCTTTTGTTTTCCCTAATAGTTCCAACTAGAGTTGTTTGTTTGGCCAATAATTTTGTCGCGAGTGACATGCTAGTGAAAAAGTTATCGGTCGTGATATTTCTTACACAGCTTGTATATGGCTCGATAAATTTCAGAACAACGTGTTCACTGAGAGGCCTTGACGATGGTCGTTGTTCATCTTTTCTCAAATAAAGAAAACCATTCGAAACATATTTACTACTAACATCTGATGCAAGCCAGAATTTGATGCCAAATTTGTTGAGTTTATTAGGCATATACTATGTAAACCTGCATCTGGATTTTCATGGAAATAAATGCTCGTCAACTGTTATATTTTGCCCTGGTTTTGCTCTCAAATCGAAAAGGTCAACTTTCTGACATAAGTTTTAATTTATTTTTGTTCGGAAATGCATGAAACTAGCTGGTATTGTTGTTCAGATACTATGTAATTGAGCTGTTTTTCCATTTTTTGTGCAAACGCAATAGATCTTTCAGAAAACAATGTGAAAGTGGGCGTTTTGAACCAAATTTCCGCTCGAAGGGAGAAAGAGCACTCAAGAGCGGGCGAAAAACGGGTTTGTCACGTTATCGAATTCGCTTATAACTCAATAGGTAATTGATTGATAAAAAAATGGAAACAACAGTTCCATTCCAAATCGCTTTCATGGCCAGGCTTTCCAGTTTTATATCTTTCCGTTAAATAATGACTTCGTAAATATATCAAAACGTTTTTCGCTTGTTGAGCAGAGCAGTTCAGTACAGCCTTAAGTAGTTTATGAGAAAAGGTACATTAATTTAACATAGCAGGCATAGGGAGTCCAATTGCCTTTAAGGCGATTCGAAAAAGTTCGATTTAGAAATCAAATTATCTGGATATTTCGAAGAATTATTTTTTCTATTTATGGCATACTTTATTAACTGACAGTGATAACTGCTGATATCTCTCATGAAAATTCTATTCAAACTGAGTTCTTCGTTAACATCTGAAATGACATGAACTGTCAATTATAACAGATGTATATAATTAAACTTATTCTTATTAAATTTTTGTTTTGTGTGTTAGTCCTTTAATATCTGTAACACAGCATAAGAATCGTAACACAGCCAAGACATGATAATGTATGCCTTCGACTTCATCAGCTTTTCAGCTTATATAGATTACATAGCACTGCCACAGTTGATGACAACTACACTATCATAGTCATGGGAAAATGAATAGAGGCGGATGTATAGTGTCCACTTTCCTTTGGCTCAGCTTTCGAGAACTTTGACATCTATTCTAATAGACGAAATCTAATCTTTATTAGAAATACCACTGATAAATTCAATAAATTGTAAGTTAGAACTCTTGAAAATTGACGAAAAGTGCATGAATGTTTACTCAGTTGAAGTAAATGTGCGATAATGTGATGACCCCAAAACGCGATAATGTTCTTGTACATAAAATCTTAACGCAAGAATTGTATATAAATACTATAGAATGAGACATCCGAAATTAAGGTAGAAATCACGAAACATGTCTCTGCCTTTAAAACTTGTTTTTAATTCCCATTACACTGCACATCATTCATTATCAAGCGCCCCATATTCCCTAAATAATGCGAAAAATCATGAAAATGGTTCATTATTTTTCTTTTTTAACTTTGAATTTCAAATAAAATTACGGGCGTCAAGGCCTCTGACGTATGTTTCATTTACCTGAAATTTAATCTCTGAAATAGGCGACAAGTTTCAAATTAGAATCCTAAAATATTCTACGCCTTAAGATGACTTGTTTTCATCAGAGATCTAGAAGCGACAAAATGAATGTTCTAAATGACTTTATGGAGATTAACTAATCTAAGTTTATATGATATATTCATATATTGTGTTAAAAGGATGTTTAAAGCAGATATTGTATTCAGTTAAGCTGTGCTCAGTTAATAAATTAGAAATTCCAGCATGATCCTCCAATAGTCTTTTCTTAAACCGGTTACATAAATAAGGGTTTTAAATTATCAAAATAGAAAAATACCTGTCTTTAAATTTTTTAATAAAAAAAAATGGCGTAAGAATAGCGGTATATTGCGAGACAGAAAATATAGACACATGATTACAGGATTCGCAACACTTTTATATCGTGAGAATTCCGAAAAATCATGTGTAGATTGAAAACAGTTAAATTATATTCATTTTAATACTATTAATACTGTTATATAATTTTACAAACATTATAACTTTTGTAGCTTAAATGCAGAATTCGATTAATGAATGAGACAGCTGTGAGTCTTTTTTTTTTTTTTTTTTTTTTTTTTTTTTTTTTTTTTTTTTCACGTTTCGGAAATCTCATGTTTTAATTTTGTGCAATACTTTTTATACAGTATAATAAACATTTTCTAGATAAGATAAAAAAGGAAAACAATGTTTAATTAAATCTCTATTTATGTTTCTGCATATGATTTCTAAGGCATAGAAAATCTTTAATATTTTGTGAAAACAAAAGGAGGGAGTGGGTAAACAGAATATCAGACACTGGACCTCCATTTGGTTTAATAAGGGCCCTTAAATAGAATTATTAGAAACATTTTAAATGTTTTTAAGGCTAATATTTTTATCATGTGACAATTTATATAAAACGAACCAACCCAGAAAAGACAGGGAGGGCGGAAGGGAAAAGCCGAGTACATGATAGGATTAATTTTTATCTAACAGTGTAGGCTTAAAAGGGGAAAACAAGTTAGGGCGGCAAAGTTATCGCAAAGACTCATGGCAAATCGAAGGAATTTAACAAAAAAATAAAATGGTATTAATAAACCATCAAGAGAGAAGAAAGTAATTTAGTGCCTCTAAATATGAAAGAATAAAGTAATTCAGTGGGTATTTTATAAGAAATATAGTTGTTAATAGATTGAGGTTTTTAGAATAAGAAATAAAAGAATACCCTAAATTAAAAACATAGGATTAAAATATAAAGGATATTTAAGATATTATTAAAAGACAGGTAAAAAAGGCAGATATTATAAGAATTTGGAATAAATTAACTTTGGTAAAAGGGCAATTTTTTTTTATTATTACTAGGGGGCTCTGCCTCCTACGAGCTACGCTCGTCAACCCTCGTTCAGACACCGCAGACTCTAACAGCACGCTAATTTGATCGGCTTTAAAAAGATTTCGGAAGATTGAATTATAATTTGAATCTGACAATTATAATCTGACGTAATTTTCACCAATCTTTTCTTACTCTTTTTAATATTCACGTGAAAATACTTTTGTTAGAAATGAAATATTATGATCATCTTAAAATATCAAATAAATGTCTCGCGCAATTTTTAAATTTAAACTGTTTTGCAATATTATTTTTTGTTCATTTTACGTAATAAGCGTAATGTGACGTAAATGTCACGTAAATTCTCCTATTTAAGATTTCTAACGCATGTTAATGAATTTATTATTTTACAATATTCTTTCTCTTTTAAAATTCACGTGTAATTATAGTTTTTAGGACGTAATTTTAAATGAGTTCCAGCTTTTTATATTTTCTGTTTATAATAGTCACGTGTAAAATAAATTTTTAATTTGAAGCAAACATTATTGTTTGCACTGTTTATACAATTGGCAACAGCTTAAATTAATATAATTTTCTAAAATATCTAAAAAATATCTCTCTGAATGCTGAAAAATTGAATTTAAAATAGAAATAAAACCTCAAAAAGTGAGTCAAATTAAGAAACTAAATGCAATCTGAACACCGAGAAATTCTGACGCATAAAATAATCTAAAAATGATTAAATTCCTATGTACAGTTTTTGCTCCTATAAAACTTTTTTAATGGAATGATTTTGTCCAACTTTGGCATTAAATATCTCTTAAAATAATTCTTCGATTTGAAAACTGTCTGCATCAGCGTGTTTATCAAACATTTCTCAATAACACTACCGATTTTCATATTTTTGTATGCAACAGTTTTTTTTAATATTAACGAAGAAAGGCCATGCTTAAGCATTCAAATTGGATGTCGATCTTCCAGGAATATCTACGCAGATTTTCATTGGTCCATTTCCAAATCAAAACTTTTTTTTTATATATATAGAAGGATATATCTACCCTGTATATATATAAAATCCTAATGAATCGAATTGAAACGAATTTATGCAACGATTCTATGAAACGACTGATTAAACAACTGATTACGTTTCACGGCGATTTCTCCTAAAATATGGAATACTTTGCGATGAAATTAACACCCAAAATCCGTATTGATCCTCAGATCTCAAAACTGGTATTAGAATTTTAAAATTAGAATTAGTTTTCCAAATATTAATTTTTTACTAATTTTAAATACTTTTTTTCTAATGATGGTAACTCATATTTTTATCATAACAGATATTTTTTTTTCATATTTTACAAAAAGTTATTTTAAATTAATTTGGCGACGAGTTTGGCCTCCCCTAAATGTATGCTAAGAAATGCATCATGTTACTTTTATTCAGAATTCAATTTGTATTTCATTATCATTTTATTTAATACAAAACATTCATTTAAAATTGAAACCTTTAAAATAAATCGCTTCTACTTCATTCTTTTTTTTAAACAAAACGAAAAGAAAAATATTAGACACAGATGTCATATACGAAACGGGGTACCTAATTGGCGCCAAAATGGCGTTATTTTGCCTGACTTGGTAACCCGGCTATTGTTGCTTATTTATTAATAAATGTTTGTTTGAATTTATTTTCTTTTTATTGACAAAAAATGTTATAAATTGTTTTGTTCTATAGTTATTAATTATTATTTTTTTATTTATACTAGGGGGCTCTGGCCTCTACGAGATACGCTCGTCAACCCCCGTTCAGACACCGCAGACTCTAAAAGTACGCTAATTTGATCGGCTTTAAAAAGATTTCGGAAGATTGAATTATAATTAAAAAAATAATGGCGATCTCCCTATAAACGGATTTCTATTCATTTCTCTTTGAGTGGGGAATTTTAAGGCCAAATCTGCTGCGGTACTACTTGATTAACCCGTAGACCAATTTCGCCAAATTATATATATCGCCAAAGCACTCGCCAAATTATACAAATTGACATCATTTTTATTTTAAATAACGAAAGAACAAATAAATTAGTGCAACATTAATAAAAATACAAATAAAACGTCGAAATAAAATTAACTTGAGGACGTAGACAAGTGTAACTTGCTTAAAGTCGAGTTAATGTGACATATACGATCAACCATTATTGACATTTAA
Source organism: Maratus speciosus (assembly GCA_963932465.1). NCBI lineage: Eukaryota > Metazoa > Arthropoda > Arachnida > Araneae > Salticidae > Maratus > Maratus speciosus. The sequence goes on from OZ010790.1 coordinate 55,255,168, forward strand.
TCTTATAGTTTGGCGAATGATAGATTTTTGGTCGACGGGATAACTAAGTAGTACCAAAAATACATATGTCAATCGCTGTTTTCGTCTTTGATTAAGTAAAATAAGATAAACATTTCAAAATAAGCTAATATAAAAGGAATTAAGTAAACAGAATCTTTGTCTCCCGGTATTTTTTAACAAAGCGAAAAGAAAGTTCTTTTAAATAAGACATTTTAAATTAATCGTTTTAAATCTGTCGTAATTTTGACCAAACTATTCTTTCTCTTTTTAATATTAACGTGAAAATACTTGTGTTAGAAATGAAATATTATTTGCGCTTTCCTAACAAAAATAGTTGAAAAGTATCCCCTCAAAATATCAAATAAATGTCTAGCGCAATTTCGAAATTTAAACCGTTTTGCAATATTATTTGGTGTCCATTTTATGTAATAACTGTAATGTAACGTAAATATGACATAATTCCTCCTATTTAAGATTTCTAACGTATGTTAATAAATTTATTATTTTACAAATTCCTTTCTCTCTTAAAATTCACGTGTAATTATAGTTCTTATGACGTAATTTTTAATAAGTTCCTGCTTTTTGTACATAATTATTTAATTCTAATTCCAAATGTTTTTTTTTTTCTGTTTATAATAGTCACGTGTAAATAAATTTTTAATTTATTACACGTATAAATATATATATTTTTTTTGAAGCAAACATTATTGTTTCCGCTGTCTATACAGTTGGCAACAGTTTAAATTAATATCACTTTCTAAAATCTGTAAAAAATATCTCTAGAAATCCTGAAAATTTGAATTTAAAATAGAAATAAAACCTCAAAAATTTAGCCAAATTAAAAAAAAGAAAACAGTCTGCACACCGGAAACTTTAAACGTATAAAATGATCTAAAAATGATTAAATTCCTATGTACAGTTTTTGCTCCTATAAAACTTTTTTAATGGAACGATTTTGTCCAACTTAAGCATTAAATATCTCTTAAAATAATTCTTCGATTTGAAAACTGTCTGCATCAGCGTGTTTATCAAACATTTTTGTATAATACTACCGATTTTCATATTTTTGTATGCATTATTTTTCTTAATATTAACGAAGAAAGACCTCCGGTCACAAAAAATTCAAAACCGCCGCCGGCGGCGGCGGCGGTGACAGCGGTAGTTACTTTTTTTAGAATAGAGAGATTGTTATTTCATTTTAAAAATAACAGAAAATAATTTAAAAATACATGTGTAACTGGTATTTGAAAACGAGGTTTTCGCCAAATTGTCGTAAAAAAAAAATCACGCCAAACCCGGTGCGTATGTGACAATGCAACAAATCATGACATTTAATTTCCACTTCAAAGCAAAGTTTTAATGTTATTACTTCTCCCGTCGACCAATTTCGCCAAATTATACAAATTGACATTTTTTTTTTTTTAAATAACAAAAGAACAAATAAATTAGTATAACATTAATAAAAATACAAATAAAACGTCGAAATAAAAATCACCTGATAGCGTGAACATGCGTAACTTCCTTAAAGTCAGGTGAATGTGACATTTACGATCAACCATTATTGGCATTTAATCTTATAGTTTGTCGACAGATTTTTGGTCGATGGGATAACCGAGTAGCACCGTTTTAATTTAAGACTCGAAAAAAAAAAATGCTAATTGGCGAGTTAAAAAAAAAGCTATTGGCGAGATTTTCACCCGGCTAACATAAAAGAAACAGGAATTCTTTGTGATCATGGCAACTTTTATGTAGTTTTTTTCAAAAAAATAATTTTGATTCTTTAATCAAAATGGAAACCTTTCTTATGAAAAGTGAAGGAATCAGCCCGTTGTTTATGGCAGTTACATGACTTGGACTATTATAATATAAACGAAATAATGGAGATAGAATAATATTCGGCGACTTATCACACCTGTGGCTGGCTAACATTAAAGTACCAAAATGGCCGCCTGGAATATAAAAAGCGAAGGGACCCGCCTGGAGCTGTTGATGATAGTCACATGATTTAGGCTATTATTATAGAGATGGTTTTCGATTTTGAAAAACAGCGCAAAGAAAAATATTTCCTAACGATTAAAAATTTATTTTCACGTGACTATTAAAAACAGAAAAAAAACCCCTTTAAAATTACTATTAAATAAGTACGTGTTAAAGGCAGGAAAATATTGAAAATTATGTCCTGAAAATTGTATTTACACGTGAATATTAAAAGGGAAAGGAAACTTTAAAATAATAAATAAATTAATATGCGTTTAACCCTTTCACGGTCAAGGCACTTCTATTCGTAAAATCTTGAAATCAGTGAATGGCACTAGAATTTACAAACAAATTTCGAAATACAAAAATGCTTTTGTTCACTTACTTAATAAAAGGGAAATTTTCATCCCAATATTCTGATGCTAATGTGGCATTTAAGAATTAAAATTAAGTGGTTCAAAGAATGAACCACCGCCCTTGAAGGGGTTAAAGCAGCAAATTTTAGTAATTGTATTATGTCAATCGTTTTATAACGCTGTTAAAATTACCGATAGACAAAGACTCTGTTTACTTAATTCATTTTATGTTAGCTTCTTTTCAAATGTTTAACTGAATAACCGAACTTTAACCAAACATGAAAACAACCATTGGATGTCTTAACATCAACTGATTCTACATTAAAATTTTGCAATCAGAGGGAATTGAATGGAAACCCGTTTACAGGGAGATCGCTGCTGTTTTTTTTTTCAGTATAATTCAATCTTCTCTTTTTAAAACCGATCAGGTTAGCGTGCTTTTAGATTCTACAGTGTCTGAACGGGGGTTGGCGAGCGTAGCTTGCAGGGGCAGAGCCCCCTAGTATATCTATATTCTTATTTTCAAAATATGCAGTTTCTGTGGCTTTGAACTAAATGAATGTGTTACAGCATTCTTCTTAGTTATAGGTAAAGAAGTTTGTATAAAATCTTTATTGTTAGAAAAATCCTTTGTCAGGATAAAGATTATCTATGTACAAGGAAATCATTTAATGATTATTTTTACATAAAATATAGGTTACCTTAATAATATTTTCGCATAATAAAAATGTGTATTTTTTAAAAGCATTATAATATTGGAGTACTTGAATTATTTCACTGTCTTTTAATATGTATTCCATTAAATAAAACATTATCTTCATAGTTCACAATGTATAATTTTCAAGTAACATCTTCTTTCGCAAACAATTAATATCGCAAACAAAAAAATGAATTAAAAGTTATTTTCTGCTGTTTTAGGGACTTCACTGAAAAAAAAAAATATAAATAAAAAAAAAATAAATCTGTAAATTTACTAAAAAGTATCTAGTAAACTGGGATGCCTAGAGTTTTTTACGTAACGGTAACAAGAAAAAAATCATGAAACACATACATGTTGCACTGTGCAGATGTACTGTGCATCAGAAAATCTCTACCGTTACTAAGAAGTTTTTAAGAAACTGGGATGATTAGAACTTTTACATGTAACTGCAACTCGGGTTACTGATAAAAGTTTTGTAAAATGACTGTAATTTTAGTAGATTATTTTGTAAAGCTACAGATTTCTCTAACTTTACATCTCTAGATATACATCTTTTTATTTTTTACAGTGCAGAAATATTTGGTGAAAATATGCTTAACTTTGGTCGTTGATTAAGAAAAGTTTTTTTTTTTTTTTTTTTTTTTTTTTTTTTTTTTTTTACGTGTTTGAAAAAATATATGTAAAACTGTAAAAATCAATGACAAAAGTTTTAAAATTGTACGAGAAAATGACTTTTTAAAAACTACTTTTAACACATTTTTGATGTGCATCTTCCATTTTTTTATTTCTCTATTTCTTCTTTAAACTGCTTATTACGATTATAACTAAAACAATAAATAAATAAATAAATAAACAAAAAAAAATCAAGAACAACAAAATTTTAAAAATCCGTAAACATTTATCATGCTATTTGACTTAAAAAAAAAAAAATTGCGTGTATTTCGAAGACAGTCTATGAAGCATTTAATGTCCTTTAAAAAATTAAACATGGAAATCCATTAACTTGTCCAAAAGTTAGTATATGAAAACCTAAACATTCAAACGTTATCTAAACAAAAATAATAAAAAAATACATTTTTTATCATTTCAAGCTTTAAATATTTCCACTTAAAAATTTCATAAAAAATTGTGTAGAAAAAATGAAGCTATATCTAAGAATAATTAAAATTGGCCAGATGATTAAAAACTTATTTTTGTTTTCATAAAACCATTCATTGAAAAATAACTCATATCTTGCAATTTTTACTAAATTTCCAAATGAAATTAGACAAATATAGGGTGCCCATATAAAATTGTCCTCGTTTCAATAGTATAATATAATAGTTTAATTTATACAATAGGGAAGTTGCAATGAGCTGTTGACCTTTTTATCAGTCAATCACAACTCTCATGTTGACTTACAATCGCGCCCACAATCCTCTAAGCTACCATTCACAACTGCGCTTCAATTGATATTTTACCAACAATGGTCGATTTACGACGTCATTTGAACTGCCCGAGAGCCTCTTCAATGCTCTGTCTCAATTCTGGCATATATTTGGTAGCGGTGGAACGTAGACACGATCTTTTACAAAGTCCCAAAGGAAAATCCCATTGCATTCACTCTTAACAAATTGAAGGCCATTTTGCTTATGTGGCACTGCAAGAGAGAAAATAACGAAGAATTATCAGTTTATGCGCTTATCTAAATCTGTTTGAGCTACTCTTTATATGTGACATTGAACCAACACTCTACAACAATAAAATTTATATATGTGACATTCTATTATTGACAACCCTGTATACGAAAAGCTTTTTTAAATCAACCATGCATGTTTTTCGAATAGAATATATTATAAATAATTATGAAATGTAAAAAAAAAAGATAACATTAAATAACTGGATTTTTAACTATTTAAAGGTCGATTGAGTATATTCTTTTAACAGCGTAAGTCACGAAAGGAAAGCGTTGCGCTTTACACAAATCAGAAAATTTAGTAAAAAATAAATAAATGGAACGAGATATTTTCTTTAAATGTATAACAACACCGCACAGGAGACATTCAAAGATTATAAGTGTAACAGGATATCTGGATTGGATGCATATTGACTAAAGAAGTACTAGAAGATAGGATAGAAGAACTAAAGTAAAATTATTCTAGTAAAATACATTGATGAGACAAAATTAAAAACCTATGTCTGATGATAACGCATTCTTTATTATTACTAATATGATTCTTAAAGTTATCCTCATTGCATGTTTAACCATGCTATTTAAAAGAAAAGATACTATAAATTAAATTATTAAAAAAAAAAAAATCTGAAATTAAATAATAATTTACCTTATTTAACCATCATTTGTTTTGCGATAAATTAAAGTCTGTGCCACCAAAAAAAAAAAAAAAAAAAAAAAAAAAAAAAAAAAAAAAAGTTTTTTACGCTACTGAATAAACAAAGCAAAAAATTCCCTTAGTACTTGGAAGATAAAGGAATAAACAAAAGTATTCCTTTACACAAAACACAGACTTTTGTTCCTAGGTTTTAAAAAGATATAAAAAAAAGATACTTTTATGATTATCAACAGTTTTTAGTTTTTAAGCTTCTAAACAATGAAGTCATCTAATTAGATTTAATTGTCTTTTACGAATTTTCTTTTAGTTTCTGTAATGATTTGCAAATTAAAAGAAGCGAAACCTCTTTTTTTTTTTTTTTTTTACTTCAAACTGTAATTTAGGTTGCTGTAAAAAAAATTGCAAAGAATTTTTTTTTTTTTTTTTTTATTTTACATTTCAGAATTTTTTTTTTTAACATATATTTTTAAAGTTTAAAAGATTTTAATCAAACATCACTTATGGATAGTTAGTTTATGAATTAAAAAAATATATATATACACATCTTTTTAATAAAAAAAAAAAGCGCCACAATTCAATTTTAGAAAAAAACGTTCCAAAAAGTAAAATACCTTGTTATAATAAACGAGTTTCATTTATTTTTTAGACATGATTCATTATTTTATAACATCAAATAATAGCCTACTAAGTTTTTTTTAAAGGTAACTTTAATGTTAGTAAAATTTTACTATAAACATGAGGCGAGTTCTATTTGACCTCCACCGTAGTGGAGATTGCTTTGGGACCTATAGCAATAGTGGCTGTCGCCTCGAATGATCCTTATACACAGAAATAGCTACAAAAACAAGATATATCAATTTTATTTCCTTTACGTATATATATAACTCTTTATAAGCACAATCACATCCATGCTTTACACAGGATTCGAAGCAGTACGCTCAGCGTGGCAGGGCTCCGGTTACTGACCCCCCCCCCCCCCCCCCAAAGAGCAACCGCAATTTCTTTTTTTTTCTTTTTTACAAAACAAATTTGCAGTTAGTTCGAACATCCGGTTAATTGGAAATTGAAATTCATATTTTTGTGTTGTAACCCAATTAAGAATTCATCTATCATTCATCTTTTATTTGCTCTAATGCAAAAAAGCAGTTATTTGGAATACATTATTTGTAATAGCTTATGTAAATGAAAACACTGTTTCAAGCCACCAAAACAAGTTTTAAACTTAATTTGTATAAGCATTTGATCCAACATCTTTGGTATCTTCCTTTTGTAATGTCAATAACTATGGGATTGTTTCTTTTTATCACACTAGGGGGCTTTGCCCCCTACGAGCTACGCTCGCCAACCCCCGTTCAGGCACAGCAAAATCCAAAAAGCACGCTAATGGCACGTATTTGATCGGCTTTAAAAATATTGAATTAAAATTTAAAAAAAAAAAAAAACAGTAGCGATCTCTCTGTAAACGGGTTTCCATTCGTTTTTCTTGGATTGGGGATTTTTAAGACCAAATCTGTTGCTGTTAAGAGATACAATGGCTGTTTTGGTATTTAATTAAACACATTAGTTATTTGAAAATAAGCTAATGTAAAATGAATTAAGTAAACAGTGTCATTGTCTCCCGGTATTTTTTAGCAGCGCTATAAGATAGTTCTTTTAAATAATTCATTTTAAATGTATCGTTTCAAATCTGACGTAATTTACACCAAACTTTTATTTCTCTTATTAATATTCACGTAAAAATACTTTTGTTGTTTGAAGGAACTATTATTTGCGCTGTCTTCGAATTCACGATAATAGTTGCAAAGATTATCTTACAATATCTCGCGCAAATATATTTTTCAATTTAAATTGTTTTACCATATTTTTGGGGCATTTTAAATATGACGTAAAATTCAAGTGTAAATATGGTTCTTATGACGTAATTTTCCTGCTTTTAACATGTAACCATTTAATTCTAATTTTAAAGTTTTTTTTTCTGTTTGTAATAGTCACGTGTAAATAAATTTTTAATTTGAAGAAATATTTGATATGATAATTTGTTTTGCTGTTTATACAATTGGCAACAGTTTAAATTAATGACATTTTATAAAATTTGTAAAAAACATCTCTCGAAATGCTGAAAATTTGAATTAAAAATAGAAATAAAACCTCAAAAAATGCGTAAAATAAGAAAAATAAATGCAATCTGCGCATTGGGAACTTATAACGTATAAAATGATCTAAAAATGATTAAATTCTCATGCATAGTTTTTGCTCAAATAAAACTTTTTTAATGGAACGACTTTGTCCAACTTTGGCATTAAATATCTCTTAAAATAATTCTTCGATTTGAAAACTGTCTGCATCAGCGTGTTTATCAAACATTTTTCTATAATACCACCGATTTTCATATTTTTGTATGCAACAGTTTTCTTAATATTAACGATGAAAGGCCATGCTTAAACATTCAAATTGGATGCGGATCAACCCGGAATATCTACGCAGATGTTCATTGGTCCATTTCCAAATCAAAACTTTTTTTTTATATATAGAAGGAAAAGCAATTTTTTATAGGCCTTTCCTGAGTTAAAAATAAATGTAACTTAATTCAATGATTTTACTTTTTTTTTGTTTGAAAAATAAATAACCAATTACAGAATACTGATCATGTAAACTACAACCAAACATCTTAAATATATTTAAAATTTAAACGTATTTGCGGCTCAAACATAGTAATAGTTAAGTATATATAGAAGAATAATATGAACTTTTCCAGCCTTCGTTCTCCTTCACGGGAATAGGAAGGAAAATTTGACTTAAGTTTTCGTTAGTTAAAACATATCATTGTTAATTTGAAAAAACAATTATTTAGCAGTTGAGAATCTTCAGTACAGTTATATCAAAGTCATTTCAGCTAATGTCAATCTCGTAAATGTTGGCGTATAAGTTTTAACCTTGTATCTTCAATAATATCATCCAGCGCAAGCACATTGCATATGAAGCCATTAATTGCGGGTTCCAGATATGTCTAGTATTCAGTTCTCGTACCCATAATCGCTTCCATGTGATTGTCAAAATCTACAGCGCCGAATATTACCCTGACTACCATTTCGCCTATTAGTAAACATTCATCATATTTTTACCACATTGAAATTTTTTATCTCCATATAACTTTTCGTGGGAGGTAATTCCTCACTTCTTGATCTTTGCTGATCATCCTTATCTTTTCAGATATCCCTTCTGCGTTTATCCTAGATTTTCTTACTTCGATATTGACGAATTCTTCTTGCTGTAAGTCGACTTTTTCTGTCAATGCATTTTTTTCCAGTTTTTCATTACTCGCAATTATAATTTCCATTGGATATTTTGTACGCTTTTTGTTCTGAACAACAGAATTACAACTTTTCTGATTAGCTACCTCATTAGATTTTTTTACCCCAGTTTGTGTTAATCCTTTAATTACCTCATTAAACGTAAAAAGTGTATGAATGTCATGTTTTATTCTTTTTGCATCAGAAACAGCATGTTGCTAGTATTCTAGTGAGTGGCTGTGGTCACTTCGTTTCGTCAATTACGTAGGCATATATTCTGCTATTTGAACCTCAAAAGTCAGATATAACAATTCGAAATCTCTGTAGCTAAAACTGTAAAAATAGGAGTAATTTTATCATCAGAAATGCAAAATTTTAATTATATGAACTTTTTTCCAATCAATTCATTTAACAAATCTTTAGAGATAATATTAAACAAGTATTGTGAATCTATCCCACATTGAATATTGCAACTTATCTTCATTGTGTATGCAGAGAAGAAAACAAATAACACAAGTGAAAACTTCTTCTGTCAGTTTTTGTCATAACAAATATTTCACACAAACATCTGATACTCATTCCTCCTCTGCTATCTCTCCGTTTACTGGCACATATGTTTCATAGGTCATCAGTTAAAGGGTCTGTGACAACTCTTCTCACTTACATTCTATTTTCACTGATCCTACACCATACCTATGTATTTAGAAAAAACAGTTTTTTAACAGAAAATAACACCTTTTCTCAATTCATTATTGAACTCTTATTTTTTCCTAGATAATTCCATTCTCTCCAGTCATTTATCATGATAATTAACTAAATTTTGGATACATCCCTGAAAAAAAGAGTTGTTAGGTGAATTCATTTCCTGTTAGGCGGATTATCAAAAGAATCGGCTAAAAAATTGTTATCAAATATTTTAAATGGAGTTTTAATTTATATCCTTGAAGTGTTATAAAAATGTTTAAAACTGAGTGACAACGGAACTTCTTGTTGTTCCCTCAACAAAGTTATCTTTTACTTTACAGCAATATGAAAAGTTGATTTGCCGTTTCTTGTGACTTAAGTAACTTACATATCCTGGTATTTTGATAGTGGATGTTTCGCTTAACAGTGACAAATGGTGCTGTTTTTTGCCACTCCATTGGTTTTGTTATGATTCAGTGACGCGATATACCCACGATTGACTTGTTGTGCATATTTGAACAGTCATCAAATTCCTTGTTATAAAGGTAAAAATATATGAAAACACACATAAATTTTTACTTTCTTCTATTGTACTGTAATCGAAATTTTTTTTCGACTTCCGGTTTTCGATGGATTTACACGTTTTAGGGGTCAGAGATCCCCAAAAATATGTTTATAGAAAATGTCTGTCTGTCCGTGTGTCTGTTTGTCGCCATTGTACCATCGAAAAGTGTATGAAGTTATGCACAGAATTGAACGAATTGTTTTTAAGTTTGTGGCTATGGCAAGCAGGTCCTCTATTAGTTTGCAAAAATATGCCGGTAGGGGGCGCTGTAACAACGATTTTTGTGGCATTTTTAATATTGTACCACGAAAAAGTGTATGAAGTTATGCATAGAATTGAACCAAATTTTTTATAAGATTTTGGCTATGACATGCAAGTTCTCCCTTAATTTGGAATGTCTCTGCCGGTAGGAGGCGCTGTAATAGCGATCTTTGTGCGTTTCTGTGGCATTTTTGAAGATTGTACTATCGAAAAGTGATTGAAGTTACGCATAGAATTGAACCAAATTTTTTGCGTATGTTTTTGACCATAGCAAGAAAGTCCTCTCCGAATTTGGAAATTTTCCGCCGAAAGGGGGTACTATGATAGAAATTTCTGTGTAATTTTCTTTCGAAGTTGATATAGTATTGAACTAATAAAAAAAGTAATATTGGCATTTCTAACAACATTTTGAAATATTAAAATATATGCGATAGAAGAAAGTTTTAGGATTGGCACATCCAACTTGTTATATTTGTATCCCTCGCTCAATAGTTAGGAGTCGACAGCATTTAAATTTCTTTAACTGCAACATTTCAGACACAGTATTAAATAATAATAACTTTAAATTTAGTGGAAAATTCCAGCGATAACTTAAAAAAAAAATAAACGAATTCCTATCTGTATTATACGCTGCTAATTCCAATCATCTGCTAATTCCAATAGTCAGTGATTACAGGTGGACGATACGAAAAACAATTTCACCAATTTTTACACTTTACTAAGTAAGTAAGTAAGCACCCACCCTGGGAACCCGCTTTTGGCTTATGGTTGGGTGTAACCCCCAAGCCCAGGGTAGGGAAAAGTTTTACTACCTGCGGAACCCTTTGGAAACAAATAAGTTTTAAGATTAATTATAACTATTCTAAACATTGTTATGTACAAACAAGGGTTTATAGATTACCCACAACTTTTTAAAGTTAAGTGCTCATATAAGTTCATACACCATGTAGTTATAACTAGTCCCATCAAAACCAGCCACCACCAGCAAGGACACTAGTGCCTGGGCTGGAAATGTCATTCCTGTATTTAATCTGATTCATAAAGGTGGGGCATTGTGTTGAGTTTGCTGTGTGTTTATAATAATTTGGTAAGTTTATACAATTTGCACAGTTTCTGAGATCCTGGTTGTTTATATTCGTGCAACTAGTGGTCTGATGACCCATCGCACAGAATGCGCATATTGAATTTCTCCTGCAGTTACTTTCGGAGTGTCCGTACAATTGACAGTTCGCACACCTGATGATTGGCCTGTAAGGATGAATCCTGCAGTTTCGTAATCCCACATTTATAAGTTCCATGCTCAAAAGTATGTCTGAAGTTGTCTTGTCTACCTCGAGGAGCAGTTGATAATATCTTGACGAAGTTTTTTGTATTACTTCTTGAATCTGGATGTATGAACTTTTCTTTATGTTTGGATGTTGCTTTATTTGATTTATAAGATATTCTCCCTGTGTATCTTTTGGAATACCTACAATGATAATTCTTTTAGTGTTATGTTTTCTGTATTGTATTTCCGTGATACTTTTTATATCTTCTATTTTTTCTATATGTTGATATATTTCTAGTAACTGCGATTCTTGTTGGGTTTTTATAATTATAGCTTTTCTGTTTTTAGATGTTCTGCTGTATAATAATGGCAAATGTTCTACTTGCAATAATTTTGCAGTAATTATTTCTCGGATTTCTAATATTTTTGATCCTTCAAGACCCTTTATGAGAATTGCTGCTTCTGTATAATTATCCTGTTCCCTTATGGAATAATCTGTTGTTATTTCTTCTCTATAGCTATTGGTTATTTTTAATGTTGTTTCTTTTGTTAGGCTTATACTATGCTGCTCCTCCTGGGAGTAATATTCACTTTTTGTATCCTGTATTTCCCCGAGTTCCGAGGTTACATCATTCTTGTCTTCTCGCAGATGTGTCTCATTACTAACTTGCTCGTTTATTTTGTCTTCTTTTGAGTTTTTGGTTGTTTGAGTATATTTTTCTTTAATTTTTGGATGGTTTGTTATTGTTTCTTTATTATGAAGCTTATTCTTATTAGTCTTTTTTTTTGTAGTTGTTGTAATTCTTTGTGTAGATTGTCAATTTTTGTAGATTTATTTGTTATTTCATTCTGTTTTTCTGTTAATTTTTCTTCTAATTTAATTAGTTTTTCTAGTATTATAGAGTTAGTTTCTTTTTCTTTTTCATATCTATTTTGCAGTACATTCATTTTTTCTTCCAATTCTTGTTGTTTAATATTTTCTTCATTAAGTATTTCTTCTTTTTCAGTTAACATGTCCTTGTAAGCATTTATTTCATTTTGCTTTTCCCTTATTATTTTTTCTAGTAATATTTTCTCATTATTTGCATAGGTTATTTTATCTTCCAAGTTAACCGACTGATTATTTTTACCATTTATTATGCACATCCGCTCGTCAAAATCACTTTTCTCTTCTTCTTCTGGGAATTTGTTTTCTTTATCTACGGTCTCGCAGTCAGTATCCCCTTCACTCGAGGAAAGATATCTTTCATCTGTATTAGGTTCTTCATCTGACCCTTCAACTTTTTCTTCGTCAGACTCCGATGAGCTGTAATGCCCGTATTGCTGAAAGTCTCTCTCAAATTCATCCTCACTAAGACTGTCATCTTGTTTAAGACGGATAAAGTTGCCTCTTTCTATTCTTTCTTTTATTTCATGATATGCAGCAATCAAATTTAAATGGTCGTTAATTGCGAAATTTGAGTCATCGTTTATGTCTACGGAGTTAAATTTATCTTGTAGTCTAGATGCTCAGTGATTTGTAATATTGTTGTGTAATTTGTACACTTTTTCGTTCTGGGCTGTATAATATGGACTTTCATTGTACTTTCTCGTTTCCATTGCAATTCCATGCTCTAATTGTAGTTGGAAGAATTTTACTGTTTTGTGCCATTTTTTGTTTTTCTTTTTATAGTGATATAATCTCTGCAAGACTCTATGAATTAGTATATTATTATCGTGCATCTGGAGTTCATGATATGGACTTTCTTCATAGTTTTCATTTTCCACCGCCTTGATGTGCGCCAACTGTCTGAGTAATTCATCCCTGTATAGATTATAACAAAGTGTTCGATTCTTTTTATGAAGTATTATAAGTTTCTTGATACTCTCGTATGTAAAGAAGGCATTTATATTTTCACTTATTCCACAGATACTTGATATGGTTGTTAAATTCATGTCACATCCTTCTGGCGATTGGGACGGTGTTGCCATCGTTGTAGTTAATACAGTGCAGATCTCCCTGTAAACGGGTTTCCATTCAATTCCCTTTGATTGCAAAAATTTAACGGAGAATCAGTTGCTGTTAAGAGATCCAATGGTTGTTTTCGTTTTTGATTAAAGAGGATCAGTTAAACGTTTGAACAGAAGCTAAAATAAAATGAATTAAGTGTACAGAGTCTTTGTCTCCCGGTATTTTAAAACAATTTCTATAACAATAGCCTAAGTCATTTGACTATCATCAACAGTTCCGGGCGAACCACTTTGCTTTTTATACTCTACGTGCCATTTTGATACATTAATGTTATCCAGGCACAGGTGATAAGTCGCCCAAATATTATTCTATCCCCATCATTTCATCTGTATTTTAATAGTTCAAGTCATCAAATACCATAAACAAATACGATCTGATCCCTTCGCCTTTCATATGAAGGTTTGGAACAACTGTCATATTGGCGCGATTTTTTTCCAACGCCAATTTGGGGAACGCATTAACAGCATAAACAACAATATCCGGCTAACCATATCAAGCAAAATAAAGATATTTTGGCGCCAGTTAAGTACCCGTTGCGTATATGACATTGGCGTCAGAAAAAAAATAGCGTCAATATGGGGCCGTATGTGACATCTGTGCAGAAAGAAAAAAAAGCCGGTTGCAAATCTTGCCAATATCTTTTTTTCATTTCGCCAGTTAGCATTTTTTTTATTGTTCGAGTGGTAAATTAAAACATTGATTTGAAGTTGAAATTAAATGTCATGGTTTGTTACATAATTTAATATTTCGCCAGATGTCATATACGCACCGCATGTTTGGCATGATTTTTTTTTTTTAACGAAAATTTGACGAAAACCTCGTTTTCGAATACCAGTTACATATGTATTTTTGGTTCTACTTAGTTATCCCGTCAACAAAAAATCTATCACCAAACTATAAGATTAAATGACAATAACGGTTGATGGTAAATGTCACATTCACTTGACTTTTAGCACGTTACACGTCTTTACGTCGTCAAGTGATTTTTATTTCGACGTTTTATTTTTATATTTATTAATGTTATACTAATTTATTTGTTCTTTCGTTATTTAAAATAAAAATTTTGTCAATCTGTACAATTTGGCGAGTGGTTTGGCGATTTATGTAATTTGCGAAATTGGGTGACGGAATAACTACTACATTTTACCGTATGTTTTAATTATTTTCCACTATTTACAAAAGGAAATAGCAAAAAAAAATAATTAATTACTATAGAACAAAATAATTTATATAAATTTAAAAAAGAAATAAAAGTAAATATACATTTATTATTAAATAAACAACAATAGCTGGGTTACCATGTCTATCAAAATAATACCATTTGTGCGCATTTAGGTACCCCGGTGCGTATATGACATCTGTGCCTAATATTTTTCTTTTCGGTTTTTTTTTAAAGAAGTGAAAGCCATCAATTTAAATGTTTCATTTTTAAATGAAAGATTTATATTTAATAAAATGATAACGAAATACAAAAAAAAACATTGTTCTTAGCATAGATTTAAAGGAGGAAAAACTGTGGCCAAATTAATTTAAAATAGTAACCTTTTCTGAATTACGAAAAAAAAATTTCTGTTATGATTAAAATTTGAGTTGCCATCATTATAAAAAAAAAGGTATTCAAAATTAGAAAAAAAAATAATATTTCGAAAACTAATTCGAATTTAAAAATTCTAATACCAGTTTTGAGATCTGTGGATTAACACGGATTTTTGGTGTTAATTTCATCGCAAAGTATTCCATATTTTAGGAGAAATCGCCGTGAAACAAAGTCAGTTGTGTAATCAGTCGATTCAAAGAATCGATACATTTCAGGCGTTTCATAAATTCGTTTCATTAGGATTTTATATATACGAGTTGGAACCCGTCGAAATTCGACGAATTAAAATGTTTAGAATGGAGCTGTTAGATCGAATTTATAATAAACCTACAAAAATACTTACGATAAAAAGTCCATCTAACATTGGTTGTCTCACTCTTAAAACAAATAATATTTTTAACCTAAAATTACCAAAACATTATTTCCACAAACTTCAACTGCTTAAATTATTGAAAAATTAAACTGTATTAGAATACGTAATCAAGATAATAATTATGTTGATGTTATCGATTGAGGCTCTTATGTTTGTTTTTACAGTATGAGAAATCAGTAAAAAGGATTTCGCTTTGTCACATAAAATTTTCACCCAGAAAATCTAAACTGTACGGTATTTACACATTCTCAAAATTTATATACGCACCACTCAAATCCACAATTTAAAAGTATTTTAATACGCAATAGATTATTAATGAATTTATTTCCAAACTTAAAGTCACGTTTGTCCGATGCAACTTTTCATGTGAACATTCGCACAAACTTTAAGTTCAAATCTCAGTACCCGCGAAAATTTGCCATTCAGAAATTTACCTTTAGTTGCCATAGTATTGGCCATTTAGAATTGGTCAAACATTTAGTTTTATCACAGAAAATGATCGTTTTGTTTTAAATATGACATCATTTTTACTCACTGAATCATTTTGCCTAGCGTCTCAAACTCAGTATCAGCGTAATGTAAAAAGAAAAACCTTCTTCAATCTTTTGATTTATGGAGAAGAATGCGTGTTTTTTTAATGGCTGACGTCATTTTCTTTTCAAAAATTAGAAAAAAGTTACTTTCATTTGTAATGTGAAAATGGCATCAATAAGGATATAATCAATAATAATAAATAAACCATGACTATTTTCCCTTTACTTTTAATAAAAATGGAGTACTTCAGTTGCCACAATTACAAAATTGGTACTAAAAACTGTAAAAAAATTAATATCTCAAAAATAAATAGAGATAGAGCTTTCAAACAAATTGCATTTAAAAGTACATTTTTTTCCCTATACGTTGGTATAAAAATTTAAACTGCGCGATGTTTAGAAGTTTAAAATTTTGCAATAGTGGAAATTGCAAAACCGAAATTTCATTTCAAATTTGAAAGTGTTGCCATTCGCAGAATGACGTATGCGTTACGCACAGATATGTTTGTCCTTTATAATATAGATAGGGTAGATATGTTGGCGATGAATACAACACATGTTTTATGTTTCACGCTATTTAGTATATGGTTAATTACATTTTACGGTCAGCAGAGTGATCGATTGTATTAGGCATATAAAAATCACATTTCAAAATCTATAGACTATTTCTAATTGTGAGATTCACATCTGTATGAAACATATACATTTCTTGTTAATTAATTTTCTCAAGGAGATTAGCTGTCGGAAATGTTTTCTCTCCCAATACATTTCTGATCACATACCAATAGTTTTGATAATATTATACTTTTCTTATCTCAAGACTTTTAATTTAAAACTGATTACATAATTAAAATCTGCAAATAAATGCTACTGAATCTTGAGTGATTATTAGGGTTTTTTTTTAGTCTGCCTCATATCATCTTCGTTATTTTTCAAAGAAAAACAACAATAAATGTCATTATTTTTGTATTTGAATAATCTCTAAGTATCTCTATATTTTCCTTTTAGGTGCAGTGAAAAATATTACTTGTTATATAGTGATACTTCAGTATCTAATTCATTCGTTAGAAATATAAAATATCACAACAGACATTTTTTTTAATATATACATTTTCTTGATGAAAACACATAGTCAGCTATAAAGGTTAACGTATCATACTTATAATAATTCTGAGTCTCCTGGAATTCCGCACAAACTGCCGCACAACACAACCTAAAATCGAATTTGCTACGAAAGCGAAATTCGAATAAAAGATCCTCGTTTGGATTGCGATGGGTACGAAAGGCTTGAGTCGTCGTTCATCCGAATGTTTGGATTCACTGTCAATGAGTAACGACATTTGAACAAGTGCATTCGCCGTCATCTCATTCCCTACATACGTAACAATTACAACGGCGGATATTATTCTGGACAGATATGGCCAGCAGTCATTTGTGCAAAATCTTTTTCAACCACTTCCGTCAGCAAAACATAACTTATTAGAGAAGACCGACAACTCGACTAACATCCTTGAAATTCGATCATTTGAGCGGTTCCGAACATATCTTAAGTCCAAAGTGTCTGCTAAAGGCTAAAAAGCAGACAACATCCAGGAACTGATCAATCGAATCAAGTATTGTCTTAAAATTATGGACCTAGATTTTGTACAATGTCTGGCAAGTACCACTAAATGTAAAATCGATAATACCCGACAAAACTGTTTAATTAAAGCCCGACAACAATTTTACAGAGTAATATGGATATTAAAGTTACTTTACAGTGCCTATTTGTGTTCATTCTCTCGTGTTTTGATAGCTTTCTAGGGAAGAACATTTTGTTCTGATTTTCTGGAAACAGTCCTTACACTCGTATCTTCAAGTTTTGTTTAAAGCCCCTTTTTTTTAATTTTAAGGGGTCAGGTAACCTTTGAAGGGTCCAAAAATCGATTTTTTTTAAAAATAGCTTATAATTAAATAGTATTCTTTGGGAACATTTAAAATCAAACCCCATACAAAAATTCTCATTAGAAGAGAAGTTATGTCTAAAACACTTTGAGCTTTACTATATGATCAACGGGTTTGTCAATCTTTAAAGCCAATTTTCTCAAAACAGCGATTTTGATCATTGCGCGCACGATTTCTGAAAAACGGTTGCCTAGAATTTCACGAATTTTTTGGTGGATGTATTAAACGTACAGAAGCACAAAATGACCTATTATTATGTTTCTCAAGTAAGAAGTTTAGAATTCACGGCTACTTTTGCAATAAAAAAAATCTCGATATTTCGAATTTCTCTAAAAGAAATTTTTTTTTTTCTCGAGATCTACAAGTTTTATTTTTTTCATTGTAGGTCATTTTGAAAACACTTTATATCTGTACTCATTAAAAAAATCTTGGCTTGTTTCAGCCATTGAAATGGAAAAAATCATGCGCGCAATGCATGCAAGAATAATTCTTTCGTAAAAATTGTATTATATTTAAAAATAAAATTAAAAAAACTGTATATGTGTATACCTTTTCTAACAACTTTGATTGATAAAATAAATCGTTCCTAACATGTGTTTTCAATTTTATAATTAAAAGTTAATTAGTTAAAGAATGACTGCAATTTTTACAGAGGTCACTTTTCCATGTGCTTTATTGGTTCAAAGGTTACCTGACCCCTTAAAGCCTTAGAAAGAAAAGTAATTAATTAAAAACTTTGTTATCTGAAATCTAATTAGTGTTAAACAATATGCAAAGGCAAAATAAAAGAAATATACAGAATAATTTTCTTTAAATTAACACAAACATACGCCATCTAAGCTGTATATTTGAATTCCAATTTATTTCATGTAAGATGGTAAAATAGTTCCTAATTAGAATTATTTTATAAAATTTGACATTCCGGCTTCGCATTTTAAATAACATTTGTATTAATAACTGGACAGGAATATTTAGACATTGAAAAAAAAAACATATAACAGCAGACGACATCACTAATACACAATAGACGAAAAACAGAGGAACATAAAGGATTAAAAAAAATGTATATATTAACAAAATCTATTTCCATGTAACCATGTTAGCCATTTAGCGGCAGAAAATGGAAAAAATATTGAATCGTTATTACACAGAGAAATATTGAACTCTTACTTTATTGTATACCAAGGACTAAATCCAGCCTTCCCTTGATAGTATATAGATAAAAAACAGTTATTTAATGTATAATATATCAGATTTTGTACATTTAATATATTTTTTAGAATGCGCACTAATAATACAAAATAAGATATTTGTAATAGTAATTATGCTTTTGAATAAAGTTTTAAAATTTATTAAAAGAGATAGCTTTGTTTTGGGCTTCGCGATAGGAGATAACATATTGATAAATTGCCAGAGATCACTATTAACAATCAGCTTTTTTTTTTTTTTTTAGTTCTGATCACAGTTTTATAACATATTTTAAATTTATATTTTATTGGTTTATTTATTAACAGGTGGTTGATTAAATTCCGTTATGGAACATAAGTTGGAAACAAATGCTGTGCTATTTATATTAATTTAAGGTCAAACGGATTTATCTTTAGTAATCGTCAACACATGATAGGGGTAGATTACAAAATGGACGAGTATTATAAAAAAATAATAATAATAATTGAACCAATGGAAATACATTTTTTAAATGAAATTCGGTACAGTTTTCAAATAAATTTCATTTGGAACTATTTTTACCCTATTCGACAGTGTAAAAATTAAAAATGTGCGATGTTTCGAAGATTAAATAAATTGTAATAACGTTAAATTAAATCGTATTTTGTTGTCACTGTCAAAATAATGTCAGCTTTATAGACGAACTCGTTTGTCCTCCATAATATAGACAGTATTGCTCTATAATGTAAGTTTGATCGAGTGTTCAAGTGACAAATGTGAAAAAGGACCAAAAGTTTATTAGAAACTTTAATTGTAGGTACTAATGTGGTATTACATAGGCATATTTGTTTGCTGTTTATTGATATGGTTCAAATTTTAGAATTCTGCATCGAATGCTTTTGAAGCTATTTCCGCTTTAGGATATATTAGAAGTTGTTATCTCTAAATAGTGCAACGAAAAAAATAAAGACAGGTATGTTCATGTAGATTAATCATTGTAGCCCAGAAAATCCAACTCGGACACCAGCAGTTCCGACCTCGCAGTTATGTGCTTAAGTTAAGTCTCACCCCGTACATACAGAGAACATTTTATCATGAAGTCTCCTCTGAATTTGTACCTGATTGTTCCTATACCAGTACTAGATGTCCACTCAGCCAAGTGATTAGCATAGGAACATAGTCTGAAGATTGGATCTAGGTTCATTGAATCGATGCCAGTGCTGTCTAGTCAGGTTGAATGTGAAATATTTTCAGGGATATCTTTGAGCGAGAACGATAATAAGTGGTCACTCTGGTTTCAAAACTCCTCCCTGAAGGCATCCCTTCTATTGTAATATGACCAAAATTGACCAATATTTGATAATATCCCTCTTGATCTACAAGTTGTCTAAAAATACAGAGACAAACTTTTAAGGGAGGTAGAGCAAGCACATCATAAGGATTGTGAATAGAATAGCAACCCATCATTGGAAATGTCAAAGGAAAGTGGTGGCAGAGATAGAAGATTGGAGAGGACACATTGAGTGATTAATTTGAAGCATTTATTGGACATCCTGAGTACGAAAGGCTTACGAAATTAATACAACATATAAAGTTACAACAGTTGCTCGAAGTTTGCACCAACAGACGCCAAGCATGCCTGACACCGACTGAGAAATTGATTGTCGGACATGTTGAAACACACGGGAGTTTCTTTGGTTGTAGCAGCAGCGTAGACGAGTCTTGCCACAGTTCAATTGCAGACTCCACAGGCTCGTGATACAAGTGAGCTTTGAAGTCTCTCTGCAGAAGTAAAATCAAGGCTCTATAAATGATGTCACCGCGGGTGTGCGCTATCATGCAGAGCAGTACCTAGTGGCGTACGGGCCTTTTTCCGGTCATGGATTGCTACACAATTTTCAAATTATATCATGTACCATACCTCCCCTAAAAGTTTGTCACTGGAATGTTTGAAAAACTTTATATATAAGCATTCATCTCCTGCAATTGAATGCTGTGAAATACTATTATGGGAAATGATAGAACAAGCATTTGACTATGTCCAGTAAAAATTTTGACTAGTCACTCATGCTGAATATCCTTACATACGAAATATAACCTTGCTAAGTTACTTTACATTTGTCATTTCCAATGTACAATT
Source organism: Maratus speciosus (assembly GCA_963932465.1). NCBI lineage: Eukaryota > Metazoa > Arthropoda > Arachnida > Araneae > Salticidae > Maratus > Maratus speciosus. The sequence continues at coordinate 55,276,363 of OZ010790.1, forward strand.
TCTTTCTGACATGAAGCATTTTTTTAGAATTTCATATTAATCTCAATTATTTTGTTTTGAAATGGTTTCGTGTAAAAGTTTTCAGACATAAATATGGTTATTAAAGATTGCTATAACATTTAAAAAACAATCTGTATATTCCGTTTCAGCTATTTATTCATTTAATTTTTAAATTCTGTTGTGCAGAATACTCTCTTAATTGTAAATGTCGCAGCTTTTTAAATGTTTAGTCCTTTTTGTACATATTGTACAGTTTTGTTAACTGTGAAAAAGAAAACCTAAACATTATTTTCAACTATCAGATTATAAAGAGTATTTCAGAAAAAAAAATATTTTTTCCAATTTCCGTTTAACTATCTCCTGACATAAAAATAAAAGTAAAATTTAAATAAATATATATTATAATGCAAAGAAAAACAAAAATAAAATAATGCTAATTAGATAATTGCTTTTTTAGTTTAAATTCAATTATCAATTATATTGCAAACCGAAAAAATAACAAAACCCCCCCCCAAGAAAAACAGTATTAAAAAAGACATTAAACAAAAGAAAAAACTTAAAATGAATTAAATCAAGCATAAAAATGTACCCATCACATATTTTTCTTAAATTATTTTCCTCACAAGTTAACTAAATATATTTCAGAATTAAATTATTTAAATAAATTCTCGAGTATAAAAATAGTATAAAATTATATATTTTTAGAAGAATGGTGAACCACAGAAATTACTAAAAAATGTGGAAAGATATATTAATATTTTGCACAAAGAACTGAGTTTTTCTTTAAGCCAATACCTATTCCTTTATTGCATTATTTATTAATTAAAATGATCTTCTTTCTTGGGAAAAATATTATGCAAATTAATTTTTCCACGTTTCTTTTATTATTCATTATAATTTTTATGAAAGTAATTTAATCTTCCGAATTATATGGAAAAAGACAATTATTACTTATTTTATTTTGTTGCACTCAATTTTGTTATTATCGACGTAGATGTTTTTTCTGTTTTAGAATAAATCTTAAAAGTTATTTAAAATTATACCTAAAAACATTTAAAAGATGTTTTAAATAAGAAAAGTACGCATTGGCATTTTTTTTATTCGTAAAAAATATTTCAGGTCATGGTATAATTATGCATTCAGAATGTTTTGCCTTCAGAGGTTTTTTTGTCTGATTATTTAGTTTTTAATGTAGGAATCAAGCAAAAAATAAGATTAATATTTGTAAAAAATATTCATTCTGTATAGGATGAAATAAGAAAAATTACTAATGGGACGTACTAATAACTGCATATAGCATTTAAACGGACTAGCCTCGATTCCAGTTTAATTTCTCATTAATTTTTAAAAATACAATAATAGATTTAGATATATGGCTTGGTAACCTTATCCTGTTAAAACTTAACACATTGTACATTGTTTGGGTAAAGTGTTGGAATGTCTACCTTGAAAACAGACGTTAAAACATGTTTCTGATATTAAACTGAGTTTATTTTGACATGTTATTTTCATTTCCGAATTTAAAATTGTCCGTTATAAGAAGCCAGTAATAACCATAAATCCTTCAGCAAAACTTTCTTTGATTCCTTTTTTTTTTTTTTTTTTTTTTTTTTTCTTTCTTTTAGGTCTTATTCTTTCAGTGAACATACCTTTGTTGGACCTACCTTACATATTTTAAATTTTTCCCAGACAAATGTAAACTTTGACGTTTCTTTTCAACTGCATTAATATTGTCACTTATTTTACCTGCCTATTAACCAATTTGAGACTTCATGTATTACACAAATTTTATTTGAATGGCACCGCTTCTTTCACCGTTCCCTTTACTTTTGAAATACCAAAAAATGCTCCAATTAAAATATACAAATATTACATTTATTTATTAACCCTCTGACAGTCTTGGAAAAGGGCAAATTGTAATGTTGTTTTCTCAGTATTTTGTTTTAAATGCTAAAACAAGAAATTCTTTCAACATTTTGGCACAATCCTTGGAAGTATTAATCATTGTTGAATGTATGAAAATATAATAAATCAATAGAAATATATTACTTTAAATACTGCTTGCATTGGAGTGAAACCTGGAGCTTAGTAAACGAATTAACAGGGGCTTGTCAGTGAGGGGGTTAATGGTGCCCAAACAAATTCCACATGCACTTTTTGACGATGCATATATGGATCATTCATTCCAAAAGCATTAAAACCAACTCTTTTTACACATAGTTTTTTAGTAATCGAGTAAGCGAATGTTTCCTTGTAAGGTGCAAATATATAGCCTTCGACTCACTGATTATTTTTCAGTAATATTTTGATTCAAAGATATTTATAATAATGCGTATGTTAATTATGCTCTATTTCGAATAAACTTTGATGCTTCTTTTCGTCTTTATTAATTTTGTCACTTATTGTACGTGTAGAAATATTAAAACCATTCTTTTCTTGCATATTTGGTTAATAATCGAATAAGCAATTTTTTTCTTGTAAAGCAGATCTATATATTCTACGATCGATTGATTATTTTCCAGCAATATTTTGAAGTAAATGATATTTTTAATGATACAGATGATAATTATGCTCTATTTCAAATTGATGATAGGTTTATTTTTTTTACATTTAAATTTAAGTAATAGGAAAACTGAAAATCGTTACAAAAAATGATGTACACCTTCTGTATTGTTTTAGATTTCATATTACACTATTCCGTACAGTTTTCAGATGTCTGCACGTTTAATATTGTAAGTAAGCAAAGTTATGTTTAAATTGTAGGGGGAATTTTTTCTCTATCTTTTTTTTTAGTGCTTAGTAATTTTTGTGCACACTGTACTGTTAAAAAAGAAAACAGAAATGTTTTAAGGAGTGTGATTATTTCTAAGGAACTCAATTGCCAGAAATATTGCGTATTGAGCATACTGTTTTTAGAGAATTTTACGCTGTATTTTTTCATATCAAACGAGGTACATATCGTTATATTTTCATTGCAGTATTTAATTTTTCTTAAAATTATTACCATCAGCCCAAGTTCCGTTAGGTTAAAATATCCTGTATTTGTGACTAAGTACGTGGTTTGCGACCACATAGTCTTTGGTAATTTTTTATCCCCTTCAAGCCTACTATCACAACTCTGAATTTGTCCTTCACAGCCAGCAACACGCTGTATATGGTTGTTTTAACAGGAATATATATTGGATAATTATCATTATTATTATTTTTTAATAAGTATATCGAAACAAATATTTTTTTCTTATAATTTAATAATGTTTCGATAAATTTATATTTTTAAATATGAAAATTTATTTAAGTGAAAATTCAAAAAATTGTTCAAAAGATAAAAAAGAATTTGCAGTAGTCATTTTTTTTTCAAACGCAAAAACCTAATCTGTTTTTAAAAATGCTCTTTTCTTAACCTCCTTAATGATATAAGAAAAAAAAAAATTATCGTAATGATGTAACTTAATAAAGGAAACCAGCTCCGTATCTGCAAGCATTTTTTTTATTCTTAATCTTGAAAAATGCGAATACAGAGTAAAGCCCCTGAACTTTTTATGCTTATTAAATGTTTTTAATCTTCTAGCTCTTTAAAATTCCTTCTCCCAATTACATTTAATTTTCTTTTAAAGTTTAATTTATTCTGCCATTTTACGCAAATTGACAAAAATGAAAGAGTTTTTTAGTCAAACTCGTGGGCTTTTTGCTAAAGGTTTTTTTTCAACTCTTTTTGAAATAAGGACAATTAATTGTGTTTTTGAAATACCTGAAGCTTATAAACAGAATATTGTTAACTTATGCTCTTAAAAAAAAAAAAAAAAAAAAAAAAAAAAAAAAAAAAAAAAAAAACTTTGAATAAAATACAATGTGTTTTAAAGAACAAGCGTTCCTCACCTTAGCGCTCACATCATTTTAAGGTTAGCATCGGCTGGCGAATAAATTTCAATTGTTCAATTTTTGCTACTCTTATTTTTTTTAATTTCTCAACATTACACAATTTGAATTTTTATACAGACGTATAGAAATATGTCCTTCCTGCCAGTGCCGGGAGGAAGAGGTAGCTTTCATATTCCTCTTAAAAAAAAAAAAAAAAAAAAAAAAAAAAAAAAAAAAAAAAGCTTATATTATGCAAACGCACGAAGCTCAATGTAGTGGAAACCGATTATAGGAGATTCAATACTAATTTTTATCAATACTAAATCATTATGAATGTGAGTTTAGCGAAATTAGTCAGCTTTATCTAAGCTGCTTTTATTTAAAGTAACTTATATTTGGTTGCCAAATTCGGCGATATCTTAAAGTTCCTGCCATTTTAAGACAACATTGTGGATGAGGCTAACAAGTGAACATGGTCGAGACCTTAGTAATTCCTGTATACATGCTCACTCACATCGGAATCGGTTGATATATACAAGTGCTGTCGAAGGCAAAATATCAGATTTTTCAAAATGTCACCCACATTAGAAATTGAAACTGCTATATCTGAGCCATTTTTTAAGATAGAGACAAAACAAAAAATGCTCCAGAATCCTTATATCATGGTCAAAAACTTAAGAAAGAAACCTTTTTCAATTTCTAATGTTTTTGCACATCACTTAAAATATAATTTTTTTTAATTTATTTAATGGTCTCCATTTTGAAACAAGATGGCTGATGAAGCTACCCAGCGAACTTGGTCGAGACATTACGATATACTATCCACATGCACATCCAAATCGGTTCAAAAATACGCCTGTTATCGCGTGACAAAAATCAGGTTGTTTAAAAATGCCAGCCTCAATAGAAATTCAAAATTTTATAATTCAGCCATTTTTTTAGATATAGACGAAACAAAAACTGTTCCGGAATTTTTGTATTAAGGTCAAACACATACGAAAAAAAAATCTTTTTTATTTTCCAATTTTTTGGTACTTCATTTTAAATATTTAATTAAAAAAAATTAAATGGCACAGATTTTGAAACAAGATGGCGAATGAATCTGGCCAACGAACTCGATCGGGACATTGGTATGTACTATGTATACACTAAGGTACATCCAAATCGGTTCATATATACGCCTGTTATAGCGTGACAAAAATCAGGTCGTTTCAAAATATCACCAACCCTAGAAATTCAAAGTGCTATAACTTTTATAATTAGTGCAATAACATTTTTTAAGACATAAACGAAACAAAAACTATTCAGGAATCTTTGTATCAAGGTCAAACACATAAGACAAAAATATTCTTCAATTTTCAATTTTTTGGTACCACATTTCAAATTTTAATTATTTTTAAAAATGAAATGGCCGCCATTTTGAAACAAGATGGCGGGTGAAGCTGGCCAACGAACTCGGTCGAGACATCAGTACGTATTATGTATGCACCAAGGTACAGTCGTGGAAAAAAAAGTAAACTCCCCCTACTAACTCCTCAACAAATTATCGTAGAAGAAAGCTACTGGTACCGAACGATTGAAAATAAAGTCTACTTTTAAATGATATAGATAAAATTTGCTTAGGGGGGCATCTACATATTAAAACAAGCCATAACTGTTTTTTTTTCAATAGAAGTACACAATTATGACAGCATAAATGAACTCTACACCCTTCAATTAGCCTAAAAACAAATTTTTACGCAATTCGTACCATAAGTTTCTGAGAAATTAATTATTTTAAAACGAGCATATTTTAAGGGCTGTATCCAAATTGAAGTTCGGAACTCGATTGTTCACCGAGAGAGCTCCCATCTTGATCAAGGCACCTTAAGAAGTCAATGAAGATTACATGAGAGCAGAAAAATTTTCAAATCATCTAGTCACTTCTATTATAGACGGCCCCTTAAACCATCATTTTGCCGTTCTTTAAGCATAATTTGAAAACTAGTTGGAAGAAAAATGTGAAATTTTGGATTTCCATAAAGCAGGACTTAATAAATCTATATCCATCAAAAAAATTATAGGTTGCAATTCATAATTTTTTTCGAATATTAATTTCATAATTCACAATTCATATCATAAAATTATAAAAATTGCAAATTATCCGTATTTGTGTTTGGGATATTAGTATTGTTGCTACAAAAAAAAAAAAAATAGCACTTTAGGAGCATAATTTCTGGAGATATAAATAAAAATATGAAAATATAATTTACTATTAGAAGCACTAAATTTTTAATGCTTATAATTCAAAAACTTATCATTCAAATGACTTGAAATTTGGTGTCTAGGCATAGTTTGAACCGAAGATTTGAAATATCTCGTTAAAATTGAGTATTGTCTTTGAAAAAATTGAAGTTTGGATTCGTTTTAATATGTAGATGGCCCCCTAAGCAAATTGTATATACATCATTTAAAAGTAGACTTTATTTCCAATCGTTCGGTACCAGTAACTTTTTTCTACGATAATTTGTTGATGAGTTAGTAGGGGGTGTTTACTTTTTTTTTCCACGACTGTACATCCAAATCGGTTCATAAATACGCCTGTTATCGCGTGACAAAAATCAGGTCGTTTCAAAATGTCAGCCAAGCTAGAAATTGAAAGTGCTATACCTCAGCCCTTTTTTAAGATATAGACGAAACAAAAATGCTCCGGAATCTTTGTATCAAGGTCAAACACATAAGAAAAAATATTTTTAAATTTAAAAATTTTGGTACCGCATTTCAAATTTTAAATTAAAAAAATTAAATGGCCGCCATTTTGAAACAAGGTGACGGATGAAGCTGGCCAACGAACTCGGTCGGGTCATTGGTATGCACTATGTATAAACGAAGTTACATCCAAATCGATTCATAAACACGAAAGTTACAGTGTGACAAAGATCAGATATATATATATCAACATTTGAACGGCTGGTGGTTTCGGGGTCTGGGGGTCATGATCGATGAAAATACACCAAAATTTTTTGAAATCGCTTTCCTCCGAACGGCTGCAATAGATAGCTTTTTATAATGAATGCTACCTAAAAGTCTACTTTAAAATGTCATTTTTAGAAAAACTGCATCTAAATTGCATGATTTATTATAGTTTAGAAAATAACTTTCAAGCAAAAACTTTTTAAATCTATCCCTATCGCATGTCGGCTAGATTATGGAAGGATAATAAAAAGGTAGTACTTAAAACAATATAAATAATTCAGCATTTGTCATCGGCTAATTTTCCATAACAAAATTAAAAATTAATAAAACAATCTACGATATATTTAAAATGAAAAAGTGTCATTCTCTCAAAAGTGTACATTTTCAATAAAAATTTTTCCCGTAAACATTTTTTGTTTTTCAAGACAAATGTTATCCTATTTAGAAACTTATCACTTATTGCAAGTACAAATATGCACTGCATTATATATATATATATATATATATATATATATATATATTCAGAAACACGATTTTTTTCTTAATATCATTCACGGAGGTGAACTTTATCATACAGTTATGTTTGTGTAGTGAGACAAAGCATAAAAAACTATCTATTCTATTAGATATCTACCCTATATATATAAAATCCTACTGAATAGAATTGAAACAAATTTATGTAACGATTCTAACGAGTGATTAAACAACTTATTACGTTTCACGGCGATTTCTCATAAAATATGGAATACTTTGCGATGAAATTAACACCAAAAATCCGTATTGATCAACAGATCTCAAAACTGGTATTAGAATATTAAATTTACAATTAGTTTTCGAAATATTATTTTTTTCTAATTTTTAAATACTTTTTTTTTCTAATGATGACAAATCAAATTTTAATCATAACAGATATTTATTTCATATTTTAGAAAATTAGTAATTTGGCGACGAGTTTGGCCTCCCTTAAATGTATGTTACTTTTATTCAGAATTCAATTTGTATTTCATTATCATTTTATTTAATACAAAACTTTCATTTAAAATTGAAACCTTTAAAATAAATGGCTTTTACTTCATTCTTCTTTTTTTAACGAAACGAAAAGAAAGGTATTAGACACAGATGTCATATACGCAACGAGGTACCTAATTGGCGCCCTAATGGCGTTATTTTGTCTAATATGGTAACCCTGCTATTGTTGCTTATTTATTAATAAATGTTTATTTGAATTTATTTTCTTTTTATTTACAAAAAAATGTTATAAATTGTTTTGTTCTATAGTTATTAATTATTTTTTTTAATTTATTGTTATTTCGTTTTAAAAATAACAGAAAATAATTTAAAAATACATATGTAACAGGTTTTTGAAAACGAGGTTTTCGCCCAATTGTCGTAGAAAAAAATCACGACAAACCCGGTGCGTATGTGACAATGCAACAAATCATGAGATTTAATTTCCACTTCAAAGCAACGTTTTAATGTCATTACTTCTCCCGTCGACCAATTTCGCCAAATTATACAAATAGACATATTTTTTTTTTAATAACAAAAGAACAAATAAATTAGTATAACATTAATAAAAATACAAATAAAACGTCGAAATAAAAATCACTTGATGGCGTGAACATGTGTAATTTCCTTAAAGTCAAGTGAATGTGCCATTTACGATCAACCATTATTGGCATTTAATCTTATAGTTTGGCGACAGATTTTTGGTCGATGGGATAACCAAGTAGCACCGTTTTAATTTACCACTCGAAAAATATAAAATGCTAACTGGCGAGTGTAAAAAAAAAAAAAAAAGTTATTGGCGAGATTTTCACCCGGCTAACATAAAAGTACCAGGAATTTTTTGTGATCATGGCAACTTTTATGTAGTTTTATTCGAAAAAATAATTTTGATTCTTTAATCGAAATGGAAAACTTTCTTATGAAAAGCGAAGGAACCAGCCCGTTGTTTATGGCAGTTACATGACTTGAACTATTATAATATAAACGAAATAATGGGCATAGAATAATATTTGGCGACTTATCACATCTGTGGCTGGCTAACATTAAAGTACCAAAATGGCCACCTGGAATATAAAAAGCGAAGTGATCCGCCTGGAGCTGTTGATGATAATCACATGACTTAGGCTATTATTATACAGATTGTTTTCAATTTTAAAAACAGCGCAAAGAATAATATTTCCTAACGATTAAAAATTTATTTTTACGTGACTATTAAAAACAGAATTTAAAAAAAAAAAACTTTAAAATTACTATTAAATGAGTACGTGTTAAAGGCAGGAAGTATTTAAAATTATGTCCTGAAAATTGTATTTACACGTGAATATTAAAAGGGAAAGGAAACTTTAAAATAATAAATACATTAATATGCGTTTAACCCTTTCACGGACAAGGCACTTCTATTCGTAAAATCTTGAAATCAGTGAATGGCACCAGCATTTACAAACAAATTTCGAAATACAAAATTCCCTTACTTAATAAAAGGGAAATTTTCATCCCAATATTCTGATGCTAATGTGGCATTTAAGAATTAGAATTAAGTGGTCCAAAAATGAACCACCGCACTTGAAGGGATTAAAGCAGCAAATTTTAGTAATTGTATTATGTCAATCTTTTTATAACGCTGTTAAAAAATACCGAGAGACAAAGATTCTGTTTACTTATTTCATTTTATTTTAGCTTCTTTTAAATGTTTAACTGATCTTTAACCAAACACGAAAACAACCACTGGATGTCTTAACAGCAACTGATTCTACCTTAAATTTTTGCAATAAAAGGGAATTGAATGGAACCCGTTTACAGGGAGATCGCTACAGGTTTTTTCAGTATAATCCAATCTTCTCTAATCTTTTTAAAACCGATCAGATTAGCGTGCTTTTAGATTCTACAGAGTCTGAACGGGGGTTGGCGAGAGTAGCTTGCAGGGGGCAGAGCCCCCTAGTATATATATATATATATATATATATATGTATGTATACATTTATATATGTACATTTATATCTACCCTATATATATAAAATCCTAATGAAATGGCTGAAATGTAACGAATTTATGAAACAATTCTTTGAAACGACTGATTAAACAACTGATTATGTTTCACGGCCATTTCTCCTAAAATATGGAATACTTTGCGATAAAATTAACAACAAAAATTCGTATTGATCTGCAGATCTGAAAACTGGTATTAGAATTTTTAAATTCGAAATAGTTTTCGAAATAGTAATTTTTTTCTAATGTTAAATACATTTTTCTAATGATGGCAATTCAAATTTTAATCAGAACAGATATTTTATCCTTAAACATCTGCTAAGAAATGCATCATGCTACTCTTATTCATATTTCAATTTACTTGAATAATCTTTCGCCAAATCGAATGATTCTGATTGGCGCCAAAATGGCATTATTTTGATTGACATGGTAACCCGGCTATTGTTGTTTATTTAATAATAAATGTCTATTTACTTTTATTTCTTTTTTTAAATTATATAAATTATTTTGTTCTATAGCTATTAATTATTATTTTTTTGTTGTTGTTATTTCCTTTTGAAAATAATAGAAAATAATTTAAAAATACGACACTACTTAGTAATTCCGTCGACCAATTTCGCCAAATTATACAAATTGACATAACTTTTATTTTAAATAACGAAAGAACAAATAAATGAGTATAACATTACTAAATATTCAAATAAAACGTCGAAATAAAAATCACTAGATGACGGAAACATGTGAACTTACTTAAAGTCAAGTAAATGTGACATTTACGATCAAACATTATTGACATTTAATCTTATAGTTTGGCGATAGATTTTTGATCGACGGTATAACTAAGTAATACCAAAAATGCATATGTAACTGGTATTCGAAAACGAGATTTTTGCCAAATTTTCGTTAAAAAAAATCATGCTTCACCTGCAGTGCGTATATGACATCTGGCCAAATGTTAAATAATGCGGGAAGAGTTCCATATCGTGTGCTGGGTTTTTTGGCGAGGTTTTTTTTTTTTGGCATTAAATGAATCGACGTGGTTGCGATCTTCAACCTTTGGGGTTGTTTTTTCTGGAATAGTCTTTATTCATATGTTTTTTGCGTAATTATTTGCATTTAGCCTATATTTTTCGGAAAAATATATAACTTTCGTTTTAATTTAACATGTATAATAAATATAATAAATACATAAAATTATATATAAGTACATAATATTTATTTATAGGTGTATATATATTATGTATGTATAAGGTACAGGGTGTCCAGCGAATAACACCCTGGTTTCAAAATTAAATATCTCAAAAACAAAGATCAATAGAATTATGCGCTAAACGGTGTGTTTATTAGAGAAGCTGTAAAAATGTTATACAGAAGTTTTAAAAATTAGTTGCAAAAACCGCTAACAGATGGCGCTGTAATCGCAATGCCTATAAATTGTGTTTTGAAGTCCAGAGCACTAGCGTTTCATTCCTAGATGGCTTCCTATGGAAGAACAAAAATCGGGAAAGACCACTTCTTCGTTTGGGTGAAGTGCAGAAGTGGAGACATCTGGTCACAGAATTATTGCATCAGCTTCAATTTTAGAGAATTTCAATTAATACAATTTTCAATAAAAAAATTAGCAATCATTATATAAGAAGTTATTAAAATATTTTATTTGGATAATGTGCAGAAGTGGAGACATCTGGTCACAGAATTATTGCATCAGCTTTAATTTTAGAGAATTTCAATTAATCGAATTTTCAATAAAAACTTTAGCAATCATTATATAAGAACTTATTAAAATATTTTATTTGGGTAATGTGCAGAAGCGGAGCCATGTGTTGACAGAATTGGGATTTGTTTCAAATTTTGTTATAAGCTACTTCGGTCCGGATACCACTATCTCTATGGCATGTGTTTTCTCTCCTAATTGGTAGATCGTGAAATCGAATCCAAGTAGAGGAAGATTTGAAAAAAATGGAAATCTTTACTTTTTAATATTTATTTAAACTGTGGAAAAAGATTGAATAAAAAAATCCAAAGTTTCTGGTTTTAAAATTTAACTAAGCTAAAAGAAACCCCTTTTTTAAAAATCATTGAGCATTTATAATAGGATTCATAAATGATTTTTTTTTAATTGTAGAGAATAGTTTGAATGAAAAAATACAAATTTTCTATTTTTAAAAACTTAATTAAGTTAAAAAAATAATTTTAATTTTAAAAACTCGTTTTCATTTTTTTTATCACTGAGCACAGAAATATTTTGCATCTTCTAGCGACAGGATCCAAAGTGTTGGAAAGAAATGCAGCATCCAAAATACTTTTGCTTTAACGTTGATAATATGACAAAACATCAATTCCTTTTAAAAAAAGAAATAATTTAATGCATAATTTCTGTCTCTAAAATTTTGTTTACAAAGAAAAGAAATATATGTGTTGTGCTACAACCAAAGTATTATGCCGTGATTTAAAAATAAAAATGAAAAGTTCATAGGCGGCACTATCGTTGAATAATACACAAATCCTAAAAAAGAGATATCGTCATTCCGGAAACTCGACGAAAAAAATCGTCTATCTAAAGTTTCAGAGGCCTTCATTTGTTTGTAATATTAATATATATACTTAAAATTAAATTTAGTTTATAATTTTGTTTTATCAGAAATAATTCATTTATATTTTTTCAAAATAGCACGCATTTTACGTAATTTTTTTATAGTTTTTATGGGAAAAGGGCAACAAAAAGATGTAATTGCTATTTTTCTTTACTTTCTACAGAAACGGAGTACTTGGATTGACAAAATTAAACAAATGAAGCTGAACACTACAAAAAAATTAATATTTCAAAAATAAATGGATATGCAGTTTTCAAAAAAATTGCATTAAAAAGTACTTTTTCCACCTAATACGACAGTATAAAATTGAAAATGTGCGACTCTTAGAAGTTTAAAAAATTGCAGAGGGGTATTTAACAGTACAATAATACATCTGTTTTGTTTTACGGCTGGCTTATACAACGTAACGTTATTTTTTGGAGACGCCATTTTATTTGCTGGGAGAAAGAAATAGTATACCGGGTGCTAATAAGGTGTTTTGGTGCTTTAAACGTTGTTTTTAATTTATATAGAAGGTGATTTGCGTCTGAACACTTATACATGTTTCAATTATACTGTTAGCTTATTTAAAAATATACATATATAATGATAAATGAAGAGCTCATAAAAAAGATTTTATGAAGCAAAAAATAAATTTTAGAAATTTGAGCCAGAAACTGTTTGTTGTAAATTTGATTGCTTTATTTAATTTTTGATCACTTGTGTTTAAATCGCTGACAAATTAAACTAAACACTTTCAGGAAATATTTATTAACATTCAATTTTACACTGCTATTAAAAATATTAAAGAAAAGGGAGACTCATTTTATCTAGACTAATCGGAATTTTAGTATTTTATGGGTAACACTTGATAGACTACCTCATAACACTTCCTCATCCGTAAAATAACATGTTCGAAAAAATGTAAAAAAAATATTTTTCCTGTAAGTTTTTTAAATGTGTTTTAGAACAATCAAGTTCTAAAATATCTGATGTCAGTATTTCTTTAATACAATTATTACATTTTTTTTTTAAATATCAGTGTTACTTTTAAATGTAAATTCATGAATGCAATATTCTTCCCATAATGGGCATAGGTATTTTAGATAACATCCGATAGTACTGATAGCATTTCCTAATTTGAAATATTTCATGATCTAAATTAATATATTTTACTTTGAAAAGCAAACGCACTTTGTAGTAATTAATATTTTATCTAATGGTTTCACTTTATAAAAATCATATTTTTGATGTTACATCAAATGAAATCTTGTTATAAATATGATAAGTAGCATTCGGGAAATTTATGCATCAGATATTTAAAATGTTTCGATATTACTTTGATCGTTTCAATTCCCTGTGAAATTTAAAGTACAGTTAATAATTTTCATAGGCATAATTTGTAAATATAGAGCTGCACTTAGCAAGGATTCTAACTTATTAAATACCATAATTAAGCACTTTATGTAGATACTTACTTGTGGTGCTTTATAAAATTTTTGAAAGTTTTAAACGGGAAATCAGATTCACAAATAGCGATTACTTTAAAAGTAATCAATACTGAAAGTATTCAAACAAAAAGTATCAATACTGAGACCGAAATAGATTTAATTAAAAAAAAAATTCGAGGAGCAAAATTAAATAAAAAATATATTAACTTCAAGAATTTCATCCTTACTAATAAACTTATTGATATATAGTGAACGTTTATTATGAAAATATATTGATAGTTGTAAATTACCAATGTTATATGCATACAATATATATGCATGTGAAATTTAAAATATTTTAAATATTAATTTTGCTTTTAAATAATTATTTAAAAAATATATTATGTAAATGTATACAGTCGATACAACAGCTTGATTATAGAAGCGTACTTGCAATTTTTTAAATATCAGAAGTTACAAAACATTTTTGAAGTGAAAGCTTCTTTAGGCGCGTTGAGCTTTTTTTGAGATGGGGAAAAACCACTGATTTCGAGACACTGTAACGTAACCGACATGCTAGCATTTTGACACATAGACACTAGCGCGCCAAGCGGTGAATGACGGGAACTTTTCCCTCTTCAGCTCATTCTGCAAAAGAAGAAGGAAGCTAAAACTCACTTTTCTCCTGGCGTATTGCTAAAACAAATTATTATTTTGTTTTTCGTCAGTAAAAATGAATTATACCGTATTCGTGACCTACCTATTTCGTGTAACTAAAAACCGATAACGCTGTATTTTATCGTGTTGATGGTCTGGTCAATGACCAACAGTATTGGCAGGAATTTCGATTACGGAAGATAAAATACGGGGCACAAATGTCAGATACGCACTTGGGTACCTAATTGACAGCAAAATGGCGTTACTTTATTTTACAAGGTAACGCGGCTACTGTTGCTTATTTATTAATAAATTGTTCATTTACTTTTATTTTATTTTTTTAAATTGTACAAATGTTTTGTTCTATAGTTATTAATGAAATTACCGTTTATTTATTGTTGTGTACTTTTTAAAACAATAGAAAATAATTTAAAAATATATATTGTAACTGGTATTGGAAAACGGGCTTTCGCAAAATTGACGTTAAAAAATCGCGTCAAACCTGGTTCGTATATCACATTTCTGCCAAATTCTCGTTTTTTTTTATTTTTCGACTTTTTATCCAAATTTTCCGGATTTTTTAAATTTTCCCTTTCATTGTATCCCAAACACTACCTTCATACCAAATTTCAAGATTCTAGGGATACAGGACGAACCTCTGAGTTTTGATGATCGGTGATTCAGTGTCGAAAAGGCGAAAGTTTAAGTTCATATATCTTCTGAAATAAAAAAGATAGAAACGTGAAATTTCAGCATTTAGTTACATTTCCACATTACTTTAGATTTACGAATTTTCAAGTTTCTGGGAATCACCAACACAAAGATATTGGGGGGTCAAAAGTACCCTGAGTTTCTTCCAGAAAAAGATGCTTACGGCTGTGCTTTCAAGACTTGGCAGGGGCACTGCCGTGTCCCCAGATGCTTTCATTAGTGCTGCTACACAATGCAACGCATAAAACATTTCCTGACGATTAAAAAAACACACACGTAATTGTTGAAGTTTTCACTTCTATTGGCACTCCCGGAGTGCCACTGTTTTTTTGTTTTGTTTTTTTTACTTGAAAGCGTACGTGGCAAAACATTAATTTCAAAACAATGAATATCTTAAATGTAAATATCGTGAATATTTAAATTAATTTATAGTTATAAAAAATCATCCACAGTTCAGTAGCTGAATGCTATGATGCACGTACGTAAGACCAAAAATTTACATGAAGACAAATGACAAAACCCCAGTGAATAGTAATTTTCCATATAGACTACAGTAAACTCTCTGTAAGGTGAACTGTGTGTAAGACGGAAATCTGTCTAACTCGGAAAGATTTTCAAGACCCTGAGAATCCATAGACATGGAGTAAAATTTGTATAAGAAGGAATATTGTCTACTATGGAAATTTTTCTCGGTACCGATCGATTCCGCCTTAGACAGAGTTTACTGTACTTTTCCAAATGTTAATTGATGTGCTTTTGCATTTGAACGACTTATATGAAAATTTGCACTGATCACCGACTGATACAAATTATTCCTCTCAATTTTTCTTAATGAAAATGACGTTAGTTTGAAATGGAATCATTTTTTAATATCTGAAAGAAAATATTATGATAATTATATATTTACAGAAATACTGAATATTAAAGGTTAAACTTATTCTTCTAATAAAATAAATAAAATTTCAGAGAAATTAAATTTTTAGTAAGATTGGAAATCTTTGAAAACTTAGAAAATATCAATTAAACTTACTTAAATCTGATTTTACTACTAGTTTGCCTTTTGAGAAATAAAGTGTATAAAACTAGAAATCCGAAAATGGGTAACGTAACTGTTATTTTTAATGCTCTATCTGTGGCCTTTTGAGCTTTTGTTCGTACCCTGTGTAGTTTAGGAAATTTTACAAAAAATAAAGTTTATTTAAAAAGAAAAACCTTGATTAATTGAAAGCTTTGTTATAAATTTTCAAAATTAAGGTAATTAATATGTTCACAGAATATGTAAAATTATCATCAATAGTTTAATTTTTTTTTTTTTTTATAATTTAGATAAATGAAGTGAATAAAACACAACGTTTATTTGACGATTTGACCACCGTAATGGAGAAGTAAATGCTTTTAACTATAAAAAATTTAAATAATAAATATTTTCTCCAAACTTTTCCAAATAAAATTCAATATTATAAAAACTTCTTTGAAATTATATTCACGTAATTCTTCAATTTCATTTGTAAACAAAATATGCATGAGATAATAATATTGAAGAAATAGTTTGCATCTTCATATTTTGAGACAACAAATTTGAAAGTTATTCTACACAACAACAACTACAACAACAACAGGTAAGAGTTTGGCTTTTTGGTTGCGAAGCAACTTCATGCTCTGTATATGAGTAATGACACTGAACAAGAACGAAAAAAAAAGTGATAAAAGTATAACTTTAGTGCTTTGTGTGACTAAATTGGGGTGCGGAGCCTGCAGAATTGAAGAAGAAATGAGTAGAAAACCGAGAAAATGTTTATAGAAGTGGACGGCCGCGCGAATAGCCAATCCGAATATAGTCTACTACGCCAATAACATTCATCTCCTCTGGGCGATTGCCCACCCAAGCACTAACCCCGGTTGATTCTGCATCTCTACTTCGCGATAGGACGTAAAATGGTACTTATGGCCGTTGATAGTTTTAAATTTCTTATTACACTATTTCAACTTCGTTTCCTTTGTGATTTTGTGTTCCCAACAATTAAACCAGCATATAAAAAATATATATTTACGCTGATTCTCAACTATTTTAATTAGAAAACTGACACAATTAGTAACTTACAGTTTTCGACCCCATTTGTAACATTGAAAACCAGATTCAAGTAGAAAAACGTGTCCGTTAAAATAAAGAATATGTTTATTTATTTATTGATAGATTGCTTTATTTATTTATTTTTTTGTTGGTGGTGGTGCTGTTAATAACAACTTCAAGTGAGTTTCGCAGCGTAAATCGCATTAAGATTCACTTTTTCACTTTAGATTTTTGTTAAAATTCGTAAACCTGACAGCATCGATAGCGGAATAATAAAAATAACACCATTTTCATATAGTCTTAAAAAATATTAAAAATCTAGCAAATTATTATTTGTTAAACTTGAAAATTAATTTTTTAAATATGTTATACTTGAGATTTAAATATTTGGTTAAAAATTAAAATAATATATATTAAACGAGCCAGCGAGTTTCACGATTACGAATGATATCGCAAACTACTGAATCAATTTTCATAAAACTTGCGTCCTATACTAAACCGGGCATGAAAAAAAGATCTAGATAGTTCTCAAATTCAAGAAAACTTACAGGGTAAAACAGGATAAGAGCTGAAAATACTACTTTATATAAATGAAAAAATGCTCATGCGATTTACACGAAACGCATTTTTTATTCTAATTTGAGCATGAAAAACAAATCTAGCTAGGTTTTGAATTCGAGAAAATTTGTTTTGATAGATTAAAGCAAACTCAGCACTGAAAATGCTGCTATATATCGAAAACGGCTCTAAAGATTTTACACAAAGCTTGGATTTTATGCTAATTCTAGCACAAGAAATCGATCTAGCTAGGTCGCTAATTCGAGAACACTTGTTTTCTGCTGTTAAAACAAACTCTTTACTCAAAATATAGGCATCAATCGAAAACAATTTACGATTTTTATGAAATACGCTTCATTCGATTGTGAGAAACCTCCCAACTAAGTCTGGACTTCGGAATTTTGTATGTTTTTATTTTATTTTATTTATTTATTGCAGGATTAAAGCTGTTTTTTTTTATATTTAGTCTTCCGTAATCGGAATTGTCGCCAATACTAATGCCCATTTATCATTAACACGATAAAGGATGATTTTGAAGGCGGCACTAACAGTTTTCCTTTTATAATAAATTGAGAACTAAATAATGACCATTGTGGGTCAAAAATACGGTAAAACGGCTAAATTGATTGCTCAACCTTATTTTGTAAATTAATTAATGTATCAACTATTAACTGGTAAAAGCGTACTCTTTTTTTTCAATTCCTACTAATAGTTCACACTCTCCCTATATATATTTTGTTCAAATTTTCAATCGTTAATAACATATTTACTATTCATTCACTGAAGTTCAAATACATTTTTTTTAAACTTGTAAAGGATGACACTTGATGTTAATGCAGTTTTTCAAATATTAATTCATTAATTAAATTTAATTAATAAATTTTAGTTTTATATGGGAGAAAAAAAAATTGCGGCCATTGGTTATTGAACAGCATTTAATGCATCCCCATACCTATAAGGGGGGTTCCATAGGGGTGACCCTGTTCTGTCGCCAAATACTACCAAGTTTATCACCAAATATCGCGATAAAATGAGTCACCAAAAGTGACGCCAACTTGGTGATATATCTAATATTTCGGCAAATTCCCATAGCCTTCCATTGTAAACCAATAGATTTTACTTGCTTACAAAAGTTTTAAGAATTCTATAGAAACATTTTCTTTAGAAAAAGTATTCTAAAAACATCTTCGGAACTCTATAGAAATAGTACTCTACATAAAAGATATTCTATAGAACTTATAAAGAATTCTATAGATTTCCATACATTTCTATGAATTATTTTCGTAAGGGATTTTAGTAAAGTAGACAAGGTTATTTTTCTAACCTCATATAATTTTGTGATATATATCCAATCTATGATTTAAAAAAGCTTATAGCTTAAAAATGTGTATTAAAGTGATACATATATATATATATATATATATATATATATATATATATATATTCCAATTTTCTGCGTTTAAATTAAATCATGACAAATAAATCTATATCTCATTAAACTCGCACACTAAAAAATTAGTTCAATTTCCGGATAATTCAATAATTTTGATGACGTTTATATCAGAACTCTATAACGAAATTTCATGTAACAGTACCTTCGCCTTCTTAAAATGCAAAAAAACTTTTCATATCCTCTAGGAGCAGGGGAATTTAAATGAGAAAACGTCTCATAGAACACAATATATTTTTCCATACTTCTAATTTTAATAAAATATCAGATTTAAATACCGGAAAAATAAGAAGGTAGCATAGTAAAAGAACAAAGTTATGTTTTTTGAGTTAAACCTTTGTTGTAGTCTAATCAAAAAAGCTAATTGTCCCATAGGGTAGTTTTGATGGGCAACAGCATCCAAAGTGACATTAAAACAAGAACGACAAATCATGCGCACGGGATAGATTATGAAACACTTTTCAACACATGCAGAATACTATAAAAACACTTCACAGCTTTTTAACCCTTACCGGCGCTGTGTCCATAAAAAAGGGCACCTAATTTTAATTCCAAAACTTACAAACGGCACGAAGAATATTTAACTAAAATTTTACTATTATAATGTACATGAAAATAAGCAAGTTCGTATCATCCAATAAATTCGTTTATAAATTGCGGTGTCAGTCCATTATTTCATCAGTTTATAAACAGAATTACTCCGCGCCGGTAAGGGTTAATAGCCCAGTCGTAGGAAAGGAAAAAAGGGTGAATTCGGATTTAATTAGGGGAAACCTGAGAATTGATTTAATCCATTTAGTTTAGTTCTAGAAGGAATACACTAAATTTTACCACTCGTACTAGGTGAACGTTAGGAAATATGTACAGATTTATAGTCGAAAAACAGCTTTTTTCAATTACCATAACAATATCTAAAAAAAAAATTAACTCTATCAAAAACATTCTCAATACAAATGTTGTAAAACATAAAATTCTGAATATTATGAGTACCCACACATAATATGTTTGTTGAATATTAGGCTCACAATTCTACCTCAAAGTTTTGCCTAAATCACTAATCATAAGCTTGAAGCGACAACAGGCTCTGTTATAAGTCCACCGGGCTTCTAATTTTTTATATACATGTATTTTTTTATTATTATTATTGAGGCATTTACGATGTTTTTGTAATTATTTTAGCTTATTTTGGATATTTTTGGAATTACGGTTTAACCTCTTGATTACGGACCCAGTGGTAGGGGATGAAAAAGGGCTGAATTCGCAATAAATTTGGGGAAAGCTAGAAAATGTTTTAATACCTTCGACATATCTAATATATTAACAAAAATATATGTATATCTATATATTGGAAGAAGGGCGGACAGATAATTTGGTCTCTCCTGCCTTCAAACTGTTATTAGCGATTAAGGCAAAATTTTGATATAGAATTGCGGCCTTAATATTGAAAAAAATATTAATGTGGGTGCACAAAATTTTAGGATCTGCAATTTTTGTATTGACAATGTTTAGCTGTTTTGAGATATTGTTACGTTAACCTGGTCTCTCCTGGCTTCAAGCTCTTGATTTGCGATTAACGCAAATTTTTGAAATAGAATTGTGACCATAATTATGAGCAAAAATATTAATGTGAGTAATTATTTTATTAAGAATTTTAAACTCTACAACGGTTATACTGACTTTTTTTCATAGAGTGAGCCGTTTGGGGATATTGTTAAGGTAACTTGGTCTTTCCAGACTTCAAACTCTTCATTAGCAATTCAGATAAAATTTTAAAATAGAATGGAGACCTTATTGTTGAACAAATATATTACTGTGGGTTCACATTTATTCAAAATTTTAACCTTTACAACATTTGTATTGACAATGTTTTTAATAGAGTTAGCTGTTTTGAGATATTGTTAAGTTAACTTGGTCTCTCCTGGCTTTCAAGCTTTTCATAAGTTATTAAGGTAAAATTTTGAAATAGAATTGCGACCTCAATGTTAAACAAAAATATTAATGTGGGTACTCATTTTATTCAGAATTGTGTGCTCTACAACATTTGGATTGACAATGTTTTGTATAGAGTTAGTTATTTTGAGATATTGTTAAGTTAATTAGAAAAAACGTGCTTTTCGAAAATAAATATGTACATATTTTCTAACGTTCACCAAGTACGAGGAAGAAAACATAGCACGTTCATTTTAGACATAAAAACTGAATGGATTAAAGCTATTTCCAGTTTTCCCCTAATTAATTCTAAGTTCAACACCCTGGCCACGGAGCTTAAATTTGAAGTATAATTATGTGTTCAACAAAAATCTTAAGTGTAGGTACTCATTTTATTCAGAATTTTGCGCTCTGCAACATTTGTATCGACATTGTTTTTGATAGGGTTAGTTCTTTTGTGATATTTTTATATGGTATTTAAAAAAAAAGTGTTGTTTTTTTATTTACTATAAATCTATACATATTTCCTATCGCTTACCTAGATAACAATACCTAGATAGATATACTAACAATTTGTAAACAATAATGCATTTGAAAAATCAATTTTTGTTATTGCCATGAATAATAGGGAATATATACAAATTTTTCTGTAGCCTTGTATATGATCTATTTATATGTATGTATGCTAAAACTTAGTCATTTAAAAGCATAGCACAGTTGAAAATTTCCACTCAGCAATAAAAGGATGTTGTTGATAACTTTTGTACAGCCCTGTTTATGATCTATATAATTTATGCACTCTAAGTAGCATTTAAAAAATAATTAAATTTACAAAATCATACCAGAATTGAAAACGCATTTCCAGCAATTATTGCTCGTAGGTTTCATTAATTCAATTATTTTTCATTTTCTTCTCCAGGTAAATTCTTTTTGGTGTCCCTGTAATTGTACTATAAATTCTGTGCTCAGCATGCTCTATAGGAAGAACCTTATAGTACACTTCACTGATAAATATGAATTTCAATATGTTTAAAATAGTGTAATATGGTTTAAATACACAGCAATCGATTTTCCCCCATATACCGCAATGTAAGGGAATTGTTTTGAGTGTCCCTGTAAATGAATCGTAAATGCAACACACTTCATTTTCGACGTCAAAAAATCATACAATTGAACAAAAATATGTTAATTAAATTTAGATAAAATAGCTTATATATTTTATCACATTTTTTTTCTTACTTTATAATGATCAACAAAAATTGTCATTAGGATGTTTTTGAAATGTTCAATCTAATGATAAACAACCTTAATCTTTGTATATTTATATTACATTTATACATGGTGTGTTCTTACCACTCACAAAATTATCAAACGTAAAAAAAAAAATTAAGATGATCTATTTTGTAAACACATTTTAAACGTTTCCAGCCTTTTTATATCCTGGTGAAAAAAACATATATAAATGTTTTTGTGGCCATAAACGTTGAATATATAATAATCTCTTTTAATGGAAATAGAACGAATCTAAAACAGATGGCATTAATTTTATCAGTCTTTTAGGTTCTTTTGATAAGAAACGTTTTGAGTTTTCAGAAAATAAAAAATTAAAAAATTAATTAAAAATATATTAAAATTATTGATTAAGTTATGAAATAAGTATTTTCATTTCTGATTTAAAAAAATTAATATTTTGTAGTTTTTTATTTATTTTTTTTTTGTCTTGTCTTTTTTTTGTTCTATTATTTTTCGTTTCACAGATTTTATCATTAATTATGATTACTAATGAATTCGAAAACATTCAAAAAGAATTCAATAGGTCTTTATAGAATTTTACATATCGTAAAGTTTGAAAATGTTTATGATATTTCGCTTTTTTTTTTTGTAAGTTTCGTTCTGCGGGCTTTAACTTTTGAATAACTATTTAATTTCAAGCGATACTTAGCGACGTTCATGGTATTAACTGTAACATACTAAACATTGTAAATGTCACTGTATAATTTCTTTTCATCCAGATGCAAAATCAAAAGTCACAAACATTTACATTGAGTAAAAGAAAATATACAAGTTTACAGAAATGTGCATATTTGTGCATTAATATGCACATTTGTAAATGAATTAGACATAAAACTTAAAAAATTATGGAAAAACAGTTTGTAGTAATGTTGTTTGTTACAAACGATTTTTAATTAAGTTTTTAATATGGATATCAATAAGCTGCCTTTATTTTCAGATGAAAAGAAAAAAAACTTGCAGACATTCCTGTTTTAAGTGCAAAAAACTACTACTTAATTTCGGTATTGCGTTAGGCGTTTCCAGTTCAGTTCCTAAAAGGCAAGGTGTGTTCGGTGTTATATAGTGAAAAAAACATTACAAGAAAGAAATGTCGTTGGTATATATTATCATGGAATATATCATGTGCTACAGCTTAAGACAAGGCATTTTATGAACCATAATATTTTACTCTTGCATTTCACCTTTATTTAGAAATATATTTCATTTTGTTAATTTTTCCACACTGTGCAAGCTCAGTTATGCAGCATATTTTTTATTAAATGTTGAAAATATAAATTAATAAAAAAGTTTCAGGAGCTATATCTAGGAAAAAAGCGAGTTTCTGTGATTCTATCTATATTATAAAGGACAAACATATCTGTGCGTAACGCATACGTCATTCTGCGAATGGCATCACTTTGAAATTTGAAATGAAATTTCGCTTTTGCAATTTTCGCTACTGCAAATTTTTAAACTTCTAAACATCTCACATTTAAATGTTTACACCGTCGTATGCAGAAAAAAATGCACTTTTAAATGCAATTTGTTTGAAAGTTGTATCTCAATTTATTTTTGAGATATTAATTTTTTTATAGTTTTTAATGCCAATTTTTTAATCGTGGCAACTGAAGTACTTCATTTCTATTAAAAGTGGATTTGTTATCTTTATTGATTATATTCTTACTGATGCCATTTTCTCATTACAATTAAAAATATATTTTTCAAAATTTGAACAGAAAATGACGTTACGCTTTAAAAAAGACACAATTTCCCTGATGATGCTGTTATATTTCACTATTTTTTCATTTCGTTGATATTCAGTTTGAGTCAATAGGCAAAATATTTCAGCGAATGAATGACGTCATATTTAAAAGTAAACGATAATTTTATTTGATAAAACGAGATATTTCCCCTTGAATACGTCTAAAAGTTATAAATTTCTGGAATTTTTATGCGCAGGTACAGAGATAATACTAAGACCTCAAATCACGAGTGGGAATTTTAACATGAAAAGTTCTAATAGTTGACAAACGTGACTTCAAGCTTGAAAATATATTTATTAATAACCTATTGTGCATTAAAATGTTTTTAAATGGTTAATATGGATGGAAAATGACTTGATTTGGTTTAGATGCAAAGGTAGGAAAATTCTATGATTATGTCAAGGTGAAATCATGTTTGCCGATTTTTCATTCCGTAATACCAAGTATCAATTAATAAGTTAATCAAAATTACTTATCTTGATTATATTTTACTGATGACGTATATGAATTAAGTTTAATTTTTCAATAATTTTAACAGTTGAAGTTTATGAAAAAAGTATTTTGTTAATCTTAGGTTAAAATATGTCTTTGGAGAGTTAAATTAACAAGTGTAAGATGGATTTTTGAAGTGAAAACTTCTTTAGGCCCGTTGAGCTTTTTTTTGAGATGGAGAAAAACCACTGATTTCGAGACACTGTTACGTAACCGACATGCTAGCATTTTGGCACATAGACACTAGCGCGCCAAGCGGTGAATGACAGGAACTTTTCCCTCTTCAGCTCAATCCGCAAAAGAAGAACGAAGCTAAAACTCACTTTTTCTCCCGGCGTTCACACAGGAACACACAAAAAATTTACATTTTCGGTAGTAATGGTAAGTAATTTTGGTAGTAATAGTTTATAATAATGAATAAAAAACACTACATTTAAGAGTATTTCCTGCACAATAAAACATTTCCTGACGATTAAAAAAAACACACACGTAATTGTTGAAGTTTTCACTTCTATGGCACTCCCGGAGTGCCACTGTTTTTTTTAAATTCTAATTATTGTTGTTGATGTATTATAAATTTGATGCAACAGTTCCTTTGTAAACATTTTCTTTCGTCGAAATTCGGCGGGTTCCACCTCGTGAATTATAATGATCAAAGACTATATTGCGTGCTTTAAAGATTAATTTTTCAGAATTGTGGGGAAAGAAGATTTCAGGAAATTTTCAGACGTTTTCGTTTTTTTATCCATAAGCTGTACCTATGAATCTCATATGCAATTTTGAAATATTTATTGAAATGATTATTATAGTTGTCCTTGAATTATAAATAGTTATACAGGGTGCGTCGTAATTCTGTGCAAACTTAAAAAAAAATCATAATAAGAGAAATAATGCTCGGAAAAAAATTCTGTTTGATCAAATATGATCAAGAGGGAGATTAGATTTTTTTTCATGTATCAAAAAAAAAAAAAATAAAAAAATAAAAAAACGAAGGAAACCTAAAGAGATCATTTACATGTCATACTGAAACGTTTTATGTGAATCAAGCAAACACAAACAGACAACGAAACAAATCAAAATAGCATGACACTGTGAATTTATTTGAAAGAAAAAGTTTCTTAACATGACCACCACCACCAGGTATTAGGCAAATAAGACACTTTTGCGTGCTGATGTTGTGCCTGCATTGCAAAAAAGATATGTGTTACCTATCATAACCTTCATGCATGATGTGGCCCCACCCACATTGCACGTGGAGTCAAGATGTTCCTGTTGGACACTTTCACAGAAGACCCAGTTATAAGTTGAGGATGTAAGTTTGAGTGGTCCTCACGAGCTCTAAACTTGACCCCAGAAAGATTTTGGGTTTTGAGGATATTTAAAGTATCGTGTGTACTGGGGCACCCCAGCCAGTTTGGTGGATCTGAAAGATCACATTCGATGGGCCACAGTGGCAGTACATGCTACACGCAACAGCACTAGGCGTATTGATGCGCCCCACTTACCTAATATCTGGTAGTGGTGGTCATGTTAAAAATATTTTACATTCAAATAAATGCACAGTGTCATGTTATTTTGACTTGTTTCATTGTCTGTTTATATTTGCCTGATTTACGCAAAAAGTATCAGTATGATGTGTGAGCGCACTCTTTCGGTTACTTTTGGAATATGTTATATATATATATATATATATATATATATACACAGAGAAAAATTCAATGTCTCGCTGATCATATTCGCGCAAACCAAAATTTTGTCAGAGCATTACTTCTTTTATGATGAATATTTGTAACTTTACACGAATTTATGACGCACCCTGAATGTTACTGTTTCTAATTAATGAATTTATAGGTATTTATTGTAATACGAATATATAAAATAATTAGAAAATTGTGTTTAACATTTTATGGAATAAATTCGGAATCTCTGAAAAAAAAAAAAAAAAAAAAAAAAAAAAAAAAAAAAAAAAAAAAAACCTGCAGATTTGGTAATAATTGCTTGTACAATAAGCAAATATTAGAATGATAAGAGTTAAATAAACCTTAAAAATATTTTTTTTCAGGTACCCGACATGACAATAATTCGTTTACTAACCAGTAATTAGTCCTTAATGAAAAAAAGTTACTGTTACGTATATCTACTGTTGTTCCACCAAAATGTCTCAGCAGGGGGTGTAGCTAATCCTGGTTAGGTTTAAAAAGAATTTTAAGAAAGATGACAAAATTGGGCTTCGAAACTCGGTTTAATGTTTGATTATATTAGATGAGTGTTCATAGAATATGACACGATAACCATACATCTACAAACTGTTCGAGAAAAAATATATATATATTTGTTTCATTATGCATATTACGTCACTTTTTATGTATCGAAAGCAAATTTTATTATAACCATGAATGTTAATGAATATGCATGATACTTTCAAAAATGGCACTTAAAACCTCTCTGCACTCATATAAACATTCTTTAGCATACCGGGCAATATCTTATAAAATGCTGCAGGAATGAATACATAAATAAATTGAAATTAGGCATAATTTTAAATAATTAAAACTGGATCTCTAGCACAGCACGATTCTTTTTCATTATTATTTCCGAATAGTAAATATAAAATAGTTATTTGAAGATTTCTGCGATTAATAGGGTAAACTAAGTATTCCCAAATAATACTGAGTAAATCTAGTAGCAAATCACAGTTTTTTTTTTTAATCATGAGTTCAATTCGAAAATAACCTCAACAAAATAACTAAGATTAGCAATGCGTGAATATTTGTTTCTTTCTTATTCTTTTGTAAATCAAATAAATCTTTTTACGTTAATGGAGAATTACTATGTTTGTTCGGTGTTATTTTTACGGATCTCTTTTGGGGTGTCATCTTTCATGGCCGGGAGTAAATTTCCCGAAATAATTATTAACTTCCGAAATTTGTACTTAATTTATAAATTCAACATCATAGGCATGCAATCTAAAAAAATAAAATAGTAAAAACTTATAAAGCTAAAAGATGCTATAAAAATGCTAAAATACCTTTATTTAGATTAACGCTCGTAAACAATTAAAAAAAATAAAATTTAATAATAAATAACCTGTTAAATAATGTGGCGGGACATCATATATTATGAAAAACCGTGCGAATATAAAATGAAATAAAATTGGATAATTGTGACCGTGGGTCAATTTTTACAATTATTACTAAAACTGCATAGCATCTCTTTATAAATTTTACTTAACTCAAGGGACACTGAATCATTGCAAATATTCTCTTTGCGTAAAAATATCTCTATTGATTCCCGAATAATGGATATTAAATAAAATCTTGACGAATAAATTATTCTGCTATTTTAAAAATCGATCTGTAAAGGTTCTTTTCTGCATAAGCTGGTCAAAGCTCTAGTTTTCCTGTTGTCCGTCAAGATTTTATTTACCATCCATTATCTGGGAGTCAATAAAGATATTCTTACGCAAAGAGAATATTTTTAATGATTCAGTGTCCCTTAAGTTAACTAAAATTTGGAAGGAGGTTCAATGCAGTTTTAATACCAATATTAAAAATTAACCCCCCGTCAAAATTATCCAATTTCATTTTATTTTATGATGGCACGGATTTTTATTATATATATGAAGTCTCGTGACATTATTCACCAAGTTATTGTTCTTTAAAACTGTTTTCGAAAATATTTCTATCGAGAAGGATTTTGAAAATGTCGCCGTTTGCGCGATGAAACGAGAGTCAATCTAAATAAAGGTTAATTATCACATTTACAGCATTTTTTAGCTTTGTTTCACTACAAGTGACTAGCATACATATTTTTATAAAAACATATTTTAAAGTTATAAACGATTTTCATCTATGTTCTGAACACCGGACCTTATATTGAGCATCAAAAAGGTAAGAAACAGTGAAAACAAAACTTACAAACTTTGTGGCAGCATTTTTCTGATTCTTAAAGTAAAACATATTTATATCCGAACACAAATGGATAATTTAAAAAAATAATTTCAGAAATGAAAATGTGTTTATATGTTGTCATTCATCAAATCTCAGCAAGATCTTTTTTTTAAATTTTTACCCGGCTGCCAAGAAGGGTTATGTGTTTCACGCGTATCTGGGTATGTGGATTTCTTTATACCCTAGAAACATCCCAACGGCTGGATGGATTTTAATGAAGGAGGTATCTATCAATTCGTCTTAACCGTCCTATGGTTATAGGCTAGGTTTTGTTTTTATAATTTCAAAACGGTGGCCAAAAAATACAAAATAGCGGTAGAGACGAAAAAAAAAATAAGCATCCTATTAAGTGACATATCTTTGGATAGGTCTTTCCAAATGAAGACGATGTTTCATTGTCTATTTTACAGTCAGAATCTCCGTTTAAATATTACATAACCTGGAAGTTGTGTACATCAGGTCTCTAGTTTTACTGCAACTCTAACAGTCATAGACATCCCTAGGCGTCATCCAAACAGAGTTTATAGATAGAAACTAACAATTAAACACAACTTAAAAGTCATCAATACAAGTAAATAAATTAAAAAAAATAGGTAAGTAATATTAAAAATAGTTTAATATTGATGAAAAATAATAAATTAGTTCGCTTTTTACGCATTCGGATTTTTTTTATTTATTAAAATTTATTTTTTTCTTGTTAAATTTTATGATATGAATCTTTGCATTTCATTGAAACAAGATCTTGAGACCTCTTCAAGAAACGCCGTTAGATTTAGTCATAGCAGTTTAATTTCTTATAGAGCAAATTTTTACAGAGATAATGTATTTATATTGCTAATTAAATAAATTGCGGAGAATAGTAATAAAGCTATTTGTATGTATAATAAGCTCTCACGGTAAGCAAAAGTATATTTGCATCAGCCATAGAAGTGAAATGCCGTGGATTTTAAACGAGGTAAACAACATCACTGTAATCCAAATTAAATTAAAAGGGAAGACTTAATTCCGCTTGCTAGATTTTATCAGTGTTTGCAATATATTTCATTACATTAATATTTAACGTCGTGAAGAATTAGGTATGAAAGCGAGAATTATTCAAAATGTCAAATTCAGTAATGGAAAGAGATTCTGTTTACGTAAATAAATTAAATTCATTATGTTTTTTCATAAACTAGCTGCAATAAATGAAATTTATAATATCTACATAAGTGAAATTATTTAAACTTTTAAAGTATTTAATTTTTTGATTTTGATACTCTTTTAAAAGGATGGAAGAATAGTTTTTATTCTTAAATAATACAAATTATATTTATAATTTATTATTAATTATTAATAATTATATTAGGTATATTATTAATTGAACTGAAACGAATAATAATTGCAATTATATAGTCTCAGGTCATTCTAAAATCATCATCAAGTTTTGTATTATGTAGATAAGTTAAAGAGTAATGATGAAAACAAATTCTAAAACAAATAACGATAAATGCAAAGTAAATTTACGTGATTATAATCCCTTCAGCCAATGGTTCTCAACATGAGCGTATGCACAACAAGAGTTCAGTTCGAGAATGGTCCATTAATCCAAATTCTGAAATGTTTAAAAAAGTTTTTTTTTTTTTTTTTTTTTTTTTTTGTAAAAACTTTTATATTGCAGTCCCAACCCCCCCCCCTCCCCCCCCCAAAAAAAAAAATAATAATGCAAAAAAATTAAATATAAGATGAAAAATAAGATTGACAAGTTTTTGATAATATCAACTCTTACAGCAAAAAAAAAAAAAAAAAAAAAAAAAAAAAAAAAAAAAAAAAAAAAAAATATTTCTTGACGAAAAAATTATCGTATTAAGGGTGTGCTCAAATCCAAACGGCTTATTTTCTGACTCATTTTCAAATTCATTTTCACTCTCAAAAGCATCCAACTGCCAGGCTCTTTTATTCAGAAACTAAGTGCTGTATTGGACGATTTTTTGATAAGGGCAGAATATATTTAAAAAATACTGTCAAAGTGGGCATTTTGAACTGAATTCCCGAAGCGATAGTGCTGGAAACGCAAAAATTGGTCGTACTGAGAAAATAATTGTAAATCAAGTTCTAATTAATTGAACGGAAAATAAAAGCACAGGCTATTTATAAACCTCTTTAAAAAATCACCTCAGCGAGTTTTATGTTCACTTTTAAGAATGTGTTAGAAAAATTCGAGTTGTTGGACAAAAAAAATATATTTTTTTTAATACCGACTTAATATGATTTTGATAAGATGAGCTCTTACAGAAAAAATAAATTAAAAATTCGTCAAAAGTTTTCAGATAAAATTGTTTCGCTGGGTTTATCTCTATATCTTGATTTATTTTTGCTGGTGAAATTAGTACTTAACTTCGAAATCTACCTCCTCCAGTAGTCCGAGCCGGCAGAGATTTTTTAAAACTGCATTTAACTGTAGAATTATACCAATTTAAACCATGCTTCTATTGCAATTAAACCTACAACTTAGAGAACGGATATATTAGTACACGGTGATGACAAAGATAAAAAGAATTAATTAATGAAATTACACACTTTGTATTTGTTTTTCGGAAATAACAATAAGTTTTTGTACAATCTAAAATATTTATTGCACATTAAGTTTACATTTTATACAGTTTTTCATTTATGAAATGTAGTTAAAATAATTAATGCTGTTAAAACAGCATACTGGAAAAGCTGCTATTTCAAGTATTGCATTTTTCAGTGATGGAATTGAATGCTATTTCCTGATAAATCTTTGCTTTTAACACCCTGAAGTTTGGTGGATTATTTATATCACATAAATTTAATCCTTAAATTCAACAGAAATCTGAAATAAAAATTCACTTTAATAAAGTATGTAAAGAATGCTATTTACATATTTAATGAAAAAAAAACCTTGTTCGTAAATACTTGTGTTATTTAATTACTTCACCATTTTAGCAAGAATAGTCCTTTGCCCGTTAAATTAATACTAAAATCAAAAATCTGTTTGGCGTATTTCTGTGAACCTATTTTTTTTATTTTGTAAGAGAAATACGTATTAGAATTCCATTTCACACTCCACTGCCTCAATTGTCGAATTATTCAACGTAATAAACGTATAAATTCAACTTTAATAACGTACATAATCCCGAATAATGATGAATAATAATTTTCAAACTACATGTTCCCGTGATCCTTAAACCGTATTTTGTTTTTATGCATTTTATTTTCCCTATTTTTAAAATAATAAAGAATTGAATTCGTAAAATTTTTCGAATTCCGGTTTTCGACGGATTTACACGTTTTAGAGGTCAGAAATACTGAAAAACATGTTTTTATAAAATGTCTGTATGTGACACAAAATTTGCGGGTACTCTATTTCAAGAACTAATGACGGCATTTAATAAAATTTTAGATTCAATTAGACTCTAATATAAATTGGTGTGATTACTTTTTTGTGTAAATCGCCTTACAAGTGGCGCTGCAAAGTAGCATTATTCACGACTTTCGCAATAGTTTTACCCCAAGAACTAATGCACGAATTTTCTTCAGACTGGAGATTCATTTAGTCTCATTCATTTAGTCATTTAGTCATTTAGTGATGCTTTTTATTTTTGGATGTAAATCGTCCAACAGGAGGCGCTGCTATGCAGATTTTTTTACAATTTCAGCAATAGCTCTATCACAAAAATAATGCACGATTTTTATAGAATTTCAGACTGAGACGTTCAGATAAATTGTTGCTGATTAGGTTTTGGTGTAAATCACCTAACAGGTAGTATTTCTATAATGCATTTGTCAGGATTTACATGATTTTAGCAATTTTCAAATCATATCTCAGGAACTAATGCACGGAATTTCATGAGAAATGTGCAGCATTAATATGTATGACATAGAAGAAAGCTTTGGGATTGCTAAATTCGACTACTTTTGGTCATAGTTTAAATTGCTTCCAAAGATTTAAATCAGTGTTAAAAAAACAAATAATACATATATAACTAATAATAGATTACCATGTGAATATATTCTGTGAAATTGATTCATAAAATAGTTTTCAAATCTTAAAATAAAAGCCTGTCTTTAACCCATTTGTGCCTACCGTCCCATTTTTTGGGACGTTTCAAATTTTCATTAATAAGTATATTTTTCTTTTCCTTTATAACATAAAAATTGTATGAAATAATTATTTATAAATGTCTTTATCTATTACCGAGATATGACAGCATAAGGTGGATATTTATTTTTAACCGATTAAGCGCCATTGCTCCCATTTTGGGAACATTACTTTGGGAATTTTTTCTAAAATGTGTATTTTATATATTGTCAAAAAGTTTATGTTATTTGTATTTTGAATATATGAGATAACTTCTGTAATTTTTTGAAAAAGTTTCATTTGAATTTTCTATTTTTTAAAACTTGTTTAAAAAGACGAAATTTAGCTTTTTGACCGCTTTCGCATGAAAATGTTTTAAAAAAATAATTTACCAATAAAAATTACATTTTTTATTTAAAATATGTTTATAACTATCTATTGTCTAATACTGCCTAAATCCGTAGTTAATAAGTATAAAAGATTCATCATAATTCATGAAAGAACGAGTTGCTCCCGAAACGGGAGCAATGGCGCTTTCGTTAGTTTTCAAGGCCAGACGGAAAGTCCCAAATTAGGAAGACCCAATACGGTGATTTTATTGTGAGCGTGAAAATAGTCTGAATAGAAGCTTTAGAAACGCTTTTTATTCATTCCTAGTAAACTTTTCTTGGAAGTGTTACTCTTAAAATATGTTTCTTACTTTATTAGATATCTTCTTTTTGCTAAAAGATATACTTTAGCAGGCTTTTTTATTTGTATTTCGATTTTATGGAGAATATGCCTGTGAAATTTTTAGCTGTGTCTCAAGCGTTGGACTATTTTGAACAAGTGGGATACAGGACCCGACTAGCAAGTTTCTGTGTCCAGGGCACTTCCAATTCTTCGTGCCCCCTTACATTGGTTGATTTACTGATACAAGTTTTTTTGCATGTTACACACTTATTCTTTGTCATTTCATCGCATTAATATATCAAATATCTCAAATATCACATTTTATCAGAATTATGACTTTTTTTAATGGAAATTTAGATGAAAAAAAAAAATTGTGCCCGTCAAAAATTTCGTGCCCAGGGCATGGGCTCCAGGTGCCCGTGCGATAGTCAGAGCCTGTAGGTTCAGATTATTATTCGCATTATCCGGAAATCGTTTGTTTGCCACCTGATCCTGGAATAGTAACAGATGTAAAATATGTAATAGAAAACAATTTATGCAACAATTTATCTCGTGATATATCTGTGGATGTTGGGCTTTCCGTACATTCAAAATCAAAAGTCAACGAAGAAGTATGTGATATACTAATTAAAAAAAGAAAAAATAAATAAACGTATAAAAATTGTTCAGTCGCCTTTGATGTAAAATAGACAGAAAAAATAATGTAATGATGAACAATAAAAAGATATGTAATGAAAATACTTATGAAAAGGTAAATTGATTTTTTTTTATTATAAATGCAAATGTTTATTATAATTGTAGATCTAATTTATCTCATTTTCTCTTAAAAAGTCTGTTTCAGAATGATATAGTACTTTTTATTTTAAAAGAATGGAAAAATAACTGTTATAACTACACGAAGGCAAAAGTATATTTTTGTAAAAAATTTTACCCCCATTAAGCGCCATTGCTCCCATTTCGGGAACATGCTGTTTTTCATAAATAATCAAATTTTTTTTAATTTTTTTTTTCAGAAGTACTTTAATGACATCCTATTTATTAAGAAAAAACAATGATTTCATAAAAAAATCGGTTAATTTATATAGCGGCTCTTAATGGGTTAAATGAAGGCTTTTTTTTTTTTTTGGGGGGGGGGGGGGGTGTTTATCATTTTTTAATTTTTCAAGATGGCGAAATGCAAAAAGTAACTTTATTTGTATTTTTTCTATGAAGGATCCAAAATCGCAAGTCATAATCTTAGTTTCTAGACTTTTTTTAAATACGAATTTTTTAAAATTGCGAAATTAAATGTTCAAGCCTATTTTTTATGCATTTTTGTAACGTCCAAAATATTGGGTTCTAGGCACAAAGAGGCACATATTTTTGTTGGACATTTAGGAGACAGTTATTTATGTAATCTCCTTTTGAAGATATTTATTAAAATAAATCGTTTTTAAGTCAGCAATACGATTATTCTTATTTTATTATTAATAATAGTTATAACGTTATTAGTCTCTGTAAAGAAATAAATATATATATATATATTTTGTAGCTCATAAAAATACTAATTATAGTACATAATATACAATTTAAAAACTTTTTAAATATAAATATAGACAAAACATATAATTATGCATATTATTCTACTAGAAATACCCATATTTAGTTTTTTTACATTTTATTAAATAAATACTAAAAAAAATTAAGTGTAATTTTTTTTTAGTATTTTTCCAGTTCATTTTGCAATATTTTAAAGCGATTTTACCAAAACATTTGAGAAAACCAAAATTTAGGCACAAATGGGTTAATATTATTTTTATTTTTAAAATTATTTTATCTTCAAATTATTTTATCAGCATTTAGCATAGCAAAACACATGATATAAATAAAAATCCCTTCCAAATAGCATTCGTTACGGCTTAGTAAATATAAAAGAACGTAATTAGTTCTTCATTTACTAATATATATTTGTAAAATTTGGAACCCTTTGATATTTTCAAAATTCTCGGTACCATGTTTGCATTATCCATCGATAAAATATGGATTTAATTAGAAAAATACATTACGAATATTATCAAAGAGATTGATTTAATATGATATCTTTGAAGTCATATAATCTAAACAACTCAAAGCTTGACATAAATGGGTTTCATAATAAAATCTGGGAATGCTTAAATATTAAATTAAACATAAATATATTTCATACCATTTGTGTATTAATCAAAGACAGAGTAGAATACTTATAATAATAAATAATATATTTTAAGATCGTTTTTCATAAAATAATTACGCTTGTTAAGTCATATTTTAACAGAGTACATATAAAGTAATTTTAAGCATGTAAGAGTAATTTTATTACTAGCAAAAATTTTGCTTTATTTGAAGTATTATGATGACAGAATAAATACACTTTTATAAAAGCACAATTATCTAAATTAATATGTATCTCCGATTATGGAAGATTTCTGATGGTCTCAGTTTTATCCATTTCTTGGAAATCTAGTGTATGAATAGTGCGTAAAAATTTTGACATTTTTTTGTTCAAAGTGTTGTGCATTGTTATATGTAAGTAAAAATGAATATTCAGTGTATTTTACATTATAATATATAACAGGGGACATACTTTTACAGAGCAACCGCTAGAACCAAGCCTAACATATACTAGAGCAATGATCAAAACTAGAACAAAATATAAAAAATAATGTGAGGAATGCATAAAAAATATTTGTATACGAAAATAATTGTATAATAATGTTTATTGTGTGACAGTTAAAAACGAAAAACTGAACAACGATCCAGAATTCTCTGAATCGAACAAGTTTTATAAAGCATCAGAGTAAAGCTTTTTTATTTTAGTGAAAAAAATATTGGGTTATCAAAATCTTTTAATTAAAATTATCATTAAAATTACGTGTAGCGATACCTTAAAAAGATTAAAGCGGAACTTGGGAATTTTTAGTGTTCTAAATTTACTCGAAAATAGAATGCTGAAAACTAAATCCACTGCTATTGTTTGTTTATTATTCTATTGCAACAAAATCAGGCTCCCTTAAATTTTGTAAACAGGAAATTTTACTAAATGTAAGAAGGTAACTGCATATTTAAAACGCTAAGCATTTTCTTTCGACTGTCTGTGAGGAGAAAATACTGCATCAAATTACAGCAATATATTTTTAACTGAAAGATATTTGGCCACATCTTTATTATCCTACATTCGTTTGTTCAAATATTTTATTAATTAGCTGTAATTTTAAATTAAAATTATACATTTCGGTATGCGCATTATATAAGTACAAGTCTGTCTTTGGAGTGATGCGCTGCACATGCGCAAAGATGCTCGCTGAGTTGAAATATCATATCACAGGTAGAAGTTTTTTTAAGTTCGTTTTTTTATTCGACCTTACTGTAAAGAAGCTTTACTTTCTTTCACAAACTTAATAATTGGCTCTTTCAGCATTATTACCTATTCAAAAATTTATTGTATCGATATTAAGAGCTAGATATGGTTTATTTCGGGGGCGTCAAATTGTTTTGGTCACATTACACGCTGAAGATAAACGCAGTGATTTAAAGCTAAAAGTGAATTGTGTCATATTCTTTTCTACTTAATTTAAATTCTTTTCAAATCAGATATAGAGTGTATGTGGTTCAATGTTTCTAATTATACAAATAATCAACATTCTTTACGGCACAAACAAGCATTTAATAACGAAAACGGAACATAAAAATCTATTAAGAGACATTCGACACATTACATCTAAAGCATTCTAAGATGAACAAAGGATTTTTTTTGATTGCCTAAGAGGGACAGCTCAGACAAGGGAACCAAGTCTGTAGAGCATAGTGTCCCTCCCGGTCGCCTTTATTAAGGTCTTAAAAATACAGTTTTCAGCCAGTATCGCGACAGTGGGCGTTACGTATATAAAATCTCGTGTCGGGGGCGCACCTCCCAGGTGAATAAAACCTAACTAGTTCATTTCATTTCAGAAGTATACAGTTCAAACAGAGCATGCGCTGTCTAACTAACTGTTTACAGAATTAGGTGGAACATCTCGCTCGGCGTTGGGCGGCTGTCCAGCATCATCATAAAATGCAAGTGTACTACTCTGGTAATATTTCTATGTAATATACCTGTAGAGGTCTTAAGATCGATTACACGGGCATGTCCATCATCATCTTTAACCCCTTCGCGAAGGGAGCCTTTTACGAAATGTTTATTACTTTGCTACCGGTTTTAAAAAACAGAAGTTTGTGCCCATTCAAATTGGGAAAATGCTCGGATTAAATAAGGCAAATTTTACAGTAAAATTTTACTGGTGAGGATAAACGAGGATCCTTAGGCCTATTTCCGGCACGTATACGTGTCGCCCGTCCCCAAGGGGTTAAACGTTTTCATAATTCCACCAAGTTTCCAGTCTATAAACTTGTCATTTCCTTCCTTCAATAACACAAGCTGACCAAATTGAAGTTTTTGCGAGGATTTTTTCCATTCAATGCGGATTTGCAACTCATTTAAGTATTCTCGGCTCCAGCGTTGCCAAAACTGCATTTTTAATCATTGAACTAGTGTCCACCTAGAAGAAAAAAGTAAAAAGATCTAATATAGCATTATTTTCAAAAATTACCATTCAAAATCATTATTATCATTCAAAAGAGGACCTCCAATGAGGAAGTGACCAAGAGTCAGTGGTTGTGATCATTAAAATCTGCAGACAAGGGGGTCAACGGACGTGAATTCATAACTGCCTCAACTTGCGTCACAAGTGTTGAGGGCTCTTCAAAATTTAAGATAGAGGATTTAGTTATCTTCAAGAGGATTCGCTTCACGGTTTTTATATTTGATTCCCAAAATCCGACAAAATCTGGGGATGCACTGTGTATGATATTCCATTGAATTCGTTCTTCAGCACTAAATTCCTGAATTTCTTTCGAAGCACAAATCTGATTGAAGGATTTCCTTCTCAAATAGACTAAAAAGACTTCTGTGGTCAAGTCTGAAACAACTTCTAGATGAACGGCTTTGAGAGAAAAACAAATAAATATAGCAATGTATGATTTTAGAGTTAGCTTTGAATGTTTTAAGTTAGGTTTTGTTATAATAGGACCTGCTAGATCAACGCCTGTTTTCTCAAACGGTCCAGATGGTACAATTCTATCACGGGCCAAGTCACCCATCAATTGTTGAAGCGTTTTATGCTGTGTGAACACGACAAGTCACACACCTATTTATAATTTTCTTTACTTGACTTTGACCAGATGGTATCCAATAAAAATGTCTTAATAAAGATAGAGTTGTCTGAATATCTGAATGTAGGATTTTTTTCTGATAATATACAATTAAGATTTCAGTGAAATAGTGAGATTTTGGTAAAAGTATTTGTTGTTTCTGCGATCCACCGATCTTCCACCGATCCTTAACAGTGCATCTGCATCTGGAAATGCATTTAAGTTCAAGATCTTACTGTTCTTTGGAAGAGGAAGTTTTTCCTTTAAACATCGAATTTCAGTTTGGAATGCGGAATTTTGAACACTCTTTATCAGCTTCTTGGTCGCAACCTGTAACTCAGAAGTATCTAAATAATCGTATTTTCTAATGCCTGATTTCAATTTACAGTTTTTCAAAAATTTTAAACACCATGCAGTAATTTTTATTAACTTTATATAAAAAAAATAATGTAGATTAATCAAATAAATTTTTAACTGATTTTCATTTACAATAGTTGATTTTACAACAGTGTTTTTTTAGTTCTAACTGATCTTTAACAAAAGAAATGTCTAATTTATCCAATGTATTGTTCACTTTTTGCCAAAGAGATCTGTCTTGCTTTAACCGCTGGGAACCTTCCCACCAAAGATGGTTATTTTTCAACTCTGAAACTTCAAACCTCTAGTAACTAGGTCGGCTGGATTTTCTTTTCCAGGACAGTGAAACCAATTTAATGGACCACTAAGATTTCTGATTTCATTCATCCAGTTTCTGGCAAATATTTTAAATCCTTCTAACTCTCCTCTAATCCAAAAGAACGCAATAGTAGAGTCAGTCCAAAAGTAGCAAGTTGCAGGAAACGCTAATTCTTTAACAATTTTATTGCAACGTCTAGCCGACAAAAGGGCTTCTAAAAGTTCAAGCCGTGGTATAGAAGCAGTTTTTAAATGGGTGACTCGACTTTTACTGCCACAAAACTGGTAACAATATTCTTATTCTTTAACACTGCTCTAAGGTGCACTACCGTGCCGTATGCCTTCTTTGAAGAATCTAAAAAACTATGTAACTCAAAATAATCAACTTCATCAAGGGCAATATCAATCGAATAATATCTGGGAATGTTAACACAATTTAGTTCTTTTATTTCCTTAAACTTTTCATGCCATAAATTGTCTAGATGTTTAGGTAGGTTTTCATCCAAATCAAGTCCTAAACACCCAATTTCTTGAATTAAACATTTAATTCTAATAGTATAAAGACTTATAAAACCAATTGGGTCAAAAATGCTACCAACAGTTTACAATAAATAACGTTTAGTACTAAGTCTATTCGAAAGGAAATTTTCTAGATTCTGAATCGTAAATGAAAACATGTCAATGTTTGGGTCCCACGCAACCCGTAAAACATTTGAAGGTATTAAATTTTCATTAGTGAGATTTAATTTATCAGACATTTCATCAACATGTAAACCATGTTCTTTCTATTTCTCGTGTAATTCATGAAAGTTGGTTTTCCATTTTCTAAAACTCATACTAGCTTCATGAAATATTTCATGAGCTTCCTTACTAATTTTAAATGCGTAATCAACATTTGATTGACTTCTAATAAAATCATCATCATATAATGATGAATTTAAAATTTCAAAAGATTCAGGAAATGTTTCTACATACCTTTGTAGGTGATGCTTGATAGAAGCAGCCAGAAGAAAGGGACTTGATTTTACCCCGAAGAGAACTCTCTTTAGTCTGAAAATTTAAAATTCCTTACCTGAATCATCAATCCATGGTTCATCATCCTAGAAAAATCTTGTGAAGACCCTATTTGGTTCATGAATCTCGATCTGCAAAAACGCTTGTTGAATGTCTGAAATAATTGCTATGGGGAAGTTTCTGAGTATGATTTAAAGTCTGAACAATTCGGGGATGAGATTTAATCCGGTATGTAAACAATCATTTAGTGATAGTTCAACTTTAGTATGGGCTCTTGCATCGAAGACATTTCTAACTCTAATGGTGGACTTATCTTCACGAATTACTGCTCTGTGGGGTAAGTAAAATGTGTTTACATCAGACATATTATTAACAGGTTCGGTAATATCATCTGCTAAATAAGTATTTAAATAACTTTATATTCTGAGAATAACAAATGGCCATTTCTAAAGCTTGTTCTCAATTTAAAAAATCTTCTGTGTGCGACTGCGCGTTTGTTATTAAGAGACATTTTCAAATTTGACTCCAATGGAAATTTTACTTTATACCGGTTATCCTTAAAATCAATGCTAGACTGAATCAGCCATAACGTCGTCGTCCACATTACTAACATTGTGAGTTTCGGCTTTAATTCCTAAACTTTCTAATTGCCAAAAATTTCTGATTTGATGAGATATATCTTTTTCTTCAACTATAATTTTCATGCTCAACAATTCATTGATTGACCCCGTATAACACTGTAAGCAGCAACCAAAAAGGGTTTCAGTAGCTACGAGATTATTCTTTAGTCTTTTGATTCTACCAGTTGCAATATTATAACAATTATCAGTGCCGATTAAAACTGCAATTTGTTTACTAGTATATTCATAACTATCAGCTAGTTGTAAACCTTTTAATTGTGTATTTTCCTAATGTATTTATCAGGAGTGAGTAAGCAAGCAGTGAAAATTTGATCTGTTTCCAGAGCTTCAACTTCAATTTGTGAAGATGATGTTCTCTATTTACAAGCTTTACCTTTACTACATTATACGTTTACTCAGTTGCGTTTTCGGCTCCAAAAGCAAAAACAGATAAAGTTTCTTTTATAATAACCGGTAATTGTAACTGTTGTGAAACGTCGCGAATTATAAATATTCTCATGCTACCACTATCTAATATGACAGGAACTGCTTCATTATTATCATTTTTAGGACCTTTTATTATGACAGAACAAGTCTGCAAAAATATGTTGCAATGAGTGTTTTCATTCTGTGTATTGCTAGTGGATTTGTTACCCCAATGCGAAACATATACCACACTTTTATCAATATTTATCTTGGAATCATTTTCAAATTGAAAACAAATGGCCCTATAATGTTTCTTACCACAAATATCGCCCATTTTGGTGTTTTCACAGTCTTAATTCTGTATTTATACTGTAAGCATAAAAAGCATCATCCCAGCTTTTTTAGCATTTCTTTCTTCTGATATATGGTTAAAGAATTAAACATTTCTTTATTATGATCAACACTATTACAAAACAAACACGAATTCTTATTTACTGAAGTCAATAATTCAGTAGCTGGAACACTGTTTTGTTTATATCCTTTTGTATTATATTGATATCTCGGCTTACATTTCAATTGTTTATCTGTAAGTTTTGGTCTATATTCAATTTTATTATCATTATAAAATGATTTCGTAGCATCTAAATCATGCATGGTTGATACTCTCTCTCTACTTTCAACTTCATTTTTAAGAAAACTCATAAGTATATCTATATTCCACATTTCCCCGTCCTTTAGATTTCTATTAAATTCTAATGTCAAATCTGGGGGGTATTAACTTCAGTAATATTGGGCAAAATAACCCATTGTATGTATCAGGTTTTAAACCTAACGTCTCTAAGTTTCGAATTTGCTTTAGACATTTATCGTATAAATTTCTTAAACCACCAGTGTCAGAAGAGCTTTTCCAACCTTTCATATTTAATAAATTATTTAAGTGAGCATGTACGAGCATATCATGTCTGCCATACCTTTTTTCAAAAGTGATACGGCTGCTGCATAATTATTTTCTGTTAATCCAGTCGTGTTTGCAGCCGCTCCTGAAACCAAAGTTTTTAAATACGTAAATTTTTCGGTTTCTGTTAGATTCGGGGTTTTGTCTATGGTCAATTCAAACTGGTTCCAAAATTCTAAATTTTTTTTTCTTTTCCCCCAAAAATCGATTTATTTGTAGCTTTTGCAGTTTTACTCTTTTTAATTCGGTAGCAGCTTGACATGTTCGCACTGAATCAATATTATTACTATTAGTAGTATCTGCATTATAAATCAAACTTTTAATTTTAAAGTTTAATTTATTACTGTAACATATTATTTTCTGGTCATATTCATTAATATTTAATATTTCATTTTCAACATTTTTTGCATTTATTAAACTTAAAATGTTATTATCAAGATATTTAATGCTTAATTTATCTACTAATACTTCTAAATTTTCTAAAGAATATCCATTACTAGCTAAATACTGTTCCATTTCTTCTAACAATTTTTTTAATAGAATTCGATGTGTATTACGCATTTTTCTTTCTTTATTTTCATTCATTTTCAACAAATAAAATAATAACAAAACCAACTTACCAATTTGATGTCTAATCGAAACAAATTTTCATTATATTGCGTAATAAACTTTTTCTCATCGAGACTTAACGGCGTGCACCAAAAATGTTCAATTATTTTCTACTTAAACTAAATTCATTTCTAATCAGATCTAATGTCTAGGTGGTTCGGTGTTTCTAATTCTACAGATAATAAAAATTCTTTACGGCACAAACAAACATTTAATAACGAAAACGGAACCTAAAAATCTATTAAGAGACATTCGACACATTACGTCTAAAGCATTCTAAGATGAACAAAGTATTAGTTCATTTCAGTTCAGAAGTGTACAGTTCAAAGCATGCTCTGGCTTACTAACTGATTAGGTAATTAGCCGAAATAGTTATGGCTGTTGAATTGCCAATAGTTACACACGAAGATAGGGAAACTAGCATGTTATGTTGTAGCTTCTTCTTTAAAAAAATGAGGTATTATAAATATTAAAACGGAAAACCATTTCTGTATGATCAAAACTCAAATTCCAGACAGTTGCGTATTCGTCAAGTGTCTTGAACTTCTTCAGCTTAAGCAACAAAATAAGTTCCCGCTAACATAGTGGGTTAAGGCAGCATTTAAGGCTCTGAATGTTTGTAGAGGATGCAGGTTCGAACCCAAGACTGGCAAAATGTGTAATATTTTTGTCAATAATTCATTTCCATAATGACATATTTTATTAGGAAGTGAAGTTATAGGGCTTTTATTTTATTATTATTATTATTTGAATGCTTTATAATTAAATAAAATTTAACACTTAATAATATTTTGAAAAATATAATGATTTTATATTTAAAATATTTTGCATGTAATTATCAATTAAATAAACTTAACTGATCTACAATTTTCGCTATATTTTCTGACCGTTATGAAGCATATATATATGCGTATGTCTCATAAAGAAAAGTTTGTCATTCATTTTCGTAAAAAATAAAACGGAAAGAAAGAAAAATATTCCTATAAGAGCTATAAAAGAAATTACCTTGATATCTAGGTTTAATATTTAAAAAATCTAAAATAAAATCCAATTAATAAAATATATATATTGTAAATCGTTCGCTGCATCAAGTTTCAGATTTAGGGTTTTAGAGAATGAGACAGATAAAAATAAAATTCATGGCAACTTTTAATGGTCAT
This sequence comes from Maratus speciosus, assembly GCA_963932465.1. Taxonomy (NCBI): domain Eukaryota; kingdom Metazoa; phylum Arthropoda; class Arachnida; order Araneae; family Salticidae; genus Maratus; species Maratus speciosus. The sequence continues at coordinate 55,320,443 of OZ010790.1, forward strand.
GTAGTTTGAATAAATAAATTGAAATAAATATAGTAAAAAAAAAAAGAGGCCGTTGTAAGTAAAAATAAATTCTCTACCAGTTATTTTTTGGTAAATTTCTGATAAAAAGCAAGCATAATTGGTTGTAAATTATAAACTTAAAATTCTTTTACTTCACTGAATAGGTTAGACTGACAGCACCAGCAATCGCCTTAAACAAATAGGAATCACATATCAATAGAGAAAGTCGTCATTCAAAAATTAATTTAAAAGGATCCAATTAAAAATTCAAGAATTTTTCTAATGAATCATTTAAGTCTTTTACCTTCAAATACGGATACTATCCAGTATTTTTTAATTAATAAAATATATACATTTTTTTGTATTTGAACAAAAACTTAAACTCGGATGAAGTAAAGAAAAAATATAAAATTTTAAACCACCTAAATGCAACCTACTATGTTACATTTCTGTAAAATATGCAGAGTATCAGTGTTATTGAAAATCATTATTGAAATAATTTTCAGGATACGATGAAACATGCCACACAGTCCTTTAAACGATTTAGCAATCATAAATCATTTTGAAAGTTTGGGCATAGTTTAATGCATAGATATTTTACATGCTGTTGATATATATATTTTGTTACTTGAGCATATTCCAATTTTGAGAACAATATCTGGAAATAGTAATGAAAATGTTATAAATATACAATGAAAATCTGCCTAAATTATATTAATTAACAATTCTACTGAAAATAATGCAACTATCTTTTTTCCAATTTTGAATTGTCATAAATAGAATATACACTGAACAATATATATTAGTGTTTCAAGAAGCTCGCTTAAATAATCTTATAAATATCTTGTTTTTATAGAATTTCTTGTTAAAAAGTAAAGTATGTACAATAACTTTTCTGAGAAAATTTAATTGTTAACAGAAATCATCTGAAAAAAGGTATTTTCATCTAAATATTTATAAATGTTGTAATTATTTATTTTACTTTTGTAACAAAATTAATATTTCAAGAAAGATTTTTTAAATTTTCGTTTGTGTTCACATTTTTTTAACACATGTTCTCCCGTAAAGGTAATAAAATGTGTCTTTGAATAAAGTAATTTGAAAATATCTGATTTAAGTTTTACTCCAGTATAAGTATTTCAAAATATTATTTTCGAATGTAAAATTAATGAATCAATATTGCCACGTTAATGGAAATAAATAATTTTGTGCTCAGATAACGTGTCCTAAATTGAATACTTTGAGATCTATAATAATATATTTTGTTTAATAAAGATAATTTTTACAAATTTCTATATTAAAGGAAAACCAAATATTTTGTAGGAAATACTCTTCATTGAAATGTTTCCATTCCGTATAGAAAGAGTTTCCCGTGGAAACGTTTTCATTCTTTAGAGACAAGTCTCTTCGTGGAAACAATTTCATTCCTCCAGAGAAAATGCTCCTCATGGAAACGTTTCAATTATCGGTGAAGCACCCTAGTGTTTTCATATTGATAATATAGAGTTTCCCAGAATTTCGTGTACAAACATGGAGGGGAGGTACAGAATATCCATAGGAAACATAATTACATAGTAAACCTTAGGCGGAAACGTCACCCACGCGTAATAAGGAGACAGGAAGCCACAGTAAGTCCAGAATACGTCAAAGCAGTGCACACAGCTTTGTTACACAAGCAAGAGTAAAATGTATGTATTACAAGCATCACAGGAGGTGACCGAAACAAGAACCATTGACATCTATGCGACATGGATTGATGAACATTTTGGAAGATTTCGATTGTTGCTTTGATCGCAACCACAACGATGGGAATTGGTGTCTCGAGATCTATTTTAGAATTTTCGGTCGTACCGTACACAATACTTTTCACGCCACCCCCGAGTAAATGATCAACAGGAGATAGATCAGGTGATGTAGGGGGAGGTTTGCGACGCGACCGGCAGACACAATCTATCTTTTTTTCAAATGTATGGTCCAAAATGGTCACTTACGATCCTTTCATTATGAGATGGCGCCTCTTCTTGTCAATACTGCATTCCGCCTCAACCATGTGCGGGGAACATCGTTAAGCATTTCTAGAAGATCCTTCTGAATAATAACGATATACGTCCGTGCATCCAGTCGAGGTGGTAAGTTTTATGGTTCAACTAAACTGTCCGCCGTGATAGCCATGCACACATTAACAGTGAAACGTCGTTGTGCGGCTCGTTCTCGATTTCCGTGTTGGTTGTTCTTCGTGTGATTCATGTTCTTTTATTTACATTAACTAACAAGGGAATCACTTTTGGTGTTGCTCGCACCTAGCATCGAGACCTGGTTCGTTTTGTAACCCTATACATAAAAGTTAGAGAACCGAAAACATTTCTCTGTTAAAATAATATTTTACATACTTTTTTATACTTTTAATTTTTTATTATTACATATTTATTTGTTTATTTCACGCCAAAAGTGAGTTAAGTCGCCAAATAGGGCGCTGCAATTTTTCCGCCCGCTTTATCCAAAGAGAAAATGTACAGAACATATTACTAGGATTATATCCGATTGCGTTTTTTTTTTTAATAATTGCTAGCATAACCAACAAATATTAGGTTTTTATTTTTTTTCTGCGCAGACGATAAATATATAAGTAATAAATATAACTCTATAAAAGCTTCGAAGATCATTGAAAACTATTTATTAGTGAAATAAAAAATAAGCAAACTATTTTCTTTAGAAATCGAATGAAATAAAGTTTCGAATGTTTAAAATGAAATGTTGCTGTATTAAATGGTCCTTCGGTAAAAGTAATCATACAGTAAATTAATATTTTTACAGAATTTAGAAAAATTACTGTGGCGAAATAGATCGGACATTGCAATTTATAGCTTTACAAATTCAGCTATGACATTTGGCTAGGGTTGCCGGAAATCTCTACTTTTGAAAATAAACGCTAATTGTTTCCCCGCCAAAAATATGAATATAAAGTTGCAATTTTTCAAAATCAAATTCGTGTGTTTTTGAAGGAATTTTCAAACTTTTTTCAATATTTTATACGTATTATTAACTAATTTTTATTTTTAAATGCTTTTCTTTAAAAAAATTCAATGTTAATAGTCCGATAAGTGGTCTCGAAAATTGCATTTTCAGAAAGTTATGCTGCTGTATAATCAAAAAATATTATTTTAACAGAAAATTTTTATCGATTCTCAAACTTCGTACTATAGGGCTTTAAAATGCACCAGGTGTCAATGCTAGGTGCGAGCAACACCAAAAGTGGTTCCCTTGTAAGTCAAAGAATGAAAGTCAATATAAAAAATCCGTTAATTTGATGGGTGCGATAAAACTAGGTATATATTTAACATGGGTAGTTCTAGTTTTAAACCAATGTTTTGAAAACCTTTTCGTATAATATATTATTCATCGTTGTGCGTCTTTTATGTGCATAGAACAATTAAAGTTTACTTCGAAAATATAATATATACCAATGACATCGTGCAAAACTTTGCACATCAGTCAAATATTTTTTTAGTACTATCTAATATTTTTAGATAAAGGTTTAAACTTAAAAATTAAAATAAGTTTAAAAATATCTCCAAACAATACAGTGAAGCCAGAATATATTCTTATTAATACCATCAGATTTACAGTAAAAACTGATCGAAGATAGCGAAAAGCACGCACGAGAAAAAAAAAATAAAAAAATCATATTTTATCTGCATTAAATGATGATATCCTGACTTTGGGAAAACACGGGAAGAAGTAAAATTAAATTAATACTTAGAAAATGAAATTTAATCTAATATTATTCTGCATACCTTTTAAACTACACGTGTGATAGAATTGCTTCAGTTAATCTTTGGTATTTATTCTTCTAAACATTTTAATTTCGATTTTGCTTATAGAATAAACCCGGGCGGGAACGCCACAAATCTTTTTAGTACTATGTTTCTTTTCATATTGACTGCTGAGTATAGTATAAGCAGAAAACAGGAATTTTGTTTTTTTTCAGAATTGAGTGTCGCCCTCAATGAAGATATACATATATGTATCTAAATGTAGATAGTACAAAATATATTTCAGTTTTAAGACTTAAAACAAACTCTTTTATTTTATATAAAATGACGTCATCCGCATCCGCTGAAGAATTCTTCATTTACGATCCAGTCTTAAACAACATCTACAGTAAAGTACGCATTTGATGCCACTATCGCTAAATAATATAAATATATATATACATATAAAGATGCTGTCATTCAAGAAACTCGACAAATAAATCGTCTATCTAATGATTCATATGCCTTCATTTGTTTGTAATATTACTATACATACTTAAAATTAAATTTGGTTAATAATAGCTCCATCCTTTATAAGAAATCTTTCATTTATATTTTTTTCAAAATAGCACGTATTTTAATTATATTTTTTATGTTGTCATGGGAAAATGGCAACAAAATTATATAATTACTATTTTCCAAATATGCTTCCTTTACTTTCTACCTAAATGGAGTACAATTGCCAACATTGAAAAAATTTCGTTAAAAACTAAAAAATCTCAAAAATAAATGCAGATGCAGTTTTCAAACAAATTGCATTTAAAAGTACTTTTTTTTCCCAATACGACGGTATAAAAATTCAAAATGTGCGATGCTTAGAAGTTAAAAAAAATTGCATTAGAGTATTTAACAGTACAATGATACATCTGCTTTGTTTTACTGCTGCCTTATACAACGGAACGATAATTTTTGGAGGCGCTTTAGACGCTTGAGACACTTTAATAGCTGGGAGAAAGAAATAACATACCGGGGGGAAATAAGGAATTTTATTTTTGTGCAACATTGATTTGAGAAAAAACTTTCATTTTATTTATGATAACAGTGCTGATTTGATTTTTCATTAACTGTCATTTTTAATCAAAAACATGTTTTAAGGGGTCTCAGGACTCTTAAAATTGAAAAAAAAAATGAAAACAAAATACCTATTTCAGCATTTAATGTCTCAAAATATATTTTATTTTAAGAAAAAATTTTTATTGGGAGGAAAGGTATAAATATGTTGTTTCATTTTAAATAGTTAAAAAGTTTCAAGATGCAGAATTAGCATTTACAGGAGGCTCCAACTGTCAGTCATTTGACGAGCAAGAAATCGGCATAGCAGATTTCGCGCAGTATTACGAAATAAATTTTACAACTAGAATGAAATCTTTGATGCCTACTTATATTTCAGATTGTAATAATTACTCTCAATCTAAAAAAAATTGTATTTAAATAATTTCTATATTTTTAATACAAAATTGTATTTAGCTAATGCAAAATTTAGAAAATTTCAACAATATTTCACCTAAATATATATATATATATATGTATTTTTTAACAATAAAAAGGACATTTTAGATTCAGTTATACTTACTAACATGGAACATACGTTTTGAAAATTTCAGGAAAAAATATTTAGATGTTTTTGAGCCGTGCGCGTTCTGCTCAAAAACGTCATTTGGAAAAAAATGATTTCAAAGTTTCGGAAACGCCGCTTCAGCTATTGAGCGAATATATCTTAGAACAATAACTTATGTTCTAATAGAAATTTCAATGAAACAATTCTATTAAAATGTTCAGAAAAGATGGGAGTTTAACATCTAAAAACATTAAAATTACGAAAATTTTTAAAGCTTTGCGAGTTCTGAGGCACCTTAAAGAAAGGTGAGTATACTATGTCAAAATTCGGTTCAAAAACATTTCGAATACATTACTTCAATACCTCTACTCCCAATACCTCATTCATTACTTGGAGTTTTGTAGATGCATTGGAAAAGGAATCATTGACAACAAAAATAATACAAATATGATTCTCATTTACTCTCTTCGTGAGAGTTTGAAATGGCAGTTAAAAATGTGTGTCTTCACTTTTATCTTTATTTTAATTTTTTTGATACACTCTGCTGATATCTAGATTCTAACTAAATAAAGTACCCGGAGTTTATCTGAATTAAAAAAAAAATTATGTAATTTTCACACTTTTTTCATTTAATCAGGACGACAGATTACATACATACTTTGTAAATATAATTGAGACCGAGATTAGAATCTTTTGATCAAAAGTTGTTTTCGAGCATTTTGTAATTTCAATATTTTTTTAATTATTAAAGAAAAATATCAAGCACAAATATTGTATGAATTTTATTTTTAAAAAATCTGAAATCTTTATTTCAGTTCTTTAATAAGAATGAGCTCTAGGGACTTAAACATTTGCGGGAAATCTTATATGCACGTATACACACACGAATATTGTATATGGAATCGATTTAAAAATGGTAAAAATAAATTCAGAGAATATCAAAATGCTAAAATATGCCATAATGTCCATTATCGGGTTTTTATCATTTTCCAATACGTTTTTTGAAACTCATATGACGTTATATATTCACCTGCTCACATCTTTTATATGTCCAATATGACGTAATATTCACTTTTTTAAAAATTCGTCAATCTATTTATTTCATTTTCAATCTTCTTGTGGAAATCTTGCAATAGAAATCTTATGACGTAGTAGTCACTTTTTTTTTTTATTTTTTTTTTTATTATTATTTTTTTTTTAATACGTGAAACTATTTATTTCATTTTCATTGTTCACGTGCAAATCTTGCAATACAAAAGTAAATGTTGTGGTAAGAATTTTATTGTGGATTTTTTTGTTATTGGCAACTGCTAAATCGGAAAATGTTCAAATTTGGTTGGAAATTTCTGATAAATTGGTGTTTTTCTATTAATTAAAAATTAACTATAAATTATTTAGATTTCGGATCACTTTAGTTGCCTCGCCCGTGTTTTAATACACATGTACATAACATTTCATAATTCTGGCTTCAAAACTGTGGATTTGCATTCAATTATAGAGAGACAGACAAATTTTCATTTTTATATATTAGATTTTAATATAAAGATCTTTATTAGAAAATATTTTAAAACTATTACACTCCTTTAAAACGCGCATTATTTAATGATAATTTTTTGTCCACAAAAGTTAAGATAAGAATACAAAGGAAAGGAGATATGTCTTATAGAATAGGACATGTATAAAAATATTTCTTTTAGATTTCATAGGTAGCTATGGTAAATCGAAAAACGGTCTTAGTCACGCTGCATATTGTGATTTTTGTGAACGGTCGTGTACAAGTACGCCATCTGGCACGCGTTTTTATTTAGAGGAAGCACTTAAAAATAGTAAAACGAATGATATTTTATCGAAATTTAAAATGGATTATATTTTATGCATGTACCGGAAAATATGTGCAGAATAAGTTTATAATTATTTTAAGTGCTAATGAAAAGTATTGTAAATTAAACTGTAGGTTTTCTATCGTGCAATCGACCTGCGTTAAGTGTCACGCAGAGAAACTCGAATGCTAATGCTAAGACTATGGGCGCGTTATTTTCAAATATCTCACTTCAATATTAATATTTTTGAATTTTCTTTTTCTCTTTTACGCATGGGATAGCAGAGGATGATCTACAACCGGGCTACCCTTTACTTTTTCGATTTGGGTTACATACATCTATATATATATTATATTAGGATAGTTTCAATTCAGAACCGGCTCCAAAAATGATTTTTTTTTTTTTTTTTTTTTTAATCTGAAACCAAAATTGATAAAGTAAAAACTATCCCGGTTCTAGATCACCGTCAGCTACCCCATGTAAAAAAAAATCATACAAAAATACTAAAATTGAAATGAACGCCCCCATAGAATTCACATTAGAGTTTTCGATTCTTTCTGTGACTGAAGAGGGCTCTTAAACTTGGTTTGAAAAGTAAAGGTCACATGTTGACAAAGCGTTATAGACGCAAATCAGGGCATATAGGGATAGCGTGGGTGTAAAATGAGGAGATACCATTGACTACTCAATGTGGAGTTATACTTCTAGACCCATATTGAGTTTCAGGTCAACACATTTCTCGAGAATAGTAAAAGCGCAAAGGGTGGACTGTACATATTCATTAAAAAATGTTACGCGATTGATTCTTTGTTTAACGAGAATAAATGTAAATAAGTATGAAATCCATATAAATAAGTGTTTACATTAAAGTATTCATTAAAATTTAAATGTGCATATAAATAAATATAATTAAATGAACATTCATATAATAAACTAAAAAAAAAAAAAAATGCCGTTAATAAAAAATGTTTAAAATAAAGTTACATGACAATACGTGAAAATTAAAAAATATATTTAATAAAATTCATTTGTAAGTAGGTAAAATATACATTTCAAATAATTAGGAAATTTAAAACATTGAACGATGTTTTCCTGTTGATTGAATATCCCATACATGCATGTTGGTAGAATTTAGTATAGTAGTTTATACCGGGTATCCCAAAAAGGACTGACTGATTTTTAAATTCAATAACTTCCAAACGGTGACAGATATTAAAAAAATTCTTGCAGGAGGGTTATGCATAAAGTCAAAAGTATTTTTACAGTGATTTTCGATTTTAGTTCGAATTACAAACAATAGATGGCGTTGCGATCAATAAAGGCTAAATTCAGGCTCGATTTTTGGTACTTCGTGGCCCGGATAATACATTTCCATCTCCTTTTTCTGCATGGAACAACAGAAAGGACCAAAAATCGAGCCTGTATTTAGCGACTATTGCTTACAGCGCCATCTATTGTTTGTAATTCGAACTAAAATCGAAAATCACGGTAATAAAACTTTTGACTTTATGCATAACCCTCCTGCAAGAATTTTTTTAATATCTGTCACCGTTTGGAAGTTATTGAATTTTAATATCAGTCAGTCCTTTTTGGGACACCCGGTATATATAGAAATTGTACTTTAAATATATACTTTTTAAAATAAGGTCAAGTTTTAGTATTATTTTTGATATAAACGAGAAAAGCAAGGGAAAAATTGTAAGAACAAAAAAATATATATAAATAAAATAATAACCCCAACAATTAAACCCCCCCCCCCGCTTGAATTAAAAAAATGAAATTGAAAATGTTATGTTAATTAAAATGTTGCATTATATAAACACTGGCAATTTTGGGTCAGCGCGAAAATCGAGCACGGAACCCTTGGACTAGTGCTCCAAGTGCTCTACCATTTAAGCTACAAGGACGATACCCCGCAAGCATCTCTCACACACATAGGTTGGTAAGGCTGCAACTACAGCATAAGATGGAATTGTCTTCATGAGCACACAATCCTGCGGCGAAACATGAGACAAAAACAAACCCAGCATCGGTGAACACATATATAAATCTAATTAATTTTTCAATTGATTTTCAGCCGTGAAGTTACGCTCCAAATAATTGAATAGTTATTAAGTGATTAATCGCATTTTTAACTAAGCGTAAAACCATCAGAGTAAATAAAATGTCGAAGCCGGAAATCGAAAACGGAACCCTCCAAGTGCTCTACCATGCACGCTACGAGTACGATACTTAGCCTTACATCTCTCACACATATGTTGGTAAGGCTGCAACTGCAGCACAAGATGGAATAGTCTTCAAGTGCACTCAATCCTGTGGCGAAACATGAGACGCAAGCAAATACAGCATCGGTGAACATACATATAATTTAAATTAATTTTACAATTAATTTTCAGCTGTGAATCTCCGCTCGAAATTATTGAATATCTTATAGAAAAAAAAAAAAAATAATTCAAATTTTATATGTGTTCACCGATGCTGGGTTTGTTTGTATCTCAGGTTTCGCCGCAGATTGTGTGCTCACGAAGGCTATCCATTTTGTGTTGCTGTTGCAGACTTACCAAATATGTGAGTGAGAGGTGCCATGCTGGGCATCGTCCTCATATCTTAAATGGTAGAGCACGTGGAGCGCTATTCCAGGGATTCCGGGTTCGATTTCCGATTTGGACATTTCCCCCCTCTGTTGGTTTTACGCTTAGTTAGCAATGTAATAAGTCACCTGTTAAATATTCCATAATTTCGAGCGAAATTTCTCAGCTGAAAATGAATTAAAAAATGAATTAAAATTATATATGTGTTTACCAACGATGGGTTTGTTTGTGTCTCATGTTTCGCCGTAGGATTGTGTGCCCATGAATCCTATTATATTATTATTATTATATTATTTATTCAATCTTGTGCTGCAGCTGCAGTCTTACTAACATATGTGAGTGAAAAATGCGAGGCTGGGTATCGTCCTCGTAGTTTAAATAGTAGAGCATTTGGAGCGCTATTCCAAGGATTCCGTGTTCAATTCCCGGTTTGGACATTTTTTTCACTCTGTTTGTTTTACACTTTGTTAGCACTGTGATAAATCACTTACTAAACATTCAATAATTTCGAGCGTAATTTCACAGCTGAGAGTTAATTAAAAAATAATTAAAGTTATATTGTATTTTATTTCTATATTCATGTTTCAATATAATCTATAATTGTAAGAAACATATTAAAAGGCCAAATTTAGGTACATCGGGTAAAGTAATTAGCATATTTCATATCTATAATTATGCATGTATAGTCATATGTATAATTTTCCGAAAATTAAATAAGGCGTGTACCTTTTTTACGAATTTAGTTCACAACCTCAACAATAAAAAGTGGTATCGAATAGAACTAAAAAGTTCACTGTCCTATTTTGTTATATTTGGAGCCTTCTTTTAAGTTAATATTTCCTATATGTGGTGCTTCTTATTTATATTTAGTTTATTAGTTGTTCACGACTTTCGATTTCATATACACATCGCATATCAATTGAACACGAACACATACACACACATAAACATGCACAAGCGCATGTATATGTACATGTGTGTGTGACATTCCGGAGACACTCATATACATCGACGTAAATATAGTATAGTAATCAATGCAAAATACTTTGCCAACCCTCCGTTGTCATGAAACAACTGGAGTGCAGTCGTAGTGGCGAATAGAAGGCAGACTCAAGAAAACATTGGAAGAATTTCCCATTCAATAAACTTAAACGTCGCTAATTTCGCAGACAAATATTATACCAATTCCAGTAGTCTAGACATCTATCCTCGAAATATAGCTGTATCATTACATAATAAACGATATGATGTTAAATAGTATTAGAATCTACACAAATAAAAAATACCACGGGGTTTTATTAGACAAAGGAAAAGCGTATGAAATCTGGGCTCCTAGCCGATGCAACAATATAAATACTCAAACAAACAGAGTGCGGACAGATACATCACTAGTGAAAAAACCAACCCCGTTAAAAGAGCCGGAAGGATTGGAGGGGAGCAGGCTGCGATACGACGAGCTCCGATAGAAGGAGAAGAATGCGTGACGTAGATCAATGAACTTAATTTTCACGGCGTCAGATTTAACGTAAACAACATGTTGATGGGAGCTGGCAAGGAATTATGGAATATAGAACATCATAGAACAAACGTATTAAAAACATTGAAAGAAACAGATTTGTTTCAGAATAAAATGAAAGAAAATAATTTAGTGGTTTTATAAGAAGTAAGTTAAGAACGGATTAAGGTTTTTAGAATAATAATTAAAAAATACTCATGTTTAAAGGCATGAAATAAAATGCAAAAAATATTTAAGATATTATTAAAGATAGGTAAATAAATTTATAAAATTAAAAAATCCGACTGCGTACAAAAGCGAACTAATTAATTATTTCTCATCAATGTGAAACTATTTTACATATTACTTACCTGCTTTTTTTATTGACTTGTATTGATGACTTTTAAGTTGCATTTAATTATTAGTTCCTATCTATAAACACTGTTTGATGAGGGCTATAGATGTCTATGAAGGTTAGAGTTGCATTAAAGCTAGAGATCCAACGTACACAACTTCCAGATTGTGTAATATTTAAACGGAGCTCTTGACTGTATAATAGCCAATGAAACAATGTCTTCATTTTGAAAGACCAATCCAATGATATGCCACTCAATATGGTGTGTAATTTTTTTTTGGCTTCTACCGCCATTTTGTATTTTACGGCCGCCATTTTGAATTTATAAAAACAAAACCTAGCCTATAACCATCGGACGGTTAAGACAAATTGATAGAGACCTCATTCATTAAAATCATCAAGCCGTTGAGACATTTCGAGAGTATAAAGCTATCCACATACCCAGATACGCGTGAAACACATAACCCTTCTTGGCAGTCAGGTAAAAAGGGGTAGATATTAAGAATTTGAAACAGTTTTACTAAGATAAAAGGGAGAAAAATTTTACTAATACATGCATATATATATATATATATATATACCGGGTGTCCCAAAAATGACTGATGGATTTTAAAAATCAATAACTTGCAAACGGTGACAGATATTTAAAGAATTCTTGCAGCAGCGTTATGTAAGATATCAGGAGTTTTTATGCTGTGATTCTCAGTTTTAGTTACACATAACATCGATAGATGGCGTTGCAAACAATAACCGCTAAATCCAGGCTCGATTTCTCGGCATTTCTCTTCTTCCATGCGAAAAAAGGAGATTAAAATGTATTGAATAGATTTCGAAGTACCAAAAATTGGGTCTGGACTCAGCGCCTATTGCTCTCAGCGCCATTTTTTGTCTGAAATTCGAACTAAAATCAAGAATCACAGTACAAAAATTCCTGACTTTATACATAACCCTCCTGCAAGGATTTTTAAAATATCTGTCGCCGTTTGGAATTTATTGAATTTTAAAATCCATCAGTCATTTTTGGGACACCCGGTATATATATATATATATATATATATATATATATATATATATATATATATATATATATATATATATAAACCTAGTAAAAGATTATATTTATCCTGAACTAGCGCACCCCCCTCACAGAACAAGAAGAATATAACTATTTGTAAAAAAATAATATAGGAAAAAACAGGCTGCGGCCTCATCGGCAGTGAGTTATATTTGAAAAGCAGCCGAGCATTCAAAAAAATATATATAAAATATGTATTAGTGGCAGTGGGTTTCGGTCAGAACATAAAGCAGCAAAATCAAATGTTTAACATTCGATGGCTATTATCACATGCTCCCCCCACCGAACCCTACACCACATTATTAAATGAATGCCTGACCTGGAACACAGTAAAAGATGCTAAAAATATGTTCGTTGAAAAAACCACTCTTAACCATCTCAGACACGTTGCCACAACAAAAAAAATATAAAACATAAAACAAACTAAACAAGGCAGAATCCAACGTCCAATCAACCAATCCAAATTCATTCCAAGTCTGTTGCCAATCGACACAGCACATCATCATTAAAACCGTCCTTAAACTGGCTTTAGGAAATATGAGTCATTCACTGACGTCGAAAAGCAATTGATCAGTAATGATAAAAATCTGCAAAATCTGATTTTTTTTTTTTTTTAACTAGGGGGCTCGGCCCCCTACGAGCTACGCTCGCCAACCCCCGTCCAGACACCGCAGGCTCTAAATGCACGCTAATTTGATCGGCTTTAACCCCTTGGGGACGAGCGGCACGTATACGTGCCGCATGAAGCGCTCAGAATCCTTGTTTTTTCTCACCAGTAAAATTTTACTGTAAAATCTGCCTTATTTAATCAGCGCATTTTCTCGATTCACGAAGACACAAATTTCTGTTTTAAAAAGAACGGTGACAAAATATTAAAATTTTCGCAAAAGGCTCCCGTCCCGAAGGGGTTAAAAAGATTTCGAAAGATTGAATTATAATTTAAAAAACAGTGGCGATCTCCCTATAAACGAATTTCTATTCATTTCTCTTTGATTGGGGAATTTTAACGCCAAATCCGCTGCGGTACTACTTGATTATCCCGTCGACCCATTTCGCCAAATTATATAAATCGCCAAACCACTCGCCAAATTATACAAATTGACATAATTTTTATTTTAAATAACGAAAGAACAAATAAATTCGTACAACATTAATAAAAATACAAATAAAACGTCGAAATAAAAATAACTTGATGACGTAGACACGTGTAACAACATTTCAAAATAAGCTAATTTAAAAGGAATTAAGTAAACAGAGTCTTTGTCTCCTGGTATTTTTTAACAAAGCGAAAAGAAAGTTCTTTTAAATGAGACATTTTAAATTAATCGGTTTTAATCTGACGTAATTTTTACCAAGCTATTCTTTCTCTTTTAAATAATCGCGTGAAAGTACTTTTGTTAGCAATGAAATATTATTTGCGGTTTCCTAACAAAAATAGTTGAAAATATCCTCTCAAAATATTAAATAAATGTCTAGCGCAATTTCTAAATTTAAACTTTTATGCAATATTATTTTGTGTTCATTTTATGTAATAACTATAATGTGACGTAAATATGACGTAATTTCTCCTAAGACTTCTAACGCATGTTAATGAATTTATTATTTTACAATATCCTTTCTCTTTTAAAATTCACGTGTGTACTTTGTATGACGTAATTTTTAATAAGTTCCTGCTTTTTATACATAATTATTTAATTCTAATTTGAAAGTTATTTTCCTGTTTATAATAGTCACGTGTAAATAAATTTTTAATTTGAAGCAAACATTATTGCTTTCGCTTTTTATACAGTTGGCAACTGTTTAAATTAGTACAATTTTCTGAAATCTGTAAAAAATATCTCTAGAAATGCTGAAAATTTGAATTTAAAATAGAAATAAAGCCTGAAAAAATGAGTCAAAATAAAAAAATTAATGCAATCTGCACTCCGGCAAATTCTAACGCATAAAATGATCTAAAAATGATTACACTGCATTGTATAGTTTTTGCTGCTATAAAACCTTTTTAGTGGAACGATTTTGTCCAACTTTAGCATTAAATATCTCTTAAAATAATTCTTCGATTTGAAAACTGTCTGCATCAGCGTGTTTATCAAACATTTCTGTATAAAACCACTGATTTTCATATTTTTGTATGCATTATTTTTCTCAATATTAACGAAGAAAGACCTCTGGTCACAAAAAAATTCAAAACCGGCGGCGGCGGTGACAGCGGTAGTTACTTTTTTTTAGAATAGAGAGATACATACATATATATATATATATATATATATATATATATAATTTAAAGGAATATTGTTTTTATAATATAGATTACTTTTAAAATGAAATAATTCCTTTTTAAACAGATTTTTATCTGTACAAATTCTAAAAAAACGAAATATTTGACTGATGATGATATTAATGTATATACGTTTGTAAATATTGTAGGACCAGTGAACAAGCTGATTAGCCTGAAATTGAAAACTATTACGTTTATTGTAGATTGAAATATGTACTTTGTTACCTATTATAATTATTTTTAAATCAAGGTAATCAGCCTCCAAACCATTATTATTTGTTTTCTTTAATGTTAGGGTTTCAGGATAAATTTCTTGAGGAATTTCATTAAAATCGCTATTGTAGTTTAACACGATCAAGTCGTCTATGTATCTATAAGCGAGGAATTGGACATCAGCTTTATTAATACTGTACTGAAACTCATAAAAAAATAAAAATAAGTTAGCAGCTGTAGATGAGTAGCTAGTACCCATACCAATTCCATTGTTTTGTAAGCATATTTTTGATCCTGTATAAACATAGTTGTTGTAAAGGCAAAACCGACATAATTTATTAAATAAGTTAGAGCTGTTACAGCTGCTAACTTATTTTTATTTTTTTATGAGTTTCAGTACAATATTAATAAAGCTGATGTCCAATTCCTCGCTTATAGATACATAGACGGCTTCAATAATGATTTTAATGAAAATTCTCAGGAAATTTATCCTGATTCCCTGACATTAAAGAAAACAAATAATAATGGTTTGGAGGCTGATTACCTTGATTTAAAAATAATTTTAATAGGTAACAAAGTACATATTTCAATCTACAATAAACGTAATAGTTTACAATTTCAGGTTAATCAGCTTGTTCATGTTCACTGGTCCTCCAATATTTACAAACGTATATACATTACTATCTTTATCAGTCAAATATTTCGTTTTTTTAGAATTTGTACAGATAAAATTCTGTTTAAAAAGGAATTATTTAATTTTAAAAGTAATCTATATTATAAAAACAACATTCCTTTAAATTTTATATAAAAATATTCAGATTTTGCAGATTTTCTTCATTACTGATCGATTGCTTTTCGACGTCAGTGAATGACTCATATTTCCTAAAGCCTGTTTAAGGACGGTTTTATGATGATGTGCTGTGTCGATTGGCAACAAACTTGGAATGAATTTGGGTTGGTTGATTGGATGTTGGATTCTGCCTTGTTTAGTTTGTTTTATGTTTTATATTTTTGGTTGTGGGAAGGTGGCTGAGTTGGTTAAGTGTGGTTTTTACAACGAACATACATTTAGCATCTTTTACTGTGTTCCATGTGAGGCATTCATTTAATAATGTTGTGTACGGTCCGGTGGGGGAGCATGTGATAACAGCCATCAAATATTTAACATTTGATTTTGCTACTCACTGTTCTGGCCGAAACCCACTGCCACTAATACATATTTTATATATATTTTTTTTAATGCTCGGCTGCTTTTTAAATATAACCCAATGCCGAGGAGGCCGCTGTCTGTTTTTTCCTAGTTTTATTTTTTTACAAATAGTTATATTCTTCTTGTTCTGCGAGGGGGGGGGGGGGGGGGGTGCGCCAGTTCAGGCCAAATATATTCTTTTACTAGGATTATATTGAATTTATGTGTTCTGCTGCAGCTTTTTGGCGCATTTCACATGAATATAATTTATTTTTTGTTGGTGATTACTATGCTTTACGTTTATATATGTATACACACACACACATATATATATATATATATATATATGCTAAATGCATGCATTTAAAGTTTAATGTTCTTACATATATAGGACATTTTAAAAAGCGAATAATTAACATATCGAATCAAATCATACTTTTAAGTCCGTTTACAAATGTGAAGTCTTGGAAACTTTCATTCTCATTTTTAGAGTAATATATCTCTAATTTGCCACTTGAATTTCAAATGGGAATGAAGTTCTTGTCAGTACCTGTCAGTTTATTTTTTAAAACGAATTTGAACATCCTTTTGAATGTCAATCATATTTTTTGAAAAAGAACATGACTAAAAATCACTCCAGAAATATATTTATTTAAGCTGAAATATGTAACATTAAATTGCCGTAATATTTTGGAATTTCATGTGATTTTTTTTTCTTTTTATAATAAGTTTATTACAGTTATGAAAGAATTTTATTTGAAAGTTATTTTATTATGCATCTTGAAAGACATTTTTATCAAAAAAAAAAAAAAAAAAAAAGCTAAAAATTAAAGCAATTCAAAGTATAGAAAAGTTATACACTTTTTCCTAATGTGCCACACATGAGAAAAGTTTGATATTCAGTAACTGGAGGAAAAAATTAACGCATAAAAACACCTGTTCCTAAGTTTCATGCAACTGAAATTAATAAACAATTATGAGAGAAACTACTTTATAGACAGATTTCATTTATGCCCGACATTGGTGGAATATCAATTAATACTTTATATTTTTAAAATTATACTAATACCAATCTAATGCAATACATATACAATGCGCATTTGTTTCATATGTGTGGTTCCGCTTACGGGCGGTGCACTTGCATTGTCAAAGTTGCATTATTTGTTTTTGAATAAACAAAATAATCGTATTAATACAATGAGTTTAATCTAATATATAAAAAGGAAAATTTGTCTGTCTCTCGGTAATGCTATACAAATCTCCACTTTAGAAGCCAGAATTGTGAAATGTTCCGTACATGTGTATTGAAACACGGCCGACGCAACTAAAATAATCCGGCATCGGAATAACTTATAGTTAATTTTTAATTAATAAAAAAACGCAAATTTAACAGCAATTTCCAATCAAATTTAAACATTTTTCGTTATAGCTGTTGCCAACAATTAAAAATCCACAATAAAATTCTTACCAGAACAGTTACTTTTCCATAGCAAAATTTCCACGTGAAAAAATTAAATAAATGCTTTGACGTATTTAAAAAAAGGTAATATTCATCATAACTTTTCTACTGCAAGATTTCGACGTGACAAATGAAAATAAAATAAATAGTTTGACGAATTAAAAACAAAAGAGGATGTTACGTCAAAATTTTTCTGTTTTTTGATTTCCATGTGAATAATTATAATTATTTAATTAATTTGACAAATTAAAAAAATGGAATATTACGTCATATTGTAAATATGAAGGACGTGGTGAATATATAATGTCATACAGGTGAGAAAAAACGTATTGAAGAATGTTGAAAACTCTATTATGGAAATATTGGCTTATTTTAACATTATTGCTCAAATGATGAATGGAAATAAGTTCATTTATAGCTGTATTATTTTGTGTCTGTTATATAAATTTATACATTTTTATATTGGGTATGCATTTGGTTCGTGTGTACAACACTTGGACTGTTTTTTTGTGTTGTATGTTAAATTTTGAAATTGGTTTTTCAAAACAAACATTCTTAAAATTCCGTGCAACTTCGGGTATTTTAGCTAGTATGTATATAAAGCATATGTTTATAAAGCAACACATATATATAAATAATACATATATATATATATATATATATATATGTATGTATTGTAAAATTAACATGGTCAGAAAAATCATTTTGTGAAGCAATGCAATATATCAATAAATACGGTTTAATAGACCAATCTTCCTGTTTTCATTGTGTTAAGTATTAAAGATACGCATCCTTATTTTTAGCCTAATTTAGGATAACTACTTGGAAATAGACGTTAAAACAGATACCTGTCATCGTGTGTTATTGATATGTCACTTGTGTGTATTTTTCTACGTGTTGTATATTTCTGTAACTCTATGTTTGCCACTGAAACAATAACTAAACAATTCAATAAAAGACAATCAACTCAATCACCGATACTCGCGCAATAGTGAAATACCGTGTAAACAAAGCCTCGCTACATTACTAGCACTGTAAGTACCACTGCTATTGGTTTAGAAGTCATTAAGCTGCATGTTATGTTCTTTTCTTACACATAGCGTAATTCAACACATAACGTATATTTAAACATTTCTCAAGAAGTTTAACCAATTCAACCTTATGTTAAATTTTTTCAAGAAATAAAAGTAATAGTATCTATTTTAGGAATATTTCTTAAAACTATTTCACAACACAACAATTACTAAAATGGTGATTTATATGATCGAGATGCTCTTATCCTAAATCATTAATATTTTTTTCTTTTTTTAATAGCAATAAGTATCGTTTAATTTTCTTTTAATGAAAGGTCTAAGTTAAAACGGATTTAAATTGCCATTTTTAAAGATACGTATAAGTGTTGTTTTTTTAACAAAAACACTGTTGTAACAATTTTTGTAATTTATTGGTAATAAATTACCCACAATACGTTGAATTCAAACTTTTCCTTCTTGCATTATATACAAATTTGTTTTTAAATATTAGTCTAAATTTCTGAAAGGAAAATGTCTTACATATTTAAATTTTATAATACAACTCTGTTAATACAACCTAATTTTTTCTGTAAAAATTTTCATTGAAATATATAAAGCGTAACCATTTGCTGAAAAATTTCTTAATGTACAAGAAATTTTAACGAAATTGTATGTTCGGAGCACTTATTTGTATTTAACATAAAAAAATGATAGAAAATAATAATATTTAAATGTGGTGAGCCGACACTGTAAAATATATTCATTTACGGTGCATTTTCAACTACCGCTAGGATAACGAATAGGTTTATGTATGTGGATGAATTTCACGTGCGGCGATATCGGCTAGCATCAACTGTGTATTATTTATTTTGTGTTTGTTAGAGAATTGAAACACGCCATTTCAGAAAACATACTTTGTACCCAAATTAACAGAAACTAAGAGGCACTTTTATTTCAAAAACTTTTCAGTACAGATCGGAAAACGTTATCTGCTGCAGCTGATATTTTTGTCTCTAAAATATTTGAGGTATGGTTCCAAATTGAGATAAAAGAAAACTTCCAAAATATTTTTTGTAGCTACGACGCGACGTCCCAGATACCATTAACCTTAGCAGCAACTTTGATTTTTTTCTGATATTATCTTGCCATGACAATTTTGAATTGAGAAATTCACAGCAAATCTCCCACAAGGTATACAATCTCCCACTTGCATGGGTAGTTTGTTGTGAAACTGATGCTAAGACTGTTGACGAAAGTGACGAAGCAAAAAATCCCTCTGTTGAGAGAATAGATAATCAGCAGATACGCAGAAATTGCAGAAATTTTATTCGGTTCGCACGGCTTTTTTAAAACGCTATACTTATCAAATGCCAGAAAAGGGCTCGCATTGAAAAATGCAAATATTTTACCCTGACTTATTTATGGATGTAAAAACGATGCATGCATCTCAAATGTGCGTATGCATCTTGACTCGATCAGGTCTATGGACCCCTTCGAAGAGGTTAAGCATACAGCGTAACAGTTGTAAACAGTTAATTTGGCATGGAAAGATTACTACTTTGCAGTAAGTTGGCACTATTTTTCATTACTAGTTTGCCGTTAATTTGCAATAAATTTGATACAGTATGAATTTTACTTGCACGACAAGTTAGCTGCAAGTTCAAAGTGTGGTAACTTCGGCGTTTGCGTTATCTTGCTGCAGTCTTGTTATGCTGAGCTTGTTGCAACTTTGCAGGTTTTCAAAGCGAGACTTCTGCAAATTTTCTGCAAACTAAAAATGCTATATGGGGTAGCATTTAGTTTTATCAAATACGCTTCTTTGATAAAGATTTTTTTCTAACTTTTTTTACTAAACTAAATCGAATGAGACAGGGAATTCAGTTTGTGCATACGTGCAAGTCCTTTCTTACACTCCCAGAAATTCTTTCTTCAATTCACGAAAATTTTCCTGGCAGCAGTGCTACAAGAATTTTTTTCATTTATAGACGAATATCCGTTACTTTTTTTCTCCTTTACAGGAGGTAAAATATACGTCAATTGAAGAAATGGGTATGAAATAAAAGTTGCTCAACCCTGTATCGCACCAGATACCTTAGTGTTATGAGATCAGTACAACTCGCCTACAGTTATACAGAACTGAAAGAGTTTAAAGTAAATATGTTGCCTAAGATGGGTGTGGCTCGATTAATTTCTTTAAAAAGCTGTGTATTTTCATTTAATTTCGGGACAATTTCATCTTTAAATAGATTGTGTGCTGGATTTTTAATATTTTATTATTAAAATAGGATAAAAATATGAATTATATTTATTTTTATGTGGATTGCTAGATGTAAAATGCTAATGTTATATTTTTATGCCAGAATTTCCTTTTTAAGTAAAGTCGCTTTTTCCCATTTAATATTTCCATTAAAATATCTATTTAAATGCGAATATTTTTTTTATGACTTTAAAAAATAAATTCTGAATACTTTTAAATAAAAGAGAAATTTAATTGTTATTTAATTTTAAATTCGGAAACGTTTCTTTTCTTTTTTTTAATTTTATTCCTTTTAATTAAACTTTGGATCTCTGCCCCCTACGAGCTACGCTCGTCAACCCACGTTCAGACACCACAGACTCTAACATCACGCTAATTTGATCGGCTTTAAAAAGATTTCGGAAGACTGAATTATAATTTGAATCTGACAATTATAATCTGACGTAATTTTCACCAAACTTTTCTTTCTCTTTTTAATATTCACGTAAAAATACTTTTGTTAGAAATGAAACATTACGATCATCTTAAAATATGAAATAAATGTCTCGCGCAATTTTTAAATTTAAACTGTTTTTCAATATTACTTTTTTTTGTTCAATTTACGTAATAAGTATAATGTGACGTAAATGTGACGTAAATTCTCCTATTTAAGACTTCTATCGCAAGTTAATGAATTTATTATTTTACAATATTCTTTCTTTTTAAAATTCACGTGTAAATATAGTTTTTATGACGTAATTTTTAATGAGTTCCTGCTTTTTATATTTTCTGATTATAATAGTCACATGTAAAATAAATTTTTAATTAGAAGCAAACATTATTGTTTGCGCTGTTTATACAGTTGGCAACAGTTTAAATTAATACAATTTTCTAAAATATGTAAAAAATATCTCTCTAAATGCTGAAAATTTGAATTTAAAATAGAAATAAAACCTCAAAAAATGATTCAAATTAAAAAACTAAATGCAGTCTGCACACCGGGGAAATTCTGACGCATAAAATGATCTAAAAATGATTAAATTCCTATGTAAATTTTTGCTGCTATAAAACTTTTTTAATGGAACGATTTTGTCCAACTTTGACATTAAATATCTCTTAAAATAATTCTTCGATTTGAAAACTGTCTGCATCAGCGTGTTTTATCAAACATTTCTGTATAATACTCAAAGACTTTTAAGATACATAGACCGGCAAACTGTCAGTTTAACTGAGGATTTTTGATCACAGCTGTTGTACGGCAGTTTATATATTTTATATTTTAATTTACCTAAGAAAATGCTTTTATTCGCGTATTTTTTCATTGCGGTTCATTAAGTATTAGTCTACCCTATTTAATTTAGGCCTTTAAAAAAAAAAATACCTTATTATTCATCATTTTTTTTTTTTTTTTTTTTTTCGTATAGCAAGTAAGTATTTCAAAAAACATCCTCCAAGGATAAAAATATAGTGTTACTTTCGTTAATATGCATTTTTTAATTACCTTTTTGCATAAAAATTAGTTTAAAAAACGTAAATTTCTTCAGAAGTAATTTAAAATTTTGTAAATTACTTTATTATGTTACAGTTGCTACCTTTAATCTAAACTTCCTTTCCAGTTACTTTTGTAAGCCAAACTTTAAAAAAAAGTGGAATTATAATCTTTAATAGTCTGGTTCCATATAAATTTCGCCTTTATTTAGGTTTATAAGGCATGTTAAAACTAGATACTCTTTTTTAAACATACCATCCATAAAAGTATTAATAAATTGCCTTTTTTAACTTTATTTCTGAAAATTTAATATTTATAACGCATATTTAGATATAAAAAATAGCTTCATGTAAAAAAATATGCCATAAACTTCATATATATTGATAAAAATTAATTTTTAAGCTAATTCTAGCCATAGCACTTAAAGGTAAATAACCACAGCTGACGTACAAACCTCGAGGTTCAAGTGTTTCAATTTACTTCAGATGGCTGCCATTCTTTTGAATGGGAATTGCCGGTCTATGTATCTTAAATGTCTTTGATAATATTACCTATTTTCATATTTTTGTATGCAACAGTTTTTTTAATATTAACGAAGAAAGGCCATGCTTAAGCATTCAAATTGGATGCCGATCTGCTGGGTATATCTACGCAGATTTTCATTGGTCCATTTCCAAATCAAAACTTTTTTTTTATATATATAGAAGGATTAGAAATCTTAATTTACAGAATTATTGGTTTTTCGCATTAAAAGTGAATTCTCATTTTAGTTTTAACATGGCCAATGCGCATCTGTGCTAGGAATGAACGGAATTTATTCCTCTTTTTCAGACATTTCGGAAGAATTCACGGATAAAACATGTTTTCTAGAAGTACGGAATTTGTTTTGCAAAAAATTAGGAATAATTTAATGTATATCATCGAGTCTTTCTTACAGTGAACCTATAAACTGAGCTTGGAATGGGCTGTTGATATTTCGAGTTATGAACCATCTATGAAAGATTGAAAGATGTAAGATTGTCTCAGTGAAAGATTTTATGTACGTAAATAATCACACTATTACCGTTTTTTTAGAATCGCTGTTTTGGTGGTCGATTTCCGCTTCTGTTAGTCGGACTCGATTATAAATGAAATAAATTTTTTCTCAAATTTTACCTTCGATAAATTGAATAAGACAGACAATGAAATCAGTGTATTATCCCAGTTCTTCCTTACAACAGTCAATTAAAATGAACATATAATTGACTACAGCTAACTCGATCTATGCAGTCGTTAAATTTTTTGAAAATCTGCTTGTATTTAAAATAATCATACTGCTACCGTCTTTGAGCACTGATGTTTGAGTGGTCTCCTGCCACTGTGGTTATCCAGGTTCAATTCGCCTAAAAATCGAGGTTGTCGCCTGATACTTCGGATTGCTGTATTCTATATTCCAAATAGTAACAGTGTGTGTTCTCTTCAATTTTTATATTCTTTAAGGACCGCTAGACCTACTGTAAATATATTTTGCTTTCTCAATTACCAAATTTATAAATATAGCCCACAATAATTCCACGTTCATCATAAAATGAAAGAAAAATGTTTTTTTTTTTTCCCTTTAGTTGTAAAATATGTTTTCTGAAAAAAAAAAAAAATAAAGATTTCGCTAAAAAAAATTATTATGTCTTTCGTATAAACATCATTGATTCATGGAATAAAATCATGCGTCTTCCACTAAACCAAATTTTGGTTTTCACAGTGTTTCTCATTAAACAAATCAAACAATTTCCCGTAATTCGTTATTTTTTGTAATAAAGAAATACAAAAAAGCAATTATGTTTTCCGAAAGTACATTTTTGTCATTGGATTTAAAAAATGGTACAAAAAAGAAGCCTGAGCTTTTCATGATTAGCAGCTGTTTTAAATTTTCGAGATTCTAAAAAAAGAGTAGTCATCTAATTAAACTTAATTTTCTTTTATTGTTTTTTTTTTCGTTGTTATAATTTTACATAAATTAACATCAACAAAGGGTTTTATTTGTCAATTTTTAATTACGGCTATTTTAAGAAAAGCTTAGAAATATTTCTTCTACATTAATGAAAAAAAAAAAGAAAGATACATCCTTTAATGTGTTTTTGAAATAGTTGAAGCTAGCCTAGAATAAATACTTATTTCGTTTTTCTTTTTTCGAAAAATCATTATATCACTTTACTTAGTTTTTTTACACCAATAAATAGTTGTATATGGAGTTGCAAAGAGTCAAATTCTCCAATAATAAATATATTGAATCATCAATAACATTTTTATTGTTTTCTAAATATACTATTTTTAATAACGATATTTAATCATATTTGGGCAATTCCATATGTGACGGAATGACATTTCGAGTTGTAGAATTACAGATAAAGCAGTTAACCTAAAGCTATTTTCACACAAAAATTAATTTATCTGTTTGTACAGTACTGTTATTGATTAAAAGGCTTAAAAAAATGTCTGAAACAATTTTTTTTACATATTTTATTCTTTCATTTTTGAGAAATTTCTTATTGTGTGGTGGAATGACATTTTTGAAACCATGACTCTAACATGTTACTTAAAAGTGGAAACATTTGTGAATTAGGAAACCATTCAGTTTTTAAACTAATACATATCTTGAATATGATGCATACGCAGTAGAAAATTATAATTTAGAGCAACATATCTGTTCTAGGGTTGAAGTTATTAACTGTCATTCGACATGACGGAATGACTGAAAGTTTCTAAAAATAAAAATGGTTAAACTAATAAATTTCAGAATGAACGCAAGAAATTACATTACATAACTATTTATTCCCTTTTGATAGCTTTTCAGAAACATATCGAGCACGATTACCTACCAGTTGAAATAAAAAAATACACAAAAACCTGTGACAGAATGACACAACACAAGACTTTATTTTGCATGCATTATTATCAAGAATATGACTTTAAGGCAATTTTAAGCCCTTAAATATTATACTTCATGCATTCATTTATTTTAAAAAAATTAAAAACAAGCAGCAATTACCCTCTTTTTCCAAATGTTCTTCAAGAATACTATTTATACACAACTCCAAGCATTTTATTTCCAGCCACATTGTTTATTTGGACTATTGCCAATTGCAAATAAAATAAAAGTTTTAAGTCTAAATTATTAATTTGAAGACTTGGAATATATTTCAATATATTTTTTAACTTAATTTATAAAAATTAAAAAATATATATTTTTGATCAAGTTGACACTTGTATGGAATTTCCATTTAATTACTTTTAATGTCGCATTCCAATTGTTTATTTATTTACAAGCGCTCATTTATATTGGTATTTTTCGATTTTAAACGTTCACTCACTTCATTAATTAAAACAGAGCGTTAGAGTTGCATAAACGCTCCGCGTCTTAAATATTCTAGCACTAAATATATCTTACAGATCTGGGGTTTACTATTATGTTACAACTTACTGCATTCATTTTTATAGCAGTACAATTTATTTAACTTTTATATTTTTACAACAATACAACTTACTTTACTTTACAATAATACAACTTACCATACTTTACAATAACACAACTTGTTTTACTTTACAATAATACAACTTACTATATTTTACAATAATACACCTTATTTTATTTAATATTTAAGCCCTACTTTACTTAAAATTTGTAACATTACATATAGTTTACAGACATTGAATTTACTTATTATATTACAAACTATTCCAGTTTTTTTTTTTTCAACTGAATTTATTTTTATTTTTGTTAACATACAAATTACTTTACTTATTTTTTACAATAAAAAAGCTTATATTTTATTTAATTTCAGCATTTCCAAATTAAACGCATAAAATTATCACTGAAATTTTTTAATATTTTTTATATGTACTATTTTTTATAACTACATATAATCTCATTTATTTCTTACCAGCTTATTGTTACAATTTAATTACACAAATTGTTCATTGATTTACAAACTCTGATTTTCTACTTGCATTTCTTTCGATTTTTCACTGCGATTCACCTCTTTAAGAAAATATTTTGTTAGTATTACTAGCTACCTCTTCGCTACTGAGTATTAATTGAGTATTATTAGTTATTACTGAGTTATTGTTTCTTCCATTTGACTTCATAGCACGATTCTTATTTTATTTGCATTAGTTCGAATCTTAGGCTTCGAAACGTATTATTTTGATATCGAGATTGTAATTATGTTCGAGTACCATTAATAAAATGAGGCAAAATGGAGGTACACGTTTTGGAACCCAGGGAGTGAAAAGGATAAATATTCCAGCATTAACCCATTAAAGACTGTTGTAGCGTTTTCGTAATAATATGTTTACGATTTTTTTGTTAATATCCTTTTTAACAAATGTGTTATCACATATTGAATATTAGGCTTTTATTTTTAAGAAAAAAAAAAATATTAATTGATTCGAGTTGCAAAAAATTAAAAATATGAATGAAATAGAACGAAATGTTTCGAAACTTTTTGTCGATAAACTTGTGTTATGTTCATAGATGCTCTATAAGAAATGAAATAAAATTCAGCAATTCAAGAGACAGATGTTGTAGCAGTCAAACTATAACCTATGTGTTGTAAATAAAATGTACCGCTACATAGTAAATGCTTCAAAGATATTCTTATGATAAAAATGTAGCTGATTTGCCTTGCGTTTTCGCAAGACGTCGTATATCACATTAAACAAATGAATATGTAATATCGCTTTTTAGCTCACAGCCTATCAAAAACCCGAGAGCTAATGTGCCCGCAGGTTCTGCATCTACGTATGTACGTTTGTCCGTATGTATGTACGTAACGCGATAACATTTGATAGAAATATCCCATTTGCTTCAATTTTTTTCTAGGTTCATTCTGATAAGGTGCTTCCCTGATTAGTTTTGGGTGTTCATTGGTTAAGTATAAAGGGGGGAACGGAGAGCTAATTACTCCCTTAATTTAGATAGATGGCCTTTTTCTAATCGATTTGCTTCAAATTTAGTGCCATGGTTTATTCTTGTAAGGCCCTTCCCTAATGAGATTTGGAAGCTCATCGTTAAGTATACAGATCGAAAACAGAGGGGTAGGGACTAATTCCTCCTTAATTTATTATTCAAGGGCATTATTCTTTGAAATAAGAGTATAATATAGAATTAGTGTGAATAGCCTGAGAGCTCAATGCCATGAATTTAACTGAACACTTTTGTTTTATTTGCACTTGTTTAGTCATTAATATGTATAAAATAAAATTTTATTCAATTTTTCTCAAGTATGAGAAGATTTGGTCCTTAATGGGTTAAATGTATTTCTCAGAGCTGTTTTCCTTTCCAATAAATATAAAATTCCCTGTAAATCATAATAGTCAAAAGATAGACATTTTTTAATGTTAATTTATGATAATGTATTTATTTTTTATAGTCTTTATTTGTAATTAAAAGTCTTGTAATTTCATTCATGTATTATGTACCGCTTTAATTTTTATTTTCTTCATCTTTTTTTTTTTTCTTTTTAAAAATAATCTTACGATATGCTGTTTTCTTTCAGACAACAATTAGAGTTCCGTCACTCAAAAATAACGTGAAACCTAACCATTGTGTATTATTCCTCAATTGCTGGATGCAAATGGCGCCATTTTATATAAAATTAAATGGTGTCTTTTAAGTCTTTAAACTGAAATATGTTTTGTACTATTTATATTTTTTTTTTCTTCGAGGGCGGTAGTAAATTTCGAAAAAGCAGAATTCCCGCTTCCTTCTTGTTTTTTTTTTTGTTTGTTTGTTTTGTTTTTTTTTTCTTTTTTTTTTTCGTTTTTTCGTTTTTTTCACCCTTAGCGTTTACTACTTTTAGAAACTATTTTGCTTTCGCTAGGTAATCCTTAAAGGCTTAAATATTCAAGAATTATTTATTATTTCACCGAGTTAAATAGGCAGAATTTGAAACTGCAATTTAAATATCAAGAATAACTGATGATGTTTTCAACCAAATCTTCGAAATTCATTTTGAAAACAACCTGAAGCATAAAAATGTCTTAAGTTTTAGTAAGAATGTTGATGTATAAATGATTTATTTGAGCCATTTAAATTTTGCGCCCGACAAATGAACAAATTTTATGTATTCACATTATGATAAATATTTGCAATTTTTTTTAAATGCTTTTGCACAAAGTATAAAGACATTCTTAAAAAATAATGTACCTTTTACATCATACATTTTACAGGCATTTCATGAATGTGTTTCTTATAACATTACAAGTACAAAAGTTTTTCCATAGAATACTTCACAAACGTACAGCAAACAAAACAAATATATTTATAAAAGCGTTTACATGTAATTTACTGTAGTAAAAAAAGACAGTTTCATAACACATTAGAAATGCCATTTATGTTTCTTAAAAGAAAAAAAAAAAAAAGAAAGAAAAGATAATTCCTTTATATTGCTATTGTAGATTGCAAAAGCTTTCTCATTAACGATGGTGCAGTAATAAAGATGTAACACAATAATATATAAAGTAACATTTATTTTGTGTTAATCCATAGGATAACAAGTAGGAAATTGCTCGTCAAACGTGGCAAATGAGGTGCGTTCGTACTATAACTAGTTTTATAATTATTTTTTGCACCCCATATTGTACTGAATGTATATTTTTTTGCGCTTCATAAGTGCATAGTCTGTAACATCATTAAAATGCACTTACAATAATTTTTTCCATTGGCCGTAATGTAACGGAAAACTTTTGACTGTCCCTGTAATTAAACTATACATTCGATTTTCACAAAATTTGAAGTGGCTCGACACAATTTTGCAGGAACTATATATTTAAAATTTCAGACCATTCGGAAGGCTGTAAAATCATTAAAATGCATTTGCAATAATTTTTTCCCATTGGCCATAATGTAACAGAAAACTTTTGGGTGTCCCTGTAATTAAACTCTACATCCGATTTTCATAAAATTGGAAATGGCTCGACAAAATTTTGCAGCAATTATATATTAAAAATTTCAGACCATTCGGAAGTCTGTAACATCATTAAAATTCACTTGCAATAATTTTTCCCATTGGCCGTAATGTAAAGAAAAACTTTTGACTGTCCCTGTAATTAAACTATACATCCGATTTTCATAAAATTGGAAATGGCTCGACAAAATTTTGCAGCAATTATATATTAAAAATTTCAGACCATTCGGAAGTCTGTAACATCATTAAAATTCACTTGCAATAATTTTTCCCATTGGCCGTAATGTAAAGAAAAACTTTTGACTGTCCCTGTAATTAAACTATACATCCGATTTTCATAAAATTGGAAATGGCTCGACAAAATTTTGCAGCAATTATATATTAAAAATTTCAGATCTATCGGTCGGGTAGTTTTTGCTCTGTTATATGCGGACGAACAGACAGACGGACAGACGGACAGACAGACGGACAGACGGACAGACAGACGGACAGACGGACAGACAGACGGACTGAACGACGACTATAGGTGCTACGTATTTATATAATTAAGAACGCACCTAAAAAGGGGAAAATGTCGCTCTGTATTAGTTGTATTATCTTTCAGAAAATCATTTCTACACATGTTCCGCATACAATGAATTCTCACGGTATATACAGACGCAATCATCCCGTGAATGGTGCTGACTTCCTGTTTTATTGTCAATCGGAAGTATAACTAACTGCCTTTATTTCGGTTCAACAACAATCTTCCCTTATGCTCGTCATTTAAAAATATTTGAAATTCATCCATGTCCGCATTTGCCTAATTTTGTTATCTAGTGGTACAAAAAGAATATAAAGAATGCCCCATTTTCATTATGCTGTGCTCTTTTGCTATCACGTATAACATTAAAAGAAACTTAATATATATATATGTATATATATATATATATATATATATATATATACACAGTAAATTCTGTCTAAGGCGGATTCTGTATAAGCCGGAAATCTGTCTACCGCGGAAAATTTTTCAAGTCCCGGCGAACCCATAGAAAATTACATTAATTCATGCTGCATAAGGCGGAATCTGTCTAACGCGGAAACGGAAAGCATTTTAAGGTCCCACCGAAACCAAAATTTTGCATAAGGCGGAAAAAAGGATAATTTTAAAATGAAAGCATTTTGTTTATTAAACTTTAAAACTGATAAGTCAAATACTCAATGACGTGCATGTTAGTTAAATTCCGTAACATTTTGAAAAAGTTAATTCAAAGGACAGAAACTGTTTAAATTTTAAGGAATTTATGCTTGTGCCATTTTTTCATATGCAAAATTATATTTAAATGTTAATATTTCTAGTAGAATGAACATTTATCAAAATATATATTTTCGAAAGTGCAATATATTATACTTTAAGGATGTACTCAAATTCAAAGTTATATCTTGTAGTTGAGTGTTCTGTCTCATTCTCGAAGTTTATTGGTTTTTTTTTTTTTTTTTTTTTGGTGTGTGTGTGTGTATAAACTTCCAATTCGCATGTATTACAGCAGTACTAAGAAATTGAATAGCGTTTCTCATTTATCTATAAAGACAAAAGATCTTTCCGAATTTCAGTTTTCAACCGATTTTCGAGTCAGGAAAATCAATAAAAAATCATCAAATTAGAGGGATTTTTCTTTTTTTTGGTGGTGGTGGTGTGTGTGTGTGTGGGGGGGGGGGGTGAGATTTTTTGCATAAGCCGGAATATTGTGTACCACGGAAATTTTTCTCAGTCCCGATCGATTCCGCCTTAGACAGAGTTTACTGTATATATATATAAATGAAAACTTAGAAAATATTCAAATATTTTTCTAATGAGCAGATTACAAAAATATCTTATTCTTTATTATTAAATAAATTAAGGAAAAACTATAAAAAGTTTGCCGAAAAGTTTATTCTCAAGTTATCGAATTATCGAATTCTATTGAATCCGGGAATAGTATGTTTATAATAATAAAAAAATATTTTTATTTTATATATATTATCATACCATTTACATTGCGTATAGAAATTTAAAAAAAAAATTGTTCATTTGCAGTGGAATATATTTACAAAAGAATGTATTAATATTTTAAAAAAATTCACTTAATTTTAGGATAAAATTAATACTACCAATTTTTTTCGAGCATTTTTCACTTAGCATAAATTTAAAGCATTTTGAAATGGGATTATTTTCATAAATTGCCATCATTAAAATAATTATAAATAAGTATTCAGTTAAAATATTCATAAGCCGACTTCCATGAATTGAAACTGGTAAATAAGATATTGTCTTCCTAAAAGAATTTGAATTTTTTTTTAAATCTAGCACATATATTTATATCATTAATTATCCTATATAATAGTCTTTAATTAAAAAAAAAGCATTGTGCAATGAAATTTTCATGTTTCGCCTAATATTCATTATCATTTTTATGAAACTAATTTTGCAACTTGAATACTATAAAAAAGAAATTTTCTAAATTAAATTTTATTCGGAGGTACACAATTATGTTATAATTGACATGGGTAATTTTCATTCATTTGGAATGCATTCTTTAAATTACCATAAAATATTGCCCAAAGTATTACCATCAAAACTTGATTATGAGTCTAATTTTGGAAAATAAATCCTAAATCCTATTATTTTGATCAGGGCATATTGTAAAGTTGATACTTTCTCTCTACAAATTTTTTATTCAGCGAAGGAAAAAAAATAATGAAAATAAAAAAAAATAAGCATATAAATAAATGTAATTGAATAATAAAACTCCGCGTGTAGAAAATTTAATATTTCATAAATTTTTTTCAATTACACAAAGCAGATCATAATCGTCTAAAATAAATTAAAACAACTCCATATAGACCTGTTGGCGGCAGCACGGATAATCACCTCATCGAGTCCACGGCTGAAATTTCAGAATTAGTTAAAACTCGCTTCGGATATTAAAACGCAATCGGTCTTCCATGTCATATCTTGGTGGGACACGCCTGAAAACCCGATTTTAACGGTTGACTAGTAGGTTTACCATTGTGTTTTCCTGCACCCAAAGGTATGAAAACATGGACGACAGGGAGCAGGAAAACAGAATGGTAACCCTACGAGTCAACATCAAAAATAGAGTTTTAAGGTGTGTCCCACCAAGATATGACTTGGAAGACCGATTTCGTTTTAATATGCGAATCGAGTTTTAACTAATTCCGGAATTACCCGATGAGGTGATTGTCGGTGCTGTCGCCTCCCGGTCTAATACATTAATCACGAAATTTTCCTGAAAAAAAAAAGCAGAAAAAAAACCATTTGACTGGAAACTATTCTTTTCTGTGTATTTTTTATATTGTTGAAAATTATTTATGAATACGGTTTGCCTGTGAGCCTACCCGAATTTTTTTGAGTGGAATTTTTGGGAGATTGATTTTTTTTTGTCGTACTACAGTACGCGGTGTATTTTTCGGTTTTTATGTGGGGACTTTAATTTTTTACGGGGGGTAATTTTCGATCGGTTACATAAATTAACATGTTACAGTTCGAGGGGACTTTTTTTTTTTTTTTTTTTTTTTTTTTTTTTTTTTTGGATGATAATTTTGGAAGACTAAAATTTTTTACTGGTGACGATTTTAGATTTGACGACTTTAAAATTTATTTTTTAGTGACTTTTTAAATATTTCTGATAGAGAAGAAAGGTTAGAAATTTTAAACATTTAGTTAATTCATTTTTGGAGAAAAAAAAGTTTTT
Organism: Maratus speciosus; assembly: GCA_963932465.1. Lineage (NCBI taxonomy): Eukaryota > Metazoa > Arthropoda > Arachnida > Araneae > Salticidae > Maratus > Maratus speciosus. The sequence goes on from OZ010790.1 coordinate 55,353,707, forward strand.
TTTTAAATTGTGGTCCCACCACCCGTTTTGAAAAATATTCAAAACGCCACAATTTTTTTTTTTTTTACCTATTCTGCGCCTCCTTTTAACAAGGTTCAGCAAAGTACCTGCAAAGAAAAGGAAATACATTTTGAATATCTTGTATATAATTTTTAAACAAAAATTTTTTAGTCTCTTTTGATAAGATAGTTACCTTATTCTGCAAAACAGGCTGCTTGATAACTCCAGAACGGCTTTTTACGAAAGGTAAATAAAAATTAGCTTAGGACTATCTCCACGAAGACCACAAAACGGTTATTTCCGAGAGGCATTATTTTTCATAGTCAGCACAGTTTCTCAACGTGATAAATTTTTGGAGAAAATTCGATTTTTCTGTAAAGAAAAGAAAAATTTAATATCTTTTACATAATTTTCAAACAAACATTTTTTAGTCTGTTTTGAAAATTTAGTTACCTTGTTATGCAAAACAGACTGTTTTTAACTACACAACGGTTCACAATGAAAGGCGACCTTTCACAGTTTTTTGGATAAAAGTATATTTTTCTGTAAAGAAATGGAAAATTAAATATCTTTTACATCATTTTGAATGAAAAAATTTTAAAACTATTTTGAAAATTTAGTTACCTTATTTTGCAAAACAGTCAGCTTTTCCTTTGGGCGATTTCTGCAAGGGACTTTTTTCATGAAGACCCCAGAACGGTTCTTGATGAAAGACAGCAAGGTTTGTTGAAGACAGCAAGGTTAGTCATTCGCAGCCAGGTAAGTCATTCGCAGCGAGGTCTTCAACTCAGCAAGGTATTACAGGTAGGTAAGTCATTCGTAGCCAGGTCTTAAACTTAGCAAGGTTTCACAGTTAGGTAAGTCATTCGCATAATAGAAAACTTTTTGTTTTGTTGAACTTTCAGTTTAATGATTTTGCACCATTCTTAATTTTTTGCATCGCAAGATTGATTAGCACCATGAAAAATGAAAGATATTGCACCATGAAAGTTTTTTCATTATAAATATCATTCAGTTCTTGAATTATTACAGTTCATTCGAAGAATGCTTATTATCAGGCTTGAGTTTTTAAAATTGTTCAGCAGAAAGTCAGACATGCCGATTATTTTCAGTACCTGCGTGATGTTTAGACAAGCATACAGAAACAGAGAAGGATCGCCCAAGATGACCATCGCCTTTACACAATAAACCAGAATAAAATTAGCTTGATTCCTTTTGAAGACAAGCGTTACTTGCTGGCTGATGGAGTATCAAGTTTCGCTTTTGGACATTATAAAATCATCCAAGATTGTAAGAAATATTTGAAGAAAAAATTAAAGATATTTATGAATCATCCCGTCCACCTGTCCGTCCACCTGCTATGTTTAATCATGACACCACAATTCATTTGAGGAGAAGAATTTTTAACCACCAGATGCTTTTTTTTAACACGGCCATTACATATTTGACGACCATTTTTCGACGACCACATTTGAAAAAGACTTGATAATGAAGAGACTTGATATTTTGAAGACTTGAGAAGACTTGATATTTTAAGAAAATATTTTTTTTTAAGTGCCCATTGCATTCTCGCCCACTGCCGCTAGCATCCCATGTAATCCTCATTTTATAAATTAGATTTTTTAAAGAATAATGCACCCCATATGAAAAAATGAATTATCTTGAAAAAGGATACCTTTTTCGTGAAAAAATGTACCTTGTACGTAAAAAGAGTTCTTGAAGAAAAGAGTTCTTTATCTTGAAAAAATATTGCACCTCGTATGTAAAAAGAGTTCTTTATCTTGAAAGAATATTACACCTCGTATATAAAAAGAGTTCTTTATCTTGAAAGAATATTGCACCTCATATGTAAAAAGAGTTCTTTATCTTGAAAGAATATTGTACCTTGTACGTAAAAAGAGTTCTTGAAGAAAAGAGTTCTTTGATTCGAAGAAACTTGATTTTTTTAAATTTATTTATCTATTTGAAGAAATATTATTTTGGAATTTTGTAATGACCGTGCCCGAGTGTATGGACACCATCTTCCAAAATATAGCGTTTGTCGTCAAAAGCCGACAAGGCTACTTTATTTATTTGTACTGTATGGAGATGGTGCCTCTCGCTTTGGATTCGATGTTGGATCTCTCTCGTTGAAACCCGACTCTCTAAGCAGGACTTATAATGTTTATGTTTAATTTTATTTTCAACGATTCTTCTGGCTACCCCCTTAGCTCTTTTCTTCTCCTCATCGACCAACATGATGGAATACATCTTAGCTCGTAGACCGATAAATTCATGAATCGGTCTACTCTTGAGCTCATCCTTAAATTTCCCGATCACCGTCTTATTTTTCTCACTGTACAGAAGGTGATCTTTGGGATAATCCGATGTATCCAACATGTCGGAAAATGCCTGCATATCCGTATAAATATTACGTGTAAGGATTTCATATGTAAGAGAGTCGGTGTCGGTGAATAGAAGGGTGGCATTATTTTGATATTTTTTCTTAATGATGTTATAATGAAAATTGTACATTAGAATCTTGCTCAGCTCCACATAAATAGGAAACCCACATAAATAGGCTTGTTTAGAGTGAGAGACTATTTTAGTCTCTCAACAACAACTAGATTGTTGTCAAAAGGTAGGAACCTTTTGTAGATAGGAGCTGAGACAAGTTTTTTAGCCTTCTGTCCACTATTTACTAACTGTACATCTTTGTGCTTCCGGATGTTCTCCAATGACTTGCCATATACAGCGTTATTCATAAGTTTGAAGAAATCTTTGGCGAAGGGGGACTTGGCATTTTTTCGCTGTTCTGTGTTAAAATTGATATATTCTCTCAGCAACGGTTTTTGTTTGAATTTTAATACTTTGTGTACAGCTAGTATTTGGAGGCCTTGCTGCAAATAAAATTGCAAATTTTTATGGTAGGTGATGTAATTTTTTTTTATCTTTCAAGTTGGCGACTAACTTGGTAACTGGGCAATATTTATTGTTGTGCAGAGCTTCGACTGAAAAAGGAGAGAGATCCGAATAATTTATTTCCATTTTTTCAGGTGCAAAAGGATAACAGTTGTGATCATCGTGGAGGTCGTTGGAGTATTTTAAATCGACTTCTAATATGTATCCCACTGCACTATTTTCAGGGAGCGCAAGTATTTCTTCGATGGAAACTTGATCTTCTGAGACCCATTCAAACTCCCCGCATGGCAGATTCTGTGACATAGCCTATCCAAACAAATTATTGGCATTCAAATACATGATATAATTATCGTTTTCGCCCCCTTCGCCATTGCCAATTACTTCATTTTTCGCTTGGGCACAACGCTTTGTAACCACAGATCCCCCCCCCCCCCCCGAATTCCTTGTTCAATAAACAAATGAATGTTTATATCTGTGAACAATTCGAGGGGTTGATTTGTCATTTTTAGACAACTCTGAGATGCTAGTCCAGGGGCTGTCAGCAGGTGCACACAATCAATATTATAATAATCAAAACATAATTTTCTAAAATTTTAAAAGACATCTGCAAGTTGGAGAACATCCGTTTGTACATAGAGATTATGATATACGCCCATGTTTTTAATCTTGAATGCTTGCCAAACATTTTGAGCATGTTGGTAATCTTCTGGAGAAATTTTTTCACCAGTCAAAGTGCTGATGAATGCATCGGGTGGTGGCAGCTGTGTTTCCCCAAACTTTGCAAAAGACTCCATATGTTCATAAGGGTAGACCCCTTTCCGTAACAATATATCAGTATGATGAGGAAACTGCTGCCTTAATGAATGAAACTTGTCTTTGCCTAAATTAGAGACAAGTTTTTCTAAGGAGGCAGACTTGAAAGCATAACTATCAATAAATGTGAGCGAAACTCTGCACTTTCCATATTGTTTGGATAATGAAAATGATATATATTTTTCAATCGTAGATGGAATGACAGAAAAGGAATGATCTTGAATATTGCCCAGTTGCTGCATGAGTAAGTGCCCGTCGTAATGTTTCAGATTATGAAATACGACGGGTATTTTCTTCTGAAGTCTAAACTTCAAATTGCAGCTATTATGCAAGACCCCACCGATAGCGACCATTTAGGTGGTCTTGGTCGCGAATCTTGTCCCCATTCAATGTTTTTTTGCAGAGATAACATACCGTGGCTGATTGAAAATGTTCATTATCTTGGGGCGACATCTTGATAGGCACAATGGTCGTCAAAATTTTGGGAAGTTCTTTTTCTTCTTCGATAATGGCTTTTAAAAATTCTTGTACAGCGTTGGGCCCGCGATATACAGTAATGGGTTTGGTTCGTTTCCCATCAGGACCAATAATAAGATATGCATATCCACATGCTTCGTGATGGGCTATTTTATTTGTTTTTGGAACCATTTTCTTTGTTTTTTTTTTACATTTGTGTGCACCTGATCCATGCCGACAATCAAAGATTCAAAGTCGGCATAGATAACATAGGGAACCGGATGACAATACTGATAATTCTCAAATTTAAGAATATAGTCCCCATGCTCTGGCATTTTGATCTTTTGAGGTGCTTGCTTCTTGCAAAGAGGAGTATGCTGTTTTAATAAGTCCTCTCTCATTAATCTATGTAAGCACCTATAACAATAAAAATGAGCAGCTTTATGATGTGTGAGATTCCCCAACAACCTCGAGAAACTTCGGATTAAGGTATAATGGTAATTAACTTCATTGGATATGAGCAACAAATTAATGCAGTCTTCATCTTCTCGTTCGGATATGTAGAGAGGAAATACTTCCTCTTCATACCCGAACACATTTATGCGAATATCGTTCAATTCTTCAATTTTAGATATTTTGTTTAAGGGCACTGGGCACTGAATATTTCCTAATTTGATTTCATGTTCATGGGGTTGATATTTTGATACTTGGTTTGCATTTTGATTAAATGGAATTGGATATTTGTGGGCGAGAATGCACCAGACTAAACATTTATGATCATTTTTATTTACGATATTCAGAACGGCAAAAATTCGCAAAAAATGCGTGTGTGTAGTGACAAACGCAGTTTGCAGTGACATTCTTCACAAATTGAAAGACATTAAAATTCAATAAAGCACTGTCTTTATACATCTCAAATTTTTCATGTAAAGTAGTTAGAAGACATTCGTGATCAATTTGCGAAAGCTGGTTAATTTTACACGCGTAGCAATTAAAAACACGATGTAGAGATTGTTCTATTTCATGGTTGAAGCAGGATAAAAAGTTTTTCTTAGCAGAATCAGAGTCTATGTGGGAATGTATACATTTTTCTGATCTTCGCAGAATTGCAACAGGAATCACTCGTGTTAAAAGCATGTCAATAAAACAGTCTGTAATTTCAGAACAAAATTCAGTGAGTTTCAAAAATTGATCTCGTGATAAACGTATTCCATTGGGTTTGAAATGAAAATTATTTTCATCCGTTTTGAATGTCTGTTGAAGTAGACAAAAATCTTCATCTAAGAATGCCAAGATCAATTGATTATTACAAATGGAAGACTCATTCACAGAATAAAAATTGAACTTTGTCACATTTTGCTGGAAATGATCAAAAGTCGTAGCAGTCATCACGACGTCCTTTTTTGTTGGAAAAATCTTTCCGTGAGAACCTTCTTTGTAGTTTCGAATGTGAAGTTTTAAGTTACAATTTTCTTCCATTTGAATTTGTGCTAAAGTACACCATTCTAGATTCCAAGTGGTTGAATAATAACTTCCTTTAAAGGTTCTAGTAAACCACTCGTCTTCATGTGAAATATCAGGTTCAGTTTTATTCATCGGCGAAATATGTTTAGGTGAAGAGCAGCGCGGAAATTCAGCGTCATCAGAGAGGGCGAATAAGTCTAAATTTAGTTCCGGATCCTGCGATAGAGTAGCAAAATCCAGTCTTGGCTTTTTCAGATCAAGGGGATGGGAAATTAAATGTCTAAAAGTAATACTAATCCATATATCTTTTATGTGAGGCTCTGCCCCAATAATATGCGTGAATAGTTCATTGCTGGGATGGTTCATGATGTACAACGATCCATGTCCCAATTTTATAAATATGGAGGGCACATTCGGTCTCTTGAATTCAATAGTTCTCTGAGCACCAAAACTGAGCACTGTAATAGGAAACACGGCATTCAGGCAGGATTCGTCATCTTTGTGATGACTAATACAAGTAGATCCATCTTGATAAAAATTGAGCAACATATAGTTGAAAGTACACGCTGTTTCTTTTTCCACTTTGTCTCGCAATTCAATCATGAGAGGTGTCCAAGGGTTGCCGGGCACACTGGTTCCGCTGAAGGCATAGATTGTGTTGGTATCACCATAGCCTAACATCAGGCGTTTAGGCTTAACATCCTTTCCAAAAATGTGTAAAGTAGGTCGAAAGAAAGGCAATGTTCGCAGCTCCGTCAAATACCGGTCATCATAAGCTTTCTTAATAAAGTCGCTTATATATTCAACGTTTAGTCCATTGTCTGAATAAAAAATGGAAGACATTTTGAAGTTACTAGGCAGCACGAGGTATCCAACTAGACTAGAACAGCTTAACCCCAACGAAAATTATCAGCACTGGCGATCTGCTCGTGGTTATATACAAGTTCTTATCGTCTAATCTTATCAACTGATTAGATCTAGTCACATGATATATGACATCACTCATCACTGATGACGTTGGGGTTATCACGTGATGGGGAAATCCTATCACATGCAATATGGCATCACTAATGGCGTAGGGGATATCACGTGTTGGGAAAACCCTGTCACGTGGTGTATGATAACACTGATGACGTAGTAGGATATCACGTGTTGGGGAAAACACTGATGACGTAGGAGACCACATTGGGTAAACCCAATCGGTAAGGACTTGTAAGATTTTTCATTTCTAGTCCAGTAACTAAGGATTCAGCACGTGTTTCAGGTAATCTTGTTTTAATTCATTTCTTTTTTAATTGTTTAATTGAATTACAATTCATCCAGTTTATTTTTCAAAAATCTGATTGAATTCCCCTATGTTAGAAAAAAACACACACCATTTTTTGAAATAAAGACACAAATCTAAAATAAAATCAATTTATTGAAACGATTTAAACAACACACTTTTAAAAGTTTCTACATTCAAGTTACATAAAAACTGATCGCTAACAGAATCCACATTCTTTAAAAACATGGATAGAACATCATCAAAATTCACAAGCATTAAAATCATATTCCCTAACTGTTGGAATTTTTCACGGTTGTTTAACATAAAACAGGAATGAAGACTAACACTTGGATGGCTAAAAACACAACCGGTACATTCATAAATTTGATTAAATATAATTAAAATAGAATTCTCTATACAATAAATTAGTTTAGACCACAAAACAAATTCATTTTCTGTAAAACTTCCGTGACATTTTTGTTTTAATAAGGTGGGTAAATGATAGTCATACATATGATGAATCAATTTCTTATTCAATTTATAGGCTTTTTCTTTCAACTGATCAAGTTGAGAATTGTTTAATTGAATGTGGGATGCATTTTTTTTACATTTTAGGTACATAACGGAATTATCCTCATTCAAAACCAAAAGTGTGTTATTGGCGATGAATGAAGAATTGGTATATTTCAAATTATACGCAAATATTTTATATTGGAATTCATACCCAGTGCGAATATCTAAATCGATTCCATTCTGAGTTGGAATTCCTTCACTCGAAAATTCTCTAATTTGAATAGAATATTGAGCGCTCTATAACTGCAGTCCTAAAAATATAGCGTTTCCAAGTTTTTTTCGAAAAATAAAATTACAATATTTTACAGGTGGGGTTTGAAACACATTTTGTCTGTCAGACATGGGTTCTTCGCCCACTTAGGCAGTAGAAGATTCCTGAAAGTTAAAGTCGATGAAAAATTCATTCATAATATCCTGAGCGGATTCACAGCAGGAATCAGGAAACAAAGTTTCTTCGTCATGACAAGTGATAGGCGATGAAGGTTCGTCGGTGGAATGATACAGCGTAACACTTTCCATATTAAATCTTGAATCGTCCAGCAGGGGTTGATACTCGGAAGGCGACAACATTTCTCCGTTAGATCTTTTCAATACATTTTCAGACATTGGACTAGCAATCACTAAAGTTAGCTGAAAACTGAAGGATTTGTAAAAAACATAAAACTTTTATAGATTAGGGACACATATTATACCCAATCACCTTCTTTCAAACAGATGACGTCACATATGAGTCATAGGAAGCACACACTCGCTGCAGTAAATTACACAAGCGATTAATTAACACACTTCGCTGATCATATTTGGTTTATGCATTTTTTGATGTTTTAAAAAGTCCACTTTTCTTGCAAACATTTCGCTGCAAACCTCACACGTATTCGAATGAATCTTAACATGTCGTCGTAAATCACTGTTTTGAATAAAACTTTTTCCGCACAAATCACAACAAAAGTGTTTTTTCTGCAAATGCGATTTCACATGTCTATTAAGCACAAACTTTCGCATAAATGATTTATTACAGGTTTCACAAACAAAAGAAGGAAGGGGTTCTTCTTTAATAAAAAGTTCTAATGAAGAGGGTTTCATTTCATCATCTGAAACAGGTTCCACTTTAGGGACGAGATTCATCGCTTCACTAATCAATCCGGATGCTCCTACAACAGCAATATCTTGAAAACTTAACATGTTAACAACCTCACTCAGCAGCAGTAATTAATCAACTAATGAAAAAAACTTCATTCGCATCAATTTACAATAATCATAGGTGGCGCGCGTGTGCCTAAAAAAAACTGTGATTGGTTCAAAAAATGACTCATTTTTCTAAAAAAGAGCACAGCACTTCTTAAAAAATTTTCATTCTGAAGCATGTAATCCTGGCTGAATCGATAATGTAACAGTCTATTATACATCCACGACAACATTTTGCAGGTTCAATCCTTCTCGAAACCTTTCGGAAAAAATACCAATTCCGAAAATAAATTCTATCAATCGACACTAGATGGCAGCACCAAAACTGTTACACAAATTACTCCCCTCAAACTGTAACACATAATTCATGTAGCCGATAGTAAAAAATATCTCTCATACTGTATCATGTTAATTAATGTAACTGATAGCTAAAACTAACCCTCGTACTGTAACATGTTAATTTATGTAACCGATCGAAAACTAACCCCCTTCCCTAAAAAATTAAAATCTCCACATAAAAACCGAAAAATACACCGCGTACTGTAGTACAACAAAAAAAATCAATCTCCCAAAATTATCCTCAAAAAAGTTAAAGTCCCCCAATTAAAATTTCTTAGTTATCATTAATGAAAAAAATGAAATTAAAAAAACCCCTCGTACTGTAGTACGACTAAAAGAAAAATCAATCTTCAAAAATTTCAATCTTCAAAAACTATCCGAAAAAAGTTAGTCCCCCAATTAAAATTAATTATCATTAGTAAAATAATCAAACTCAAAATTACCCCTCATTCTATAAGATGACGCATAACCTTCACCGCCGTAAAACCTTGACCCTCCACCGCCGTGCCGCATAACCTTGACCCCTCCTCTTAGAGGTCACGCTGCACGACCTTCAAATGACCTTCACCCGCGCAGCCGTGCAGCTTATGTAGAACCACCTTTTATAACTACTTTTAAAACTAGCTTAAAGTCCTGCACTTAGGTGGTAGGTAAAAATCGGGGTTTTCACGTAAAATCAGAAATTATTGATAAACATAATTATACATCGACAAAAAGGAAAACTGATCTGAAACGTTACGTTCAGAGCCTTATTTATGCATGGGCTTCAACGATTTTGACAACAAATTTGTAATATGATGTAAATAAAAAGTAAAACAAGTAAAAATTAAATTTAAAAAATCAAAAAACTCTTCTGCTTAAAAAGCGAACTAATTAATTATTTCTCATCAATGTTAAACTATTTTTTTATATTACTTACCTATTTCTTATTTACTTGTATTAATGACATTTAAGCTGTCTTTAATTGTTAGTTCCTATCTATAAACACTGTTTTAATGAGGACTATAGATGTCTATATGAAAGTTAGAGTTGTAGTAAAGCTAGAGATCCTACTTACACAACTTCTAGGTTGTGTAATATTTACACGGAGTTTCTGACCCTAAAATAGTAAATGAAATATCGTCTTCATTCTGAAAGATCTAAACAATGATATACCACTCTATATGGTGCGTATCTTTTTCCCTGTCTATCGCCATTTTCTATTTTATGGCCGCCATTTTCAATTTATAAAAAAAAAACCTAGCCTACAACCATTGGACGGTTAAGATGAATTGATAGAGACCCCATTCATTAAAATCCATTCAGCATTTGGGATGTTTTGAGGGTATAAAGAAATCCACATACCCAAATACGCGTGAAACACATAACCCTTCTTAGCAGTCGGGTAAAAAAAGAGGAGAGTTTACAGATCTGTCTGAGACAGTAAAATGAAACAGATAATACAGAGAGAATGCAATATAAGTACAAATAGCTTTTACTGACTTGTAATGTAAGAAATACAAAAATGCGTGGTACTTTTCCCTTATCGTAACGCTATGCCAAAATGAACTCTAATGCAGCATTTATTTCGAACCTATTCGTCCAGAGGATATTTATTCCGAACCGAACCAAACGTTTTGATTTGCTATTAACTGAATTTGAATCAATTTATTATTGGTTTTGTTTAATTGAAACCATGCCAAAATTCCTTACTTTGATTTTTTTTATTTTTTTTTTATCGAAAACATTTGTTATTAAATTATAACCGTACAATACGGTATAAAGTAGGCAATACTTATTTCCTTATAATGAATGAAGTTAATCAACAGAAGGAGCTGCTGTCTACAATCACAATTTTGTCCAATCCTGCAACCCTTAAACAAAACACTGACAGTCTTAGTACGAACACTGGATATGAAATCCGATTGGTTTAAATTATTTTGGATAAGAAGACTTTTAGATACAGGATATTAAATTAAGCATACATACATTTTTTTTTTAATCTTGCTTTATTTAAAAAATATATAAATATTTCTATTCACAAATTTAATAATACCCCAGTGGTTAGGGAGTTGAATTCGGAAATAATTAGGGGAAAGCTGGAAATTGTTTTAACCCCTTCAGTTTAGTTCTAGAATGAATATGCTACGTTTTCCCCCTGGTACTAGGTGAGAGTTAGGAATTATACATTGATTTATAGTCAAAAAACAAGATTTAAAAAAAAAAACCATAATACAGTATCTCGAAATCACTAACTTTTTCAAAAACATTGTCAATACAAATGTTGTAGAGCTTAAAATTCTGAATAAAATGAGCACCTACACTTAATACTTTTGTTGAATATTAAGGTCACAATTCTACTTTAAAGTTTCAGAACCGTGGTCAGAGGGTTGAACTCCGAATTAATTAGGGGAAAACTGGAAATCGTTTTAATCCCTTCAGATTAGGTCTAAAATGAATATTCTATGTTTTCCCCCACGTACCAAGTGAGCGTTAGGAAACATGCACGTATTTACATTCGTAAAACATGTTTTTTCTCAATATTTTTAACAATATCTCAAAATAGTTAATTATATGAAAAACATTGTCAATGTAAATGTTTTAGAGCATAAAATTCCGAATAAAATGAGTACCCAAATAAATATTTTTGTTCGAAATTAAGGTCGCAATTCCATTTCAAAATTTTGTCTTCATCACTAATCAAGAGCATCAAGATAGGAGAGACCAGATTACCTAAACAATATCTCAAAACAGCTAACTATATAAAAAAATTGCCAATACAGATGTTGTAGAGCTTAATATTTTGAATAAAATGAACACTCGCATTAATATTTTTGTTCAAAATTAAGGTCGCAATTTCAGATATTGTTAAAAATATTAAAGAAAAACGTGTTTTTCGAATGTAAATGTGTACATATTTCCTAACGCTCTCTTAGTACGAAGAGGAAAACATAGAATATTCATTTTAGACCTAATCTGAAGGGATTAAAACGATTTCCAGTTTTCCCCTAATTAATTCTCAGTTCAACCCTCTGACCACGAGGCTAAAATTTTAAAGTAGAATTGTGACCTTAATATTCAACAAAAGTATTAAGTGTAGGTACTCATTTTATTCAGAATTTTAAGCTCTGCAACATTTGCATTGACAATGTTTTTAAAAAACTTAGTGACTTCAAGATAGTGTTATAGCGTGTAAAAAAAAGCGTTTTTTGACTATAAATTAATGTGTAATTCCTAACGCTCACCTAATACGAGGGGGGAAACGTAGCATATTCATTCTAAACATAGACTGAAGGGATTAAAACAATTTCCAACTTTTCCCTAATTATTTCCGAATTGGGCCTTTTTTTGCTCCCCTATCACTTGGCTATAAAATTCATATAACAAAATATAATATGAAGTGTAAAAAACGACGGCTTTATGCACATATCATAAAATAATAATAATAATAACGATTATTTCTAAGTAAAACAAGAAAGAAAAATCATGCGTTAAGCATAGATTATGAAACACTTTCCAACACTTCCTGGATGCTTTAACAAAACTTCGTTATTTAGGAAAATAATATAAATAAGATAACTAAGTAAACATTCTAGAAAAAGCATAAAACATTTGAAATATTGATTTCAGCAGTTGCCGTCCATACCCAAATAGGTATTCCAATCCATTTGAACAGCTCTGTATTTGATATTTAGGTTGATGTTTATACTATATAATGGGAAAATTTAGTTTAGCAAGAAAACACAGGTTGAAATTTCTCTTTCAGAAATTTATACTAATAGATGGAAACACACTTGAATAATTTTGTACAGCCCTGTAGGCAACCTAGTACCTTTATTGCATGACACTATTTAGTAAAGTTAAATTCAAACTAAAACACTCTTAAAAGTTCTGAAATCACATTTCCAGAAATTATCATCCATGGACGACCCTGTATATCATTTTATCTGTATTCTACAAACATTTCTTAGTATTCTAAACGCAGTTCATCCTAAAAATGCGTAACTCATTTAAAAGTCACCTTTAAGTAATTTACGCTCATACTGAGTAACCCTTATGAATTTTTTTCTGTAGCACTGTATATGAACTATAGCATTTATACACACCATATAGTATGCATAAATAGTATAGTGAAACTTAAAAGCGCATATCATAACTAAAAATACAGTTCCAGCAATCATTGCTAATATACAGTAATTCGGATACAATATAGTATCTGAAATATTTTGTGTGTCCCTGTAAATGCTACACACTTCTTATTATACATGAAATAACTTATATTAGTTTCAGTATATATGAAATAGTTTAGCATAATTCAAATTCGCCCTAAAAAATTCAACATACCCTTATGTAACGGAATAGTTTTGCGTGGCCCTGTAAATGAATAATTATTCTTTGCACCACATATTCTACAAAACGCAAATTTTAGTGCACTTCATAAAAGCATATCAATTTTATTATGTATGAAAGGGGGTAACACCATTAAAATCATAGTAAACAATTTTTTCCTATTGGCCGTAATGTGATGGAATACTTTTGACTGTCCCTGTAAATAAACTAAACATTCTACAAAATTTATTTTAAATAGGGATCTTGCTATGATAGAGGTCAATAACATCCATAAATTTCAGAACAATCCCGGCTTATTTACGAGAGTTGACCGCGGAGAGACGGACAGCCTGACAGACAAAGCGAAGTCATAAACACTTTCCAACTTTGTTGGAAAATGTAAAAAAAAAAATAAAATTCGTGAAAACTGTTATCACTAACACTTGCATGAGATCTTTGCGTCCATGACAACAAAATAACAACAAGAACAAACTTGATACAGCAAACTCTTTGTACAGCAATAGCTAAAGTGCATGAAATTTGTCTAAGTCACTGTCATTGACGTGCGTATGATCACTTTACGCACATACAAACAAAAAATATTACTAGGTAAAGCAAACTCGTAAAACAGAAATATCTAAATTTCAAGAAATTCGTTTAAAACTCGGTTCTAGACCATGTATGGTGACTCATGAAAGCAAATAGAAATCACTTATGCATTTACTAGCAGCGTTGCCTGTTTGGCTTCCATTTTTTAACCGAAATTCCGAACTCACATTGGTAATTTTGAGAGAAGATGTCTTACTTTAATTAATCGCTAAATAATTCTTCTTAAATAAACCATAAAATACTATTCTTAATTTATGGTAAGAACACGAAATTTCGGAATAAAATTGGAGGCCAAACTAGGAACACTGTGTATGAGGGCTGCGCGCACATGAAAACAAGCAAACAAGACTATCGCTGGATTCAGCAATCTAGATGTGCAGCAATTTCTAAAATGTAAGAAATTCGTCAAAGTCGCGATCACTGAAATACTCAACTGTCAGTAACTTTCATTAATAAAATTTCCAATATATTTATGAAAACAGGAAAAAAACCATTAGAATATTTATTCAATTAAGATTATTTCCCTTCACCAATCTTGTCGGCTGGTGCATAAACGTTTGTGATGCCAGTTGAAACTTATCTATTGTACTTAACTATGCATCGCAACATTTTTTACACTGCTTGTCTGTCTTTTAATATTATGACGTCACCGTTCAATGACATAATTGATATTTTATTTAATGAGATAACTAATAAAACATTAAATCAGCCCTAAATATTGTACTATTTTGAATTCTTTAATAAAACATTAACTAATCTTACATATAATTTAGTTTTATAAAAAAGCATCGAACGGTCGAAATACAACACATTTTGAAATGGGTGTTTATATTATTTTGTAAAACCATTGTATACATCACATATATATAATGACGTGAGTTTCAAAACTTGCCTTATCCATAAAATCAAATTTTAGGAAATTCCGAAAAACTTCTGACTGCATCCATTGGTTTTCATTCAGAACAAAGTTTTTTCAATGCCAGAAGTACACGATAAAAATATTTTTTTGCAGATTTTAGTGTTTTTTCAACGAAGGTTCCCCTATAGAATAGATTGATAGGGAAAGCTCGATTTTTTAAATTTTAGATAAGGCCGGTTTTGAAACTCATGACGTCATATACATATCTATCTATATCTATACTAATATTATAAAGAAGTAAATATTGTTTGTTTGTTAGCTGGAGCTACCGAACCGATTTCAAAAGTAATGGTATCAAAATGATGTTGTTAGTCCAACTTAGAACATAGGCTACATTTTATGTCTGTACCACTATTCCAAAGGGGATGCAGGAGCAAAAACGTTCTAAAAATGCGATTTATGCGTTACTGAAGGGCCTAGAAATATGAAATTTGAAATATTAGTTACTGATAAGATATAAATGATGTCTAAGAACAGTTCTTAAAAAAATCGAAATTTAAAATGGGTGAAAATGCACGAAAATCGTTCTAAAATACGTTCTAAATGGTAGTTTCTACACAATCACAGGAAATACCAAACCGATTTAAAAAATATTGGTATCAAAGTTATGGTGACAACGCTTGCTCCAATATAGGCTATATTTTATGTCGGTGCCACTACCCTAAAGGGGGTGCAGGAGCAAAAAACGTTCTAAAAATACGATTTTTGCGTTACTGAAGGGCCTAGAAATATGAAATTTGAAATATTAGCTACTTATTAGATATAAAGTATTCTAAGAACAGTTCTTAAACAATTCGAAATTTAAAAGGGGTGAAAATGCGCGAAAAGCGTTCTAAAAAAGTTCCTCATGGTGGTTTCTACACAATCTCAGGAAATACCAAACCGATTAAAAAAAAATTATGTTGTCAAAATGATGGAGATAACCCTTGCTCCAACATAGGCTATGTTTTATGTCGGTGCCTCTAACCCAAATTGGGTGCAGGAGAAAAACATTCTAAATTACGGTTTTTGCGTTACGGAAGGGCCTAGAATCATGAAAATTGGAATGATAGTTAGTTATAAGATATCAATGATCTTTAAGGACATTTTCTAAAAAAATTTAAAAAGGGGTCAAAATGCGCAAAAAACGTTGTAAAAAACGTTGTGAATTGCGATTTCTATGCAATCTCAGGAAGTATTGAACCGATTTCAAATATAGTGGTGTAAAAATGATGGTGACAGATCCTTCTCCAAGATAGGCTATATTTTATATGTGTTTCTACTACCCCAGAGGAGATGCAGGAGCAAAATGCGCGAAAAGCGTTCTAAAAATGTTCTAAATGCCGATTTTCAGCAATATCTCAGGAAAAAAACAAGCTGATTTCAAAAGTAATGGTAGGAAATTGATACTGACAGCCTGTGCTCTAATATAGACGCTATTTTATGTCGGTATAACTATCATCTAGACGTCGCAGGAGCGAAAAAGCGTTCTAAATTTTGATTTTTGTGATCGGTAGGGGCTAGCAACTTAAAATTAGGCAAGGTACATATTTATTAGATGTAAATGATCTTTAAAAACAGTTCGAAAAAATTGAAAATTTAAAAAGGGGTGAAAATGCGCGAAAAGCGTTCTAAAAACGTTCTAAATTGCGATTTCTACTCAATCTCAGGAAATACCAAAGCTGTTTCAAAAGTAATGGTTGCAAATCAATGGTGACAGTCCCTGCTATAACGTAGGTTATATTTTATGCTGCTGCCGCTACCATCTGAGGGTTGCAAAAGCAAAACATGTTCTAATTTGCGTTTTTTGCACAACTGAGGGGTTTAAAGTACGGTCTGAAGTATGGCATGGTATTGACTTACAAGATGCAACATTTTTTTCTAAGAACAGTCGAAAGAAAATTCCAAATTTAAAAAGATGAAGTGAGCGAAAAGCGTTCTATAAGAGTTCTAAATTACGATTTTTATGCAATCGCATGAAATACGAAACCGATTTCAAACATAATGGTTGCAAATTAATTAAATCTTATCAAATACCAAACCGATTAAAAAATTAATGATGACAAATTGTTGGTGATACAACCTGCTCAAACATAAGTTATATTTTATGTTTGTGCCACTACCACCAGAGGGTTTCAGGAGCTAAAAACTTTCTAAATTGTGATTTCTGTGATACTGAAAAGGCTAGAAACTTTAAATATGGCATGGTAGTTACTCATAAAATATAAATGCCCTCGAAGGATGTTCGAAAATAAATTCGAATTAAAAAGGGGTGAAGCGAAGGGGAGGTGCAAAAAGCATTCTAAAAAAGTCCTAAATTACGATATCTATGCACTTTCAGGGGATATAAACTAATTATAAAAGTAATAGTTGCGAATCAATGGTAACAGCCTCTGATCCTACACAGGCTATATTTTATGCCGATGATTCTGACATCTGAGGTTCATAGGAACCACAAACGTTCTAAAAAAGGCCTTTAAAAGATTTTTAAATTACGTTTCTGTGGAATTTTAGGAAATAACAAACCGATTTCAAAATGAACGTTGGCAAATTAATGCTGACAGTCCCTATTTCAACATAGCCCTTCATGTTAAGAGAGGTGGTAGGACCTCGAATGTGACATGATAGTTAATTTTAAGATGTAAAAAGGTGGTTTCTAAAAAAATCAAAACTTGAAATGAATACTGAAATGAGCATTTTAATTGAGCATAAAAGTTTCAAAATACTTTCTAAATTATCATTTATTTAGTTTTATTTCGTTTTATTAATTTAAGTCTCATTTCTGTCTAATGTAGTGTAAGAATGATGTTTAATCAAACTGTGTTTTAAATAGTAATTTTTGAGTTATTTCTAAAAGTAATAAGTTTCTTTTAACAAAAAAATCTTCAAATAAAATAAAATATTACCTTTTAATAAAATAAAAATTTAGTTAGTACCTTTTAATAAAAATTAGACATATAAATATCACTTGGCATATTTCAAATATTACGCAAGCAAAGCCGCGGGGTTTGCTAGTATATACATAAAACCGTTATAAACCCATGCAAAAAACCATCTACAAAAGTGAATATATAAATTGTAAATGAAGTTTTTGCTGTTCAAAAATGCAGCCCTGTATTTTAGGAAAGAAATTAAAAACATATATATGTGTATATGAATCAAAAATCCAAACTATACATATATTTTTAGGTTTATACTTTTTTTCCCTCCAAAATTTCAATTTTACGACATAACGATTTTTTGAAATGGACATCTTAATTATAAAACCATTCAAAAATACACATCAGCACGTCATGTAAACAAATTAAAAGAAGTAATGAATAGAAATAAATAATTATTTATTTAAACAATAAACTGTACACATAAAATGACATAACTTTAAATTACTATTTTTAAATCAAATGCGAAAATAAATCTAATTTGGAAATCTATATATTTTTTTACAATAATGCGTGTAATATAAGCGAATTAAAATCACCCGAATAATTGCTTCGTCTCATGCAATAAAATTTATTAAAATGAAACTATTTCTTTCATTACTTTGAAGTACAAATTACATTAGTTTAACAAATGACAATAGAATCAGTTAAAAATAAAATATTTTGAAAATCTTAATTTTCTTTGAAGTACACTTTTTTTTAAATGTTCAACATATACAATTTTAATTAAAATACATACGGTGAACGTTTTATGTTCTAATAATTATATTTTTATTTTATTCTAAAATGCAGTATGATGTTAAAAGAATTTATTCTAATTAAAATTGAAAATTAAGATCGAAAATGTGTTTTCGTTGTAAATCTTTTATCATTTCATTATTTTCATTAGAATATATATATTCATAATTATATGCTTTTGATCTCTGTATTGAAAAACTTAATTTTAGTATCAAATTTCTCTTTCATGCAAAAATATTCGTGAAAAAATCCTTTTAATATATTTCATATTTTAAAAAAGTTATTAATACCACATGATATTTTCATCTAATGCATATATTGTCGGATTGCAATATATTGTTTTGTCTTTGTGAAGGTTTTGAAATCCATCTTTTATAAATATTGAAATAATAGTAATTGGATTTTATACTTAGGCGTAAAATTTTAGTTTGTGAATAGGCATTGCAGTGATATACAAATTTCTTTAATTCTAAACTACAAAAAACAAACAAACAAACAAACACAAAACAGCCAATGCCGTTTATTATATAATACTTTTTTATATTCATTGCTAAAATAAAGCATAAAATAAACATAATTAAGCAATGTAGTTGTGTTCTTCAAATATATGTTAATCCGTTAGAGTAAATATATTCGTTATATTAATTTTGAAGACAACCGCTTCTAATTCTGTCTACTACTTTAGTCTGTAATCTATATAGATGTATCTTTTATTATATTTACTGAAGTAAATTTTTTAAAGCATTATTTTGATTTTTTTTTTTTTTTTTTTTTTTTTTTAATAAATAAACTTGATAGTAGCAACGAATAAAGTAAGGGAGTTCATACTCATAATTTAAAAGGAATCTCATGCGATAATGCATGAAATGTCTTATATTATAATTTTAGTTAATATTATTGAAGTAAGTTCAATAACCCTTAACCGGAAGCGTACCGTCTGTGAGATAGTTGTGTCTACATGTCTACCCTTTACACAAAAATAAACTCCACCTCAATCTTATCACGCAATCTAATCCTTACGCTATTGGTCCTCTGCCTCCCCCCCCCCCCCCCATTTGCAACACCTTCACATTTTTAGTTATTCAAAGAAAAAATATTTTATTTTCAAGACAGTCCGTTAGACAGCGTATTTTCCATTATGGAATTTTTTGCTCTGGGATATTGAAAAGAAAGACCATTAAAGCGGGTACGGTATGGTGATTAAGACTTTGAAGAAACTATTTTGCGATGGTTTGATGAAGTAGGAATCGACATAAACGATGTTGACAGTATTTCAGATGTTGAATATATAAATTCTGAACACGAAATAGACTCAACATTGTCACAAAATGCATAAAAATGCAGATATTTAGAACATGCTGCAATATTTACTATTAATTATTTTGTTAATTTTACCGCTTATTAATTTTTTTCTTATTTATATTGTACCAAAATATATAAAAATATTTGCATTAATATAATTATTATGTCGAAAATGTAACATTTATAGCAATAATATGTAATTTAAAAAAATTTCTGTCTCCGACATTTAAAATTTATTTTTATGCTGTTATATTGAAAAATTGTTCCTGTTAATGCATTACTATTAGAGATCAAATGTTTAAGTTCAAAATTTGGTAAATTCATTAGATTTTTTTTTTTAATTTCAGAGCAGTCTTTTAATTTATAATTATCACAGACTGTTTGTGCACGGGATTTTCATGTTTCCGGTTAAGGGTTAAAACGACGTATTTAAATATAGTTAAAATTTAATGCACTAGGGGGCTCGGCCCCTACGAGCTACGCTCGCCAACCCCCGTCCAGACACCGCAGACTCTAAATGCACGCTAATTTGATCGGCTTTAAAAAGATTTCGAAAGATTGAATTATAATTTAAAAAACAGTGGCGATCTCCCTATAAACGAATTTCTATTCATTTCTCTTTGATTGGGGAATTTTAACGCCAAATCCGCTGCGGTACTACTTGATTATCCTGTCGACCAATTTCGCCAAATTATATAAATCGCCAAACCACTCGCCAAATTATACAAATTGATATAATTTTTATTTTAAATAACGAAAGAACAAATAAATTCGTACAACATTAATAAACGCAAATAAAACGTCGAAATAAAAATAACTTGATGACGTATACACGTGTAACAACATTTCAAAATAAGCTAATATAAAAGGAATTAAGTAAAGAGAGTCTTTGTCTCCTGGTATTTTTTAACAAAGCGAAAAGAAAGTTCTTTTAAATGAGACATTTTAAATTAATTCTCAAAATATCAAATAAATGTGTAGCGCAATTTCTAAATTTAAACTTTTTTGCAATATTATTTTGTGTAATAACTATAATGTGACGTAAATATGACGTAATTTCTCCTAAGACTTCTAACGCATGTTAATGAATTTATTATTTTACAGTATCCTTTCTCTTTTAAAATTCACGTGTATACTTTTTATGACGTAAGTTTTAATAAGTTCCTGCTTTTTATACGTAATTATTTAATTCTAATTTGAAAGTTTTTTTCCTGTTTATAATAGTCACGTGTAAATAAATTTTTAATTTGAAGCAAACATTATTGCTTGCGCTTTTTATACAGTTGGCAACATTTTAAATTAGTACAATTTTCTGAAATCTGTAAAAAATATCTCTAGAAATGCTAAAAATTTGAATTTAAAATAGAAATAAAACCTGATAAAATGAGTCAAAATAAAAAAAAAATTAATGCAATCTGCACTCCGGCAAATTCTAACGCATAAAATGATCTAAAAATGATTACACTGTCATGTATAGTTTTTGCTGCTATAAAACTTTTTTAGTGGAAAAATTTTGTCCAACTTTAGCATTAAATAACTCTTAAAATAATTCTTCGATTTGAAAACTGTCTGCATCAGCGTATTTTTCAATCATTTCTGTGTAAAACCACCGATTTTCATATTTTTGTATGCATTATTTTTGTTAATATTAACGAAGAAAGACCTCCGGTCACAAAAAAATCAAAACCGGCGGCGGCGGCGGCGGCGGCGGTGACAGCGGTAGTTACTTTTTTTTAGAATAGAGAGATTCTCATACTTTGCCATACGAGTAATTTTGACAAAGTTCATGTAAATCTCATAAATGAGCTAAACGCGATTGCGTTTTTATATTTATCTTTATATAAAATCTATCCTGTGAAAGCGATCTCGCACTTGAGAGTTGCTGATTGTGCGTGCTTGGAGTGTTTTTGGAATCTAGTTCTGCTTAGTCAGGCGCAATCGAAACTGCTGGCAACGATACATCTTAACACAATTATCGTTTCAGCAGGTTAAAAAATATATATATTTTAGTGCATAAAATATAACTATATTTATACTGAATTTATTTAGAATTATTATTATTATTATTATTATTATTATTATTATTATTATTATTATTATTATTTATTTGTATTTGAATCTGAATAATAAAAAATATGTGATTTCATATATATATTCATGTAAGCAAGATATAGTGTTTACGAAGAAGGTACAGACAGATGAAGTTATCTCAAAAGGGATCTTTTACCCAGCGCCAGAATGTCTCTATTTTAACAATACGTTTGACACTACAGTCAAAATGATATTTACAACAGTCTCATGGATATTTTATGAGGGGTTATAAAATTGGCCACCCAGAGTATGGGGGTAGGGAGTTCTTCCTCTCCGTGCACCCCCGGCCAAGGGCGGGGCGCGTCCCATCCCATATGGTCCAAGTACGAATCAGGCTGTACTTGGGGTTGCGGCTGTCCACGGATTGAACGAGAAGCTTCAGGTCCGGCCCCTCATTGTGACAACTGTGTCTCTTACGTAAGAGAGAAAAATATGTGTTGGAGTTTAAGTGGCCTATCAAGCCAAAAGCACTCCATTCTCGATAGCAGGAATTCGCTGTCTCATATTTAAACAATTAGAAAAAATCTCTTGTGGCTATGCTGCTTTTGAAATGGAAATAGGTAAAATGCGCTTACCTGGGATTCATCAATATCGCAATGACGTATAACTTCATCGGTGTGGCGTGGCCAGGGATTTATCCAAAAGCTTCTTGAAGAAATTATTTTTATTTTATTTTGTGAAGAATTATTTATCCTTTAAGGATCCTTTGAGAGCTTAATATAAATCCGCTAAATCCATGGGATGATATAATGTAATATGAATTAGTATTGTGTGTTTTTACGATAAAGAAAGATTCAAATTTTAGCTTTAAATACTTATAATTAAACATATTATTGGAGTATAAGAAACTCCGTGTTAACAGAGAAGCTACATGATTAAGAGTGAGAATACATAAAGCTGCTAAAAACATATTCGCAGCGTAGAAAAAATATATAATAATTAAAGGCGTCTGGTAAAAGTCAAAGTGTTCAGATGTTCCTTTTAGTTACACATTAGTGGTGAAATCTTAGTTATTAGACCATATGCTTTAGAGAGTTACTCAAGTGGGCTGCAATAGCACTCATTATTAAATGCGGAAGTAAAGAAACAGTTCGTAAATTGGCTTGTTAAAATGATCTGTGTATAGTAACAAGTTCTTTCTTTTCCTTTTTTTAATCACTTTTAGCAGTTGCCAAAGAACATCTGGGGAATTAAATTTAACACCCCTCCTTAATCTCCTCAGATGGATAAGGTAACAAGTTCATAGTCTTGATGTCACACAAAAGTTGAGGTTTGGGTGTGGGCTTTGTCAAGCAGTCAGCAATCATGTATTGCGTGGGACAATATTTTAATTCGATAATTTTATCCTCCTTTAATTGTCTTATGGCGTGAAAGCGGATATCAATGTGTTTTGTCCGCTTCGAAAATTTTTCATTTTCTATCATCTTTATACTGCTTTGGTTGTCATGGTAAAGTAAAATAGATTTTACTTGATACAAGTTAAGATCTTCTAGCAGTTTTAATAGCCATAAAATTTCTTGTCCTGCGGTTGCTGCAGCAACATATTCCGCTTCAGCGGAAGAATATGCAATGCTTGACTGTAATTTTGTAGTCCATTGAATGGGATTATCACCCAGAAAAAAAATATTGCCGGTGGTTGATTTTCTATTTTTAGTGTCCCCAGCCCAATCAGCATCAGCATACGCGATGAGTATTGGTGGTTTATTTTTACTTATTGTTAGGCATAGGTTTTTTGTGCAATTGAGGTAAATAATAATTCTTTTTGCCGCTTTCCAATCCTTCTCGCGTGGCGTTGCACTTCTCCTACTAAGTATATTTACTGGTGCCATAATGTCGGGTCGAGTGACTGTGGCAATATACAAGAGCGAACCGATCGCTTGCCTAAACTTTGTATTGTTCGGAAGTAAATTTTCGCTATCTTCTAATTTATAGAAACCTACTTCCATCGGTGTACCAATAGGTCTTGCATCTGTTAAATTTAACTTTCTAACCAAATCTTCTATTTTTGACTTTTGGTTTAATTTGTAACCATCATTCGTTTTGATTATGTTGGTTCCTAGGTACTGACTTATTTCGCCTAAGTCTTTTACTCCGTACTCATTTTGCAATTGTTTTATTACATCTTTAATTATTTCACTTTTACTCGCGATTAAAATATCGTCAACGTAGACGATGATATAAGTGACATTTTCCTTTTCTTTTCTAGTAAACAAACATGAGTCAGCAGTGCTTTGCACAAAATTCATGTTTTTTAATGATTCTGCGATCTTTTTGTGCCAGGCTCTAGCTGCCTGCTTTAAGCCGTAGATTGTTTTATTCAGTTTACACACTTTGTTTTCACAATTTTTTTTCTATAAAACCTTCTGGTTGTTTCATGAAAATTTCTTCTTCTATTTCGCCGTGAAGAAATGCAGTGTCGATGTCAATGTGTTGAACAGAAAGATTTTTGTATGCCGCTGAGGCTAAAAATGTGCGGATTGTTGTGTGTGAAACTACGGGTGCGAAGGTTTCATCATAATCTTCGCCGTACTTCTGATTATATCCTTTCGCTACTAAACGGGCCTTGTATTTTTGTACATTTCCTAAATTATCTAACTTTCTCTTAAAAATCCACTTACAACCAATAATTTTCTTATTTGGTGGGGGATCCACTAAGTCCCAAGTTTTATTTTTCTTTAATGAGTTGATTTCTTGTTGAGCGGCTTTGAGCCAATTTTCTTTTTCTACTGGGTTGTTCATGTTTGCTATGTCATAAAAATCGGTTGGTTCGAATGTGTCATTTGTTTTTACGTGACATACGTATCTGTCGGGTGGTACTCCTCTATTTGACCTCTGAGACCTTCTCGGTTCTACGTCGGGTTGTATGGACGCGGTTGGTTCTTCGTCCGAATTACTTAACTCTGTTTGAATGTAGTTGTTGTCATTGTCTGAGTTTTCTACCTCTTCACTTTCTTTTAAGTTGTTTTCACTATTTTCTATAAATTTAACTGTTCTCGCTATTATTATTTTGTTTTCTTTTGTGAATATACGGTAACCTTTTGATTTGTTGTCATACCCCACAAGTATTCCTTCCTGCGCTCTATCATCTAATTTGTTTCGCTGATGTTTTTGTATATAGGCATAAGCTTTACAGCCGAATGTACGCAGGTAGTGTAAGGTGGGTTTTCGGTTGAACCAAATTTCGAACGGTGTTTTGTTTGTTATTTTGATTGGTAGCCTATTCTGCAGGTGATTGGCGGTATTTATGGCTTCTCCCCAGAATTTTTGAGGTAAGCCTGCTTCGGAGAGTAGACTCCTAGTCATATCTAATAATGACCTATTCTTTCTTTCCGCTACGCCGTTTTGGCTCGGACAAAATGGTACCGTAAACTGGTGTTGGATACCTCTTGCCCTTAGGTATTCTTCCGTTTGTTTACCTAAATATTCCCCTCCATTATCGGATCTAATAGCTTTAGGGAATCTGCCGAATTGGGTTTTCACCATGGCTACATAATCTTTTAACTTTTCGTGAACTTCATTTTTATGCGAAAGTACGTAAATTACTGTGAACCTTGCATAGTCGTCTATAAAAGTGACGAACATTGTTTTTCCTCCGATAGTAGGTGTACCGATAGATGTGCACACGTCCGTGTGTATCAAATCGAGCACTTTGCCTGTTTTGGGACAGTTTGTTGATTTCGGATATGGGGCATCACTTATTTTTGTTTGGATACATATTTCACACAATGCATTATGATTACAGTTATTTATTCTTATACCGTCTGCTAAGTTTTTATTTATTAATTCTTTTATCGCATTATAGTTACGATGGCCAAGCCGTTTGTGCCAAATTTCTATGCAATTTTTATTTTTACATTCATGTGCAATGTTTACTTTATTAGTTTCAGCGCTTTCTAATAATTCGACTTGATATAAATTATTTTTCATTCTTGCTTCAAGATAAATATTCCCGTTTCGGGAAAACGTGCATTTTTCTTTGTCGAAAATTAATTTATAGCCATTCTGTGTTGCTTTGCTTACCGATATGAGGTTCGATTCTAATTCTGGTACATATAATACTTCTTTTAATGTGATTGTGTTTATCCCTCCATCGGATGTTTTTGTTTTAAATGTCGTTTCACCTGTACCGTGTGAATTCAGCGTTTTGCCATTGGCAATGATGACTGTCGTCTTTTCAGTGTCGTTAAACTTAGTGAATGCATCTTTACTGTTTAGAATGTGTGTCGATGAACCTGAGTCGATTATCCAGGTTTGTTTTCCTGGTTTCTGGACTAAAAAAACTGCGTCGCTGCCTTTTCCTGAATTGCCCTGTGTTTTGTTAATCCGAATTGGTTCTGTTTCACGGTTTTTGTTTTCTCTATAATAGTTTGCGTCTTCATAACATAACGATGATGTGTAATACTTGGATTTGTGCGGCTGTTGTTTTTGTGACGGTGAGTAAGTGTTTCTGTTCTTAAGATGCCAGCACTCTCTGTATGTATGTTTTTTTAATTTACAGTATGTGCACTGTTTCTCCTTTTTATTATAGTGTTCAGCCGGAAACTGTTTATGCGTTTTAAACGCTTTTGAGGAATTCTCGCTCTGATCTGTGTTTTCTAAACGTCTTGTATATTCATCAGTGAGTTTTCCTTTTATAAACTCTGAATTAAGTTCATTTTCTGGACGGGCCTCGAGAGCTATAATTAAGGTGTTGTAGCTAGGTGGTAATGAACAAAGTAACAGAGCTGAAATGTGCGAGTCATTAATAGTTTCGCCTATGGCTGAAAGTTTATCAACAAGTTCTAAAATATGTGTAATGTGTTTTATTAGATTGCCGTTTTCTGGGAGTTTTGCTCCGTATAATTTTCTCAGCAAATATAACTTGCTTGAGAGATTGGCCCTTTCATGAATTGTTTTTAAAGCTTGCCAGGTTTCTCTGGCAGTGTTTAAGTGCTTTACATGCACGATTTGTGAGTCTTCAATACTCAAGTTGATAATTGCACGTGCTTTACGGTCCCTCTTCGTCCAGTCCGTGGTAATTGGATCTGGGGGATTTTGTGTTATTACATCAAACAATTCTTCTTTTATTAAAATCATTTCTACGCGAAATTTCCAATTTGAGTAATTATGCGAATTTAATTTTTCGACAATTTGGACGTCTTTTATCCCTGCCATGTTTACTCTTATTTGTTTATGCGACAAACCTATTTCCTTTTTATTTATTTATTTACTGTAAAATGAACGATTTCTTTTTTTTATTTATTATTATTATTCACAACCGACAAATTGTTCATTCACTAAATATTTAATTGTTCATTACATAAAACATAAATATATAAATTTTCTTTTTCATTCACCTTTATATTTCTGGTACAATAACATTCATTATTTTATTCAATGCAGCATCTTTTTATTTTTTTTATTCAGAACATGAATATTTTTAATATTTATAATCTAAGCCACTATATAAAATTTTTCTTCTTTTTCGCTAAACATGAGCACTTTATCTGTCTCATTAATCTTTTTGTTGGAGTTTAAGTGGCCTATCAAGCCAAAAGCACTCCATTCTCGATAGCAGGAATTCGCTGTCTCATATTTAAACAATTAGAAAAAATCTCTTGTGGCTATGCTGCTTTTGAAATGGAAATAGGTAAAATGCGCTTACCTGGGATTCATCAATATCGCGATGACGTATAACTTCATCGGTGTGGCGTGGCCAGGGATTTATCCAAAAGCTTCTTGAAGAAATTATTTTTATTTTATTTTGTGAAGAATTATTTATCCTTTAAGGATCCTTTGAGAGCTTAATATAAATCCGCTAAATCCATGGGAAGATACAATGTAATATGAATTAGTATTGTGTGTTTTTACGATAAAGAAAGATTCAAATTTTAGCTTTAAATACTTATAATTAAACATATTATTGGAGTATAAGAAACTCCGTGTTAACAGAGAAGCTACATGATTAAGAGTGAGAATACATAAAGCTGCTAAAAACATATTCGCAGCGTAGAAAAAATATATAATAATTAAAGGCGTCTGGTAAAAGTCAAAGTGTTCAGATGTTCCTTTTAGTTACACATTAGTGGTGAAATCTTAGTTATTAGACCATATGCTTTAGAGAGTTACTCAAGTGGGCTGCAAAAGCACTGATTATTAAATGCGGAAGTAAAGAAACAGTTCGTAAATTGGCTTGTTAAAATGATCTGTGTATAGTAACAAGTTCTTTCTTTTCCTTTTTTTAATCACTTTTAGCAGTTGCCAAAGAACATCTGGGGAATTAAATTTAACAATATGTTGTATCATTATTCCTTTAGTTTTCATGGAGTGGACTTCTGCTTCTAGAGTACGTAATGTAAGCAATTTTTGCTTCTTGAGCACTCATGTAATAATGACTTCTCCTAGAGCTCTCGCTAGTATCACTACTTCTTCTTAAGCTCTCGAGATGTTAAGTTCTCTTAAGTTTCATAATGATCGCCTTTTCTTAAGTTTTCGACAGGAGCAAAGCAACTCGCTTTCATGGAGTTCAGTTCTCCTAGTAGCATAAAATTTTTATGTCTCTCTGTAAGTCTTTAAGGACTGAAGTATGAATTGGAGCGCTGCTTACAGACAGCTCATATTATGCCCCCATACATTTATTGTAATCGGGTTTTCACCTGTTTTCATTTACCCGTGCTAGATTACTTAATTCAACGACAATCTTAGAGACTTGTTACTGCCTAAAAGATTTAAGTGCTCTTATATCCTGATGTATTCATCTGTGACTGTTCTAGAGTGATGTCAGCGATTTTTGATGAAAGAGGTATGAGTTATTATTATATTTGTTCCCATATTTTTATTGTGAATTTTTATGATGAGGGAATATGTTGTAGCAATTGGTACTTAAGAATTTGAGTATTTAAATAATGAATAAGTTTAAATTAAAAGAAAATTAATATGATGGGTTTTGTTTTATTATCTAAATCTTGTGTGTCGTATGACACAATATTCTTAACTTGTAAATATTTTTGTGTAAATAAAAATACTGTTAATTTTTAAGCTTTGGTTTATATCTTTCATACACCATGAGTCTGTTAATTCAATTTAATGTTAGCTTTTGTTTCAGGTTTAATTCGAAACTTAATGTTCATTAGATGCGTGAATTTTATAAATGTAATTGGGTTAATTACTGGGACTAAACGCTACTTATTTCACGAAAAAGTACACAACGCAATTGGGGATGTTTTGGAGATATGTTCTCTCCCCTTTCTTTGGATAATTATGTATCAGTTATCCCATAAGCTAGTCAGGACCGTTTTAAACGATCACAAATTTTTAGTTTGATTTTTTTCAATTAACACTATGGACTTCTTCAGGTTGATTAATTAAGGGGCGATAGCCTTATTAATCCGGGGTTTTGGGAATTGGGTATTTGTTGAGTCTCCCCCTCTCTTCTTATGTTTGTATTATTAGTTTCATTTTTGTACCTGTATCCTTTAAAGAATATTAATTATTTCTCCCAATTAATAATCCCGATTACCCCCCTTCACCAAATCTGTATGTTGGGGTTCTTAAAGCTGGTTACTGTTATATGGACCTAGTTCTCTCCAACAGAAACTGTATTGATAGTATGTTTGATTTGCTTGCATAAAAACGGCTGAGCGCCTGCGTAATGTTAATTTGAGTTTTTAATAACACTTTAGATAAATAACTGGTATATATAGAGGCGCACGAAATATACAAATCATTCTGCCTGCTAGCGATTTTCAAGTGTTGGCGCTGGGTATTTACATCGTTCGATCTCTCTACCCCACCTGTGTATGATGGGAACGTTCATGAATATATTGTATTTGGTAGAGTGACTAGCCCGGATCGTGTTCGCCTGCATTTACAAAGCTTTGTTTTGTTTAAAAACCGTCGGAACCTCTGCACGGTTAAACGTTGGCTTCCAGCTGTTCATTTCGATCGAGCTAAAGGCTTACTAGCAGAGGCTAAGAATTACTGTAAAAAAATGGAGACTTCACCGAGTTTGGTATACTACCAGCTGATTCGAGAAAGGTTAACACTTTCAGAGATGTTTTGCTTAAGGCTGAGCTCGGTGATATCTCCACAATTAAGTCCGAGTATCCGGGATATATCTTGGCTATAAAACGAATATCTTATCAAGTCAATTATTTGACAACAAACCCATTGATAATTCGTGCGGAGTATGGATTTGTGGGCCTCCTCAGATTGGAAAGGATTACGCTGTAATGTATTTCAGCCCATTGTTCGATGAAAGTTTAAACAAGTGGTGGGATGGTTATGTAAAGCAAGACTATGTTCTCATTTCAGATGTAGCCACATCCCACTGTGTTTGGCTAGGATCTTTCCTTAAAATATGTGCCGATATGTATCCTTTTTTCGCGGAAATTAAAGGTGGTGCTATTTTAATTAGGCTCAAACGAATCATAATTACTTCAAACTTTCAATTGGCTGAATGTTTTTTAGGAATCACATTAGACGGATTGAAGGTTCGGTTCAACATTTATGATTTCTTTATTCCTGAACCAAAATTTATTGAACGACAGAAACCCAAGTCCACCTACCTGGTGCTTAAATTTCTAAAGAAACACGAAGGAATGACAGAAAAAGTTGCTGACACCACTAAAAACGAAATGGTAGGGGAGGGAATGGTAAAGGGTCAACAAAAAATGACGTCTGAAAGACATCCTTCATCAGTCTGGCTGTTCCCATTGGTCTGATCGAGAGTTGTTATGTTCGAGTGCCGACAGCGATGACAACTTCTTGTCGAGCCCAAAGTGTCCGAAATGAGCCTTGAGATGCGGTGCGACCGTGCCTGCACGGTAATATACCTAGTTATTTCACTTACAAGCCTGCTTTTTTCACAAAAACAAATCTATGCTATCCACCATTTATTATGTTTTTGTTCAATTATTTCATTTATTTACTCCAATTTTATGTACATTTTTATATAGCTCTGTGATATTTATAGAGCTTTACTAGATTTAAATATTAGAAATGAATAAAATGTTTTAGACCACAGCAAAAGAAGAGTCATTCTGGGACACGGATTTCGAAATAAATATACGGAGAACGTTAACTCTAAAATTTTATATTTCCGTAGAAGAAGTGTGTTTACATCTAACATTTTGCCATCTTGATACATCCGTATCCAAAATAATGTATGATAAATATATATATCAAACGAAAATTTTAGTATATATTTAACCCTTTGAGGGGCAATATACTTGTATTGTAAAATGTTGAAATAATTGAATGACACCAGTATTTACAAGAAAATTTATTTTTAAACAAGTAAATGTCTGTTTTCGCGTACTTAATAAAAGTGAAATTTTCATTAAAAAAAATTCGGTTGCCAATGTGTCAATTAGGGATTAAATAAGATCAGTTTGTAGTGCAATAAATACATATGGTACTTTTTCTTTGGGTTTTGTAACGATCTGCAAAGAAAAAAAATCATTGACAACTATAGAATTAAATAACAGTATACTTCTACGATAAACGAATTAACGCCTATTAGAATGAAGCTTTGAGGTCAAATTTCTGATTTGAATATATTAAGGATTATTTTATGCAAATAATTAAAAGCCGAATAACTTAACCGAATAAAAAATATATGAAACTTGTCGCGTTACAAAAATTAAAACTTAAATTTGAAAAATGTGTTTAAGTGATACATGTACATAAGCAATTTTTTTTAAATTTATTATTATTATTAGAAAAGTACGTGCGTATTTTAAAGATGAAAAAGCCTTACAAACAGAGATATATATTTTTTAGAAAACATAATTATTAGCAAGCTATTGACCATTACAAAAAATATTTTTTAGTGTAAAAGGCGCAATTAGCACTACTAGTCTGATCTTAAAATAAATCCCTTCTCTGGCAAACACAAAACACATTTTTTTTTTATTATATATAATTTCTTACTGTGATCTGAAACTTCCTTTTCAGACTTTAAAAGCAGCACGGTGTACAGTGTTTCTTAAGTTCGTAATATTTTAAGCTAAGGCTGAACACTTCACAAAATCATTCAATAACAAGCAATCGCATGTAAAAGCAGAGAACATTCGTATAACTTTATTATCAGCTATTTGGGATTCTTACCTAAGATTGAAGAAAACATTCTTTCATATTTTTGAAATATTGGGCGAGGCTTACTACACTTAGTTATAAAAAATATAGTTTTCCGAGTGTACCACATTATAATAATGAAAGTAGGGAGATAGAGGATTAAACGGAAGACTATTAAATATATACGTGAAAGAATACTGTGCATTAAAATGTATAAGTCTGTTATATACTTATTTGAATGCCACAGTGAAACCATTTCGTAAATTGTCGTACAGGAAATTTTCATTTAAAAAAGGGGAGAACAACATTTACGTTATTTATAATTTAAATTTTTTTCCACCTTCGATGCAGTCACACAGAGCAATAAAAAATGCAATATATTAATTTTGCTAAACCAACATACCGAGTCAAAGAGGCTTTTGTACTTAGGTACTGTAAAAATTAATCAAAAATATTATACGAAAGAAGTATTTTGTTAATTAATAAATTATATATGCTGTGTTTTATGTAATAAATGATTTAAAACAATATTTACAATTTATACATAGGTGAATTGCATCTAAATTTCACACATCTATTTAAAATTAAATTGTGTTTTGATATATCAAAATATTTTTGTGGTTGCTCTCTGTAAAAATAGAATAATCCGTTAAATGTCATATGCCATTCAGTAAAACAATTCACCCAAATACCAACTCAAAAACCTGGAAAAAAGAAAAAGAACAAAGAAGAATACAGATAGATCATTGTAAGGATAATGAAGTTTCAAACAACACCTAAAAAATGCCAAAATGAATTATTCAGTTTATCATTAACAAATGTTTGAGGAATCTTTAGATAAGAAAATTCAGGCGCACTAATTAATCAAAATTAAAACATAATTAGTGGGTACCGAAAAATAATTTGAAAGCTAAAGGAAATGATATATTCTGATTGACAAAAAGGAGAAAAGGCTTAAAAAGGTTTGAAAAGGATTAAAAAGTAATGAATATTTGATGCAATGAAAAGAAAAATGATAGGTACAATCCACATTTTCAAATTTTTTTCTGCCTCGTAATTTTTTTTTTTTTTTTTTTTTTTTTTTTTGTTCGTCAATTTGCGTCAAATGCATTCATGTGTGACAATAACGGAAAATGTAAAAATTTGAGTTAATCCGCTTTTACTCTCATTTCATGAAATATTTGCTGTTTTGGTTTTCTCAAAATACTAAAAAAAAGGTGGTAAAGTTCCGTGTAAAATCCAGGAACGTTTCGCCTTTTCTCAGGTTTTCGGAATAATTTAGCTCTTTCCTGTGAAATTCTGGTTTTCATAGCTGAAACGTTCCTGAACAAAAGTTGGAAACAGCAAAACGCTGCGGCTGCCATTTTATTATTTTGTTGCTGTAATCCGTTGCTCGCGCGCAAGTGTCGAAAACGATTTCTGTATATGAATGTCAAAAAATCAATATGGAATGCGAATAAATCAATACACGACATAATCCTTTACGTCTCTATTGTCAAGAACATTCAGATGAAATGCAATACCTCTGTGACATCGCTAAGAAATTATCCCTCGTACCTCTCTGTGGAATGTTTAACGAGCAGCCCGTGTAAAAAAATACACCTATTATTTGGATTTCCGTTAACCAGGGGACCGCCAAATATGATGCTCATCGATTCTGATTAATTTAAGGTATATTTTAGAGTTCTTATCCCTAATTATTCTTGTGAAAGGATTTATTCAAATGGGTCTTAGATTTTCAGAAATTGGGTGCCGAAGTTTAGCATATGTTTCAAATACCCATTAGTTTGCAGCTTTCAACGTGTTTTTCGCGCTGTGGATGCAGAAAACTCGCACGCCACCCGGACGGCCCGAGTTCGATGCTACCTCTTGACTTTTTTTTTCTTTTTTAATTAATTTTATATTTTGACACTTTACAATTATATATATATTTTATATATATTTGACATTTTGAATTGCTGCAAATTTGAATTTTTTTATATTTTCGTAAAAAATATACAATTACGTTTATGATTTTTTTTTCATGAAAATTTATATTTGTTAATTCTTAGACGAGTTTATCTGAGAGTTTGTCTGAATGCAGTAATTATTAAAAAACTTGACATATTAAACAAAAACATAATTTGCAGAACAAATTAAAAAGGAAAGCAATTTATTTCCTACATTGTTTAAGCCCGAGAAGGGATAGATATTAAGATGTTTCATTCAGTTAGCTCTACGCTTAATGTTACATTTTTGTCACAAATAAGTTAAACAAATTGAACATTAAAAAATAAAAATAAAATTGAAAGAATATTATACTTTAAACACTCAAAAACTTGATTTCTGTGCAAATGAAAGCGAAATAAATCTTAGACTTTTTCCATTTATTAGTTGTAAATATTTGTATTGCAGATTTTGTATTATGTTTACGATGATTGTACATAAAATCATAAGACATGTCTAAAATAAAAACTTTTAAAAAAAGTCTAAGTTTTATTTCGCTTTCATTTAAACAGAAATCAAGTTTTTAGAGTGTTTAAAGTATCATATTGTTTGAATATAATTTTATTTTTTAATGTTCAATTGGTTTAACTTATTTGTGACAAAAACGTAACATTAAACGTAGAGTTAACTGAATGAAACATCTTAATATCTGTCCCTTCTCGGGCTTAAACAAAGTAGGAAATAAATTGCTTTCTTTTTTCTTTGTTCTGCAAATTATGTTTTTGTTTAATATATATATTTTCTTTATTGAATTTTAACTGAAAATATATTTTTTCGTGTAAATTATAAATAATAATTTTGATGTCAATTGTCCAAATGTGTTTATCTTTAAATGAATGAAAATGGATAAATTATATTTCAAAATATTTTTTCATTCTAACAAATAATGATAATAAAGCAAAAATAGTGAACTGGAAATGTAAAAATCGTCTGCGGATCCAGCATGACACATAACTTATAATATATATTTTTTAAGAAATCGTCAGATAGCATTTCATGATAATATCAGAATAAATTTAAAAATATATATTGATATATTTTATGTTCTTTCGAATACAAGTACTAGGTAAGACGTTATGCTCTATTATAGGAAAATCTTTCGTATAAATATTCCGTTTTGAATATTTCTACGATATATATGACTCTATTAATTGTATATTTACTAAACTTAAATGTCAAAGTCAGTAATAGCAAACAATTTTGTATTTCATCATTTGTCATATTTTAATATATTGAACAAACCAAGTATTATAAAGACATTTATTTTGTTATTTCTTTTCTAATAAAATATTGTGCATTATTTAAGACTTGTATTTAAAATATTAAAAGGTAAATAATAATATTATTATGAAAACAAACTTTCTGCACATATTAATTTGTATTTCCGTCAACAGAAATGTTAGTTTAAAAATTACAGAAAAAATAGTAGCTTTCGTGAAAAATCAGACCATAAATCGATTTTGAAAATAACAAAATTTCGAAGCTGCTAGAATTCACAACTTTGATTAAAATTATTTAAGTGTCAAAAATATGAAATTAATATAAAAAAATAAACAGTTAGGAAGCAGCATCGAACTCTGTTCCCCTGACTGGCGGGTGAACACTCTGAGATCACTACAAGTAATGCTCGTTGAAAGGTTCAAATTAATCAGTATTTGAAACGTATGCTGAACTTCGGCCCCCAATTTCTGGAAATCTAAGACCCATTTGAAGAAATATTTTCACTAGAATAATTAGGGATAAGAGATCTACAATATACTTTGAATTCATAAAAATTGGCGAGCATCATGTTTGGTGGTACACATGTAAGACGGCATATTAATTCTTAAACTTTATTCTAACTAGGGATTCTATGTGAGCTTGGTTAATTTAAATGAAAAAGGAAATTAATCAATTACCGTATATACTCGCGTATATGTCGACCCCCTAACTTTCGAATGCAAATTCTGTAAAAAATCAAAAACCCGCGTATAAGTCGACACCCTAACTTTTTAATTCAATTTTGCACAAAATCAAACCAAAGATTTCCCTTGCCAATGCGAAAAGGTAGTAAGTAACCAAAAACAAATTATTGAATTTTTTTAAATGATAAATTATTATTATTTGTATATTTTATATATTATTACTTTTTTTTATTCATACACATAAAAAGCCATAATTTTGCAGAATTCGAAGTTTGATTTTGCTATTTTAACTGACTCGCGTATAAGTCGACCCCCCAAATATACTTACCGAAAATTTTCAGAAATTCCTCGACTTATACGCGAGTATATATGGTATCTAGAATATTCTTGTTGGACATAAAAAGTTTTGTTCTCCCATTTAAAGGATTATAAATTAAATGGAAAAAATAATCGCAAAGAGTAAGTTGCTATAAATATAACTTTCTATCTTGTTCCGATAATATTTTTTATATGCTATATTATTTTTAGAACAAATTTGTTTTCAACAAATATGTGCCTTAATATTATTTATGTTTTAATGGGTTTCCATTTAAGAAATAAATATTTGTGTCTAAAATTTAAAATTAGATAAACCACATTTTCGCTATTGTTTTCTTTCTTCTTTTTTTTTTTTTTTTTTTCATTTTCCCTTTGTCTATATAACATGGAGTTGTACAGTTTTATATATTTTAGCTTCGTGAGCTAAATCCAGAAGCAATCCAGAAATGTTCCTTGAAAATAATGGGCAGTTGGGTTGACCATTATTTATACGAAGCGTTTCTGGAAAATAACAGAAACCTTTTGAACACTTCTGAAACGTTCCATAGAAAATAAGGTAAGCTTTCTGTGAAATGTCAGTAATGTTTTGCTGTCAACAGAAACATTCCTGGTATTTCACATGAAGCTTACTGGCATTTCTGTGGAAAGTTTTTAAGATATACAGTAAAGTTCCAGTCATTTTCAAGAAGTGTTTCTTGGAAATATTGGTCAACTCAGCTGCCCATTTTTCCCCAGGAACGTTCCGGAATTTTTTTTTTACAGTGAACATTGATAAGATAAATTGAATAAAAGTAACTGGATATTCGTGAAATCAATTCAGATTTATCAATTAGTACTTCACATCATATTGGTTGACTTTGGTTAGAAATTTAAATCGCCAAGGTGCTCTGACGAATAACTAAACTGTTTTAAAGAAAAATCCGGAATGTGAAAATACAGTTTAGCAGAAATGACATATTCATTTCAATTTCTAAGTGGAATTTTTATTTTAACACTTTGTTCTCGTTCTATTTTAAATAGTATTAATTTTTTTCTAGTTATACACATTTTAGAATACATTCGTAATTATATAAATACATTGCGCCTATAGTCATCGTCTGATCTGTACATCTGTCTGTCCGCATATAACAACGTATAAACTAGTGGTTTCAATTTTTATATAAAAAAGCCTTGCAGAATTTTATCAAGTCATTTCACATTTTATGAAAATCGATGTATAATTCAATTATAGAGACAGTCAAAAGTATTCCGTTATATTATGACCAATGGGAAAAATAATATCATGTACATTTTAATGAAGTTGCCCCCTTTCGAATATAATGAAATAGATATGCATTTATGAAGTGCGAAAAAATATACGTTTTATAGGATATATGGTGCAAGAATATTTATTATTCATTTACAGAGCTACACAAAAGAATTCTGTTACATAATTGCATAGCAGGGAACATTATTTGCGGCGCATTTTAATTACGTTAAACTATGCCACATATAATGCAAATTAATATACATTGCTGAAGTTTACTACAAGTTATTTTTTCTAAACTTACATCAAAATTCTGTATAATTGTAATTGTTTTCTAAAACTAAAGTAATTTAATGGAATTATAAATATAGTTAATCTTTACTTAAACTTAAAAAAATGTTAATATGTTTCCATGTCATGTTTTTTAAGTAACCGAACTTATTTGAATACTTTAAAATAGTATATATATATTTTTTTAGTTTTGTACATTCTGACTCGAAAAGATAGTTTTGGTTCAAGATCATCTTAGTCTTTTTTTATTATTTTTAATGCTTAAATCAAAATTTACTCCCATTTTACTCTGATTTACTCTCAAGACAGACATTTGACATGACCGGTCCAACGTGGGTGCAAGACACATAGCAACTAAAGATAAACAGCTGAATGATTCTTTTCGAAAACACATGGTCTGTTCCACACTTGATATACTGTAATACTATATACAACATTAAGTCCAATGTTGATAAAGATACTGGGAATTTGCTGAAGGATACAAAACATATGCTACCGGAAAAAAGACGTAAAGAAACTTTTTATAAAAATATTGTGAATAAATTTTATACGGATTTATTATTAAAATGATTAATCATGTTGCCTGATTGCGCTATGAGCCAATTAGAGAAATTAAAATCTTAAATGAAAATGTTTATTTTATGGCTCTATGCAATGAAGATAGCAAACATTATTCTGGATATCTTTAAAGCAATCGCTTGTGTACGAAAAGAAAATTGCAGTACCTTAATCTGAATTATTAGGACTCAACTTGTGACATTTTTATGTTGTTAAATTATGTATGACGGAATATCGAAATATGTAAATTTGTTCTAAAATATAGAACATTTGTTCCTTCAAAATTCAAGCTATTTCTTGTATGATAGACATAGTCCCGATGTTTCTGTGTTATGTATGTTTATATGAAATAAAAGATGATTTTTTAAAAAATATTGTAACGTAAATTTCTTCATGAATATCATTTACATTTTAATTGGAAATATGACACATGTATATTATTTTAAGTCGTTAAATGATACATTTTAAATATATTTTTCTGTAAAATTTTAAAATTACTTTTCGTACCATTCAATATATCTTTGAAATAGTAAGT
Organism: Maratus speciosus; assembly: GCA_963932465.1. NCBI lineage: Eukaryota > Metazoa > Arthropoda > Arachnida > Araneae > Salticidae > Maratus > Maratus speciosus. Next base: position 55,392,484 of record OZ010790.1, read on the forward strand.
AAAATACTTGTGGAAAAATTTAAAATATCAAAAATGAAACTCCTTTCAAGTAGTTAGAATTGGAATTTAGAAAAAAAAACCAATATTTTACTCTTTTAATATTTTTCATTCACGAAATCAGAAATGTTCTGTATTTTTGATATGTCTATTTCATTATTCCTTCACACGATGTGCCCTACTTTTAATTAGAAAATGGATAAGAAAAATTTCATAGGGATAGGTTCAATTACTTTTCTTTGAAGCCACATCATATTAAGGGGTCTCAGGGCTTTTAAAATTCCAAGGAATGAAAAAAAGGCCATTTTCAACATTTAATATCTTAAGACATTTATGCCTAAATTTTTGTCTTCTCGAATTTTTTGGTAAAATCACTTTAAAATGTTGCAAAATGAAATGGAAAAATACTAAAAAAAATTATGCTAAAATATTTTGTATTTATTTGATAAAATGTAAACGTGGTAATTTTGGGTATATCCATATTTTGATAAATGCATAATTCATAGCTGCCAACTTGTACAGATTTTTCTTACCAGTAAAAGTTAATAGAAAATTTTGACTTATTTAAACGTTAATTTTTTTTTAATTTCGGTGATTTGATTAGCTAAAATTTACTATTAAATTTTAGTGATATGAAAAATCCGTACAAGTTGGCAGCTATGATAATTATAGGATTTGTCTAAATTCATATAAATTAAGCTTTCAAACTTTATATTAAGTACTATAATTAATATTTTTATAGACTATTGAAATATATATTTATTTCTTTACAGAGACAAATAGCATTATAAGTATTATCTCTATATATAAAATAAGAAATGTCTGTCTGCCTGCCTGCCTGACCGAGCAAAGCGCCGAAATTATAACACCTAGGCCTCTGAAATTTTTGTCATGTGTAGATGCTATCACCAGAATGTGCACTTCGTTGCCGGATTTTTAAATTTCTATTTAGATTTTTAAAAAAAGATTCTATTGGTTAGAGACTATTTACAGCTCTCCGCCAATCCGCTGCAACGAACCAGTCAGCCAATATGAGCAGGCGTAATGAGAGCAGGCGTTAACTATGAGATCCAGCGAAGCGAACGCATTTCCGTTTTTCGATCTTAAAGTTAGCAACTGCAAGTCGAGAATTTCTATTGCTTATTTCTCTTCATCTGTATTATAAAGAAAAAAAAACACATTTGCACGTTTCTTAATTTAATACTATTTTCATTTTTTCACGTTTTTATTTATTTATTTTTTTTTTAACTATACAATTCACGTAAGTAACACTTTCAATTGCATTCGTTCTTCGTGTTAATGACTATTTACATACGCGTATTCGCTCAAGAATGGAATATCTTTCTTAAATTTTACTTTCTATGAAGTAAATAATTTCCGTTCTTGGCCGAAGTCCTAATGAAAACATATATATTTCACTTTACTGATTGATTTCATAGCGCCATTCATATCAGCTCAAAGCTTACGCCTAATTCAGTGAAGCAAAAGTTTTGAGTTTTTGTTATTTACAATCGTTCTTCCTGTTAATACTTTTGCCTACATTTTTTGTTCCCAAGAATGGTTAAATAATAACATGCGATAAATTTTAGAACTGTACATTTTATAGTAAAGTATAAGATGTATGTTTTGATTTTAAGATTTGTTATTGAACTCTGTTTCATTTAAGGGGGTCCGGGACACACCTATTTTAAAATAATTTTTATTTATTGAATTAATATTTTGAAATGTTTTGTGATGCTTAACCATAACATTTGTAAACAAAATAACATGATAAAACTTCTCATAATAATAATAATAATAATAAGTAAAATTTATTAAAGTGGGGTAAATTTAAAATCGGTATAATTCGAAATGTTATATGTAGAACTTAAACTTTTTTCATTTAAATAAACAGAAATATAAGTTTTAATTTTGATTCTGCATTTTAAAAGTTGATATTGAACTCATTTTGCTTCATATACAAATCTTCAATGTTTTGATTTATTATTGGTGACATTATTGGGCGATGACAACGTACAGTCGTGGAAAAAAAAAAGTAAACACCCCCTACTAACTCCGCAACAAATTATCGTAAACGAAAGTTACTGGTACCGAACGGTTGGAAATAAAGTCTACTTTTCAATGATGTATATAAAATTTGCTTAGGGGGGCATCTACATAATAAAACGAATCCAAACTTCATTTTTTTTCAATGGCAATACCCATATTTAACGAGATATTTCAAAACATTGGTTCAAACTATGCCTAGAAACCGAATTTCAAGTCATTTGAATGATAAGTTTTTGAATTATAAATATTCAAATTTTAGTGCTTCTAATGTTAAATTAGATTTTCATATTTTTATTTATAACTTCTGAAAATATGATCCTAATGTCCTATTTTTTTGTGTAGCAATAATACTAATTTACCCAAACAAAAATACGTTGAATTTACATTTTTTTATAATTTTCTGATATGAATTATGAATTATGAAATTAATATTAAAAAAACTTATGAATTGCAACCTACAAGTTTTTGATGAATTCAGGTTTAGTATGTCCTGCTTTATGGAAATCCAAAATATCACATTTTTCTTCCAACTAGTTTTCAAATTTTGCTTAAAAAACGGCAAAATTATGGTTTAAGGGACCGTCTGTGATAGAAGTGGCTAAATATTTTGAAATTTCTTATGCTATCCTCTAATCTAACAGACTTAATTGACTGCTTAAGGTGCCTTGATCAAAAAGGGAGCTCTCTCGGTTAACAGTCGAGTACTGAACTTCAATTTGGATACAGCCCTTAAAATACGCTCGTTTTAAAATAATTAATTTCTCGGAAACTTGTGGTACGAATTGCATAAAAATTTGTTTTTAGACTAATTGAAGGGCGTAGAGTTCATTTATGCTGTTGGAATTGTGTACTGCTGTTGAAAAAAAAACAAAGTTATGGATCGTTTTAATATGTAGATGGCCCCCTAAGCAAATTTAATATACATCATTTAAAATTAGACTTTATTTCCAATCGTTCGGTGCCAGTATCTTTCTTCTACGATAATTTATTGAGGAGTTAGTAGGGGGTGTTTACTTTTTTTTCCACGACTGTACATTTTATACCTGACTGCATGTCCGTTCTTGGGCGATTCTTCTGAAACTCCAAATTTGTCAAAAAATGGTGATCTCATTGATTTCATGCTTACAAATTGAAATGGTTTCATGACAATATACATGTTTGTCACCCACGAATGGGAGAAAAAACAAACAATTTTTGGCTTCAGGGGAAATGAATGAGGTTATTTGGTTTTTTTTCTTTTGTTAATCTTTTTTAGCCACTTTTTCCTATATATTATGAGTTTCATAAGAAATTACAATAAAAACATATATTTTACAACATGCTGCTGTAAACTGTAGTGCTGTACATTTTATAGTAAAATGTAAGATGTATGTTTTCATTAAGATTTGTTATTGAACTCTGTTTATTTTATTTTAGAACATTTTTAATCGCTCTAAGAATCGAATGTATTTTTTTAAACATTTAGTAAATAATTACCGTTCTTGGGCGATGAAGAGTTCATTCATGTGCGATTCTTATGAAACTCCATGTTACAAAATGTACATCATAACTATTTTACGCACTCAGGATTTTCCATTTTCAGTTCTTTTCCTTTTGTTAATCTCTTCTCTCCATTTTCCCACTGATAAGAAATCGTAATGAAAACATATCTTGCACTTTACTGAATGTTTTCATAGCGCCAGACGCAGTAGCAAATAATTCAAGATGGGAGACTGGCGTCACTGATTTTCTTTTCTCTTTTCCAGATTATTTTTCCATCAAACCTTTATTATTTCGCTTTACAATTATGTTTAGCTCTTTATTACTTAATACAAAACTAAGATTCCTCTGCATTTTGTAAAAATTGTGCCTCTGTGTGTCTTTGTGCATTTTATAAAAATGAATAAAATGCATAAAGACATCGCAGGTAAATGATTGTTTGATTAATTAATGCTTCAATTGTAAAATATTTTACAGCAGATTATTTTCTGCCACTGAAGTATCTGTCACAGACACTTGGAGAATTTTCTGCAACTGTGGTGCCAGTTTAAAGTTTAGGCGTAATTCAATGAAGATAAATTGTGATTTTTTTTCTGTCGCCATTTGTCAAAGTTCCCGATATTTCTCAGTGACAGATTGGCAAAATTCAGCGTGCGCTTCTGCACACTTTTGTCAAAATTTCCTATACATTTCCGCGATCTTTTGATGAAATTTGCAATTTATTCCCTTGACTGTTTATCGAAATTTGTGTTTTATTTTTATAGTGATTTTTTCTTACAAGAGCGTTTCATGAAATCGCGTTTTTTTTCTTTTTCAACGATCTGTAACGAAATTTGTGATTTTTTTGCGACCATTAGCCAAAGATATTTCTCAGCGACAGATTATCAAAATTTGGCATGTGTTTCTGCTCTCTATTGACAAAATTTGCTATGCATTTCCGCGATCTTTTGATGAAATTTGAAATATTGTTCTTAGATTATTTATTGAAATTCACTTTTTTTAGCGATCGTTTCAGAGAAATCATGATTTTTCTCCCAAGATCCTTTGAAGAAATTTGCATTTTTATTTCACCTATATGTGAAAAATTTAATTTTTTTTTTCTGCTACCATTTGTCAAAGTTCCCGATATTTCGCAGTGACAGATTGGCAAAATTCTCTTTTGACAAACTTTGCTATGCATTTCCGCGATCTTTTGATGAAATTTGCAATATTTTTCTTCGATTGTTAACTAAAATTTGCAACATTTTTCTTCGATCGTTTACTGAAGTTCGCCTTTTTTTTTTTTTCTAGCGATCGTTTCACAAAATTCACGATTCTCTCCCCCCCCCCCCCCCCCCCCCAGATCTTTTCACGAAATTTGCATTTTTTTCCGCAATTTTTTTTAAAGATTTGTGACAAAATTTGTGATTTTTTTTATGCGGCCATTTGACGACGTTCCCAAAATTTCTCAGCGACAGATTGGCAAAATTTGGCATATGCATCTGCACTCTTTGGACAAACCTTGCTGTGCATTTCCGCAATCTTTTGGTGAAATTTGCGATATTTTTCTTCGATTGTTTACCGAAATTTGTGGGTTTTTTATAGTGATTTTTATTTTCAAAATCGTTTGATGAAATTCGCATTTTTTTTCAACGATCTGTGACGAAATTTGTGATTTGTTTTTCCGCGACTATTTGTCGAAGTTTCCGATTTTTCTGAGCGACATATTGGCAAAATTCGTAGTGTGCACTCTTTAGACAAACTTTGCTATGCGTTTTTGCGATCTTTTGATGAAATTTGAAATATTTGTCTTCGTTTACTGAAATTCACGTTTTTTTCAGCGATCATTTCACAAAATGTATCATCCCCCTCCCCCCCCCCCCAAATCGTTTCACAAAATTTGAATTTTTTTTTCAACGATCAGTGACAAAATTTGTGTTTTTTGCAGTGACAGATTGGCAAATTTCGGCATATGTTTCTGCACTTTTTTGACGAAATTTGCCATGCATTTCCGCAATCTTTTGATGAAATTTGCAATATTTTTCTTCGATTGTTTACTGAAATTCGCGGGTTTTTTTCAGCAATCGTTTCAAAAAATTCACGATTTTTTTCGAAGATTGTTTGACGAAATGCTCGTTTTTTTTCCAACGATCTATGACGAAATTGTTGATTTTATTTTTATTTATTTATTTTTTGGCTATCATTTGCCAAAGTTCCCGTTATTTTTCAGAGACTGATTGGCGAATTCGGCATATGCTTCCGCATTTTTTTGACAAAATTTGCATTGCATTTCCGCGATCTTTTGCTGAAATTTGCAATATTTTTCTTCGACTGTTTACTGAAATTCAAGGGCCTTTTTTCAGCGATCGTTTCGCAAAATGCACGATTTTTTTCCCAAGATCATATGGCGGAATTTGCAATTATTTTACGATTTTTTTCAATTATCTGTGACGAATTTGATTTTTTTCCCTCGATCATTTGTCGAAGTTCCCGATATTGCTCAGTGGCAGATTGGCAAATTCAGCATGTGCTTCTGTTATCTTTTGATAAAATTTGCAATATTTTTCTTAGATTGTTTCATAAAATTCATGATTTTTTTTTCCAAAATCGTTTGATGATATTCTTTTTTTTTATGATCATTTCACAATCTGTTTCAACGATATATGACAAAATTTGTGATTTTTTTTTTTAAATTTGTGACAATTTGTCGCATGTTATGTGTTCACCGTTCATGGGTGTCTAAAAATGCAGTCAACAACATTAACAGGAAGATAGATTATAAATAACAAAAACTCAAAATTTTCGCTTTATTGAATTATGCCTAAACTTTACTCTGCCCTCGCAATGTGAAAACATTCAATAAAGTGTAACATATGTTTTCATTAGGATGAGAGAATATTAACAAAAGGATAAGAACTGAGTGAAAAATCCCGAGTGCATGAAATGCTTAATATGGTGTGCATTTTGTGATATATTATGAGTTTTTTTAAGAATCGCACGTGAATGGACTCTTAATCGTTCAAGAACGGAAATTATGTACTTCACAGAAAGTAAAGTTCAAGAAACACATTCCATGCTTGGGCGACTATGTATGTGTAAATTGCCATTAACACGAAGAGCGTATACAATTGTAATTAACTTACGTGAATGAGATACTTGAAAACACTTTAAAATTTTAAAGAAGGTGGAAGAGTTGAATTTCGATTCTGGAAGGCGGGAGATGATAAATGTCCTTAAAACTGTAACGTTTTCTACAACGAGTATCCTTCATCTGTTGTTTTCTGACAGGGACATCCAATAAATATTTATTAAATATAAAATTTTCAAAGAAGGGAATGCGTAAATTCCAGGTGCGACAAAGTGGTCCCACGGGTGGAGAACATTTTGTATCTTTTTCAGAAATCCTCATGTGATATATCTTCGGAAAAACCTCGGATCACTCTTTCATACTATAAACATTTCTCCACCCTTCACTCAAATTTGCCTCCTTGCCGGGGGGGGGGGCAATATTCTAACTCCGTTCCTAATTAATTTACCACAAGATTCGACCACATTTAGAAGGCTTGACCGAACGTGAAACATTCACAGCCACTTGATTGGTGGTATCTATTTCTGATCTGAGACTATTAGGACGCATTCCCCATGAGGGTGGGAATGGTTTTTTTTATGGGACATATCGTTTTAAAGCTTTTGGCCTGTACATTACTAAGCTCTCACTCCTCTCTCTTAACTCATTTTTTCATCAGTAGAGGGTGTTTTAAAATTTTATTTTGTTCAGGACTATGGCATACAATTTTACAAAAATTCATGAATAATATTTGCATAACATCTCAACAATTTGCAACTGCTTCTCCCCCATTTTCACACTGTGAATGGATACGTATTTCAGACAAAATCGAGTTAGATATAAAAATCATATAAATTAAAGGTTACTTTATAAATATTACCAAGGTCCCGGGCAACGCCGGGCGGGTCAGCTAGTTATAATAAATTAAGGACAATCGTATTTGAGGCTAAAAAACAATTTATTTCAAAATCATCTTGAAAAGGACTTTACATAAATAGCTATCACCTAAATGACTAATAGAAATATGTACCCATTTGCGCTTAGCGCCCTATATTTTCCACGTTACAAACATGCATAATACATAGGGTTGAGCATATAATTTCGCAATTTAAAAAATTGAATATTTTAAAGATATCTACAAGCTAAGATTATGACTTATTTATTTGGATCCTTGATACAAAAAGTACAAATAAACTTATATTTTACATTTCGATATCTTGAAAAACTAGTTGGATGTGCCAATCCCAAACTTATACATCTTAATATTTCAGAAACTAGTTACACATGTTAATACTTCAATATTATTAGTTCATTACTATACCAACTTTGATTTTCATCTTAAATTCCTGCTTCGGTCAATTAAATGAACTAAAAACGACTTAATCTATATCATGATATTTGTTAAAATTATTAGTTTTTCCTTATTCTGTTGTTATCAGACGTTTGCGAATAGCCGGCTTAGCAGGAAGTGAGTTCCCGCATTTGCACGAGACGCCGATGGACAATAGAACTACGAAAATCAAGAAAAGTATACAAAAATCGCTATCACAGAGACCCTTTACCGCGTGATATTTCCAAATTCAATGAGGACCTGTTGGCCAAAGCGAAAAACATGCACAGAAAATTTGGTTAAATTGTGTGCATATTTTATACACTTTTCGATTGTACAATAAAGAAAATGGTACGGACATCGTAATTATAGCGACCCCTTCCAGCGGAATTTTTCCAAATTCAGGGAGGACCTTCATGCCATGATCAAAAAGAAACACAAAAAATTTGGCTCAATTCTATGCATAACTTCATACATTTTTCGATGGTACAATATTCAAAATGTCACAAAAATCGCTATTAAAACGCCCCCTACCGGCGATTTTTTTCCAAATTAAGGAAGGACCTGCTTGCCATAGCCAAGAACTTAAAATAAAAATTTTGTTCAATTCTATGCATAACTTCATACACTTTTCGATGGTACAATATGCAAAATCGCTATTACAGCGCCCCCTAGCGGCGATTTTTTTCCAAATTCAGGGAGGATCTGCTTGCTATAGCCAAAAACTTAAAATAAACATTTTTGGTTCAATTCTATGCATAACTTCATGCACTTTTTGATGGTACAATGGCGACAGACCGACGGACAGACGGACACATGGACAGAGAGATATTTTCTATAAACATGTTTTTTGGTAACTCTGACACCTAAAACATGTAAATCCGTCGAAAACCGGAAGTCGAAAAAAATTTCGATTACAATACTTTCTTCTATTGAAGATAGAAGAAAGTAAAAAGTTCTTCGATGTTCAAAATTGAAAATGAATTAATCTTTTATTTTAAACTAGTTGGATGTGCCAATCCCAAAACTTTCTTCTATCTTATACATCTTAATATTTCAAAAAGTAGTTACACATGTTAATACATAACTTTTTACATACAACAAAATATTATTAGTTCAATACTATACCAACTTTATTTTTCTTCTTAAATTTCTGCTTCAGTCTATTAAACGGACTAAAACGAGTTAATCTATATCATGATATTTGTCAAAAATTAATAGTTTTTCCTTATTCTGTTGTTATCAGATATTTGCGAATAGCGGCGTAGCAGAAAGTGAGTTCCCGCCTTTGCACGAGCCGCCGATGGACAATAGAACTACGAAAAATCAAGAAAAGTATGCAAAAATCGTTATCACAGAGACCTTTACCACGCGATATTTCCAAATTCAAGGAAGACCTGTTGACCAAAGCCAAAAATATGTACAAAAAATTTGGTTCAATTGTATGCATAATTTTATACACTTTTCGATTGTACAATAAAGAAAATGGCACATCGCTATTACAGAGCCCCCTTCCGGCAGATTTTTTTCAAATTCAGGGAGGACTTGTTTGCCATAGGCAGAAACGCACACAAAAAATTTGGTTCAATTCTATGCATAAATTCATGCACTTTTCGATGGTACAATAATGAAACTGGCACAGAGATCCAATTACAGCGCCCCATTCTGGCTGAATTTTTTCAAGTTCAGGGTAGACTTGCTTGCCATAGCCAGAAACATACACAAAAATTTTGGTTCAATTCTATGCATAAATGCATACACTATTCGATGGTACAATAATGAAACTGGCACAGAGATCCAATTATAACGCCCCCTTCTGGCTGAATTTTTCAAGTTCAGGGAAGACTTGCTTGCTATAGCCTGAAACATACACAAAAATTTTGGTTTAATTCTATGCATATAACTTCATACACTTTTCGATGGTACAATATTCAAAATGGCACAAAAATCGCTATTGCAGCGGCCCCTACCAGCGAATTTTTTCCAAATTAAGGAAGAAACTGCTTGCCATAGCCAAGAAATTAAAATAAAAATTTGGTTCAATGCTATGCATTACTTCATACACTTTTCGATGGTACAATTTTCAAAATCACAGAACAATCACTATTACAACGCTCCGTACCTGCGAATGTTTTCCAAATTCAGGGAGGACCTGCTTGCCATATCCGAAATCTTAAAATAAAAATTATGTTCAATTCTATGCATAACTTTATACACTTTTGGACGGTACAATATTCAAAATCGCATAAAAGTCGCTGTTACACCACCCCCTACAGGCGATTTTTTTCCAAATTCAAGGAGAACCTACTTGCCGTATCTAAAAATTTAAAATAAAAATTTGGTTTAATTCTATGCATAAATTCATACAGTTTTGGATGGTACAATATTCAAAATCGCACAAAAATTGCTATTACAGCGCCCCCTACCGGCGAATATTTTCCAAATTCAGGGAGGACCTACTTGCCATATCAAAAAACTTAAATTAAAAATTTGGTTCAATTCTATGCATAACTTCATACACTTTTGGATGGTACAATATTGAAAATCGCACAAAAATCGCTGTTACAGCGCCCCCTACAGGCGAATTTTTTCCACATTCAGGCAGGACCTACTTGCCATATCCAAAAACTTAAAATAAAAATTTGGTTCAATATAATGCATAACTTCATACACTTTTGGATGGTACAATATTCAAAATCGCCAAAAAATCGCTGTTACAGCGCTCCCTAACGGCGAAAGTTTTCCAAATTCAGGGAGGACCTACATGCCATATCCAAAAACTTAAAATAAAAATTTGGTTCAATTCTATGCGTAACTTCATACACTTTTCGATGGTACAATATTCAAAATCGCACAAAAATTGCTATTACAGCGTCCCCTACCGGCGAATTTTTACCAAATTCATAGACAATCTGCTTGCCATAGCCAAAAACTTAAAATAAAAATTTGTTTCAATTCTATGCATAACTTCATACACTTTTTAATGGTACAATGGCGACAGACAGACGGACAGACGGACACACGGACAGACAGACATTTTCTATAAACATGTTTCTTGGGATCCCTGACCCCAAAACGTGTAAATCCGTCGAAAACCGGAAGTCGAAAAAAATTTCGATTACAATACTTTCTTCTATTGAAGATAGAAGAAAGTAAAATAAATCTATAAACACTGAAAAAAGACCTTCACACTGTAAAAAAAAAAAAAAAAATAAAATAAAAATAAATAAATAAAATAAATAAATAAATAAAAAATCTGTAAAGTTACTAAAGTTTTTATAGGAAACTGAAATTCCTAGAACTTTTCATGTAACAGTAACAACAAAAATTCCTATAACAGACGCTGTGATAGGAATTTTTGTTGTTGCCGTTACATAAAATGTTCTAGGAATCCCAGTTTCCTAGAAAAACTTTAGTAACTTTACAGAATTCTCTTTTTTTTTTTTTTTTTTTTTTTTTTTTTTTTTTTTTTTACGGTGCATTTAAGCAAATAAATATCAATCTTATGCTGTCATCTCGCGGTAATAGATAAAGACATTTATAGAAAATTATTTCGTACAAATTTCATGTTGTAAAGCAGAAGAAAATTATAAAAATTTAATTAAAATTCGAAACGTCGTCCCAAAAATGGGTAAATGATTTAAAATGTATTTCATTTTAAGACACATTTTAATTGGGAATGAAAGATATATATATGTTCTTTCATTTCAAATGTTTAAAGAATTGCAAGATGTAGAATTACTTCAAATCTAAATAAATGTGTATTTCAAGCATTTTTATATTTTTAATCCAAAGTTGTATTTAGCTAATGGAAAATTTAGAACATTTTAATAATATAAACACATAAAAAATATGCATTTTAATAATAAGAAAGAATTTTTAGATTCCGTTTATACATACTAACATGAAACACGAGTAGTTAAAAATTCATGAGAAAAAAATTAAAAATTTTTGAGATATTGTGCGCGTTATGCCCAAAATCGTCATTTGGAGAAAAATGATTTCAAAGTTTCGGAAACGCTTCTTCAGCTATTGAGCGGGTAAAATTCTAAAAGCCATAACTTCTGTTTTAATGGGAATTTCGAGGAAACAATTATATTAAAATGTCTAGAAAAGATAGATGTTTAACATCTAAAACAATTAAATTTTCAAAAAAATTAAAGCTTTAAGAATCCTGAGAACACTTAATAGCTGAAAGCCTGAAATAGCACAAGTGGATTTCAAAATAGATACTAAAAGCGTTTATATAATCCAATGAGCGCATTTTTATTCCATCAATTGTTAATTAACAGGGATAAACGTACAACAATGTAAGTAAAGAAATTAACTTACTCGATTTTTTTCTCTTTTATTTTTGGAGTACTTAGATATGTTAACTAACAATTTATATAAAATTTTTATATACAATTTATAAGTCATTCAATTAGAAATAGAAGCATATTAGAATTTAGTTGCTTATTTTTACCTTATTTTCGGTAATCATATTCTAGTCATGTAGAATATCGCGCATAATAGAAATAATTAAAATGAATTAATATATTTCTTTTTTAACGCTTTACAATATACCGGGTGTCCTAAAAAGGACTGACGGATTTTAAAATTCAATAACTTGCAAACGGTGACAGATATTAAAAAAATATTTGCAGGAGGTTTATGCATAAGGTCAAAAGTTTTATTACAGTGATTTTCGATTTTAGTTCGAATTACAAACAATAGATGGCGCTGTAAGCAATAGTCGTTAAATACAAGCTCGATTATTGGTCCTTTCTCTTGCTCCATGCGGAAAAAGGAGATGGAAATGTATTATCCGGGCCACGAAGTACCAAAAATCGAGCCTGAATATAGCGTCTATTGATCGCAGCGCCATCTATTGTTTGTAATTAGAACTAAAATTGAAAATCACTGTAAATCTTTTGACCTTATGCATAACCCTCCTGCAAGAATTTTTTAAATATCTGTCACCGTTTGCAAGTTATTGAATTTTAAAATCAGTCAGTCCTTTTTAGGACACCCGGTAGTTTGAAAATGTTTTCTTTTTTTTTTTTTTTTTTTTTTTCGATTTGTCATTCTGTCTGCATAGCCTGATACCAACGATGCAAACTTCCACCAGTAATTTTTAACTTATTTAAATGTCATATTGACGCATATTTATTGTCAGTAATAAAACCAAAATTTCTGCTACTTTTACTGTTTCGTACCGCTTTGAATAAATCACAATTTGCATGTCCCTGCGATGACTCAAATAAACATTATCAAAATTCTATCTAATTGATTTATGGTACTGAGGTTTATAATCGCATGTTTGGTATTGAAAATAAACGATGTAGCATTTATAGTTCGTTTACAGGGTATTTCAAAGAATGCGGTAACATTATCGTCTATGGGGAAAATTATTTGTTCCGTATTTTAATTATATAGAACCAATTCCGATACATTGAAGTTGACGTACATCACAGATGTGCACTACATGTGTTACAATAGCGTGTACATAGCATTTAATGTTCATTTACCTAACACACAAATTTTTTTGGTTATACTTACTCTCTATGAATAGTAATAGTTGGTATTGTGTTTTCCATTGTGGTATGCGTTTTAAAATTGATATATTTTGTTATCTCTGTGTGCACAAATTTTATATATGCTGTACAGAGCTGTACAAAATAATTTCGGTTCATTTTCGTTTTAACGGACATTGCTGAGCGAGGATTTTTAAGTGTGTTATGTGTTTCCTAACAGAGTTTAATTTCTGCATGCTATGTAGTATATATACAATTCTACGTCATATATAGGACTGCACTAAATAATTTAGTTATTTTAAGGCTTTGGATCTCAAAGACTTGACAAAATACATCAAATTTATACATCGCATTTCAAGCGGAGGTGCATGGGACACACTAAGTTTAACTGGTGGATTAAGTCTGGGGCGTGGGTGACAGATTCCATCGTCACATCTTAAATTGATGGGTTTGTGAGCTGCCCTCAGCTATTTCCCCGTCATTAGAGGAATGTCCTTACTGATGAAGCCATTAAAAAAAAAAAAAAAAGTAACTGTAGCTGTGGAACTTAGGATATAAATTGAAGAGCTAAAATAGAACGGTAATAAAAAATGATAGAACATACAAATCTATAAAAAATTAGCGTAAATTATTAAGATTAATAAACTTTATAAGGTTAAATTTAAAAAATATAAAAAATATAAAAAGTTAAATTTAAAGAAAAGTAGGTATTATTAAAGAAAAAAAATACTAAATCCATTAAAATATTTTTTATAATAATTGTGATAGACTATATTAATATATAGATATAGATTATATTACCTTATATTTCCGTATGCAAGCCAATTCGTGTATAAGCCGAGTATACGGCTTTTCAAGGAAAAGTCCCCCAAAATCGGAAACCCCTATATAAGCCGATGTTAAAAAAATCCCTGCCGGCCCGGCCTACAGGCAGAGGTAGATTTCGAAGTTAGTATACTAATTTCACCAACAAAAACTAAATCGTAATTAGAGAAAAATCCACTTTAACAATTTTATCTGGCTGCTTTTGACGAGTTTTTGTTTCATTTTTACACTGGTCATTCAAAATTAAAGGATAATGAGAAAAATATTCTCACTAAGTTAATGTTGCAACTAATGCCCAATGCTGCAATTATTTATGTTAATTAAATACTATTGAACTCAAAATTGCACTTCTTGCTAATACGTTAGCGTCGGGAAAAAGCAAATTAGATGATTGACAATGTGGTGCGCAATGGACGTATGTTGGAATTCTGGTCTCTAGTGTTGTTTAAATTGAATGAGGTGTCTGAGTGTGATTAGTATTCATTAGTTATTGCTCAAAGGCATCATTTAAGTTAAGGACAGAAGTGGCGAATAATTGGTAGAATTGAAGAAGGTGAAAAACAAATGGAGGTCGCCTAAGATTCCAATATCCCTCAAAGTGTCATATCAAGATCTTCGAACCGCTTTTTAAGCACTGGATCCGTTGAAAGACAGCCTGGTCAAGGGAGACCAAGAGTAACAAGTGCATCCGAAGATCGTTTTTGTTCTTGTAGTTCGAAGAAACCACAAACAGACTACAAGAGATTTGGTTTCAAACCTTCAGGCTTCCACAAGAATTCGAATTACCCGTTCTACTGCTGCACGAAGGCTTGTCGGGGATGAACTGCATGCGAGAAAACCAAATGTTTGTGTCCCACTCACTCCAGCTTTCCAAGGGGCCCGTTTAAACTGCTACTGTCGTTATGTTCAATGGAACCAAGAAGGCTGGGCTCGAACGGGATATTTCACGGACAGGTGAAGGGCAAGTTGCGGCTTCCTTCATTTCTTCAGATGAAAAAACGCCTAGAATCTGTGATCAGACTATATCTGGACTCGTCAGTAAGCAATAAATGAGCCCAGTCTTCTTGCCTCCATTGAACTTGACGGGGACAACAGTTTAAACGGGCCTTTAAGAAGCTGGAGTGAGTGGGACAAAAACTTTTGGATTTCTCGCATATAATCCATCCTCGTTAAGTCTTCGAGCAGCAGTACACCGTAAAAAAAAATCTGTAGTTCTACAGATGTAAAATTACATGCTTACTAAACTTTCACCTGTAACTGTACGAAAAAAGCTGCAAATCTACAAAACTAGTTTTTGTAAAGCTACAAAAATCTGTAACTTTACAAATGAATCTGCTAAAAATTCAGTAATCTTGCTAAACTTTTATTTGTAACCCTGGCTGCAGTTACATGAAAAGTTCTCGGAATCCCAGTTTCCAAAAAAATTCTTAGTAACCTTACAGATTTTTTGATTTTCGGCGCAAAAGTGTATCTGTTACATGAAATTTTGTTGTTGCCGTTACATGAAAAGTTCTAGGAATCCCAGTTTCCTAGAAAAACTTTAGTAACTTCACAGATTTTTTTTTACAGTGTAGAATAGCTCATTCGAGTTCTTGTGGCAGTCTGAAGCGTCTGAAACCAAGTCTCTTGTAGTCGTTTCGCGGTTTCTTCGAACCACAATGACAAAAAGCGGTCTTTGGATGCAGTTTTTGCTCTTAGTCTCCCTTGACCAGGATGTCTATCAACGGATCCAGTGCTTAAAAAGCGGCTCGAAGCTCTTAATATGACATTTTGCGGGATTTTCAAATCATGGGCGATCTCCATTTATTTTTTATCTTCCTCGATTCTACCAATTATTCGCCACTTTTGAACATAACTTAAATGATGCCTTTGAGCCATAACTAATGAATATTGATCACATTCAGACATTACATTCACTTTAAACAACACTACAGACCAGAGTTCCAACAAACGTCCATTGCGCACCATAATGTCAATTATCTAATTTGCATATTTCCGTAGCTACCGTATGCACGGAAGTGCAATTTTGAGTTCAATAGTATTTAATAAACATAAAGAATTGCGGCATTGGGCATTGGTTGCAAGATTAACTTAGTGAGCATATTTTTTCTCATTATCCTTTAATTTTGATGACCAGTGTATATAACATCTGTTTTATCAGAATCACTTTAAGGCGGTATTAAAAAAATACTTTTCTATGCTCAACACGAAATTTTGTGGCACATTTTCAGATTTATTTTTAAAAAAAGTCCTTCCGGCCAGTGCCGGGAGGAAGAGGTAGCTTTCATATTCCTTATTTTAAAAAAGCCAACTTATATTATTCAAACACACGAAGCTCAATTAATTGGAAACCGAATGTAGGAGATTCAATACTAATTTTTATCAATACTAAATCATTATGAATGAGAATTTCGCGAAATTAGTCAGCTTTATCCAAGCTGCTTTTATTTAAAGTAACTTATATTTGACTGCCAAATTCGGCGATTTCTTAAAGTGCCTGCAATTTTAAGACAACATGGTGGATGAGGCTAACCAGTGAACTTGGTCGAGATCTTAGTAATTGATGTGCACATGCTCACTCACATCGGAATCGGTTGATATATACGAGTGCTGTCGCAGGCAAAAAATCAGATTTTTCAAAATGTCACCCACGTTAGAAATTGAAACTGCTATATCTGAGCCATTTTTTAAGATAAAGACAAACAAAAAATGCTCCTGAATCCTTATATCAAGGCCAAATACTTAAGAAAGAAACCTTTTTCAATTTCTAATTTTTTTGCACCTCACTTTAAATATATATATTTTTTAATTTAATGGCCACCATTTTGAAACAAGATGGCTGATGAAGCTGGCCAGCGAACTTGGTCGAGATATTTATGTATACTATCCACATACATTCTTCCATCGAAATAGGCGAATACGTGTGGTATTGCGAGACAAATACAAGATCGTTTCAAAGTGATAGCCATGATAGAAATTCAAAGTGCTATATGAAGAATAATACTCATATAATCCACGAAAATTTCACGTTATCACAATTTAAATCCAAGGTTGGGAGAGCTTAATTATAGACTTCACGATTCAAGATATTTTTAAATCATATTTGGGAGAGCTTATTAGATTAAAACTTCACGATTCATGTAAAATCATATTAAGATAATAAAACATATTTCACAACAGAAAATGGCGCTGGTGTTTTTCAGTATAAATCCAAGTCAAGCACAGGATAATTAAAAACTTTGTATATTTACACTTATAAATATTTACAGTACTTACAATGAAAACATTTGGATACTATTTCTTTAAAAACATGTAAATATTCCGCACTGGGAATTCAAAGATTTCATTTATATATTCAAGAATATTCATTTCTCCCTTTTCGGAAGATCAAGAAATACACAGCCAGCATGCTACTTTCGAGATTCACATTTTTTGAACTATAAACAAGAGAAATGCTTTTAAAACAATTAATACTTCAGAAACTATTTCATCTAATAGAAGACCACGATAACAAACCTATACGCAGCTTATTTATCTGCTGCGTTCAAGATTCACATTCACAAAACCAACTAAACTAAAAAAGGAACAAGAAAGAAAAAATGTTTTTTAATATCAATTCTCTCAAACGTCACGTGATCCTTCGCGGCGCCCGCCTGGCTAAGAGAGGCCCGCGAGAGAAGATTGCAAAATATTCCACACTATAATTCAACCACTTTTAAGATATAAACAAAAGAACAAATTTTCAGAAACAAAAACTGCTCAAGAATCTTTGTATCAAGGCCAAACACATAAAAAAAATCTTTTTCATTTTCCAATTTTTTAATACCTCATTTTAAATTTTAAATTACATTTTTTTTTAAATGGCAACCCTTTTGAAACAAGATGGCGAATGAAGCTGGCCAACGAACTCGGTCGAGACATTGGTATGTACTATGTACAGGCCAAGTTACATTCAAATCGGTTCATAAATACGCCTGTTATCGCGTGACAAAAATCAGGTCGTTTTAAAATGTCAGCCACAATAGAAATTCAAAATGTTATAACTCAGACATTTTTTTAGATATAGACAAAACAAAACCTGTTCCGGAATCTTTGTATTAAGGTCAAACACATACGAAAAAACTCTTTTTCATTTTCCAATTTTTTGGTATCTCATTTTAAATTTAATTTTTTTTTAATTTTTTTAAATGGCCGCCATTTTGAAACAAGATGGCGGATGAAGCTGCCCAACGAACTCGGTTGAGTTATTTGTATGTACTATGTACAAACCAAGGTACATCCAAATCGGTTCATAAATATGTCTGTTATCACGTGGCAAAAATCAGGGCTTTCAAAATGTCAGCCACACTAGAAATTCAAAATGCTATAACTCAGCAATTTTTTAAGATATAGACAAAACAAAAACTGCTTCCGAATCCTTTTATCGAGGTTAAACACATAAGAAAAAAATATTTTTTCAATTTTCAATATTTTGGTACCACATTTCAAATTTAAATTTTTCTTAAAATTTTAAATGGCCGCCATTTTTAAACAAAATGACGGATGAAGCTGGCCAACGAACTCGGTCGAGACATTGGTCTGTACTATGTATAAACGAAGTTATATCCAAATCGGTTCATAAATACGCCTTTTATCGCGTGACAAAATTCAGGACGTTTCAAAATGTCAGCTTCGCTAGAAATTCAAAATGCTATAACTCAGCCATTTTTTAAGATATAGACGAAAAAAAAACTGCTACGGAGTCTTTGTATAAAGGTCAAATACATAAGAAAAAAATATTTTTCCATTTTCAATTTTTTGGTACCACATTTCAAATTTTAAATTTTTTTAAAATTTTTAAATGGCCGCCATTTTGAAACAAAATGGCGGATGAAGCTGGCCAAGGAACTCGGTCGAGACATTGGTATGTACTATGTACACACCGAATTACATCGAAATCGGTTAGTAAATACGAGAGTTACAGTGTGACATAGGTCAGATATATATATATATATATATATATATATATATATATATATATATTGATATATATATATATATATCAATTTTGAACGGAGGGTGGTTTCGGGGTCTGGGGGTCATGATCGATGAAAATATACCAAAATTTTTTGAAATCGCTTTCCTCCGAACGGCTGCAATAGGTAGCTTTTTGTAAAGAAAGCTACCTAAAAGTATATGAACCTTACTGACGTGATTTTTGAAGGTATTTATAAGCGACCTGTGTTTTTATTTTCGTTCAATTAATTAAAACTTCATTTATAAACAAGTATTTTCTAAGTAGGACAGTATGTTTCGTTTCTAACACAATCGCTTCGGGAAATTCGGTTCAAAATGTCCACTTTGACATCATTTTTTTAAATATATACTGCCTCAATTAAAAAATCGATCATTACGGTACATTATTTAGTTTCTGAATAACAGAATATAACAATTAAATGCATTTGAGAGCAAAAATGAATTTAAAAATGAGTCAGATTTAAGCAGTTTGGATTTGATTACACCCTTAATACTGTCATTTTTTTTCTTCAACCGCAATGTAATTTTAATTCATTTTTGCTGTAAGAATTGGTCCTATCAAAAGCTTGTCAATATAAATGATGTAGACAATATTAAGAAGATATATAATAAATTCAAGCGGATTTTATATCTTTTGAATTGACGAAATTATGGAATTTTTATTCTCCAACTCCCCCTTATTATTTTCGCTTTTATTTTTTATTTATTTATTTTTTTTTTTTTTTGCGATACGAATTAGTCCTATCAAAAACTTGTCAATATAGAAATTGTAGATAATATTAAGAAGCTTTATAATAAATTTAATTGGATTTGATATCTTGAGAATTGGCGAAGTTATGAATTCCCACCCCCTAAAACTCTATTTTTTGCGCACCTTGAGCCCATTTTTAATTTTTTCAAAAATATGTGATATATAAATTTTTGGCCCAATTTCTTGAAGTAGTAAAATATTTAAACGGGCTTGATATGTAGAAAAATTAAGAAGTTATGGGGTTTTTTTCGGTTTTCCCTAAAGCCCTCCCCATCTCCATCCCCTTGGTCCGATTTTGCCCATTAGCGAACTTGACCGAGATTTTATGCCGCTTGATTTTCTGTATCAATTTGGAAGAAATTTGTGCAGAATTGTGGAAGTTATCGTGTCCAGAAGAAAGTGATAAATAAATATATAAAGTTTTTTACTGAGGGTGGGTTCTAGGGATCATGATCGGTGTAGATCAGCAAAAATATTTTGGAAATTCCAAAAGAGGGGAGAATGTAATAGGTAGTATTTCATACGAAATCTACCTAAAATAGGTGCTGAAAAACTCAGCGGACGAAAACTTAGAAACTGTACATTTTGTGCATAGCTAAAAAAAAAAAAAAATGCTTTTTCTGAAATTATTGATCTCTCCTATTCTGTCTTGGGTTGCTGCCAAGCATATTTCATTGCGTTCCGCTCATACTGTTATAGATTGGCATTTCTTAAAATACAAACATCCTATTTTTGTAAATGGGAAAACTTTTCTCTTCTTCACTTGACTGCTAACTATTGGTATAACCAAGTAATATAATCGCTCGAGCCCATCCAAAAGGTTCGATGATGACGATAGAATTTTAGATTGGCTCAAAAATGTATGGGATAAAAGAAAAAAAGCAGTTTTTGAGAAGTCGTCTCAGATTACTTAGGTTGCGTTTAAAGCTCGTGGCACAGAAAAAATAAAACAACTTTACTGTGAGATGTATCTTCTGTAGCTATAATTCCCAGTGGCATTACTTATATTCTCCAACTACTAGACGTTAGTATGAATAAGCCATTTGAAGACAGTCTACGTTCGAAATGGACGTAATGGATGTCACCTGGGGATGCAGCTCTGATAAATGCGATAATTTAAAAAAGTGGACTTCGTCTCCATCTCTGAATGGGTGTAAGAAACTTGGCTTGAATTAGCACAATAAATCACCACAAGTCCGATCTTTCAGGAAAAGGTTGCATCAGCAATGCGATGGATGGAACTGAGGATGAAGAAAATGGCGATGCTAATCTAGATTAATTAGAAACTGACGATATTCATCCTCATGTACAAGTACCAAGAAGAAAGCTGCTGAAAGAAAGGGATTTTAAGGATTTGCTTAAAAATTCTATAATGACTTGAATGGTGACATTTTTCAATATCAAGGTATTAAAGTGGAGTATTAAAGATTTTTTAGAAATTTGTAACTATGTTTTATGCTTTTTATATTTACCATCTTTTTAAATTTAGAATATCAATTTTGAAATTTTTTTAGTCTCATGTATAAGCCGATACCCCCCCCCCCCCCTAATTTGGAGCCAAAAAATTGCCTAAAAATTCTCGGCTTATACATGGAAAGACGCGGTAATCGTTTTTCTTTCCATTATAACAGGTTGAAGTATAACCCTTCAAAATCAAGTTTTTGTAGTATTTTTATTAGTAGAAAACATATTAAAAAGGAAGGTGGGAAAGAAAAGGCTTAAAAAACCACACTATTAGCGAGATATAAATAATGCCTGACAGTTTATTGGATTTTTTTACTAGTTCTGATTCATATGTTGCTGTTTACACATACAAAAACATTTTTATGTGTTTCTGAAATATTTTTCTTTTATTTTGCTTAAGTACCTTTATGGTAATATTAGTTTATATGAATATATATGTATGTATATATACGACGATTTTTTTTCAGGTATAATTTTCACTTTTAGAATTCTTGGAATAAATAAGGCCAAAAATTTGCTGATATTAAAGTTAAAACAATAAATGAAGGAAAGTGTTTCAATATTAAAAAATAAACAAATTGTTCTTGAAATTAAAAATGTGTATTCCATTATAAAATATTGCTGTCCATTAAACATTCCATTGCCCATTTTACGTTGTCTGTGAGATATAATGATAACTAAAAGAAAAGACCTTTATGTAATTTTCCATACACGCACATTTAATTATATCTAATCATTTACTACAAGTGGATAACTAGTTTCCTACAGCTGAATAACAATATTTAAAATTTCAGTATTTAAACAGCTCTATATCTTAACGCACGCAAGGAATATTATTAAAGGTTTACTTTGAAAACTCATTATTTATTTGGATTTCACATTCCTGGGAAGTAATCTTTTATTTATCTTGTTTTCATCGTCATAAACAAGAGTTTGTTTGAGGAAATTGGTAGTTTCTCTGAAATCTTTTAATGTATTTGCTAGAAAATTAAAATGATCTAAAGGTTTCATTAATTCGCTTTCCGACTTCATTCCATAGTAATTTATCATCAGTCGAAGGAAAATGTGTTCACATTTTATATAATGATTTTATAAATTGGAAACATTTAGTTTTTCTCAGTACAGAAAGCAAATAAAAATACATGTTTTAAATATTTTTATTTCCGTGATAGAAGCCTTAGTAAAAATTTGAAATAATCATGTTTAGTACAACAACTTGGCAGGCTACGATTATTTTAAATGATGATAATATTTTTTTTTTTTTAATAGTTTTTACTTGTTTGGTTCTCTTTTTAAATATTTGGTATCATACCTGAGATTATTTTACTTATTTTGTTATACGGATTACTCATTTTGTTAAAGGAATATTTTTTCTGTTTAACTCCTTGAAGGTCGGTGGGAAATATTTTATCCGGCTTAATTTTAATCGAGAATTGTAACGGATTTTTTGAATAAAATTTTACTTTAATAATTTTTGGTAAAAACAATGAGTTGCAGAATTGTATTTCTTTGTTTTCAAAAATTCAACATTACCTGCACCCCTGATGGTTTTTAGTTTGATTAAAGTATCTCTTATTCTATTTTAGCCCATTAGTACTTTTTTTATTTACCGTATTTTTACTTTCTTCTATCTTTACAAGAAGAAAGTATTGGTTTGATGAAAATTTTCGAATTCCAGTTTTCGACGGATTTACACGTTTTATGAGTCAGAGATTCCAAAAAACATGTTTTTACAAAATGTCTGTCTGTGAGTCTGTCTGTCTGTCTGTCTGTCTGTCTGTCTGTCTGTCCGTCTGTCTGTCTGTATGTGACACAAATTTTGTGGGCGCTCTATCTCAAGAACTAATGGACGAAATTTCACAAAACTTCATATTTAGTTAGACGTTGATATAAACTGGAACTGATTAGTTTTTTGTGAAAATTGCCCAACAGGTGGCGCTGCTATGCGGCATTTTTAACGATTTCTGCAATAGCTGTATCTCAAGAACTACTGCACGGATTTTCATAAAACTTCAGATTCAGTTAGTCCAGGATATAGTTTGGTGCTGATTACTTTTTTGTGAAAATCGCCCAACAGGTGGCGCTGGTATGCTGCATTGTTCATGATTATCGCAATAGCTCTAACTCAAGAAAAAATGCACGAATTTTCATCAAACTTCAGATTCCGTTAGTCCCTGATATAAATTAGTGCTGTTTAATTTTTGGTGCAAATCGCCCAACAGGTGGCGCTGCTGTGCTGCATTTTCACGATTTCCACAAGAGGTGTATCTCAAGAACTATTGCACGGATTTTCATCAAACTTCAGATTTAGTTAGTCGTTGACACGAATTGATGTATAAATTAGTGTTCTTTAATTTTTAGTGTAAATCGCTCAACAGGTGGTGCTTCTGTGCTGCATTTTTCACGATTTCCACAAGAGCTGTATCTCAAGAACTATTGCACGGATTTTCATCAAACTTCAGATTTAGTTAGTCCTTGACATGAATTGATGTATAAATGTGCTGTTTAATTTTTGTTGTAAATCGCTCAACAGGTGGCGCTGCTATGCTGTATTTTTTGCGATTTCCGCAATAGCTTTATCTCAAGAACTAATGCTTGGATTTTCAACAAACTTCAGATTCAGGTATACCTTGATATCGTTTAGTGCTGTTTACTTTTGGTGTAAATCGCTCAACAGGTGGCGCTGCTATGCTACATTTTTTCAGAATTTCCGCTATAGCTCTATCTCAAGAACTAATGCGCGAATTTTCATCCAACTTCAAATTCAGATATACTTTGATATGAATTGCTGCTAAATCGTTGTTATTTCTTGTACTATTTAAATGATTTAATTGATGTGATTTATATAGAAGAAAGTTTTGTGATGGCCACAACATACTAGTTATTTCTATTTTTATTTTTATTTTTTGCTTTAAATGAGAAATTGTGCCTCTTCATGTACAAGTAGTTCAGTTTCTTAATTTATGCATATACTTAGAAGTTATTTTTTTTTTTTTTTTACTTTCTCTATTAAATAGTTTATGATACGTTCTTAAAAAGTATATATTTGCAGTTACGTAGCTTATACTAATGATGAAGAGTTTTTTACATTGGATATTTTGAGTTACATATACGTGAAAACATCAAAAGTTTAAACAGTAATCAAAGTAAACTAGGTTACAGTAACTAAAGGTAATAACAAAATTTGAACTTCTTTATGCAATTTTCAATAATCACAAGTTTATCTAAACCTAATCATTTACATTATCACAAGCATTTTATTTTCTGTAATTAGGAGCACCTGTAAGTAGAATAAGCAGTCTGTGTCCGGGGAGGGGTAAAAATGCTTTAACGCTAATTGCCTTGATGGCGTAATTTAAAGACTGTGCAAATTGCATGATTTTATTGCAATTGTTGTATAAAATTGCACTTCCTAAATAAAAGATACATACTGTAGTTCGATTGTCTTTTAAAAATGAATTCAACGTTATAAAGGCAACTTATTATATTAGTAGAAAATTTAACAATAATTTATATGTTAAATTATATTTTTAATGAAGCTGCTTCAATTTGAAAAGAAAATTATTATTCTCGCTATTAAACAGCTCTACAACATTTTGAAACATTACCAACCATTTTTTTTTATCATCTAAATATAATTAAACCAGAAACAAATAAATATTAAGTAATTTCCCTTGCTAATAAATTTATGTATTACATTCTATTTACTTCTACATGAGTAACAATGTTTAAAATTTCACCCTTAAAACTATAGTATCTCTTGATTGTAGTAAAAATTAAACTCAAAGAAGGAAGATTATCAAAAGTTCATTTAGAAAACTCATTACTTATTTAGATTTAGCATTTCTCGAAGTAATATTTTCCTTGTCTCATTTTCATCTCACAAATGGAAGATTATTAAGAGGAAATTCTAAGAATTTTCGTGCGTGTTCGGTTTAAATTAAACATGCTCCAAATTTTATAATTATTTGCTTTCCAATCTCACTTTTTAAGCTTTGTCATTATGTTAAGAAGGTTGCTAAATATCAGTAGTGTTACATAAATGAAAGTTGTCTTAATAATAAAATTCACGTACAAGGTGTATGCCTATTTATACAACAATCTAAGTAAGTTACACAGTTTTTTGTAGATTGTTTTCAGAAGTGTATTAAAACCTTTACACGAGGTACCTTTCAACTGTATCTCTAAGAGAATACATGCTACGTCAGACAGATGCTCTCCGAGCACCCGTGTAAAGAAGCATTTGATAACTACAGTGATTAAACTCATAATAAATATCGATATAACGATGCGTACACGATAGTATCGAGTCAAACACTTTTAATAAGAGTGCGGTAAATATGAGAACACGTTTAAAGCGATCAATTTGAACGAGAATGGTTCATCCCTTAAACTATATTAAAATTTTTATGCTTTTTATGAGCTACTATAGCAGAATTCATTTTTTCTAATTGAGAGAAAAAAGGCCCAATTCTGGTCTAGAACGCAAAACTATTGACTTACATTGACAATGCTCTAACATTTGCGCTACCAGGGGTGAGAACTGTTGGGCCTATTTTGCTCAGATATCCATATTAGTAATAACGCATGATCTGTCATGTAGACGGCTCGAGAGAAGTTATATGAAATCAATTTTCCCCAAAGAGCGAAAGAGTGCCCAAGGAGCTCAGATAGATCAAACAGTAGCGGATTGTCAATGTACGTCAAAGGTTCTGGGTTTGTGTCCTTGCTTGCGCATTTTTTCACTCACTTGAAAAAAAATCGAATTCGTATGATAATTTTACCAAAAGCAAGATTGAGTTTAAAATATTGTACTATAGCCGGATCTTGGCTAATGCGAGCAAAACATATGCCCTGTGCAATGTGATTTTTAGTTAAAAGTAGGACAGAATTAGAATTTATATCACTTTACTATTGAACAGTGCTCTCTATCATCGATAATATTCCTTCATTACAACTGTTTATCAAAATGAAATAAATTAGCAGATTTTTTAATTTAGTAATTTTTTTCTAGTTTTAGCAGACGGAGTTTGAAGTTTAAAGACGAATCCTAGTCTCAAAAGTGCAAAGAAATGCCTGGGATCTTGAAAGAAGGAAGGATAAGAAGAGCGATTAAGGCATTTCAAATACTCACCCCCATTTGTAATGTTTACGAGATAGATAGGACGGTCGTTAGAAGTCACAAAAATGCAAATAAATTATCCAGAGTCTTGTTTCAAATACTCACCCCCATTTGTAATATTTACGAGATAGAACGGTCGTTAGAAGTCGCAAAAATGTAAATAAATTATCCAGAGCCTTGAAAGAATGAAAGGATAATGAAAGAGATATGGACATGTTACATAACCAAACTCATTTGTAACGTTTACAAGATAAGAAGTTCATTAGAATTCTCAAAAATGAAATAAAATATCCCCTGGGTTCTTGTAAGAATGAAAGGATAAAGAGAGAGGCCAGGACATTTCAAATTCCCACCCCCATTTGTATGGTTTACAAGATAGATAGGAAATAGCATACAAGAAGATTTTTAAATATTTCCCTTATAATCTTATCTCTAGGATATGAGCCACATTTTTATTTATTTTATAGCACTGTTATACTGAAAAGAATGGGCGAAATCATAAGCTGAAAAAGTACAGTGACTATTGCAATGATAGCTGTGTCTTTCAATGGAAAACCAAGCGATAAATTACATTATTGCACGTCTTTCATGTCCATTGTAATTATTTTGTCTTTAGAGGCTTTGTCTTGGGATTTTGTCTAAAAAAAAAATTCTTGACTGAAGTTGAACCTCACATAGGATGAATCAGCGAGTCGCCGCCGAGAAGAACCACGCGTTTTTTTAGCTCCGCGTTTTCGCTAAATAGTCGCGGAATTATTCAGAGTTGAACAGAAAATTTTATAAATTCGAGAAGATAAAAACCGGCTGAGTAAGAAGATACTAGAATCAAGTCTGAGTTATGTCTAGTTAATTAATTATTAACTAATTGGCAAAAAGCAGGGAGCCACGTGCTCGCCTTCACGGAGGACCTAAACGACATGAAGCCGAGTGACGCCTCGAGCTAGCACCGGTAGAAAGAACGGAATTACCGGTGGAACGAAGAAGACCCCCGACAAAAAGGAGCCTTGATCAAGCAAGGAGCTCTCACGAGCGCATTTTGAAGCAATCAAGGATCTTAATAGAAGAAATCCTGGTAGTGATTATGCATAGGTAAGCATAGTTTTAACTAAAACAAAACCTTCTTTTGTGTGTCGACAAAGTATAAAAGCCAGCATTAATTCCACCCATTTTTTTCTAATTCTGTTTCTTATTCAAACTGTAATTTAAGTTAATTTAGCATAACCCCATACCCCCTCTTTTAGTCCCCTTTGCATAATTATGCTAAGTCTCATTTCTAATTTAATTTAATATTTCCATTATAGCAACTTCTCTATAATCATTTTAATTAATCAGTTTAACAAATAATTCACAATCCCAGTTTCAATTTCAGTTCACATCACCAACTAAAAAGTTACATTACCAACAAAATTGTACTCACTAGTCTACGTAGACATCCAAACAATAGCCAAAAGGGTGCGTCAATCACCTCTCCAAACAATAGCCTAGCCACATTCCACCAAGTCAACTCACTCAATTCAGGTTCCAGGCTTTCCTCTGCTTAGAGTGACAATCACCATTTAACAATAGCTTAGCCACACCCACATCCCTCATAGCTCCTTAATCCTAAGTAGGGGACTTTAGATTCTCATTTCCCAAGTAATTATTCAATTTTTCATAGTTCCTACCAAAGTGATCTTATTGTTCAGCTCCTTCCCTCCCCATTTAGCAATGGCTCAATTATTATTATTGCAGCGTACATAACTAAGTAATTTTGCCCCAACATTTATTCTTTCGTACTTAATTCTCCCCTCTCACTTTAATCTAGTAGCTAGTTTAGCCCTCCCCCCCCCCAAATTCATTCAAATCTCCATTAGTTAAGCCACTTTAATTTTCGCCAGTTTTTATTGATTACTATTAATATACTTTTTAATTAAGGTGTAAGGGCTCAAATTCTCAATCAGATTTATTGAATAACGAGCTTTCTGTGTCTAAAGTATCTAATATTTTCATATTTAATCATTCAATTAGTGTAATACTCACTTATGCTAATGTCGTTCTGCCTCCCCAACCCATTTGAATTAAATACAATCTCAACAAAGTTTAGCAAAGCAATCAATAAAAACAAAAGTAAACATGGGTCCAAGCACCCGCTCAATGTCTTTGGACAGAACGCTATCACCACCAGATACAAAACGCAGCACACAAAAAAATAAAAGTAATTTCACAGTACTTAAACCAACAAAACTAAAAAAGACGCCGGTAGTCTCGGGTAAATCATGACACTACCAAAAAAGAGCCAATAAACGCAACAAAGAATGAAGAGCAACAAGAGAAGACAAAAATCACCCTAGGAAAAATGCAAAAATATTTTGAAATAACAAGAGAAGAAGAGGAAGAAGAAGATTCGGACGTAGAGAACCACACAAAATTGCCCAATGCTGAAAAACCGAAATCAGAAGATCCAGAAGTGATCAACCTAAGAAAACAGTTCATTCTACTATGCGATTTACCTGACATCAGTAAACGGAGGTCACTGGAGCTGGAAAAGGGTTTGCTAGCGATCAACTATATGAAAATGATAACGGCCAAGTCAACAAGGATCCCACCCACGACGAAAAGAGCCATTGACCAAGCGCTGCAAATAGTTATAAACTCACTGGTAGAGCTGGAGGTAAGAACCAAGCATACCGAGGCAAAAATGGAAACCTTGGAACAAGTGGCAAAAAGGAGTACAACAAATCAAAACGAAGAAGAACTCGCAGCGGTATCTCAAGAGGAAATTCAGAAGACAAAAGTGGCACGAACCTACGCACAGGCGGTGCAAGAGGCAACAGTAACAGTAATCCTCCAAACGAAGGAAAACATATCAGCTGAAGAAGTAGAAAACCAAATCACGAAAAGTCTGGAAAATAAAGATGGAATCAAGAATGTTAAGCACATCAGAAATGGAGTAAAAATAGTATGTGAAAGTGCCGAACAAGCAACCAGAATAAAAGATGCTCTGACAGAAAATGAAGCAGAGAGTGGCGGCTTAAGTGTAAAAACTGCAAATCTGAAAAGGAAAAGAATTACAATATTCCATGTTCCGGAATCAGTAGAAGAAAATGTCATTATATGCAAAATATGTAAACAACTAGGCCTGAAAACAGAAGATCACGCGGACTGCATTCGACTACGCAAATCCATTAGGGCACCGGCGGGTAATGTGCATATTCCCGTGTCGCTCCCGGAGTCTCTGGCGCATCATATGCTCAAAGAGAGGACGATCTGCCTGGGACTAAGGGAATGCACAGAGAAAAACTATGTCACCATCCAAAGGTGCCACAGATGCCATGGGTTTGATCATATCGCAAGCCAGTGCAAACAAACCAACGAGTTTTGACCAATATGTTCGGGCAACCACAAATATGAAAACTGCGCAAAAGAAAGAGAATGCTGTGCACTATGCACCACATACAACGAATGGAACAAGGGACATCTCACAGCACCACTCCCAGTCAACCACATGGCACACGACGGGCGGTGCAGTATTTACCAGAAACTACTTAAAAGTAGACAGATCGAACACGACAAAGGTAAAAAAAAAGCTCACAACGGGTGACGAGGTTCTAAAAGATAAAGTTACAATAAACACATTCAGGGGAGTCACGCGGGTGTACAGGAGGACAGAAGCAGAGATTCAAGAAAGAGAACAGAGGGTACAAGAATTAAAGAGAATCAATTATGGAACAATCCGTAGGTAAAACGTACACGTGCCCAAGAGGCACTCGAGGGATAAGAAAACAAGCACAAAATAAAAAAATTGGTACAGAAAACACCAACTCAAACGAAGACAAACAAGCACATGATAATATTCAATTCATACAAATAAACCTCCACAACAGTTTTAATGCGACTAATTCACTCGTGGGCTACATGGGAGAAAACAAATAAACATAGGGCTCCTACAGGATTATTACCAAAACAAAAAATCTGGTAAAATAACATCATTCAGCGATAACAACTGGAATATAACTAAAACTAAAACAAATAGATCAGCTATTGTGACAATAATAGGAACTAACTCAATTATTATAGCAGAAAAAGAATTACACAACGGCAATAAAAATAGAAAAGAAAACTGGTACAAAAACAATAATAAATGTTTATGCTCCCCCATCGGTAGAAATCGAAACAGTGCTCCAGGAAGTGGAAGACACCCTGAAGATAGCCAAGGGTAAAATACTACTGACAGGGGACTTTAACGCACACTCGCAGCAATGGGGCTATGCAGATACTGACGACAGAGGAAAGAAACCCACAGACTTCCTTCTCCTGAATTCATTCTTCGTCCAAAACTCACCAGGGGCGCCAGCATTGTTCAGTACCGTAAGAGGAAAAAAGAAATTAGAAGGATGGCCAGATCTAACCATAGCGACACCTAAAGTAGGGGAACAAATCACAGAATGGGAGGTAAGTGACGATGAATCTGGTAGTGATCATAAATATATAAAATTTAAAATTAAATTTGATAACGCATGCTATCAAAGACATAGGCTGGAAACTAAATACGGCAAACACGCAAAATTTGAGAAAAAAATAAAGCAAATAAGATAAATACATAAAGGAACTAAGGAAAACAACACATATAGACAATCTTGATAGTATAATTTTAAGATAACCGAATGAAATAACATCAATAGCTTTTTCCTGCTACAAACAGAGGAAAACGCCGGTTCTATCAGCGCCACAGTGGTGGACACAAGAGATCAAAGTAGCAAGAAATAGGGTAAGAGCGTTCAGGAGAAGATTCCAAAAGCAAGAAAGCGGCGAAATCAAACAAAAACTTCATATAGAATACAAAAAAGAACGAGAAAAACTAAAAAAATTGTACAAAAAGCAAAAACAGACTCCTGGAAAAAATACTGCGAAGAAGTCACAAACACATATGGCCAGCAATATAAACTAGCATCAGGCAAGAAAACAAGCCCCTTAAGACTCATTAATATACTGTCAAACGACCAAGAAGTAACAATAAAAAAATGCAGAACCATTTCCTAAACAAACTATACCTAACGGACCCCTCAATAGAGCACAAACTAATACCAGAAAATAATGAATCTAAACCACCACTAATTACAAAACAAGAACTAAATAGAATAATAAAATAAAAAATATAAAACAAAACAAAGCCCCAGGTTATGACTACATAGACTACAACCTAACAAAAAGAATCCATAGAGCAGCACCAGAACTACTTCTAACATTATACAACACCTGCCTATATCTAAATTATTTCCCTAAATCCTTTAAAATCGGCACAGTAGTTCTATTCCACCAAAAAGGCAAAGACCCAAAAGAACTGAAAAACTACAGACCGATATGCCTTTTGCCGGCTATTAGCAAAATACTAGAAAGAATTATACATGGTAGGATAACACACCACCTCACAATAAACAAATATTGGATTGAAAAACAATACGGTTTTAAACAAGGAATCTCATGCGAACACGCACTAAACAACCTTATAAAAAGTATAAATAAGGACAAGGAAGAAGACTACCAAACATTGCTAATAGCCATGGATATTGTTGTGAAATGACTGTTTTCCTTATAACTATTGCCTGAAGATGGCAGCACCAAAACTGATTTAGACTATATTTACAGTTTGCAGTTCTTTTAATTTTGAGTTTGTCTTATATCTTTCTTTATATCTTTTGTGTATGTGTGCAAATTGTATCATTAATGTTTCTTAATTTCTGTTTCAGTGTAGATTTAATAATTATTAATATTCTGTTAAATTATTCCTTGATATGTAATAATTGTGTATTATTTAAGATATTATTTATTCTTGCCGGTAGATGGCCTGGCGAGCCCAGGAATCATGTTTTAAAAATGTACGTGTTTTTTTTTCTGCTAGCTCGCAGAATGTAGTAGTAAGATGGCGGTTCGGAGAAGTAAGTTTGCTGTGCTGTGAAATATTGTAGACAGTAAAAAATGTGAAGGTGAAAATATACATGGGGCGAAGATTTGTGTGTAAGTCCCCGTTGTAGTGTAAACTAACCGATATTTAATACACATAGTTCGAATATATGAACATTTGTCTAGTTTATTTGTGACTGTTCGTGTTTATTTCTCCTGAAGAACGAGCCGGCTACCCACGTAAGACGTAAGTACTATTTTCATTGTCTGATTAATTTTCTTTATGTACAAGTGGAAGAAGTGATGAGATATTTAAAGTGATATAAAATAGAGAGTTGGCCCATTTTCCCTCAATATAAAACTGGTAGTTTTATTTAGTTTAAATAAAATGTTTAGAACAGTAGCCTTAGTATAACTTTAAGTTTCGTTTTTCGCTATTGCTCTATTATTAGTGGCACCCGAACAGGGACTGGGTTATTCTATTATTGTTCTTAAGTGTTCTTAGGCTCTCTATGTATTTTTAAGGTACTTTATTTACTGAATTTATTTGT
Organism: Maratus speciosus; assembly: GCA_963932465.1. NCBI lineage: Eukaryota > Metazoa > Arthropoda > Arachnida > Araneae > Salticidae > Maratus > Maratus speciosus. Next base: position 55,425,510 of record OZ010790.1, read on the forward strand.
TTATTTGTGATATTTTTATAAAAGATTTTTTGAAGAGTATTATTGTATTATTTTTTGTATTATTATTATGGAAGCTTTAAAACTCAAAAGAACCGGCGTTCGCTCGTCTTTCACACGCACAGCAAATATTCTGAAAACAAAACTTGTAAAGGATGATTGTGACGTAAATTTAATTAAAGATAAATATGCAAAATTACAAAACATACAAGCGGAATTAAATGATTTAGATAATAGAATTTTAGATTTGATAACCGCTGATGGGACGGCCGCGGGACAAATTGTTTCTAATGAAATAGAAAACAGAGAAGCTTATTCGGATGATTTCATCACGCTGACTCGTCAGTTTAATGAAAAATTTATAATCACAGAGGCGAGGCCAGACGGTGAGTTCAGCGTTACGGGCAATAAGATGAAATCTTATAAGCTTCCGAAAATAGAATTAAAGAAATTCGACGGAGAATTGATTAATTGGCTGCCGTTCTGGTCCCAGTTTCAAAAAATTCACGAAGACCCAGATTTGCATGACAGTGATAAATTTTCCTATTTAGTACAAAGTATGAAAATAGGGTCACGCGCTAAGGAATTTATCGATAGTTACCCGATTACTTCTGATAATTATAAAAATGCAGTTGCGGCGCTGACAGAACGTTTTGGGAAGCCCGATTTATTGATCGAAGTTTATGTAAGGGAGTTGATTAAATTAATTATTTCGAATGTAAAAGCTGACAATAGAAATAAATTCCCCCTTGATAAGCTGTACGATAAAATTGAAGCCCAGTTGAGGGCTCTAGATTCATTAGGCCTAAAATTGAGTGAAAACACATCGTGGTTATATCCGATGGTTGAGTCTAGCCTAACAGAGGATGTCCTGAAAGCTTGGCAGAGAAGTCCATTTTTCATTCAACCCGAGGGAACAGATCTCTCTCGCCTCAATAATTTAATGAAATTCTTAAAAGCGGAAGTTGAGGGTGAAGAGCGATTAAAACTAGCACGCAGCGGTTTTAAAAATAACAATCGTAGGGAAATATATCACGAAAAAGTAAGAGGTGAGGTAAGGGATAAATTTAAAAAACCTAATATTCCTACGGCATCAAATTTCCTAACGATCAAAGAGCGTTCGTGCATTTTTTGTGATAAAAACCATGAGAGCAAAAATTGTTACGAAGCCCGTTTATTAACTTTAGAGGAAAAAATCGCTAAAGTTAAAGAGAAGAGGTGTTGTCTAAAATGTTTAGAACCTAATCATGTTGCCAAATTTTGTAAGCAATTTGTACGTTGCTATTTGTGTGGCAGACCTCATTTGATTTTACTTTGCCCTGAAATGCATAAAAAAGGGGAACCACCGAAAGAAAAGACGGTAACAGAGCATGCACAAATGACCGCTGCCAGGCAAACTTGCACCGCGGAAGTAGCATTAATGACTTTGCAGGTAAAAGTCGCGGGTGCGAATAAAGTGAAAAAAGTCAGAGTACTTCTTGATTGCGGTTCGCAAAAGTCATATATTTTAGAGTCTTTTGCAGTCGAGTTGGGTTTACCAATTATTTCTAAAGAAAGCATAGCTCATACTTTATTCGGGGGTGCTAGAACTGCTCCGAAGTTGCATAACAAATATCGGGAAAAGGTATGCTCACTAAATCAAAGGAAATATCCAGATTTAGAGTTTGATTTTTTGGACCAAGACATAATCTGCGGTGACATTCCGCGTTTACCTAGAGGACCAATTTTAAGGGAATTGAAACGTAATAAAATTTGGTTATCTGATATGGGTGCAGATCATCCTAAAATTGAGATGCTTATAGGTAGTGATATATATGGGAAAATTCTCACGGGTCTAGTTAAGCAATTAAAAGGAGGATTGACCGCAGTTTGTACAAAGTTGGGTTGGGCCGTTTGTGGTGCATTGGATGATTTTTCTCCTCCTAAAGAACAAGGGGCTACAACTTTGTGTACGAATTTGGCTATCAGAGATTTGAAAATTTCCGATCTTTGGGATTTAGAAACAATCGGAATATTAGATACGCCACAAAATTTGACTAAGGCTGCGGAAGAAGAAATGGCCCGGGAACAATTCTTAGATTCTCTTTCTCGAAACGAAGAGGGTCGTTACTGTGTAGGTTTACCATGGTTGGGAACCAATGTAGCGTTACCATCAAATCGTCATGTGGCCGAAAAGAGGCTTTTCAGTTTTTCCCGAAAACTTAAATCTTTGAATAAATTTGAGGAATATAATAGGGTTTTTGACGAATGGATGGAAGAGGGTGTAATTGAGGTAGTACCAGAGGCAGAACTAGATAGGAAAGGGCATTATCTTCCCCACCACCCAGTGTTTAAACCAGATAGTGCCACAACTAAGATAAGACCTGTTTTCGATGCGTCATGCAAAGTGGGTAGAGCTCCCTCTCTCAATGACTGTTTATTTAAGGGACCAAATTTAATTGAAGAAATTCCTGCGATTTTGTTGAGATTTAGGGAAAAAGGCATTGGGGTAACTTCCGATGTTAGACGTGCATTTTTGCAAATAGAATTAAGAAAAGAAGATAGGGATTTTTTGAGATTTTTATGGTGGGAGAGAGAAAATGTTATAAAAGTACTCCGCCATACTAGGGTAGTTTTTGGGGTTACCTCCAGCCCATTTTTATTAGGAGCGGTTATAAGACACCATTTGTCACAGGTGCCACCCGAAAAGAGGTTTTTGGCTCAGAAACTAGATAAATCTTTATACATAGATAATTGCGTAACATCCGTTGATAATCAGCAAGAACTCGAAGACTTTATAAAATATTCTACTCAGGTTCTCGCCGAAGCGAAGATGGAGCTACGCTTGTGGACCTATAATTCAGTAGGGACAGATATCGGTGCAATGTCACATGTTTTGGGTACAGAATCCGTGTTAGAGGATCCGGTATCAGTTTTAGTAATTATGTGGGACAGGAACGAAGATAACCTGCGTATTAGTATTAAGACTTCACCGATTTCAGAGAATTTGTCAAAAAGAGAGATTTTGTCCCTAACGCAGACTATTTTTGACCCATTAGGTTTCCTGACACCTGTTTTGTTGACGGCAAAGTTATTGCTTCAGGAAATTTGGACTATAAAAGTAGATTGGGATACCCCTTTACCTGAAGAAATTAAAGTTAAATTCTTAAAGTGGTATAATAATTTGGGTATACTCACGGATTTGAAATTGCCGCGGCGCATAGGTTTTGGAGATAGGAGTTCCTGGTCACTCCATGTTTTTTGTGACGCAAGCCAACACGCTTATGCGACCGTTATTTTTTTGAGATGTGAACATAAAGGGGAAATAGTCGTAAGTTTAGTTATGGCTAAAGCGAGAGTCGCACCATTAAAAAAGGTTACAATCCCGAGACTCAAACTTATGGCGTGTGTTTTAGGGGTGCGTCTTTCTAAATATGCTACAGAAGCTCTTTCTCTACAGGACTGCCCAAAATATTTTTGGACCGATTCCACCACCGCGTTATCCTGGATTAAAAGAAATGATAGTTGGGGAACTTTCGTGGGCAATCGGGTGAAGGAAATTTGCGCTGTCACAGAAGTAAATCAGTGGTCTTACGTTCCGAGCCAATTTAATCCGGCAGATTTGCCTTCTCGCGCTGCTCCCCTCGTCGGTTTATGGAATGTAAATGATGGTATGGACCTAACTGGCTAAAAGAGCATAACGACAACTGGCCAAAGCTAGAAATAGAGGCAGATGAGACTTTAGTTTTTTCTGAACGCAAGAAAGGAGTAACCATAAATTTAAGTTTAAATGTTATAAAGGATCCTAAAGAAATTAAATGGTATGAGAGATTCTCTAAATTTTCAAAGATGATAAGGGTTTTAAGTTGGGTAAAAAGGTTTATCAGTAATTCTTTAAAACGTAACATTAATAAAGAACCATTTCTATCTGCTTATGAAATTCAAGAAGCTAAAACCACACTTCTTTCACTTATACAGACGGAGAGTTTCTCACAGACTGGAGATTCAGTTCATGGTCTCCTGACGGAGAGAGATCAGAGGGGCCTACTTAGAGTAAAGACAAAAATTATAGAACGTGATGATCATTACGCTTTTAGATATCCTGTTTTGCTACCTTCCAAACATTATATTGTCCACTGTCTAATACGAGATTATCACTTGAAAAATTCTCATGCTGGTATTCAGACTCTTATGGTCATATTACGTGAAGAGTATTGGATCATAGCCGCTAGACGAACTATTAGATCAGTAATAAAGAAATGCGTACCATGTCAAAGATTTACAGTAAAGCCGCCAACTACTGCACCCATCCAATTGCCATTGGACAGGGTTCGTGATGCCTTTAGTTTTGAAATAACAGGAATCGATTTATGTGGCCCCCTGATTCCCAAAAATAAAGTAAAAGCGTGGGTAGTTCTTTTTACGTGTGCTGTGTACCGATGTGTACATTTAGAACTTGTCACTTCTATAAGCACCGAGTACTTTATACAAGCTCTTCGTCGATTCATAGCCCGGAGAGGCCGTCCTTCTGTTGTGTACACGGACAACGGCACCAATTTTGTAGGAACGTCCACGGCATTGAAGAAAATTAACTGGGAGAAGGTAGTCTCTCATGAAACTTTAAATCCCATAAAATGGAAATTTATTCCGCCTACTGCCGCATGGTGGGGCGGATGGTGGGAGCGACTAATCCGCACCACCAAAAATCTACTTGTCAGAGTGCTAGGGCAAGCCTCAGTAAATTATGAGGAACTGCTTACAATTATTTGTGATGTCGAAGACGTTATCAACTGTAGACCTCTCACTTACGTTTCAAACGATACGGAAGATCTTGCACCATTGACTCCGTCGATGTTTTTACGCGATCTTCGAACATCAGGTGTAGTGGATTTGGACTTCGTCGATAACAACAAACTGCTTGTTCGCCAACGTCGATGTCAAGAACTTCGTGAACAATTTCGGATGAGGTTTCGCAAAGAATATCTTAGCCAATTGGCACAAAAACATGGTCAAAAGGACTGTGATATCCACGAAGGTGACATTGTGCTTATCGGTTCAGAGAACACCAAACGCATCAATTGGCCAATCGCTCGAGTACAAGAACTGTGTACGGGTCGAGACGGGCGGGTAAGAGTAGTTAAAGTTAAGACAAAAAATGGCACATTAGTGCGGCCTGTGCGCAAGCTTTATCCTTTAGAAGTGTGCTCCTGTACTAAAGATACAGAAATTAGTTTTTGATTTGACTCTCACCAAATCAAAAGGTGGGAGTGTTGTGAAATGACTATTTTCCTTATAACTATTGCCTGAAGATGGCAGCACCAAAACTGATTTAGACTATATTTACAGTTTGCAGTTCTTTTAATTTTGAGTTTGTCTTATATCTTTCTTTATATCTTTTGTGTATGTGTGCAAATTGTATCATTAATGTTTCTTAATTTCTGTTTCAGTGTAGATTTAATAATTATTAATATTCTGTTAAATTATTCCTTGATATGTAATAATTGTGTATTATTTAAGATATTATTTTGATTCTTGCCGGTAGATGGCCTGGCGAGACCAGGAATCATGTTTTAAAAATGTACGTGTTTTTTTCTGCTAGCTCGCAGAATGTAGTAGTAAGATGGCGGTTCGGAGAAGTAAGTTTGCTGTGCTGTGAAATATTGTAGACAGTAAAAAATGTGAAGGTGAAAATATACATGGGGCGAAGATTTGTGTGTAAGTCCCCGTTGTAGTGTAAACTAACCGATATTTAATACACATAGTTCGAATATATGAACATTTGTCTAGTTTATTTGTGACTGTTCAAGTTTATTTCTCCTGAAGAACGAGCCGGCTACCCACGTAAGACGTAAGTACTATTTTCATTGTCTGATTAATTTTCTTTATGTACAAGTGGAAGAAGTGATGAGATATTTAAAGTGATATAAAATAGAGAGTTGGCCCATTTTCCCTCAATATAAAACTGGTAGTTTTATTTAGTTTAAATAAAATGTTTAGAACAGTAGCCTTAGTATAATTTTAAGTTTCGTTTTTCGCTATTGTTCTATTAGATATAAAGGGAACATTTGACAACATCAGATGGCCTATTATAGCCGAAAACGTAACACAATCACCATGCTCTATATACCTGACAAACTGGATAAAAAGCTTTTTAAAAGACAGATTCATAACCCTAGAAGAGAACGGGATAAAAACAACAAAACAAACATTCCGCGGTTACCCACAAGGCAGCTGCCTTGGGCCACTGCTATGGCTGCTAATAGCAGACACAGCACTGAAGAAAAATTGGGGGATAATGTAAGAATCCAAGCATTTACAGATGATTTTATTAGGTAGCTTTCTTTACAAAAAGCTACCTATTGCAGCCGTTCGGAGGAAAGCGATTTCAAAAAATTTTGATATATTTTCATCGATCATGACCCCAGACCCCGAAACCACCCTCCGTTCAAAATTTATATATATATATATATATATATATGTATATATATATATATCTGACCTATGTCACACTGTAACTCTCGTATTTATGAACCGATTTGGATGTAATTCGGTGTGTACATAGTACATACCAATGTCTCGACCGAGTTCGTTGGCCAGCTTCATCCGTCATTTTGTTTCAAAATGGCGGCCATTTAAAAATTAAAAAAAATTTAAAATTTGAAATGTGGTACCAAAAAATTGAAAATGGAAAAATATTTTTTTCTTATGTATTTGACCTTTATACAAAGACTCCGTAGCAGTTTTTGTTTCGTCTATATCTTAAAAAATGGCTGAGTTATAGCATTTTCAATTTCTAGCGAAGCTGACATTTTGAAACGTCCTGAATTTTGTCACGCGATAAAAGGCGTATTTATGAACCGATTTGGATGTAACTTTGTTTATACATAGTACAGACCAGTGTCTCGACCGAGTTCGTTGGCCAGCTTCATCCGCCATTTTGTTTAAAAATGGCGGCCATTTAAAATTTTAAGAAAAATTTAAATTTGAAATGTGGTACCAAAAAATTGAAAATTGAAAAAATATTTTTTTCTTATGTGTTTGACCTCGATAAAAAGATTCGGGAGCAGTTTTTGTTTCGTCTATACCTTAAAAATAGCATTTTGAATTTCTAGTGTGGCTGACATTTTGAAACGCCCTGATTTTTGCCACGTGATAACAGACGTATTTGTGAACCGATTTGGATGTACCTTGGTGTGTACATAGTACATACAAATAACTAAACCGAGTTCGTTGGCCAGCTTCATCCGCCATCTTGTTTCAAAATGGCGGCCATTTAAAAAAATTAAAAAAAAATTAAATTTAAAATGAGATACCAAAAAATTGGAAAATGAAAAAGAGATTTTTCGTATGTGTTTGACCTGAATACAAAGATTCCGGAACAGGTTTTTTTTCGTCTATATCTAAAAAAATGTCTGAGTTATAACATTTTGAATTTCTATTGTGGCTGACATTTTAAAACGACCTGATTTTTGTCACGCGATAACAGGCGTATTTATGAACCGATTTGAATGTAACTTGGTTTGTACATAGTACATACCAATGTCTCGACCGAGTTCATTGGCCAGCTTCATTCGCCATCTTGTTTCAAAACGGTTGCCATTTAAAAAAAAAATGTAATTTAAAATTAAAATGAGGTATTAAAAAATTGGTAAATGAAAAAGATTTTTTTATGTGTTTGGCCTTGATACAAAGATTCTGGAGCAGTTTTTGTTTCTGAAAATTTGTTCTTTTGTTTATATCTTAAAAAGTGGTTGAATTATAGCACTTTGAATTTCTATCATGGCTAACACTTTGAGACGATCTTGTATTTGTCTCGCGATACCACACGTATTCGCCTATTTCGATGGAAGAAGGCATGTGGATAGTATACATCAATATCTCGACCAAGTTCGCTGGCCAGCTTCATCAGCCATCTTGTTTCAAAATGGCGGCCATTAAATTAAAAAATATATATATTTAAAGTGAGGTGCAAAAAAATTAGAAAGTGAAAGAGGTTTCTTTCTTAAGTATTTGACCTTGATATAAGGATTCAGGAGCATTTTTTGTTTGTCTTTATCTTAAAAAATGGCTCAGATATAGCAGTTTCAATTTCTAACGTGGGTGACATTTTGAAAAATCTGATTTTTTGCCTGCGACAGCACTCGTATATATCAACCGATTCCGATGTGAGTGAGCATGTGTACAGCAATTACTAAGGTCTCGACCAAGTTCACTGGTTAGCCTCATCCACCACGTTGTCTTAAAATGGCAGGCACTTTAAGAAATCGCCGAATTTGGCAGCCAAATATAAGTTACTTTAAATAAAAGCAGCTTGGATAAAGCTGACTAATTTCGCAAAATTCTCATTCATAATGATTTAGTATTGATAAAAATTAGTATAATCTCCTACATTCGGTTTCCACTTAATTGAGCTTCGTGTGTTTGAATAATATAAGTTGGCTCTTTTAAAATAAGGAATATGAAAGCTACCTCTTCTCCCCGGCACTGGCCGGAAGGATTTTTTTAATATTGAGAGCAAAAACGAAAGCAAAACTAGTCAAATTAGCAAACATAATAATTAAAGAATTTAACGAATGGATCACAGCTAACAACCTAACACTTAATTGGGATAAAACAGAACTACTGTATCTAAACAGAACACATATAGGAAACCTCATAACAGAGGACACACACAAAATAGAGGGTATAAAATTTAACAACAGGGAACTCGAAGGAAAGGAACAAATTAAATGCCTAGGTATAATAATTCATAAAAAACTCAACTGGCTAGCACACTGCCAAACCCAATCAGCAAAAGTTAGGAACATGTTCAACATGATGAGCTCTATGGTCTCACGAGGATGGGGTCTCAAATCAGACTTATTGAACATTTGGTATAGAACAGTAGTCGAGAAAACACTGACTTATGCAGCCCCAATTTGGAGACACAACCTTAACAAACGAAGCAAGGAAGAACTAACAACTTGCCAAAGACACTTCCTGCTGGCCATAGTCAAGGCATATAAAACAGCCCCAACCGCGGCCCTTCAGATTCTAGCAGGCCTGGTTCCAATTCATCTACAAGTCAAATACGAAGCAGCATACGGCACAGTCTCAAGGCTAAGGGAAACAGTAAACTTATACGGAACAATACTTAATCATACAGACTATGTTAAAAAAAAATAAACATATGGCACACACACCCGGCGGAAACGATAGAACCTACCATAGGACACAACTTTAAAGATATCACAATTTCCACAGATGGGTCAAAATTGGAATCGGGAGCTACAGGTTCGGCATTCGTAGCATATGAAAAGGAAAAGAAAATAAAAACATGGTCAGCACCACTAAGGAAGTTTAATAGCGTTTTCCACGCAGAACTATGGCTATACTGAAGGCAACAGAATGGGGGAACACAACAGGAGAAGAATACAGTATTCGCTCGGACTGCATGTCAGCCATTCAAGCACTTAGTAAACCTTTCAATGTTACACAACTAATAGATTCAATACACGAAACAATAAAAAAATCAGATAAAAAGTTCAAAATAAGTTGGGTAAAGGCGCACGTAGGCATACAAGGCAACGAATATGCCGACAAATTAGCAAAACAAGCAGCACAAAATCAGTCAAATAATATACCATACAACTTAGAAAGACCAATATCTAACTTAAAAAGAACAATAAAAGAGCTTATAATAAAACAATGGCAGTTCGAGTGGGATTATGGGGACAAGGGCAGGACAACATATGAATACTTCCCAACAGTTAACACAAGCAGACTAATGGGCTGCAAACTATTAAGTCAAATTTACACGAGTCATGGAGCATTCCCTGACTACCTACACAGATTTAAACGCAAAAACACACCAAACTGCGCATGTGGAGAAATTGGAACCCCTAAACACTATCTTACATCCTGCCCGCTAACACAACAACACCATCTGGTCCAAATAACAACAAATAACGAGCAACTTTGGCACAGACAACTAGCAAACAACAAACATTTACAGAACAAGGATAAATCAGTGGCCAGATGGCTAATTGAAAACATAGACATAATATCACAGTAGGGAAAGAAAAAGAAAAAAAAAAGGAAAAAAAAAACATCGATTTTTAGCTGGACACCCAACCCCATAATAACAACTTGTCTGTTTCAGGTTATAAATATTTAATAAAAGAAAAAAAAATGCTCACGTTGAATTATCACTATACGTATTTCGGGTCAGCGTATGAAGAATCCTCTTCATGCGAAAAAAAAAAGAAAAGGTAAATAATGTTAAATCTTTTTTATTGTTATTTATGTATATATATTTTATTTTATGTATTATTTTTTATCTTTTTTTTTTTTTTTGGACTACGCCTCTCTTTATATATGAGCTTTCTGCAGGAGCTACCGGACCCGCTCCAATGTCAAAGCCCAGGGAGCCAGTTTTTACCCGGTGGGTTACGGTATAAAGGCGTAGTCTTATGTCCCTTGCAACGTTAGGTTTGCCTATCCATTCGGCCCAAAAAATTAACAGTTGGTGCAATTTGTCTATCTGCGGAGCCTCATTCTTTGTTTTCACTACCCCCCTCCATACAAAAAAAAATAAATAAAAATATAATAAAATAAAAAATAATAATCATTTTCATTTGACAAGTATGCATCAACAATTAGGCTTCAAAAATTCCAAGCTATCCCAATCAGATCGGGTAGCGGTGGCCAAGCTGGTAGAGCATTATACTCGTAGCCGTTGGTCGCAGGACCCAGGCTATCTTCCGGCTAAAATTCTGTCATGTACGCTAATGGCACTTGGTGCATGTAAAATCCGTCGTGGGTGCAAAGTCCTCCGAGTTACCTGTGAATTATACCTCTGGAGGTGCCTTGCCAGGTGAAGGTCTCGTCATCTGATCGAGGTTCTAAATTACGAGACCAACTTAAGTAACAATGTGCAGGTGCCAAACGACAGGATATAGCGTTAAGTAACCGGCAAAACAAAGTATACACAAACGAACAGTAGGCACTGCAAATAGGATGACGATCGAGGCAACGATGTCAGGTTTATTGCCGCTTCGCGGCGATTAGGCGGTCACTCGCCCCGATGTCAGGTACTAAACCCGTTAAGCTGGGGCAACCCGGCAGGTAGGGGCCTGGTCATCGGTGAGAAAGAAAGAAAGAACCTCACATAGGAGTGGCCAAAGGTAAAGACACAAAGGTATTGAAAACTATGACATTCACAAACGGTAATGATAAAAATGTGAAATTAACTTTTTGCCATTAAGGTAGTTTTAGCGCTGAGATAATTAAAGCTAATAATACTTGTTAAGTAGTTTAATTATGTGTGCACTTTAAATATATTTATTATCTTACGGGGATTAAAAGTAACGATTAATACTAGGACTTTTGAAAGTACCCTGCTTCTCGTGTTTACAGAGTTCGTAAGAGCAAATTTTTTTTTCAATGTATCTTCTTTCTCAACTTCCGTACTCACTTAATATATATTGTGTATTTATGAAATATTAATTTATTTATAGTACTTACCGTCATCTCGTGCAGTGCGATTGCCAGTCACTGGCGTTCCCCAACATAGTTTATTAGTGAGAAATTTCCGGCCTAGAATATCGGCAAGGTTAGCTTGGTTAAAGCAACAGACGGACGATATTACATCTTGAAAAAGAAAATAATTAAATACTTTACATTAGCATTCCTATCTTTCATTTTCGGATCTTTGGAATTCAATGGAACATTGGATTATTTGTAGTTGATTTTTCTTATACTTATAGATACTAATTACCTTCTTTTTCACATTTCTTTTAATTTGAGTATTTGTTTTAAATGTATGTTTTTTTCGTCGTTATACTATATGGAAAAAATTGTTTATATGCTTCTTCTTGAAATATACTTCAATGATCATTATGTAAAAATTATAAAAGATAATCAACTTTCTTATAATAAAGAGTTAAATGGTGTGATTTTATTTTTGTCACATTTCTATTCTATTACATTATTTGTTTTTCAGAGGCTAGTTCATTAAAATAATAATTCTGAATCTTCCTATAAAATAAACACTAATTGTTAATTGGGGTCACAGGATCTTTGAGTTTGTCGAAAGAAATCACAAAATATCTGTCACATTGCTAATTTTATAATTAGCAATAACAAAGTGGAAATCACCGATTTCCATTTAGATAACATATTAATCAAAATTTTAACACAGTCTTAAATCGAATTATTTAAATGATCATTCATTAGTCTTGGGCTTCAAGATAAGAACTTTTATCCTAGTTTTCATTAACTAAGATGATTTGAATGCTGTTCTCTTACTTGATTTTCAGAGCATCAGGAATTTCAATCATGGCCAAATGTATGGCATAATAAGATTATTCAAAGATACCTTATTATGGTTTGAAAATGATCGTATCAATATATAATGTGATCTATTATGAATGCAGAATTCTCATGTTTTCAATTTATTTCTAATTCAACATTAAAACAGTCATAATAAGAAATGTTAAATAGACACTTTAGCATATATATTTATCTGTGGTATATATATTATTAAAATCTGGGTGTGTGCATTTATTGGAATCTACTCACTGAGAATAGAATGCTTTGTGTATTAAATGCAACATAAAGTATTCGTTCAGTCAATTTCCCTTCATTTGAAGTTTACGTAATACACTCTATTCATTAGAGCATGGAAAGGAAAAATAAAATAAAGTTATTCATTTCTTAAACAAAATAGCATCTGCTGATCCCAATTAGATACCAAACGTCACTTCGATGCAATTTTGCATAGGCTAGACTTTAAAGCACCTGCATTTTAAAGAAGAAGCTATAATCGCTTCTTCACCACAAAGCCAAGTTTGTTAGGATTACCTGTACCAAAAATAAAATATTGAGTTTATACTAGTACTCACTAGTACATGTTTATACGAGTATACCTATAACACGTAATATATATTGTACTGATTATGGATTTGTATGATACGGCCAAGACGATTATACGTATTATACAAAATGGGCTAAACGGTACAATGTATGTATGAAACACACCCGCATGGTTAAAAGTATAAAAGTGTAAGGGTGAAAAAAAAGAATTCCCTTTTCCCTATGTATATATTAAGTATTCTGTTTTCACCAAATATGATATTTTTATGTGTTTATATGTATACAACTTATATAAATCTGTTCCAGCATAGAAAAATTCATAGTTAAGATAAAAATACAGTTACCTGAAAGTGCCTTAAAGGTAAAAGTTGGATCTCTTACCGGACAATTATCTACTCAAATTAGAACAATTATATACCTATTATTTCTAGTGTATTGTATTATCATTAGTGTACTAGAATTCAATATGTAATTTTATATTCAAAAGAATACATAAATAGGGATCAATTTACATAACAATATGTAACCTCTATTACTTGTATTCAACATTACAGCCAAAAGTTTCAGTTCCATATACTAAATGTATTTTTAAATAGTCAACGAATTTTAGTCAATTGAATGAAAAGATGCATTTTGATGTTTTGGGAACATTTTTTAAGAGCTACTCATATACAACAAGAAAAATATAGAGAAAAAGTGCGAGTAACAGAAACTATATATGGTAACAGAGGGTGCATTTTTGAAACAGAAGTTACATTAAGCAGCACAAATTAGACAGTAGAAGTGTATTTAAATTAATCTAAAAACAATGACACCACTGAAACACCTTGATGGATTTTTATTATGCATATGAATTTTAAAGTAAGTTTTTGATACTTTAGCTACATCTATTACAAATATGTAGTAACAGAAGTTACGGGTAACAGATGTTACATTTAATATAGAAAAAAATGTATTTAATATAGTTTTATAAAAATAAATAAATCTTGTATTTATTTAAAATACTAGGGGGCTCTGCCCCCCTACGAGCTACGCTCGTCAACCCCCGTTCAGACACCGCAGACTCTAAAAGTACGCTAATTTGATCGGCTTTAAAAAGATTTTGGAAGATTGAATTATAATTTAAAAAACAGTGGCGATCTCCCTATAAACGGATTTCTATTCATTTCTCTTTGACTGGGGAATTTTAAGGCCAAATCCGCTGCGGTACTGCTTGATTAACCCGTCGACCAATTTCGCCAAATTATATAAATCGCCAAAGCACTCGCCAAATTATGCAAATTGACATCATTTTTATTTTAAATAACGAAAGAGCAAATAAATTAGTGCAACATTAATAAAAATAGAAATAAAACGTTGAAATAAAAATAACTTGATGACGTAGACACATGTAACTTGTTTAAAGTCAAGTTAATGTGACATTTACGATCAACCATTATTGGCATTTAATCTTATAGTTTGGCGAATGATAGATTTTTGGTCGACGGGATAACTAAATAGTACCAAAAATACATATGTCAATCGCTGTTTTCGTCTTTGATTAAGTAAAATAAGTTAAACATTTCAAAATAAGCTAATATAAAAGGAATTAAGTAAACAGAATCTTTGTCTCCCGGTATTTTTTAACAAAGCGAAAAAAAAGTTCTTTTAAATGAGACATTTTAAATTAATCGTTTTTAATCTGACGTAATTTTGACCAAACTGTTCTTTCTCTTTTTAATATTCACGTGAAAATACTCTCTCAAAATATCAAATAAATGTCTAGCGCAATTTGTAAATTTAAACCGTTTTGCAATATTATTCTGTGTTCATTTTATTTAATAACTGTAATGTGACGTAAATATGACGTAATTTCTCCTATTTAAGACTTCTAACGCATGTTAATAAATTTATTATTTTACAAAATCCTTTCTCTCTTAAAATTCACGTGTAATTATAGTTTTTCTGACGTAATTTTTAATAAGTTCCTGCTTTTTGTACATAATCATTTAATTCTAATTCCAAATGTTTTTTTTTTCTGTTTACAATAGTCACGTGTAAATAAATTTTTAATTTATTTAGGGGTATAAATATTTTTTTTTGAAGCAAACATTATTGTTTGCGCTTTTTATACAGTTGGCAACAGTTTAAATTAATATTACTTTCTAAAATCTGTCAAACATATCTCTAGAAATGCTGAAAATTTGAATTTAAAATAGAAATAAAACCTCAAAAAATTAGTCAAATTAAAAAAAAAATACAATCTGCACACCGGGAACTTCAAACGTATAAAATGATCTAAAAATGATTAAATTCCCATAAATAGTTTTTGCTCCTATAAAACTTTTTTTAGTGGGGCGATTTTGTTCAACTTTAGCATTAAATATCTCTTAAAATAATTCTTCGATTTGAAAACTGTCTGCATCAGCGTGTTTATCAAATATTTCTGTATAAT
Source organism: Maratus speciosus (assembly GCA_963932465.1). Classification (NCBI taxonomy): domain Eukaryota; kingdom Metazoa; phylum Arthropoda; class Arachnida; order Araneae; family Salticidae; genus Maratus; species Maratus speciosus. The sequence continues at coordinate 55,440,775 of OZ010790.1, forward strand.
ACTACCGATTTTCATATTTTTGTATGCATTATTTTTCTTAATATTAACGAAGAAAGTCCTCCGGTCACAAAAAATTCAAAAACGGCGGCGGCGGTGACAGCGGTAGTTACTTTTTTTTAGAATAGAGAGAAATTAACTTAATTTCATATAATAAAAAAAAAAACCTTAATTAAAATGACAATATTTATATTTAAAATTTATGTTACAGAGGTTATAAACAGAAAACACACTAACTTGGAATTCAAATGTTTCAGCTCACTGGCCACATGTGTGCGGAACAAATTCTTCCTAATAATTTTATCTACAAGTAATCCCAGTAGTACCCTCTGTTTGAGACAATGGAAGTCAGTAACAGATTTAAAAATTTAAGTGTACAAAATTTAATCTTAAAATATAATAATAATAAATAAATATTTTAGTGTTTCGGGCCGAACTATTTAAAATAATAGGTTTTATATTTACATAAAACCAGTTAAAAATGCGATTTTAAATATTATTAGTTAAAATCTTTAATTGAAAGATATGCATAAAGTTATCTGGACAAACTGTTTTGTTAGTCAAGATGAATAAAAACGGGTGATATAATAATTTAAAGAATATACATTCTTAAGCAATTTTTTTTCTAACAAAATCCTTACTGGTTATTTTAATGGAAACAAAAAACGAAAAATAAAAATAAAAATAGTTCTTTTCCATTTTACCCAGAAAAAAATTCTAATCGTGGAAATGAAATGAATCGTGGACATAAATTTTTTGTTTCACCCTTAAACGATTTTCGTTCATTAATGGAATAGCTGTTTTTTTCCAGCTGGTCTTTGGATCAAAGACATTGAGAAACAACCGCGAAAGTCCTGCATATATAATGGCTATAACAATCATAAATCCAAATATAAGAAAAAAAAAAAAAAAAAAAAAAAAAAAAAACTAGTCGGATGTGGCAATCCCATAACTTCCTTCTATCTCATACATGTTAGTACTTCCTGAAAAATGCAGCATAGCAGCGCCACCGATTAGATGATTTACACCTTAATCAATTCAGTAACAACTTTTGTGATCTTCTAACTGAATCTGAAGTTGCGGGAAAATCCATACATTAGTTTTTTAGTAGACGTATGGCGGAAATCCTAAAAAAAATCTGCATAACAGCGCCTCCTGTTGGGCGATATATACCAAAACATAATAAACAACAACTTAAGTCAAATTGGTAACTGAATCTGAAGTCTGATTCAAATCCGTGCATTACTTGTTGATATAAAACTATTGTGGGAATCACGAAAAATGCAGCGTAGCTGCGCCACCTACTGTGCAATTTACACCAAAACGTAGTCAGCGCAAACTGATATCCATGGACTAACGCCAAGGCGCCAAGGACTAACTGAATATGAAGTTTGATGAAAAGCTACGCATTAGTTCTTGAGATAGAGCCACTGCGGTAATCGGGAAAAATGCAGCATAGCATCGCCATCTGTTGCGCGTTGTTTGCACCAAAAACTAATCAGCACCAATTTATATCAATGGCTAACTGAATATAAATTTTTATTAAATTCCATGCATTAGTTCTTGAGATAGAGCGCCCACAATATTAGTGTTACAAACAGACACACATACAGACAGAGAGACTGACAGAAAGACATTTTGTAAAAATATGTTTTTTGGTATCTCTGAGCGCTAAAACGTGTAAATCCATCGAAAACGAAAATTCGAAAATTTTTAGAAATCCAGTATTTTCTTCTTGTAAAGATAGAAGAAAATAATAAAGTAACAATATCTTATGTATAAAGAATATCATTAGGCTTCTAGATAACAAGTGTATTTACATTGGATGGATAAAATCTCATGTAGGATTAGCTGGATATGAAAGAGCAGATTTTCTGTCGAAATCAGTTATTTTGGACAATCTTTACGACGGCATATTAGATAAATCCCACTCCAACTTTATACGTCATGCGGTATTTTAAAAGAAATATAGCTGTAATTTGGCGGAATGATTCCGAGATAAGTTTAAAAGATAGACACAACTTTTTGGTACTTCGTGAACCAGATTCTACATTTTTGTGTTATTCACGAGTTGTGGCACATTTTATCTCATCTCACGGGGGTTTCCCATCTTACCTCTACAAAACTGGAAAACGTTCGACAGACAAATGTAATTGTGGCAGTGTTGGAGATGTAAAGCACTATATTTTTGGAAAATGTTCCTTTATGCCATTCTGCTTTTATTTCGTGCACAATAGAATTTTGACTTGGAATATGAAGGATGTGTTACTTTCAAAATCTAATTATAGCAAACTTTGTGTTTTTTATAATGAACTAAACAAACTGTATTCGTTCATCAAGTGTCGTTTTTAAAGACTGTTGAACTTTTGGTTTCTTTTTGAGGATTCTTTGTTCCTGATTATTTTTATTTGTCATTTGTAACTGGAAATGACGTTATATCTTGGTCATACTTACTTTTTTTTTTACCTTTATTTTCTATTTAAAGTCATATGTTACCTTATAATATTTGCTTATTTTGTTTTCTTTTGATTGATTCTCATGTAAGCCATTTGTTTATAATTCGTAAATGATTATGATTACTGTTTTCTTATGCTTTTTCTATGGTGCTAGGGTGCCATAGCTTTGTAATTTTCTTTGTGTTTAATAGTTGTCGTCGTTTTTTCGGGGCTGTTTTTCCGGCCTTGGCTTGGCTGGATGGTGGAGGGAGTCTCCTAGTGGTTCATGGCTTTGCCTTTTTTTTTTTTTTTTTTTTTTTTTGGTTTTTATTATCGCCAAATCGAGAAATCACCAAAGAGGGTTATTTCATCAAAATATTTGAGCTGACTTTTAGAGGTCGTATACAAAGCGAAAAATGAAATATTGAAATCAAACAGAAAAATAAATATAAATTTATTATAAAACCAGAAAACGATCTACTATAAAAAATGAATACATCAAATACAGGAATCTACTAGAGATATTGCTCAAATTGTTCTCCATTGGTGGCAATGCACAATTGAATGCGTGACAGTACTGAGTCCTGGACACGTTAGAGCATAGCAGGTGTGCCAAGTATACGACAATCAAGGGTAGTAGGTATCACCAAATCGGGAAATCACCAAATTATTTCATCTAAAAATTTGAGCTAACTTTTATGGGTCAAACAACATTCAAACGTTAAAGTAGGTAGAATCGACAACCGGAAAATAAAACATACTCACTACGGACTAGATAGGCAGAAAAATAAATTGATATTTATTTTGCTCTTTAATTTCAATATTTCATTCTTCGCTTTGTATACGACCGCTAAAAGCCAGCTCAAATTTTTAGTTGAAATAACCCTCTTTGGTGATTCCCCGATTTGGCGATACCGGCTAAAGGTGGTTTCGCCGTAAAAACGACGTTGCACCCTGATTTTTTATCTCGAATTACTGTAATTCATCTTGCACCCTGATTTTGATCTCGAATTACCTTAATTCATCTTTTAACTGATCCCTCAATGAAAGACAAAATTATGTGCAAAAATCTCAAACTTTGAAATTTAATAACTGTGTCATATTTTGTAGTGCAGATGTCAAACTTTTTGCGTTATATCTGTTATGATGTGTGTAAACGTTTACAAAATATAACTATAGGGACTGGGGGACCATATAAAAAATTATGTTTCGTATTTTTTATAAAATTGATTTTTTACTTTAAATAATGCTACAGCATGAATATTTACCTCTTTTGAAACGTTTTTGTAATTGGAGCTGTATGTCTACGACCAACGGTTGAGAAATTAAAGGTCGGCGATTGATAACATATTGTACCTTGTATTTAATAAACCTTTATCAAAAATTTTTCTTGAAACTTATTTATATTCAAAGAATGGTATTTAGAAACAAAATTTTTTAACATGTATTAAGATTAAATTTCTTAGGGTTCTTTTTACTTTAACAGTAAAAATGGATCCATTAAATGGATCACTCCTGTGACTGTCTGCCCCTCTGTCAGAGCTATTTTACTCGTAAACTATGGAACGTGGAAAGTTCAAATTGGCTGAAGTAATAAATACTATTGATCTACATATTTATATATAATTAACCATTCACAAATATATTTAGGAAAAATGTGGAAGTTTTTAATTATTTACTTGAAAAAAAATCTTTTCTTTGCATATATTGTGTGGTATCGTGTGAAAGCTTTCCCAACGTTGAACTCAGAAATACATTTCATTTAATTTTAGATATTATAATTTGAGATATATTGTCGAAAATGTAATGCAAAAATATGCCTCCTCCTATCTACTGAAACTAAAATATGAACAAATTAGGGGTAGTAGAAGTTAATGTAAACCTTGCCGGAAAACTATAGCGATTACCCTAGGTCACATAGTTTTTGACAAAATCGCGTTTTTTTCGTTGCACAGAAATTTCGATTTGCGGACTTTCAGCAATGACGTTGAAGAGCGCTGGAGATGCCTAACATCTCAGAAGAAAAAAAGGATTTTTAATAATGATTTTCGAAAAATATTGTCTGTAATTATCCGACATATTAACTCTTAAAGGCACGGGCGGTTTGGACATACATAAATACCCGGGCTTTTCAAGCCTGCATAGCAACTTTAATGATATATTTGTATAATCCAATGCTCGATAGTAGTATAAAAGAAATAAACGTCAAACTGCTAAAATCAGACTAATTTAATTAGAATTAATAACATAATTACTATTGGGGTTAACGAATAACTTGCAATGAGTGACTTTCTCAATACACCACCCTTGTTTTTAAAGGTTAACAAAGATTAAGAAAATAGTTGGTTATACAGAATAGGAATATTTAATGCTATTTAAGCTTCATATCTCTCTAAACTTTCATGGTATATGCATTTATACTTTTCAAGAATATACAGCTATACACAAACCATCGTTGCGTAGTTTTCTACAAAGTCTTATTATTTTTTAGCAACGATCTGTTTGTAATAATGTAGTTACTAATTAATATATTTATTGTACAGAATCCTCTCTTCACGAGTAATACTCGCACTTGACTGTTTTTTTCCCCTTTAATGCCATCATTTTACAAAAGACATTTTTTCAGAAACGAACATTTGTTTAATGAAATAAATGGTCAAGTGTGAGTATTACTCGCGCACAGAGGGATCGGTAGAATAAATATATGAATTTGTAATTGTATTATAAAGGGAAAAAAAAGTTGCTAAAAGAATACTAAGATTTTCTAAAAAACCGTACAACGTAGGGTTGGGTATAACTGTACATATTAGAAAAGTGTAAATGGGTAGGTATACCATGAAAGTTCAAAGCGATATGGAACCTAAATAATATCAAATAAAGGTATTCGTATAACTCTTTTTTTAATATTATCATAATCTGTTTATGATGAACTTAATTCAGTACTGACAATAAAAGCAGTGCATATTTAAACTTCATTAGGTATTTCATGAAACTAAATTCAGCGTAGTAATAACCTTCATTTCTACAATGTAACTAAAACAAAACCTTTGTTCAAAGTTTAAATTTGGCATTGTGCTAAGCGAGCTTTGAATCGAGGTCTCAAAATTGCAACGCCGACTTGGTTAGTGCCGCGTTTTTCTAGATAGGTGTTTAATTAACTTTTAAAGTCACTCGAGGCGTATTGAGAGATACAATCAATGCAAACTATCGCGAATCCCACAGTATTTATGCGATTCATTTTAATTAAATCTTTCGAGGGCGATGCCCTTAAAAAACGGATACCTAATTTTAATTCCAAAACAGACAAACGGCACCAAGAATATTTAATTAAAATTTTCCTTTTATCATGTACGTGAAAATAAGGAAGTTCGCATTTTTTAGTAAATTCGTTTATAAATTCTGATGTCAGTTCATTATTTCATAAGTTTATAAATAGAATTACTCCGTGCCAGAAAGGATTAAGCGGTCGCGGGACTCTTAAAGCTTCAAAATTTAAGAAATTCAAATTTTTTTAGATAAACTCCTATCTTTTCTGATTATTTTAATATAATTGTTTCCTTGAAACAATTCCTTGACACAAGTCCTTGAAACAGAAGTTTTGGTTTTTAGAATTATACCCGCTCAATAGATGAAGCGTCATTTCCAAAACTTTAAAGTCATTTTTTTCCAAATGGCGTTTTTTTTTTTTTTTTTTTTTTTTTTTTTTTATGTCATAATGCGCAGGATATCTCAAAAACTTCTGAATATTTTTTCATGAAATTTTGAAAACATATATTTCATGTTAGTTTGTATAAACGGAGCCTACAATTTCCTTTTGATTGTTCAAAAAAATATTTTTTTAGGTGATTTTACTGTTGAAATTTTCAAAATTTTGTATTAGCTAAATGCAACATTACATTAAAAACATAAAAATGCTTTAAATACAAATTTATTTAAGTTCATGGAAATTATTACAATCTGAATTATAAGTAAGCACCAAAATTTTCATTCTAGTTGCAATATTTATTTTGTAATCCTGCGCGTAAACTGTTAAGCCAATTTTTTGTTCGACAAATGTCTAACTGTTTCGAGCCCCTATAAATAGTAATTCTGTATCTTGCAATTTTTTAAATACATGAAACGAAAGAACATAGTTATATCTTTCATCCCAATTGAAATTGTGTTTTAAAATCATATACATTTTAAGACATTAAATGTTGAAAATGGTCTTTTTTCATTTTTTCCACTTTTTAGAGTCCCGAGACCCCTTAAATTTCTATGTTTTTAACAATTTGACGTTTATTGCTTTTATACTGTTACTGGACATTACATTACACATATATATCATTAAAAGCTGTTAACTATGCATAGAGTACGCCGCCCCTGTCATTTTGTGTATGTCCAAACTGACCGAACATTTAAGGGTTAATATCTCAGCTAATTACCGATGATTTTTTTAAAAAAATCATTATCAACAATGCTTTTATTCTTCTGCAACGATAGGTACATTCAGCGATGCTCAACAATTTTTCTGAATGCCCATAAATCGAAATTTGTGTACAACAGAAAAATGCTAATTACTCAAAAACCTTGTGACCTAGGGTAATCGCTATAATTTTCTGGTAAGTTTTATATTAACGTCTACTACTTCTATTTTTTTCATAATTTTAGTTTCCGTAGATTTGGAATTAGATTTGGGGGGGGTGACATATTTTTGCGCTACATTTTCAACAATATCTTTGGAAATATAATACTAAAATTAAAAGGAATGTATTTTTGAGTTCAGCGTTACAAAAGCTTTCACAGGATACCCCACATGATATACAAAGAAAATATTTTTTTTTTCATGTAGCATAATTATCCCCTCTACTTTTTTACTAAATATATTTATGAATGTTTATTAATCTGAAAATATGTGGGTCAATGATCTTTATTGCTTCCCCGAATTTGAACTTTCCACGTTCCATAGTTTACGAGTAAAATGGCTGTGACAAACAGACGGACAGACACAGGAGTGATCTTCTAATGGTTCTGTTCTTACTTTTTAAGTACGGAAACCTAAAAAAAGAAACAATTATATATATATATATTTCTTTTAATGAACGACAGTACAATTACTCCGCTTCTAAGTTTTGTAAATTTTTGTTTTAAATAAAACATTCTGTCAAAATTATATTAAATTGGTTTCCAACATCTTTTATCTTCATTGTCTTCATCATTACCGATAAAAACAACTTCATTTTTGAATTTTGTTTCGTATGCCATGCTTTGAAAAACGAGATCCAACTCATTTCTAGTTTATAAATTCAGTTTACCATAAGAAATTCTTTTAAAAATACAAAGACTGCCACCAATAAATATTAAACAGATAATTTAAATATCTTTTAGCGATGTCTGATATGGGTATATGGGTAAAGCTATAGCGGATGTTCTCCGTGCTCAAGTAATATGTCTTCTCTTGCAGGAGACACATTAACATAAATACATTGTGTACTCCGAAATGTTATAATCAGTTAATGAACATTTATGATTTGTCTCTGAATTTAAATTTATTCAAATTCGAAAATGATTAACGACCCATTTACACACATCTTTGCTTTCAAACGTCCATTTATTTTAGTCCTGAACAAAAAATCATGTTTCAAAAGTTTGATTTTTTTTTAAATTTCCACTGATTTAAATTTTATATACGTAATTTATCTTATCGGAGCTCTGGTGTCATTCATAAGACAGAAAATGGGAGTACTGAATCTCCAGTAAAGAAAAACTTTTATTGCCTTTTTAGGTGCGTTCGTAATTATATAAATACGTAGCACCTATAGTCGTCGTTCGGTCCGTGCGTCTGTCCGTCCGTCTGTCTGTCCGCATATAACAGAGCAAAAACTACCCAACCGAATGGTATGAAATTTTTAATATATGATTGTTGCAAAATTTTGCCGAGCCATTTCAAATATTATGAAAATCGGTTGTATAGTTTAATTACAGGGACAGTCAAAAGTTTTTCTTTACATTACGGCCAATGGGAAAAATTATTACAAGTGCATTTTAATGATGTTACAGCCTTCCGAATGGTCTGAAATTTTAAAGATATAATTGTTGCAAAATTTTGTTGAGCCATTTCAAATTTTAGGAAAATCGGATGTATAGTTTAATTGCAGGACAGTCAAAAGTGTTCCGTTACATTACGGGAAATAGGAAAAAAATTATTGGAAGTGCATTTTTATGATGTTACAGACTATGCACTTTATGAAGTGCAAAAAATTGTACATTCAGTACAATATGGGGTGCAAAAAATAAATATAAAACTAGTTATAGTACGAACGCACCTCATTTGCCACGTTTGACGAGAAATTTCCAAATTGTTTATATTAAATGTTTTTTATTGGCTGGATGTATATTATACAGAACAGTTTCCATGATTTTTTCGCGATCTTCTACGTTTATGATATCAAGTTTTTGAGAAACATTAGAAGTATTCACATATAAAATATTAATCATAAAAATATCGCACACCCACTCGCTATATGTACAGTCGTGGAAAGAAAAAGTAACCCCCCCCCCTCTACTAACTCCTCAACAAATTGCCGTAGAAGAAACTTACTGGTACCGAACGATTGGAAATAAAGTCTACTTTTAAATGATGTATATAAAATTTGCTTAGGGGGGGGCATCTACATATTAAAACGAACCATACATTTGTTTTTTTCAATAACAGTACACAATTCTGACAGCATGCATGGATTCTACATCATTTAATTGGCCTAAAAACAAATTTTTATGCAATTCGTACCACAAGTTTCAAGGGAAATTAATTATTTTAAAACGAGCGTATTTTAAGGGCTGTATCCAAATTGAACTTATGTACTTGATTGTTAAGCGCGTGAGACTCCTTCTTGATCAAGGCACATTTAAGCGTCAGTCAAGCAGTCAATGAAGTCTGCTAGATTACAGGACAGAGTGATAAATTTCAAAATATCTAGCAACTTCTATCATAGACGGCCCCTTAAACCATCATTTTGCCGTTTTTAAAGCATAATTTGAAAACTACTTGGAAGGAAAATGTAAAATTTTGGATTTCCATAAAGCAGGACTGAATAAATCTAAATCCATCAAAAAAATTGTAGGTTGCAGTTCATAATTTTTTCAGATATTAATTACATAATTCATATCATAAAATTATAAAAATTGCAAATTCAACGTATTTATGTTTGAGCATATTAGTAGTATTGCTCCACAAAAAATTAGCACATTGGAAGCATGATTTCAGGAGATATAAATAAAAATATGAAAATGTAATTTAACATGTATAATGATTACTTATAAACAGATAACTTATATAAGATTAAGTAAAATAATGCTATAAAGTGATAAAATATCATTTATTAAGATTGACGATCGTTTCGTTGCACCAACGGCGACATTTTCAAAATCATTTACGATAGAAAATATTTTCACAAAATTTAAAAATAATAAACATAGTAAACAATGTCACGAGATATGATGCATAATGAAAAACATTGCAAACATAAAAATAAATTTAAATTAAATTAGTTATATGTGAGCGTGGATTAATTTTCATATAATTTATCAAAATAATAACATGGTAAATAATGTCACGAGACAACATGCATAATTAAAAATATTGCAAAACATAAAACAAAAATTAAAATTATCTTAGCTATTTGCGAGAGTAACCGATTGAATGAACAGATATATGTTAAACAGAAATCATTGAAATTGTTTACTATGTTTATTATTTTTAAATTATGTGAAAAATCTTTTCTATCGTGAATGATTTTGAAAATGTCGCCGTTGGTGCGACGAAACGATCGTCAATCTTAATTAAGATATTTTATCACTTTATAACATTACTTTACTTAATATTTAATTTAACATTAGAAGCACTAAATTTTGAATGTTTATAATTCAAAAACTTATCATTCAAATGACTTGAAATTTGGTATCTAGGCATAGTTTGAACCGAAAATTTAAAGTATCTCGTTAAAATTGGGCATTGCCATTGAAAAAAATAAAGTTAGAATTCGTTTTAATATGTAGATGCCCCCCTAAGCAAATTTTATATACGTCATTTAAAAGTTGACACTATTTCCAATCGTTGGTACCAGTAACTTTCGTCTATGATAATTTGTTGAGGAGTTAGTAGGGGGTGTTTACTTTTTTTTTTCCACGACTGTACGTACATAGTGTATGGACGTTCTATTTGTCTGTCTCAATTCATCGATGACTTTCGGCTATAATCGGTTGAAAAATGGATTGAAAATGGTTTAAAACGGATTAAATACGCATTATGTCGACCGATTTGTACGGAAATGTAAGCAGTTTAAGTGACTGTGGTTCATATCATATTAATTCGGAAAAACCGTTTGTATGTTATCGTGTTCCTTTACACACACATAAATCATAATTATAATTTCATCGTTATACTATGTTTTCGGACAGAAAAACAGATTAAACATACAACTATCGAATAAAAAGGACATTAATTATTGGTTCTCCATTAGAGGTTAAATAGTCCTATGTGAAAATAAAATATGATTGAAAATGAATTTAAGGTGAAATATTATTGAAAACTGAATAATATTAGAAATATTTCAAGGACATACAAGTCGTAATTTGCGGTTCAAACGTCGCTAACGAGGTACGCTCCTACAATAACAAGTTTTATAAATATTCCGATCTTGGTACATTAGCTGTTGCACTCTTATTACAAAATGCATGAATACAAAATTTATTAAGATTATATATATTAAATTCAGTAATACAGAAATAATATGACTTTATTTTAAATACACATAATCACCACGGCAACATCGTATCATTTTCTATCATGGGATATCATTGAATTACTTACTTACGATAGGATTTAACAGAATGCAGAATACTTTTATTAATATCTTTTTTAGTTTTGATTCGATTTTCATAAAACTTGAAATGATTCAACAAAATTCTGCAACGGTTCTATATATTAAATTAGAAACAATTCTGTTGGGTAGGTTTCGCGCTTTTATATGCGGACAGATAGACAGGCAGACGGGCCGGACAACAACTATAGGTGCTACGCATTTCTATAATTATGAATCACCTAAAAGCAGGGATAAAGTAAAGATAATGAACGTGTAAACCCTTAATTTTTTTTTTTACTTTTAGTATTATTATTTGCAAAAACAATGTTTCGCCTTATGTAAAAAAAATAATTAAAATTTTCAGTTTAATATTTTTTCATCATTATTTTCGCCTTTATTTGACTGTTACAGTTTTGTTTAAAGAACAGGAAGTGACAAAGAGCTGAAACTAATTATGCATTCCTTTTTTTAATACTACTATTTGCAAAAACATTATCACATCTTCTGTGAGAAAGTATCTCTCTACTAGTATTAAAAAATGCTCTGACGAGCACCAAAAAAGGCTAATATGTTTTTAAGTATGAAAAAGCGTTTGACAAGTTCTTCTAATTGAGCATGAAAAAGGACAAGGGGTCCCTTCTTGGCTGCAGCTCACTGTCAATGCCAACTTTGAAAAAATCATATTTGCGCTTATTCCATATAAAATAAATTCTCAGTACTTTAGTAAAACTTTCCGCCGCGCTTTACATCTTAACTCCACTGTCCTACTATTGTACTGCGCTTACGTCTCCAATGCAACTTTGTACAGTGCACTGTGTACCATTATTTCTCAACAAATTATACTACACTGTACATTCCTATTATGCTTTTGAACGTCAGCGCACACTCACATTGTGCTTTTGTACTTCCGTATTAAAGGTGTATGCGTCTAATATTCGTTTATAATTTACATATGCACTGTTGTACTGCATAGTACATCTTACAGCCACAGCCACTTGGATATAATTTCAACAATCAATGAATCCATTATACTGTTATGTGTGCACATGTAGAATTGTTCCTGTGCAGAGTGCTGCAACAGTCTGCACTGCACTACAAATCAGTTTTCTGTACAGTTCTACACTGCGGGCGTGCTTGGTGGCACTGCGTGAGTGTGATATGCTGCAGGAACTAAGATTTTTGGAACTAAGTTGCCTTACGTTCATATTTAATCAGGCTGCGTCTTTACTGGCTGTGTCTTTACACTACACATTTTTATCGTAACTGTGGCTGATTTTTTTTATATGGAAACAGCGCAAATATAATTTTTTCAAAGTTGGCATTGACAGTGAGCTGCAGCCAAGAAGGGACCCCTTGTCCCTTTTCATGCTCAATTAGAAGCACTTGTCAAACGCTTTTTCATACTTAAAAACATATTGGCCTTTTTTGGTGCTCGTCAGAGCATTTTTTAATACTAGTCATTTAAATTTTTTGATAATTATATATTGAATGTAAATAAACCTGAGTTGCTTTTAAATATTCCCAATATTTTTTTCTTATTTCGCACAATAATGCACTATTTAACCAAGTAATGCACACTGTTTTAAGAGGTTCAGAGTTTTTAAATCAAATTCACATTATTTTTATTCATAATTTAATTTACTTGGCTCCCTTAAATATAATTAATATAATTCCTTAAACTGATATTATTTTTTCTAGCATTAAAATATCTCAATTTGTTGATTCTCTCTAAACAAGTAAACCCTGTTGTTTCACAGTGGAAGTCTACAGGTATTTGGCGATATATCGCCAAGCTGGCGACAAATTTGTCTGTGTTTGGCGATAGAAAAGGGTCTAGCCTATGGTAACCCCCCCCCCCCCTTATAGGTATGGATGTGCACTAAATGCTGTTCTATAAATAATGAGATGCGTTTCATTCGAGCGTTGCCATTAAACAATTAAAAAATAATCGCGATTTCTGTGACACATACGGTAGCGTAATATATATATAGATTATCGCGGAAATCGAAGGCTGAGTCCACATCGTATCGTTTAGCTAGACCGGTTATACTAACTTCGTTCTCATGTTTTCCTACAATTTCTTTTATTGAACAGTAATTCGCTTAAGCTTCTATTACTGCTATCACAAAGCACTTTTTCATTATTAGAAGCCATAATGAGAGCTAATATTAGCGCAAACCTGAGTAAAAGTAAAACAAAAAGTTATTTTTTTTACAGTAATAAAGGTACACAAAGCTCTCTGATATGCACACTTTACTCCAAACTTGACTAATAACAACAGTTATGTGAGGGTTGCCAACTGAACTATTCGGCAGCCTTGGTCGTGAACCGAGATATTGCACGCCCACCAAGTCAAATTTTGATCATCGAAGTTGGACATAAACCGAACTGGTCATAAACAGAGGTGGTTGTGAACCGAGGTTCCCCTTATATTTTGACCTATAAGTTTGCAAATATGGCATTATTTATATATTCGATGGCGATGATCATTAAGCATCTTGGCGATTTTGGCGATGAAACTCACCGATTTCAAAGTAACGTTCCGAAGTGTACTTGAATAGCCACAGACGTCATATGAACATCACCTTGACGCGATTTTTTTCTGGCGCCAATGTCATATACGCACAGTGGTACTTACTATCGCCAAAGTTTTATTATTTTGCTTGATATGGTAACCCGAATGTTGTTGTTTATTTATTAATAAATTGTTTATTTACTTTTATTTTCTTTTTTAAATTTCTATAAATTGTTTTGTTCTATTGTTATTAATTAAACTTTTTTAAATTTATTGTTAATTCCTTTTTAAAAATATATCTGTAACTGGTATTCGAAAACGAGGTTTTCGCCAAATTGGCGTCAGAAAAAATATCGCGCGAACGTGGTGAGTATATGACATCTGTACCATACTTCTTACAATTTGATTATCCTGTCGACCAAAAAATTATCGCCAAACTATAAGATTAAATTACAATAATGGATCATAGCAAATGTTACATTCACTTGACATTAAGCACGATACACGTGTTTGTTACGTCATCAAGTGATTTTTAATTCAAGTTTTGGCACAGATATCATATACGCCCCATATTGGCGCGATTTTTTGACGCCGCCAATGTCATATATGCACTAGGTACTTAACTGCCGCCAAAGTGTTGTTATTTTACTTAATATGGTAACCCGGATATAGATGATATATGAACGATGTTTTGAAAAAATTGGAAAAAATCGTGCAAATATGGAGCGTATGTGACATCTGTGCCCAAGTTTTTATTAGTATTTTTATTAATGTTTTACTAATTTGTTTATTCTTCCGTTATTTAAAATAAAAATTACGTCAGTTTGTATCATTTGACGAATAGTTTGGCGAAGCTGGTCGACGGGATAATCAAGTAGTACCGTATCTTTTTGCTGTACATTTTCGACAATATCTCAAGCAAAAGTACCTAAAGTTAAACGAAACCCTAATTATTTAAGGCACAGATGCCATATACACAACGGGTTTGGCGCGGGGTTTTTTTCTGACGCCAATTTAACGAAAACCTCGTTTTCGAATAGCAGTTACAGATATATTTTTAAATTACTTTCTATTCTTTTAAAAAGAAATAACTATAAATAATGAAAAGTTTAATTAATAACTATAGAACCAAACAATTTATATACTTTTAATAAATAAAATAAAAGTAAATAAAAAAAATAATTGATAAATAAACAACAATAGCTCAGTTACCGTATCAGGCAAAATAATACATTATCGCGCCAGTTATGTACTCTGGTGCGTATATGACATATCTTCCTTATTTAAAATAGATGGAATGGTGTTTTTTAAGGTATGCTCAGTATGTGAAGTATTTATATTACTGCATACCTATCGCTTGTGTAAGTCAGGATGTTATGATGATAATTAAAAAAAAAAACTTACATTTAGCTTCTGAACAGTAGCTTGGGATTTACCCTGTTTTTTTTTTCCTATCAACTCGTTTGTACTCCATTGTGTCTATTACTCCAGTTCAAAATAATAATCAAGAAAGTTTATATAAATATTTATGAAAATTATGCATTATCTGCATAGGTTGACGTCGGTTTCAAAAGTACAAAAATGTGTCAGTTGAATTTCAATTTTTATTGACTTATGAAAACAAAAGTACACGTGTTATCCCTTTTTTTTTAAATTATTGTACTGGTTTTTTGGGAGTGGCAACACGAAATAAGTTATTGAATTAGAAAATTAGAAAATGAAAAGGACAGATTTCTATAATTTTATGAAGACATTATAAAAGACAAATTCGATTTTCTCAGCGACCGTCAAACATACAAAGATGAAAAAAAAAAAACCTATTCTAAGTTTTAACAAGAGGATCAAAATAAAACAAAAACGAAGTTAATCCACCCACTGGAACGTTAGCTACACTTTGTTGAAATTTGTGTCTTCATTTTTTCGTTTAAGGTTAAATAAAAAACTACTGAAAGCTACAGTAATTTTTTAAATGCTATCAGTTTATTCGTCTCGTCGAGTTCTGTCTTTCAAAAGAAAAATCATTGTCGCACGTCAACTGGTTCGCCAGAAATTTAAGAAAGTCGTTTGCATTTTCGATTTCTTAATCATATTATAGCTTAACGCTACCGCGTTTGCTATGATTCTTTAAAAAAAAAGTAACTACCGCTGTCACCGCCGCCGCCGCCGGTTTTGAATTTTTTGTGACTGGAGGTCTTTCTTCGTTAATATGAAGAAAAATAATGCATAAAAAATATGAAAATCGGTAGTATTATGCAGAAATATTTTGTAAACACACTGATGCAGACAGTTTTCAAATCGAAGAATTATTTTAAGAGATATTTAATGCTAAAGTTGGAAAAAATCGTTCCACTAAAGAAGTATTATAGGAGCAAAAACTATTGATGAGAATTTAATCATTTTTAGATCATTTTATACGTTTGAAGTTCTCGGTGTGCAGATTGTATTTCTTTTTTTAATTTCGCTAATTTTTTGAGGTTTTATTTCTATTTTTTTCAGCATTTCTAGAGATTTTTTTTTTCAGATTTTAGGATGTGATATTAATTTAAACTGTTTCCAACTGTATAAACAGCGGAAACAATAATGTTTGCTTCAAATATATATATATATATTTACACGTATAATAAATTAAAAAAATTATTTACACGTGACTATTATAAATAGAAAAAAAAAAACATTTGGAATTGGAATTAAATAATCATGTACAAAAAGCAGGAACTTATTAAAAATTACGTCATAAAAACTATAATTACACGTGAATTTTAAGAGAGAAAGGAATTTGTAAAATAATAAATTTATTAACATGCGTTAGAAGTCTTAAATAGGAGAAATTACGTCATGTTTATGTCACATTACAGTTATTAAATAAAATGAACACAAAATAATATTGCAAAACGGTTTAAATTTAGAAATTGCGCTAGACATTTATTTGATATTTTGAGAGGACGACTTTTCAACTATTTTTGTTCGGAAAGCGCAAATAATATTACATTTCTAACACAAGTATTTTCACTTGAATATTAAAAAGAGAAAGAATAGTTTGATCAAAATTACGTCAGAATAAAAAAGATTAATTTAAAATGTCTTATTTAAAAGGACTTTCTTTTCGCTTTGTTAAACAAGTTGGAAATTGCTCGTCAAACGTGGCAAATGAGGTGCGTTCGTACTATAACTAGTTTTATAATTATTTTTTGCACCCCATATTGTACTGAATGTATAATTTTTTTGCACTTCATAAAGTGCATAGTCTGATACATCATTAAAATGCACTTCCAATAATTTTTTCCCATTCCCGTAATGTAACGGAACACTTTTGACTGTCCCTGTAATTAAACTATACATCCGATTTTCCTAAAATTTGAAATAGCTCAACAAAATTTTGCAAAAACTATATCTTTAAAATTTCAGACCATTCGGAAGGCTGTAATATCATTAAAATGCACTTGCAATAATTTTTCCCATGGCCGTAATGTAAAGAAAAACTTTTGACTGTCCCTGTAATTAAACTATACATCCGATTTTCCTAAAATTTGAAATGGCTCGACAAAATTTTGCAACAATTATATCTTTAAAATTTCAGATCATTCGGACGGCTCTAATATCATTAAAATGCACTTGCAATAATTTTTCCCATTGGCCGTAATGTAAAGAAAAACTTTTGACTGTCCCTGTAATTAAACTATACATCCGATTTTCCTAAAATTTGAAATGGCTCGACAAAATTTTGCAACAATTATATCTTTAAAATTTCAGATCATTCGGAAGGCTCTAATATCATTAAAACGCACTTGCAATAATTTTTCCCATTGGCCGTAATGTAAAGAAAAACTTTTGACTGTCCCTGTAATTAAACTATACATCCGATTTTCATAAAATTTCAAATGGCTCGACAAAAGTTTGCAACAATCATATATTTGAAATTTCAGACCATTAGGTTGGGTAGTTTTTGCTCTGTTACATGCGGACAGACGGACAGACGGACGGACTGAACGACGACTATAGGTGCTACGTATTTATGTAATTACGAACGCACCTAAAAATACCGGGAGACAAAGATTCTGTTTACATAATTCCTTTTATATTAGCTTATTCTGAAATGTTTATCTTATTTTACTTAATCAAAGACGAAAACAGCGATTGACATATATATTTTTGGTACTACTTAGTTATCCCGTCGACCAAAAATCTATCATTTGATAAACTATAAGATTAAATGCCAATAATGGTAAATGTCAAATTAACTTGACTTTAAGCAAGTTACACGTGTCTACGTCATCAAGTTATGTTTATTTCGACGTTTTATTTGTATTTTTATTAATGTTGCACTAATTTATTTGTTCTTTCGTTATTTAAAATAAAAATGATGTCAATTTGTATAATTTCGCGAGTATTTTGGCGATTTATATAATTTGGCGAAATTGGTCGACGGGTTAATCCAGTAGTACAGCAGCGGATTTGGCCTTAAAATTCCCCAGTAAAAGAGAAATGAATAGAAATCCGTTTATAGAGAGATCGTCATTGTTTTTTAAATTATAATTCAATTTTCCGAAATCTTTTTAAAGCCGATCAAATTAGCGTACTTTTAGAGTCTGCGGTGTCTGAACGGGGGTTGACGAGCGTAGCTCGTAGGGGGCAGAGCCCCCTAGTGGAACAAAAATTACTTTCCCTTGTCACATCCCTATTTCCTCCTCATTATTTTTTTTTATTTAGTTCAAGAATTCTGTATTTCGAAATATTTGTAATGGAAATAAATTCTAATCCTTTTAATTTTCACCTTTTTTTGCTTCCCTGAGTATTTTTATATGTATATTTATTTCGTTGTATCGGATTTCGTATTAAAACTCAATAAATATGTATCAGCTTCTTTTTATGATCATGTCGTTACGCATTTCATGCGAACTCTTGTTTTATGTTAATATTGTTTGTGATATTGATTTTTTTTTCTGTTTTCTAAACATGATATTTTTTAAGCTTCTATTTGGATTAGTATATATTTAGTATTTATTAATCTAACAGTTATTTCTAAATAAGCTTTTTTAAATGTTACTGCTGGCTAATCAATTTCTATGTCAATATTGTGAATTTTATTGTTTGCAGCTAAATGGCGCAGGGTTGGGTTGGGTTGATTTTTGACGGCCAATTATCTACACGAGAGATATAGGCCCGGGGGGAGTGCCCTCCGTGGGGGTCTTTCTAAGGGAACCTAATCCGTATTAACGCATGGAAGATCCACGGCTCGAAGAAAACCACGAAAACTCCGAACGATTAGGCCGACGGGCGCGATTGGGATCGAACCCAGCACCTCCCGTCTACCAGCTTCGAGAGCAGAACCTCTCGGCCACTGGTGGGGCCTAAATGGCACAGACTAGCACTTACTACCACTGAAATTTGCTTGATGAACCCTATGATATCCGTTCAAAAGTCAAACAAGAACGAAAAATCATGCGTCTCGCATAGATTATGAAACACTTTCCAATCCTTTCAAAGTACTGTAACGAAACTTTACAGTATATTAAGTTGAATGTTGATGTGCAAATAAACAAATTTTCAACTCGGTGAGGAGGCCTACCCAAAGTCTAAAGTTCTACTATCCCCTGCCATGTGTCAACAAACAATATATAATATCGAAAACGCATTCGAAAAACTAATGTCTTAAATTACTATCTGTAGTCTAATAAATATCCGAATTATTTTCTGGAGCCCTTTATATGATGCATAAATTTGTATGTATACTAACTGGTATGTAGAAAGTTAATTAAATTAAAGTCATAGCACAGTTGAAAATTCCCATTCAACAACTTCCGTCATTAAACTGAAATGTACTTTAGCTCTTTTTCTTACAGTCCTGTATATGATCTATAGAATTTATACAAACCAAGTAATATTTAAAAATAATAATAATAATTAAATTAAAAAACCCATAACGCAACTGAAAATGCAGTCCCAGCAATTATTGTTCATTGACAGCATCGTAACCAAATTCTTTTGTGTGTCCCTGCAAATAAAAGATAAATTATATGCACATCGGATTCCACTATAAGTCCCTGTAGTTCCAAAGTGATATATGCCAATTTCAATATTTTTCAAATAGTGTAATATCATTAAAATTTACAGTAGAAGATTTTTCTCCATAGACCTTAATGTAGCGGAATTCTTTTGAGTGTCCATCTAAATGAACAGTAAGCGCTATGCACTTCATTTTCAATAGCGAACAGTCTTATAGTATACCCCAATAACATAATATTAACCCATTCAGAACCGGCATCATTTGCACGAATTTTAATCGTCTGGCACACCTTTTTGTTAATTATTCGATTTAACTTTATAAATCACGATAATGTTATATTTAAATAAAATCAATTTTACTTTTCTTTTTTACTGGTATCAAACTCAAGCGCTTTAAGAACATTTTGAGGGAGCATAACATGCACCCATTCTGCCGAACGGGTTAATTACATCACAATCTGACCATATTTAAGACAGTCAGAACACGGACAGATGGCTGACGAAGCACTACAGACGGCAGACGACAGGCGGCAGACGACAGATGGCAGACGGCAGGCAGCAGACAAACAAGGCGAATTCATAAACATTTTTCAACTATGTTGGAAGGTATTTAAAACATCTGTATGTTTTCTACAATTCTCTTTCGATTCATCGCCTTCTTCCCTGGAGTGTTATAAAGTTGTACACAGGGTCGCCTATTAAGGGGACCCGGTAAGCTCTATCTCAGTCATGTTAAAATACACCAAATTTATGTACCTTTTTCTCAGAAATGGTAAAAGATAGAGGTCTAAAATTTTCAGAGTAGTTTGAGTAACATGCTTTACGTATTTTAACAGACCATTTTCTTTCTAAGTTAGCCTAAAAATTAAATATTAATTATTTATTGAAAAGTATTTTTAAATTAGCATTTTTGCTAAGTTTTCACTGCCTTAAATAAATAATTCTCAACAAACCATTAAATCCCTGTGTTAAAGTATACTATATAACATAATTATAGTATGTAAAAAAATTGAGTTCTTAAGTTTAATAGATATTAAAAAAAAAAGAAAACAAACATGAAAAATCCAAGCTTCAAGAAAAAGTCAATTAAAGATTTAAATGGCCATTAAGCTGTGAAGTACTCTGAGAAAGAATGAATAATTCCAACACTTCTTTTTTTAATGTATAAACATGTGTGACACTTCGTTGGAAAGATAAAAGTTTAAACTATTTAATGATATAAAAAAGTAAAAATCGATTTTTTCCCCCCAAAATTCGCTTACCTGGTCTCCTTAAACGAATTTTTTATTCCGAACTTATGAGATCATAAAAGAAATTTTAATATATATATATATATATATATATATTTGTTTAATGACAGTCATTCTGTGATTAAACAAAGCAAAAATTACTGTTTTGGAATTTCTATTAAAAAATCCGCTAAACATCGAATCACTGGTTTTACCGTTGTTATAATGATTTGAAAGTTACATATTAGTTACTCCAATCTTTTTGTTTACTTAGAGATAAAATATGGCTCTAGTACAACTGTGACAGGGACTTTATTGAGAGACAATAGGGTATGGCAGTGGAGCCTTGTGAATAGCAGGCTTTTATAATCATTATTTGTTTAAATAATTTTTTTAAAATTACTTCTATGTTTTCTCTCGATTTTATCGCCATATTAGTAATTGAATATAAATTATTTATAACTATAAACTTATAAATTTAAAAATATGGTTTAGAAATTAATGCAAGAATAATTAACAGAAAATATGTGATTACTATGTCCAAGAAAATAGTTGTGTGACTTCCAGGGAAAAGTCTGAAATGACGCTATAAAGTGTGTACAGAGATTTAACAGAGACTAACGATCTGATTTAGATGTCTGAAATTTATCGCAGATTTTCCACAAAATATGAAAGTATTCTACCTCATAAAAGTGTGCACCAGTTTCAGAGAAGTTGAAATATTGCTGAGAAAGCATGGCGCGCAAAAAGAGTCGTTCGTCCTTTCTTGACAGAATAATTAAATGCTTGTCACAAACCAAATTTCTATGAAAAGTTTCGCGAATTTTTCAGTTTTTCAACATTTCGAAGATTTTTCCAAAATGGCGCAATTTACATGAAAGAACATAATAATATTTTAATGTTTTTCTAAATTGCTGACTTTGAATAGTTTTTTTTTTTTTTTTAATATTTTATAACAAGTTAAACTTAGCAAACGAAAGTGAAATTCTTCTGAACTAACTTTTTGCGATACAATGATAATCGATTTGTATGATAAGATAATTGAGGGAAATCTTATTTTTTTTTCGTTACCATAAAACGATGCATTATGTTTACGTTTCACCCAAGAAAAGTATATTTTTATGACTCCAAAAATTCTTCACTTACTTTTACTTCAGTCTTGTTAGTCTTCTTACTACAGCCGTCTTTCATGTATTTGTTGGAATTAATTTCCATTCTGAATGCAAAATGTTTTAGTTATTATGGTCAAATGCTAATAGTTGCAGTATGTTTTTATACATAAACAACATAAAAATATGTATTGCATTGATACCTATTATATAATATCTGCCTAAAATGTCTTATGTGTCCAAATTAGTTACAATAACGTGAGGTACAGATCCTTTATCTAATATTTCTTTTATAAATATCCAATTCATTTTCTACATGGAATGCAACAACCAGCAAACACATTTTCTGTAAAGCGACACTATTAAAAAATATATTGTGGGTATCAAAATATAGTTTTCTACGATAAAACACAAAATTAAGGAGCTCACAACAAATAAAAGTGAATGTGATGAATTTCGTTCCAGCACGAAGGATTTTAAATTTTACTTGAATTTCAATAATGTCGGCCTATTTTATTCACGACCCAATTTAAACACTACTTACCAGTTACGATTTTATGTATTAAAAAAAGAAGAGGTATATATTGCTGGACAATAGTCATAAATGACGTAAAGTGTTCCCTGGAGATCAATTGTCGTTCAAGAATGAAGTTTTTGGTCATGGTGCTTCAAACCTTCTTTTTTTCGTTACTTATACACCAGTTGGGAATAAATATTGCAGAAAGTCGGCATATTACGTAGGAAAATACCATTAATGTTCAGTCCTACATTTGACTAAATATATTGCAAATGCAAGAGTGTGCATATTATTCTCTTGTTTGTTTGTAGTGCATTCTGATGAAAAAACATTTGCAAATTTTTAATAAAAGAAGTAATGTTTATTGCTCCCGAAGAAAGTGTAAGGCATGTTACGCGTCGATTATGACGAGAGTGGTGTCGTTTAAAGGATCGTCTTGGGGAGTAAAAAAAACTCAATGTTCAACTACACGTCACAAATAAGTCGTTTTTGAGATATCTGAGAATTTATGTCACGCATTATTTATTTTTCTGGTAATTATGAGAATGAACGGTATCAAAAGTATTTGGTCATACACAATAATTGGCAGAATGGCTGTAAGATGAAGATCTAACTACCCACCTTTTCCTGCAGGATGAAAATGGGTCCTGAGCAAGGCCTAAGATGGAGTTTCCTTAGTCGCTTAATTGCGAATTATATCAGTACATGCGGCTTGCGCTCTAGGCGCACTGGTTCAGGGGAGGTGGCACGCACCACTGTGACATGCAAACTCGGGCCCAGTTCTGCAGATGTCGTCGTTGAGATTTCTGACTGTAATACTATCTCCGACAAAAAAAAATTATCCTCACAGTTCTTCGTGGTCATGTACTGTCCCATTTTGATGATTCCATAGTGGATGGATGTGTTATCGCTACAGAAAAAGAGATCAGTCGACGAATCTTTAAGACTGTCAAAGTAATGATCGAAATCGAATTCAATACGCCTATAGATCTAGAAATATCTCCAGTCGTAGGAACTAATGAATCAAAAAATGATCCTACATGCGAATTTATTACCAAAATAGAAAGGAAATGAGGGAAGTTCCTGAGGTTTCTGCGGAAACAATTAAAAATGTTGTTGATGCGTACGTCAGGCGAAGGGCAACTATTTAAAAACAGTGAAGAAGCACTCGAGGAAATTGACATCTAGCATGGTGATTACGCGATAGCAACGGTGTTATGAGAAAGGCAGAAGTACGATTAAAAAGCAGGATGAGATTAGTCGTTAGATGTGGGATGGATTTGTGAAACACCATCGGCAACACAGGGCCAGTGTTCATGATAGAGACCTCTGGATGTGAGCAATGGACAAAGCTTTTGAAGTGAGTTTACAAAACTTCAATGCATTCCACAGGCTTATAGTTTATTTCAAACAAGAATATCAAATCAAAAGCCGCAAAGTGACCCACATGGTAAGTGTAGGAGGAATGTCTTCTCGGATCTCTCTCTCTTGCCAATCATAGATACCTTTCGCAGTAACGTACAACAAAAAGCAATAGAAAACAACTATTCTCATTCCCCAATTCTCAATACAGATCAGAGTGGGATTTGAATACTATCCAAAAGAAACCGTGAATTTCAAGTGTCAAAGGATGTGCCGTAATTCGGTGACGGCGTCTATTATATACTAGACAGGTAGCCCGTCAAAAATGACGGAAATTTAGATATAAAGATATATACAACTCATGTGCAAGAATATGAGTTTTCTCGCTTGTTCCGCAGTGATAGATGAAAATAACACATTTTAAGAACGAAACACATTTATGAAAAATTGTGTACAGTAGAACACCACTAATCTGCACAGTTTGGTTCCAAGTGTTATGCAGATTTGAGGCTTTTTGCAGTCATGCCAATTCAATCTTTGTTTACATTTTTTTAAATTCATATATTGGACAATTTAGATTGTTAAGCCTTAAAAAAAAATAAATTACACACTTGAAGTAAGGTAAAAACTATTAAATTATCGTATACGATTTCATGAAATGATATTATACGTGTGTGCTTCACGATCTTGGTTACGACGTTGGCGAAATTGGCTGCAACTTGTCATAATCCTAATAGTGTGGGCCGCTATAACAAAAAAGTAACCAGTTTTTAGTAAAATTTCTGATATAAAGTAGTTTTCAAAAACTTGTGTAAAATTGCAGGCCGTTCTCATGTTATGTCAGTCCTAAGAATAATATTTCTAACACTGAAGAGTTTCCATGTATATGTGGAATTTAGAAAAGCTTCTCCAAAAGAAAGGTCCTGAAATGACATTGTAATTTCTCTAATTTCAAAGTTTAATCGGGCCCTGATGTTGTTTACTGAAATCTAATAAATACAGTTATTTTGAATATTACAACAGAATTAAATAGTTAAACTTATTTAACTTAAACCCGCTGTTACTTCCCGATGTTATTTTTTACTATTAAGAAAGAAAATTAGGTACTTCTTAGTTATCCCGTCGACCAATTTCGCCAAATTATATAAATCGCCAAACCACTCGCCAAATTATACACATTGACATAATTTTTTATTTTAAATAACGAAAGAACAAATAAATTAGCAAAACATTAATAAAAATACAAATAAAACGTCGAATTAATGGTTTTATTGGCCATTATTGGCATTTAATCTTACAATTAATTAATTAATGGCAACCATTATTGGCAATTAATCTTGCAATTTGGCGACAGTAATTTAGTCGACGGGATAACTAAGAAGTACCGAAAATTATTCAAATTTTTCAAATCATGCATTTATAATTTTTTTCCGTCTTTTATAACTAAATAATGAAAAAATATGCTTTTGTTCTGAGCTCATAAATATAAGAATAAAATAATTTAACTAAGAGACATTGCAAAATTAAATCTTTGTGATTTCAAACCATAAACAAACGATACCGCCACCATTTTACCTACTATGACGTCATTAGAATATTGTCCATTGATTGTTGGAGAACTTACTTTGTGTATGATTACCTCAATGATTTAATGTTTTTTACGTTTCACGATGAATGAATCACTTGTGTTTGTATAGGTTTACGGAATGAGATATTAAGCTGTGAACCTAATTTCAACTAAAATTATCCAAGGATATATGTATTTTTAATTGAAATTAAAACAATGCTTTGATCTCGAAATAAAAAGTTTTAGTTTGCATAATTGGTTATTTCTGTTAATTATTTATTTAGGTACTTTCCCATTATAGAGCATTTTTAAAAAAAGCTTGACGCAATTCGGGCATAAGAAAGTGAGATGTGTTGCCAAAATATATAAACAGCTATGAAAACAAATCTAATGAACTTTTATTTTTGTTTATATATGCACTTATATACATAGAAAAAATCGTTTCGAAATATATATAATATTTTTTTATATACAAATTACGGCACAGATTTCAGATATGAATCGGGATACCTAACTACCGCCAATATGGTGTTATTTTGTCTGCTATGGTAATCCGGCTATAGTGTTTTACTTATTAATAAATTGTTTATTTACTTTTATTTTCTTTTTTTAATTATACCGGGTGTCCCAAAAAGGACTGACTGATTTTAAAATCCAATAACTTCCAAACGGTGACAGATATTTAAAAAATTCTTGCAGGAGGGTTATGCATAAAGTCAAAAGTATTTTTACAGTGATTTTCGATTTTAGTTCGAATTACAAACAATAGATGGCGCTGCGATCAATAGAGGCTAAATTCAGGCTCAATTTTTGGTACTTCGTGGCCCGGATAATACATTTCCATCGCCTTTTTCTGCATGGAACAACAGAAAGGACCAAAAATCGAGCCTGTATTTAGCGACTATTGCTTACAGCGCCATCTATTGTTTGTAATTCGAACTAAAATCGAAAATCACTGTAATAAAACTTTTGACCTCATGCATAACCCTCCTGCAAGAATTTTTTTAATATCTGTCACCGTTTGGAAGTTATTGAATTTTAAAATCAGTCAGTCCTTTTTGGGACACCCCGTATAAACTGTTTTGTTCTATAGTTATTATTCAAAATTTTATTTATTTATAGTTATCTCATTTTCAAAATGATAGCAAATAATTTAAAAATATATAAGTAACTGGTATTCGAAAGCGAGATTTCTGCCAAATTGGCGTCAGAGAAAAACATGCCAACTCCGATGCGTATATCACATCTGTGCAAAAATTACTTCTGTTTCTTTATAAAAATGGGTAATTAGCTTTTTTTATATTGAATAAATTGCATACATATGGAAAAAATTGCTTGTGAGTATGAAGCAGTAAATAGGTTGTCAGAAAATACGTTGGCAAACTTCTTTCTCGCCAAGAAACTTTTCTCCGAAGTATTGTACATAAGCAATGATTGCTAGAAATGCATTTTAAATTATGATATGCGCTTTTATGTTTCACTACATTTAAGCATACTATACTGTGTGTATAAATGCTACAGTTCATATGCAGGGCTACACAAAAGAATTCGTAAGGGTTACTGAGTATGAGAGTAAATTGCTTAAAGGTGGTTTTTAAAGGAATTATGCATTTTTACGCTGAACTGCAATTAGTTTACTAAGAAATGTTTGTAGAATATAGATAAAATGATATACAGGTTCACGCAAAAAATTGGATACATAACCGTCTATGGATGATAATATCTGGAAATGTGATTTCAGTAGTTTTAAGAGTAGTTTAAATAAAATTTTGGCTAAATAGTGGCATGTAATAACGATACTATTGGCTATAGACGGTAACTGCTGAAATCAATTTTTAAAAATTTTTATGCGTCTTCTAAAATGTTTACTTAGTTATGTTACTTACCTTATTTCCCCAAATAACAAAGTTTTGTTAAAGCATTCAGGAAAGTGTTTCATATTCTATGCTTAACGCATGATTTTTCTTTCTTCTTTAGTCTTATTTTGAATTTATTTTATTCTTAATTTTTTAGTCTTATACTGCTTTATAGAAACTTTGGCACAGTTGTCATATACGCCAATTTGGCGAAAACATCAACAGCATAAACAACGACATCCGGGTTACCATATCAAGCAAAATAATGACGATTTGGCGCCAGTTAAGTACCCGTTGTGTATATGGCATTAGCGTCAGAAAAACATCGCGCCAAGTATATGACATCTGTGACGAAACTTTAATATTTAATGTTTAAACTCTTCGCTCCAACCCCCTTGCATATAGTACAAACTATAACACAGTTAGCGCAAAATAATAGACAGTTTGGTACTTTTCCACTGTAGGGGCTTTGGCGTTTTTTATTTTTAAAGCTTGGTGTAATTTGGGCATCAGAAAGTGAGATTTGGGTACTATTCCGTTATACGGATACCATTGTCGCCAAGCGTAATAGTGGGCGCAAAATGAAAATCACGTGAATTGAAGCATTTGAAAAATAAAAGAAAAAACATGTCGATACTAAAGTGAGCATTTTAAAAATATAACATTTGAAAATTCCAGACTTTTACGAACTATTTCATTAAATCACAAATATATACTTAAATAAGTGAACAAATAAGTGTTATAAAATAAAGCAATAAAATAAAACTCATATTAAACTGCTAGCATAAAATTACAAATATCTTTTAGCATTTTGAAATAATTGGCGCATTAGCATACATTTTGGCATGGTGTCCGTATAACGGGAAAATATCGAGATTTGTTGTCAAATCATATAAACAGCTATGAAAACAAACTTGATGAGCGTTTTTATTTGTTTTATATGTTTATTTTATATGTATATTATTGATGTTTTTATGTACAAATTACATCTGTTTCTGTATAAAATTAGAGAAACGGCTTTTTTATGTTAAATAAATCGCATAAATATCGAAAAAAAATGCGTGTGTATATAAAATGAAACAGTGGATAGGTTCCCGGAAAATATGTTGCAAAAAATTTCCTTTTTCGCCAAGGCACCTATACTGGAAAAGTACCTAAAGCACATTAAAATTGCACAGTTAGGAGCTCACACAGTACAGCGTCGTCTATTGCCGGTTATTTTATTAGTAGCATCAAGAGGAAGATGTAAAGATGTACTTTAAATTCTCACTCATAGATTTTCAAAAAATATCTTAAAATAGCAGAGTTTAAATTAAATTTCGGAGACCTCCTTTATGAAAGATTAATGGTTTTAAATGGGAATTTCGCCAAATTAGCCAGCTGTCACAAAGTTGGCTAACATTTGGCGCTACTGTGGTAACCTGCATTAGTATTTTTAAACAATTACTCATTTCAATGAGGCGGTCCTACCGGAATCGTGAGGGACACACAGAGACTTGGATTTTATATAAATAGATATAAAATCCAAGCGAAAATTTCGTTCCGAACGTCGAGATTTCGAGTTCTACCGCATGGATTTTTACGGAACTTATACCGTTAGATAGGTATCGTTCCAGGGAAGGTTTTAAGCTATAACACATCATTCTACCTAGATTGGTTATAGAATTGGTACGGAAAATTCTATTATTTTGGACTTTGTTACTTCATATTTCCTTAAATATCTGGGCTCCTATTGGTCGTAGAGCTTAGATCTCGCGCCAAAAGTAGCTCCAAAGCACCCAAGCAAACTTTTCCCCGCGATTATTTTGCCGTCTTCCGATTTCCTCTAACTCTATTAGAGGCCCGCGTAGGGGCCCTTTAAAATATTTTTCGTAGTAATTTCAGCAATTATCTTAAATTATTGGTTAAGACCAAACCCTCCCGATTCATGTATCTACGGAAAGGTTGCATGAAGGAGTTTCGTTCAGATACGCTTTCGTTGAGAATAGAGTGCGCTCCCTGGTGGTGGAATGTGGAACTAACATAACGCGATATTGTTAAAATTAGGAAATCTAACAATGCGATCTGTTTTAAGCTTTGAGATAGTTCATAACACATAATCTATTATCTATTCTATTATATATATATAAAATCTATTATCTATTTTATTATCTATTACATATATAAAATCCAAACGGAAATTTCGTTCCGAACGCCTAGATTTCGAGTTCTACTGCATGGATTTTTACGGAACTTATACCGTTAGATAGGTATCGTTTCAGGGAAGGTTTTAAGCTATAACACATCATTCTACCTAGATTAGTTATAGAAGTATGACGGAAAGTTCTGTTATTTTATCACGATAAGGTTACCATTTTATTTCTTGGCGAAGTTTTTTGTTGTTGAAAAAATTGAAACGGCTATTACACCTAGAAAAATAAAAGACAAAAAGCTGTTACTAATTTTATTTAAAATCTTTAAAAAAGAAAAAAAAAGAAATCCATTTTAATGAGTTATAATATTAAAAAACGAATATATTTAATTTAAACATGAAAGAGAATGTTCGTAATGCTTAAAGAATTACTAAGTTGAAATATTGCAATTGAAATAATATTTGGCGATTTATCTTTTGCATCAGGTTAAGAAAAATGCATCTGAAAATTGATAAAATGATATCAAGGAAGTTCCCCATAAGCGCATGCTCAACATTATTTGAAAAAAAATATAGAATATTCTTCTCATAAATATATATATATATCCATAAAAAAATCGGCAGAACCTCTATTTAGCATTCCTAAAAAAATAATGAAAATTTCATTTTTTTGCGATTTATCGCAGGATGGCGACACGATAAAATTTTGAATAATACTATGATAAATATTCTTTAAGAAAAACTTTTTCAACTCTCGATACGAAGTTAGTTTAAGTAAGTTTAACTTAAATAAATACATATTTATAACTGCAGTTTTGTCACATATATTTATATATGTAACAATGAAATTTAACGATCGTATTTATGCCGTTTACAATGAAATTTAAATGGATTAAAAGTGTTTCAAACTCAAATTAAGGTCCGATTCTGAGCATTGGCAATTTGACTTCGATATTGTTAGTGTCAGAGACAACAAGAGAGTTTTATTGCCATGGAAACAACAATTTAATATCGAAATGTTTAATGATAGCATTCTTAATTAAAATACCCGTAAAACTTATCCAGCCGGTGACACCGTATAAAATTAAATAGCTCAATACAGGTAACACGCAATTTGCATATATTATATAAGCTTACAGCAAAAATAGTGAACTAATCCACAGTTTAAGTTTACATTCATTGAGCATTAGGCATTTATTTACTTATTTAACAAGGAATTTATAAATGCATTTCAATCGCTTGCATTTGGCGAGGAAACCTATTGGTTCGCCAAAGAGCGTCGAGCGTTCGTCTGTTCGCACCAAATACTCGAAAAAATATTTTTTTACAGATTTTCTACTGCGATTCGACCGCTATATTTTTACCGATCTTTTTTCATACATGAGTTATTAGCATTTCCTTTTTCAAAATATTTTGAGTATGCGTTTTAAGGAGACCTTCCTTGTGAGTAACAATTTTTACTATTATTATTATTATTATGTATCTCTTACAGAAAAAACTAGCAGATGTAATTATAAAAATAATGATATTACATAAATAGCAGTTACTATTATAAAAGTGGAGTCAAATATTTAAATTTTAATGCAAACGTTTGCCCCCCCACACACACACACACATATTATAAATAATTTATTTTCAGGTATTTAAAATATTTTTCACGTACTTTACTACGAATACATGCTATTTAGTTTTTCCCCAAACTTATGACTTTTATAACCTCGAACTCAGAATATTGTCCATTCTCTGTCTCTCTCTCTCTCTCTCTTTTTTTTTTTTTTTTTTTTTTAACATATATCACCAATTTTTCTTTTAGAAAAGTCTACTGTTTCAAATGTTAAGTACTAAAGATTATTCTTAAGAACATTTATGCAATTTTGCGTTATTAATATCAAAAAGAAAATATTTTGCAATAAAAATTGCTTACTGAAATACATTTTCGATTGTCTTTTTAATTCGTCATCCTATTTTCAGTTTTTTTAAGGTTTTGATATTGGATTAATCTTCCGTAATCAGGTTACCTGCTAATTAGTGTATTTACTGAACTATTTAGATGTTTCTTTTATATTTGAAAGAGTCAGATCAGTGATCAGACAGTGACTGTCATACAGTGATCGCGATTGTAGAAGATTACATGAAATTTGTACTTAGCTATTAGTAAATTTATGTTTTTTTCATTACGAAGCAAACGGAGAGCAGAAGATTTAGTATTATATATATTTTTATTTGCAGCTATTTTACTGTCACTAAAAAATAAATACTTTGGAAAAAAATTTTAAATTCCAATGGTGGCTGGTGGAACAATATTTGTTGATTTATCATTTTAGCCTACATAAGTAAAAAAGTACCTGAAATGCAGATAAAATTCAAAATAGAAATCATTTTAAAGCAAGTTCTTCTGACGCACAATCCTATTCGCTAAACTGAGGAAAAAATTAACGATTTTAGGTTTATTTAGGCAGCAGACTGAAGAATAATGTAATTTTGAAAATAAAAAGTGTATTCATTTATCCGTGTTATTCCACTCTTTAGAGAAATGAAAAAAGGTCTTCGGTGCATCAAAAAGATTATTTCGTTACATTATAACTTGTTAGGTTATTAAGTTTTGTATAACTAACTTTATTTGTCATTTACAAAGAGTATTTTTGGCGAAAGATCTATAATTCAGCCAACAGCAATTTGACTTTATTTAATGAGATGTAGTCTGGCGCATAATTACGTATGTTTTACGTGTGTTAACTCTGGTAAATTTGTAACCATATAGTTTGCAAACACTTCTAATGTTTGCCGTAAAACTTAGCTGTGCGCCCGATTATGGACGATTGGGAAGATTTTGATTGGATGAAAACAAGAGGTTTATTTTTCTATCATAATGAGTTATCGAGTTTTTTTTCAGGTTAACAGTTACATAATTGCAACTGGTATATAAATATAAAGGAAATAGTAATGAAAATGACATTATTTTAATTTTATTCAAACACTTCATTTTTAAAATCCACTTTTATGTGATTCACATTTCTTTTAATGAAAGTTAAAGACTTTTTGTGTGCAAACAATTTATTACATTTTTTTTTTTTTTTTTTTTTTTTTTTTTACCGTATTTACTCTGTGGTAATCCGAAGATAGAAAACTGCAGTAGACCTGCTAGAAGACGTGTATTACAAAATATAATGCAACATAGAGAGAAATTGTATTTAAGCTACCAGAACCACACATAGCACCAAGCTGAGAAGCCCGGAGTTCAAGAACTATCAAACGAAAGTGAATAATCCGAACATAAGTAATGTTCAGTAGTCACTCTCTGCAATCATTGTAATTATCTCTCCTTTTAGTATTGTGGTGACTAGAGAACATTTTAACATTTCAGATTATCACAACGGCCGTATTTTCTTCCCAACCTCTACTTTAAATATACACTGTAAAAAGAATTTCTTCTGAATAGTCCGAATTTTGCCTAACCCATAAGATATTATAATAGCTAAATAGCGTCGCATAGTATTCAGCAAATGAGGAAAGATTTTCCCGGTGAAGGCCCATATTAATTTAAAATACAAGGTCGAATTCATAATTTTGTTTGATCAATGATCATTTGGAAAATGGACCAGCGAAGCGGGTGTAGCCTGCTAGTAAATAAATAAATGACAAAAATTCCCTGACTTTCATTGGCCGACATCTCCAAAACGGCTAATTTGCGATGGGTAGTTCCATTGTGTTTTTTATTCGTCATCATGAGAGCTTTCCAAAGATACTACTCTCGTCAAAATCGACGCGTAACACTTCTTGCACGCTCCCAGTCAGAGTGCGCGAAATGTGTTTATTTGTAGGATTTAAACGATTGGAATAAGAGTACAAGCTAAATTATGTCATAGTCATTTTAATGTATGAAATGAAGACATTTATTCACAAAAGTGCAGGTATCTGTATTAAAATGTTATAAAAATAATCGTAAAAATTTTCAAGATAATTCGAAGGATTTTAATCCCGATATCGACACAAAATGAAGAATCCACCAATTTCGCAATACTCTTTTTCATCCTAACATTCAGTTTTCTCCACTACAAATCGAATCTGGATTCTCAATACGCATATTTAGGGAATTCTTTAATAGTCTTATTTTTTTCTTTGAATGAAGTGGTGTAACACCACAATCTGTCCTGAAATTGCAGAAACAACGTAAATATTTTTAAAATATCATACAATAAAGATTTTTTTTGAGCTAATGAAAAAGTGCCTTGACTGAAAGTAGATACCAGAAAATATGTAATTCCCCAATGTGTGCCATAACTGTAAATTTACGTAGAGTGACATCTTGTTGATATAATTCAATCAGCTAACATTCTGGCAAAAGCATCTGAACTCAGATATAGATAGTGTTTTCAATCAATTGGAAAAATTTCAACCTGTTTGATACCTTTTCACTTTCTTCTATCTTGACAAGAAGAAAGTATTGGTTTCATGAAAATTTTCGAATTCCAGTTTTCGACGGATTTATACGTTTTATGGGTCAGAGATTCCAAAAAACATGTTTTTACAAAATGTCTGTCTGTGAGTCTGTCTGTCCGTTCGTCTGTCTGTCTGTATGTGACACAAATTTTGTGGGCGCTCTATCTCAAGAACTAATGCACGGAATTTAATAAAAATTTACATTCTGGTAGTCCCTGATATAGATTAGTGCTGATTACCTTTTGGTGTAAATCGCCCTGCAGGTGGCGCTGCTATGTAGCATTTTGCAGGATTTCCGCAAAAGATCTATCTCAAGAACTAATGCACGGATTTTTATAAAACTTCAGATTTCGTTAATCCTTGATATGAGTTGGTGCTGGTAACGTTTTGGTGCAAATCGCTCAACAGATGGCGCTGCTATGCTGCATTTTGTAGAATTTACACGATTTTCGTAATAGCTCAATCTCAAGAAATAATGCACGGATTTTCATCAAACTTCAGATTCAGTTAGTGCTTGACATGAATTGACGTTTTGCCTCTTGTGATGTAAATCACTCAACAGGTGGCGCTGCTATGCTGCATTTTTGAGATTTTCGCAATAGCTCTAACTCAAGAACTAATACTTGGCTTTTCAACAAACTTCAGAATCAGGTATACCTGGATATGAATTAGTGCTGTTTATGTTTTATTGTAAATCGCTCAACAGGTGGCGCTGCTATGCAGCATTTTTCACGATTTCCACAATAGCTCAATGTCCAGAACTAATGCACGGATATTCATCAAACTTCAGATTCAGTTAGTCCTTGACATGAAATGATGTTTTGTATCATTTCGTGTAAATTGCTCAACAGGTGGCGCTGCTGTGCTTCATTTTTTGTGATTTCCGCAATAGCTCTAGCTCCAGAACTAATTCACCGATTTTCATCAAACTTCAGATTCCGGTATACCTTAATATGAATTATTGCTGTTTGTGTTTTGGTGCAAATCGCTCAACAGGTGACGCTGCTATGCTGAATTTCTCAGAATTTCCCCTACAGCACTATCTCAATAACTAATGCACGAATTTTCATCAAACTTCGAATTCAGGTATACTTTGATACGAATTGGTTCTAAATTGATGTAATTTCTTATACTATTTAAATGATTTAATTGACGTGATTTATATAGATGAAAGCTTTGTGATGGCCACCACATACTAGTTTATGATTGGGTTAAAATAATAATGTATCATTGTAATACCCTAATTATCCTTAACTTTTTGAACAAATAAAACGGATTCCGCGTGGAGCGTAACAAAATAACTTTTTTACTGAATTAGTGAGTACGATTGCGGTTTCCTGTATGAATTTTTTTCATGTTTATAGGCATTATTATCTCTCTGAAACATTTTCAAATCAATATGTATACCTTCATGAGATATGCATTTTTTCAATTTTCTGAAATAATAAATAACGAAATATGCATACATATATATATATATATATATATATATATATATATTGATCTAAAAACACCTTTTTTTCATACTATAGACAAATGTTTGCTAAAGAGGATAAATATTTTTCTGCAGAAAAATTAGAATACATAGAAATGATCCGATAATTCACACAAAAAAAAATATCTTTTGTATTTTCGGTTTTTAATACCAAAAAAGTACTTTTAGAAAAGGAAATCAATTTTATATGAGAAACACGTACTAAAAAGATTTTATTCTGCAAGAATGATGGAATTAAGTTACCTTTAAAGTGTGTAACAAAAGTGAAAAGAATCAGAAAACGTGAAAAACAAAGCCTTAAAAGTCAGTACTTTTCGCTCAGGAACTCTGAATGTAAAAGTTATAACTGTATTTAGTTTGTTTGATTTTAAGGCAAATAATTTTCATTGTAATTTTGCTAGCACTTTTGGGACGTATTGATGTTATAAAAGCACCACTAAGGCACAGCAGCAACTTTCTGGGAGCACGGCAGTGCGTCCGCCAAGTTCGCACAAGCCGTAAGCTACCTTTTCCTGAACCATTTTGGCATACTTTTCATCCCTTCATAACGTCGTTTTAGGGAGAGATATAGAAAATTTTCTTTTATACACATGTTCGTATGATCAAACTGAACTAAGGTTCCACGATTTCATGTCTCTATATTTAGTAGTTTTCCAAATATTAAATTCCGAAAAAGCGCTTTTTTGTCACTGACTCACTTCGCATCATCAAATAACTAATGTACTTCTAAAAGTCGTAGAATCTTGAAATTTCACAAGCAAGTCGGGTTTGTAGCACAATTAACCAGAAAA
Organism: Maratus speciosus; assembly: GCA_963932465.1. NCBI lineage: Eukaryota > Metazoa > Arthropoda > Arachnida > Araneae > Salticidae > Maratus > Maratus speciosus. The sequence continues at coordinate 55,477,065 of OZ010790.1, forward strand.
ATCTGAAAACACTGAATTTCCGCCTCTAAACCTTTCAAACAGGGGGTGTTGATTTGGCCGTAAACAGTTCCTTAGCACATTCAATTGTGTCAATGTTGGTCGCCAAAACTCGATTACAGAGTTTTGAAGGGGTCACGTAATTTCAAGCAGAATAAAATTTTATGTGTAAAATTCCAAAGTCTTTTCCAAAGATGTTTGTTAAATAGAAACAATGAATATACCTAAAAATTTTAATCAGTATAGGTTATGATATATTTACGATATTAAAACAATAAGACATTTAACAAAATATAACCGTAATTCGGTACGTTGCTCCTAGGCGAAATAGAGAAAATAGCCTTGACGAGAAAAGAAATTTGATAATAACGTATTTTCTGGCAACCTATTTACTGTGTCATATAGACAAGCAATTTTTTCCATATGTATACAATTTATTTAATATAAGGAACCCGTTTATTTATTTTTATATACCAACATAAATAATTTGTATATAAAAAATATTTTATACATGTATAAATAAAATGTTTACATGTATATAAATACATATATAAATAGCATAAAAGTTCATCGGATTTGTTTTCGTAGTTGTTTATATCATTTGGCAACATATCTCAGTTTCTGATGTCCGAATTGCGTAAAGATTTTTTTTAATGCCAAGTTCCCTATAGTAGAAGAATATCCTAATTCCATATGAAAGTTTAAAAATCTCCTTTTAATTAAATGAAATGTGTTAACTAATAAACTGTCTTTAACGATGCGCGACAGATGCGGCGTCCGAAGTCCGCTGCTAATGTTATTATATTGTATTATTAGCCTACTTACTGTTAATTTATTGTTAATTTTAAACCTGTAAAAGAAACATTATAGTTATAGATAAGATATGTTGGTCGCCAAAACCTGATTACAGAAAATTAGCCTGAGTTATAAAGGTGTTACATGATTTCAAGCTGAATGAATTTTTATATGATTTTACAAAAATCTTAATAAGGCAAATCTTTCAGTTTATCTGTCCATCTTACTATCTTTTACATCCTTAAAACAAATTTTATTAAAGACCGGGAGGCGTCTGCACAGATCATCACCCCCATCGAGTTGACGGCTGAAATTTTAGGATTAGTTAAAAATCGATTAGCGTATTAAATTGTAACTCGCCTGCCAAGCCATATCTTTGTGGAAACCATCTACAGATCCGATTTTACCAGTTAATTGGTGGATTTTCCATTGTGTTTTCCTGCACCCATTCCTCCATGTTTCCATACTTTTGGATGCAGGAAAATACAATAGTAAACCTATCAGTCAACCACTAAAATTAGGTTTTCAGGTGGTTTCTACCAAGATATGACTCAACAGGCCAGCAGGCGCGGATCCACGGGGGGGGGGGGGGGGGCGATCGCCAAATCCACCGATTATCGCGAATTTCGAAAAATGATCGCTGAAAAAAAATCAATTTCGTCAGTCGTTCGCAGGTAAAAGGATCGCAAAAGGAACGCGAATTTCGTCAACGGATCATGCAAAAAACCCCAAATTCGTCAAAGGATCGCGAAAAAACGCGAATTTCGACAAAGGATCGTGAAAAAAAGCAAAATTTCGTCAAAGAAGCGCGAAAAAATGCGAATTTCGTTAAAAAATCGCGTATTTCGTCAAAGGACCACAAAGGAACGCAAATTTCGTCAAAGGATCGCAGGTAAAAACGCGAATTTCGTCAAAGGATTCCAGAAAATACTCAAATTTCACCAAAAAATTGAGGAAAAAAACGCTAATTTCGCGAAAGAATCGCGCAAAAAACGCTAATTTCGTCAACAGACCTCTGAAAAAATACGAATTTCTTCAAAGAATCGCGAAAAATACGCGAATTTCGCCAATTAGAACCGGGAGGAGATTCCCTAAGCGCGCATCCACGGGAGTGGGGGTGGGGGGTGGGGGGTTCGATCGGTGCAAAGAAGGGAAGAACAAATTTACCAAGTCGGTTTTTAAGAAATCAACACACCATAAGCATTTTAGCTTTTAACTGACGAGGATTAGGACATAATCCTTTTTTGTTCATTCATCAAATACCCCTTGAAATTTACCAATGTGGGTGGCATTAACAAGACATTTTTTACACATTAGTGGCTTTCTTCAGAAAACATTAAAATGATTGCATTTTTCAAAGGACCTTTTTTTCCTTGTTTCTTTCTTTCTTTGGAAATTGTTATGATTCCTATTCTTTTCTCAAATAATAAAGAACTCCTCAAAAATATCGTTATACAGAAATTAGAATTGCAGCTTCTTTGAAAGAAGGAAAAGTTTCAACACCTTAAAGGGATCCGCATAACGTTGTCAATTTCTGTTATAGAGATTCAACAAAAGGTACACGAAGTGGCATCATCCCCCACCTCAAACCATAGTGTCAAAAATTATGGCGCCATATACCTTTTGACAGGACATAATCCTATTTTGTTCACTAATTGCCGAAACCTCAGTGAGGTTTACCATTGACACCCGGAAAGTGTTTGGTTTCGTTTGCTTGTACGTCTATTCCGCGAAAAGTGCCGTTAAAAGCGTTGGATTTATATCTTGGGGGGGGGGGGGGAGCGCCCCGATAGAAACCCCCATGGATGCACGCCTAAGAGAATCTCCCCCTGGTGTTAATTGTGCGTTTTTCCGCTGCCCTTTGCGAAATGCGCGCATTTTTTCGCAATTCTTTGACGAAATTAGCATTCTTTCCGAGATGTTGACAAAATTCGCATTTTTTGCGCGCTTTTCCGCGAAATTAGCGTTCTTTCCTTAATTATTTGGCGAAATTCGCGTTTTTTAGATCCTTTGGCAAAATTCGCGTTTTTTTCTGCGATTCTTTGACGAAATTCGCGTTTTTTCTGCAATCCTTTGACGAAATTCGCGTTTTTTCTGCGATCCTTCGACGAAATTCGCGTTTTTTTCTGCGATCCTTTGATGAAATTCGCGTTTTTTCTGCGATCCTTCGACGAAATTCGCGTTTTTTCTACTATCCTTTGACGAAATTCGCGTTTTTTTAGTGATCCTTTGAAGAAATTCGCGTATTTTTTTCGCGATTCTTTGAAGAAATTAGCATTTTTTCCGAGATCTGTTGACGAAATGCGTATTTTTTGCGCGATTATTTCTCGAAATTAGCGTTTTTTGCGTAATTGTTTGGCGAAATTTGCGTTTTTTTGAGATCCTTTGGCGAAATTCACGTTTTTTCTGCTATCCATTGACTAAATTCACGTTTTTTCTGCGATCCTTTGACGAAATTCGCGTTTTTTTCGTGGTCCTTTGACGAAATTCGCGTTTTTTTCGTGGTCCTTTGACGAATTTCGCGTTTTTTCCGTTGTCCTTTGATGAAATTTGCTTTTTTCGCGATCCTTTGACGAAATTCGCGCTTTTTGCTCGCTCCTTTGACGAAATTCGCGTTTTTTGCGCGATTTTTTGACCTGCGAATGATTGACAAAAATGATTCTTTTCGGCGAGCATTTGTCGATAATCCCTGAATTTATATTTTTTGATCCAAGGGGTGGGTGGCGATCAGGGCGATCTCCTCCCTTCCTTGGATCCGCGCCTGTGAAGAGGTATACACACCACTTAGATGACATTTTTGACTTTTAAGGATGTTAAGGCCCCTTCAGATTTCTGAAGGGATCCTTTTTCAGAGATTATCCTCTTTCAGAAATCTGATATTAAAAAATGGATGTGATAGTTATGTTTTTCAGCTTTCTATAATTGGTTCTTATGTATTTTTTAGTGCTGAATCCCAAAATGACCTTCATTTTTTACCACACCATAACGTCAGTTTTTTTCACAAATCGCAAATTTTTAAGAAGTCGAAATATTGCGAAAATCTGCTGCTATAAAATAGACGTAACTTTTTTTCATAATAATTCATTCATTTTTTGCTCATACATGGATTTTTATAGTTAAACATGTAAAATATTGTGCATTTAAAATCTTTATAATTTTATTCCATGCGTGGAAGTTTCTTTGAACCGCTCATGCTCTGCTTCGCGCTTTTCTTTTAATCCTCTCTATGGGGTTCATCTCGGTATTCTCTTTTACTTTGGCAACTGATAAGGCTGGAAAATTTGTCGCAGATGCATTTAAAACATTTACTTTCTTTTGTTAAGGCCTTGACAAATTGCTTTGTGAGATTTTCGCTATTTTTTACTTTTTAACTTTGAAACTTACGATTTGCGAAAATCGTGACTTGATGGTTAAAAATGAAGGTCATTTTCGGATTCAGTGCTAAAAAATACACCAAAATCAATTATCAAAAGTTAAAAAACACAATCATGGCAGGCTTGTGTTATTAATGTTGTTCACTATAACTAAAAGAACAAAAAATAAGATAAATAATTACCATAGTACAAGAGTAAAAAGAAAAAGAAAAAATAAGACATTTAATAAGTAAATTCTGTTATAACGTTTTTAATTTTATGATCTAAAATGTAACAATAAACCATATTTTGAGGAGAGGGCGGGATTATATAAAAAGTTTGATGGATAAGCGAGTATTTCGGTTAATCGTATGTCGGATAATCAAGAGTCTGTAATATTTTCAAATCGCATTAAATATTTCATATTCATTTAATAATTAACTGCACGGAATGATTTGAGCAACAGAAGTTATGACTACGTTGATTATATGTCACTCGGTATCGCCCCCCCCCCAAAAAAAAAAAAGATTCTCTGGATCCGCCCCTGCAGGCCAGTTGCATTTTAATATGCTAATCTAGTTTTAACTAATCCTAAAATTTCAGGTGTAAACTCGATGAGGTGATGGTGTGTGCAGACGCCTCCCGATCTGTTATAAATATCGGAATCAATCTCAATAGCACTCTGGTCAATCTGGCAAACATCCGTACTATTTATGGAACACATTCCGTTAAGTGCGCTTTAGTGATGTTATGAACTTTATGCATATGCATCATACATATTATACATATGCATATAATACGTAATACATTTGCATCATACATATTATAAGTATGTGTATAATACAGAATACATATGCATCATTATGATGTCAGAATAAAGAAAACATATTTATCGCAAAATTTGAGAATTGACATGATATATTACCAAGTTTGGCGACACTTCGCTAAATGTTGCCAAGCTTTGCGAGTATTTGACGCTAGTGGCTATTTTTCAATGAGTTAATTATTAATGCGAGCCATCTATTTATATTTTTCCGCATATCATCTGAATAGTTATATGGTATAACGTACGAATATTTCCAATGTGCCAATAGTTTCGTCACTGCACAAAACCTCTGCTATTGTTATTATATTGTACTGTTATTACACGTACTGTGACTATGTTGTTAATATTTACTCTTCTAAAACTTCTGTATTATATAAAGAGAATTTACGGCAACTATTAAAGCACCGAAACTGCCAGTTCTCCTTATGATTATTATAATTCTATAATATGTAACCTGTTAATCGATATGTACGTTAGAATGAATCTTCCATAATCCGGTTCCTTGCATTTTAGTTTTCAGGTTTCTAATAAAATTAGCTAAAATCTTAAAACCATGGCACATTATTGGCTAATTCTTCAACACGATCACATGAGAAGAATGATAGATTTTCAAATGGATCATGGCAGTGAGCGCGTAGACCTTCTATTCTTCCGTAATCGAGTCTATTAAAAAGGTTATCGTGAAACAAAAGGATATTAGCATCGATATGGTTTAATGTAAATGCAGATATTGCCAAAGGATTTCATAAGAACCATTTCACTTGTACCCAATCGTATCAGTTAAAATACAACAATTGGCAGTGATCCTTCCTAGAAAAGATTCTTAATAGGATTAAAAATTTCCGCATTAGAGAACGAATCGTAACTGATAAGGAAACATGCATAAGTGAGTTAAGAGATATTTGTCACAAAAGATGAAATACATAACAGCACAAAATATGTGATGTGCTTCCATGATCGTAAAGAGTTCTTGATTTCTCTATCAAAAGCTTCCGACTTGGCGAAAGAATGGGTAATTAAATTATGAATAACAGTAACATGATGCAACCTTTAACATCCAATTAATAGAGTAAATACTGCTCGCTAGAGGTGGCTAGTACTTTAATTTAAAAAGAAATAAAGTATAAATTTGTAAAGCTCAATAAAATAAATTTAGGTATTTTTACGTTAGCCGGGCGCAAGTGGCAAATCGCCAAATACTGCTCCCAACTCCATTGTTCATATTGCATTCATTTCATTTTAAAATATAAACTTTTCAGTCATCTCATTCAAAATAGATGCATTTCCTTCATTTTATTTAATAGAATATTTAACATAGAAATAAATAAATGAATAAATAAGAAATAATAACATAAACCAAAATATTTTATTGGAAAATCAAAGCATTATTTCTAATTTTTCACATGTGAAAAATGAAAACTGCTATTGCCGAAAAAACAAAATGCTAATGTGGAGATTTGCTCCCGGCTAAAATTACCGAAATTTAAGTTTTTTTATATATTAATATAGTTTAGAAAAACAAACTTGAAAAAACATACAAAAAGTAGTGATATCCCAACAAAAAGTTTTCGGTAAAAAAAAGCGCCAAGTTCTCCTTAATGTTTCGGCCAGAAAAAGTAGTGATATCTGAAGTTCGCAGAAGTTAAAAGCCAAACATCCCAAATCTTTCATTGAAAATGGCTTCCTGCGACTTGGCCGTTAATGCCTTCGAGAGGGTTTTTTCAAATTTTAAAGTTATGTACAAATGAGCTACATGCCAACAACATTTTTTGATTATTTTAGGCCTTTTGTGGCACAAAGTACAGAAATAAAATACACATTTAAAAAATGCATTTAAACCACTTCAGCCTATTTAAATGCTTAGAAGTTAAAAATAACAAAACAATATCTATTCGGAAGATAATATCCCTAATTGCTAAAACATAATTAGTATCAGCTTTTAACAGTTTATAAATGTAATACCTCTTAATGTCTGCAAACAAATTATAATAAGTGTTCAAACGAATAAAATTTCCTTCGTCAATGCACAAGATTTCAATATTATACAATAAAATATAATATAACATATTGTGAGATTTGAAGTACGTAAATTTTGTTTTATTTCTTGGGTTTTACGTTAATGAGTTTAGCTTTAGATCGTACAAAATGGCAATTAAACCACAAGTGGACTAAATGATCTGTAATTAAAAATAATGTTTGTTGTAACTAAATGATATTTATCAGAAATCTTTTACTTATAATGTCTTTATGTGAATTTGCCTCTTTGCATTTTAATATTACTTTTAATATTTAATTAATTCATAAATGCGTAATTTCTAATCATTAATTTTCAAATGCTGTAGAAGGCATTAACGGCCAAGTCGCAGGAAGCCATTTTCAATGAAAGATTTGGGATGTTTGGCTTTTAACTTCTGCGAACTTCAGATATCACTACTTTTTCTGGCCGAAACATTAAGGAGAACTTGGCGCTTTTTTTCTTTTTTTTACCGAAAACTTTTTGTTGGGATTACAATTTTCTAATACCACTTAAATGAGCGTGTGGACTTTTGCCTTTGGGGGACCCGTTATTATTTGATTATGCTGTGGTTTATTAAAAGATATGTTTTTAATACGATTACAGATAGCTCTGAAAATAATGGACTTCCACCCCATTTCATTGAGGAACATCGTTTAAGAAATATTAATCTTATTGGAATACTGGTTGCTTTGGGAATATTTAATTGACTCAGGCCTATCTAGAAAGTATTTTAAAAGAGTTAAATGTTAATACTACTCACATTTATGCTTTCTATATTATTTCAATGTTTTACGTGGCGCTTTCAGACAACCTCAAGAAAACAAGCAATTGAACTGAACTAAAGTTATAAGGAATAGAAGCTCTTTTTTTAAATAACTTAAAATTAATTTTTTATTGTTTCGCATTTGCATTATTCATTTATATTTTTTACAATAATATTATTGTTGTTAAGTGCAGAAAATCTTATTCATTTGTGAATTCAAAATGCTTCTATTGTTACATCTAATTGCAAGATCATACAATAGCTTAGGATTGTAATTTGTACTATTATTATTTTGTTGAAAGATTATTATTAAATACCGTTTAAATGCCATAACAGTAATACTGTTACATGCACTTTTCAGATAAATTTTGATTCAAAGTTATCTAAAAACAATCTAATTATAAATTCAGAAAGAAGGTGTATATTAAAAACTTTTTAACAATTACCTATAAACTGTTAAAACAATTAAAGTTAAACTACACAGGCACAAGACTGTCTGTTGTTTTTAAAGGGCGGACAAACAGAACTAACTACATCCCTCACTGTAAAAATCTTGTAGGTTTCGAAACACAAGTCCATCCTGCATTCCAAATCAATGCGAAAACTTTTTTTTTTTCATTTAAGATGTAAATTGACATGTGAATATTGTAACTTAAAACGAATTAAAAAATAAACAAAACATTAAAAATGTTATATAAATAGTACAAAGTTTCTTAAATTCAAAGCATAATGCTATCGTATTATATATGAATGCAGAAAGACTAGCGTCTAACTATACCTACAAGAAAAAATATAAAATGTACAGAAATACCTGTCAAATTACAAATAACAGAAGTCCTTCACTTGACATCGACTCAAATGCATCTTTACTCCATATCCAATATCATAATCTTCAAAAGCCAAGCTGCTCCTTCCTTCGATGATCATAAAATGCATCAAACTCTACTAGCAATATGCTACCCATGTTCGGGCCGTTGCTACGTCGTAAAATGTAAACCACTAGATGTTAAATATTAGAACAACATGACGAAGATGCATTAAACAAAGCTCTCTAGGTGACATGGGTTATTTAAGCAACTCAATAATCGTAAATTTCTCTCTCTCCTAGCCAATGCAACAGTTTGAATACTTGCTAAAAATGCACGCGTATGAACACATTACAAGTGAAAGAATAAAACCGTAAAAATAGCGTGAGGACGCTACGAGAGGCAGGCTACGATAGGACTTAGCTCAGTGTGAAGGAGGGAAGTACGCGTGACGTCGATGAATTCTTTAATCTCAGCGTCAGATTATTAGCGTAAACAAAATGTTGGTGGGCTTTGCAAGGAATTATGGAAATAGAACATCAGAGAACAAATGCTATTAAAAATATTCGAAACAAAAATAATTTAGTTTCAGAATAAAATTATAAAAAGTAATTTAATGGGTTTTATAAGATTAGACGAATGGATTTAAAGTTTTTAGTATAATAAAAGAATACGCGTTTAAAGCATGGAAAAAAGGTAAAAAGATATTTAAGATAGTATTAAAGCTAAGTAAAATAGGTAGATATTATAATAACTTGGAATAGTTTAATTAAGATAAAAGGGAGAACAATTTTATTGTTACATATATATTCCATCAAACGTGACATCCTGACTATGAAAGCACTAAAACGTTTTTAAAAACCTAAATTGACATTAAAATCTTTAGTTTTTAAATAATGCTGAACAAAGTCAGCGTGATTGAGTGATCTGGCAGCCAAATGTAACCACTGGGTAACGAAAGAGAACGCCTGTTCAAAACGCATTCATTGCACAGTATTGTTCTTTTTATTCAAAATATTTTATTGCGGTTTATATAATTTAGCTCAATGATATCAATAAAATATTTTATTACGGAAAAAGTCCTAAGATTTTTTATCCGAACGCTTCTTAAAATTTACCGTTCAACAAAAGTGTTCTAGAACAGATTTCGCATAAAGAATAGAAAAATTAAAAGATTTGGTATTATCAAAAGCTTTTGCGCTATTAAATAAATTAAAGTGATATACAAATATTGTTTAAAGCTTCAATGTAAATATGGGCAACGGCATGTGAGTTTGGCAGTTAAATATACAAAATATAAATCATTGAAAGGTAAGATTATTTCTGAAAAGAATTAAACATACATATATGATTTACATTTACTCTTGCAGAAATAAATTAATCAGCTGTTTTCTGTCTTTTCTGAAGCTCAAAAATCCAGTTTCTGAAGTTTTAAATTCTAACATTTCACCTGAAAATACCGACTTGGAATTAAAAGACATGAATCTTGCTGGGATAAATGTCTCAGATTAATTTTCCCTAAAATATGAAATTTCGGCAGTTACAAAAGAAAATGTTTTAAAGAAAATCAAGCATTTTAGAAGTTTTCACTCTGTGCACTAAAAAAGTAAAATAAAGTAAAATAAAATAAAATAAAAACAAAAATACAGGGAAAAAAAAGAAAAAAAATCCTGATTTATTGGTGAATTTATTGACAAAACAGGTTAGTCTAAGACACATATATTCTTTTAAAATATAAATGTTACACTTTGGTGCTTAACTAAAGTCAGTGAATATGAGAGACTATCAATATTATGAATACATATATATCGTATATATGAATATATATGTATATATATAGGGTGTCCCAAAAGTCCTTGGCACATTTTAAAATTCAATATAAAATCAAGTAATGGTCGTACACGATTGCCGTTTGAACTAACATGCTTCTCTGGAAGAAAAGTTTTCTTCAATGCACTTAAAAATATTTTATTGGAAATTTCGATCATAGGTGGCGCTACTTGTCCGTATGCTTGGTTTCAATGTTTTCTGACATGCATTTTGTCTGATTTTCAGATTAAATTTGACGCTGTGACGCAGAAAACACGACTCCCCGCAAAAAAGAACAAAGTGTAAGCTTCTAATCTGGCTGAAATTAAAGTTCTTAATAGGAGAATCACGCATGTAATACAGTCAATTCCACAAGAAATACTAGCGAACCCGTGAAATGAATTGGACTTCCGTTTTAATGTGGCTCGAGCTCCAAAATGTGCACTCATTGAACTATGATAATGGTTTGAACTATACTAATGAAAACGCAAACTGATTTTGACAAAATAAAATGATCTGTAACTGATTGATTTGAGTTTTATATGCTTCTTTCAGATTACCATAAGGTACAGCGCCATCTATGTGAGATGATAGATACTAATTTTTTGAATCTCTTGAAAAAATCTTTTCATCGGGTTAAGCATATTAGTCCAAACTGCACTCCTGTACGACAATTACTTGACTTTTACTGGATTTTAAAATGTGTCAAGTACTTTTTGGACACCTTGTATATATATATAATTTTATTTGTTTATATTTAAATTGCAATTTTAAAGTATTTTTTTAAGACTATTTTTTTTAATTGTTTTGTATTTAATTATGCTTTTTTGCATTACTTTTTTTAAAAATTTGGTTTATTTAGCCTTTTAAATTTTGTTCCTAAAATGACAATCTTTTTTTCTGTATTGAGTGTAGGATGGACGTGTGTGTTCAGAAACCTGCAAGCTTTTAATAGTGGGGATGGAGTTAGGTCTGTCGGTCCTCCCACTGATGAAGAACATACAGTTTTTACTTGTGTTTTGTTTTTTACGTGTATTTTAAAAAGTTTTTGGAATTTTTATTGTTAAATATTGCTGGTATACACCTTCTTTACAGAGTTATGGTGTTTTTGCATTTTTAATTATAGATGAAATATATATATATATATATATATATATATAAATTACATATATATATATATGTGTGTGTGTGTGTGTAATTTATATTATTATTATTATTATTATATAAATTATATTATATTATGTATATTATTTTATTATATTATATATATAAATTATTACAAACATAAAATAACACTGCAAATAAAAGATATATATTTATGGATCCAACCAAGCTTTATAAAAATGTAGCAAAATCCTTTCCTAGTTTCCCATAATTTTGAAAAGCGTTCCTTTTTCTTCGGAAACGAATGAATTTTCGACAGTTAAAGAAACATTTCTGAAACAAATGTTACTTTTTTTTAGACAGCTTAAAGAGAGGCAAAATAGAAACCCACAACGTTTCATGTAGATTTCACAGTGCATTAATAGTCCAGGCAATAGAGACCGTATAGGGTCATTCCATGTCAGTTCAGGCAGGCATGTAACCCACCATCACAGATTTTGATGAAACTGCGTGTGTTTGTTCCTTTTATTAAGATATGATTCCCAGTATTTTTTTTTACTCCTTGGTCAAATAGTTTCTGAGAAAAAAATTGTCAAAATTTTGAAAAACTGCCATCAGTTGGCATTCTTGACTGCTAGATTTTCAAATGTAGCATGACATAAATATGATCATATTTCAATATCTATTCCACAAATCATCTTCAAATAATTTATGCATAATATATAGGGTACGTATTTTATGAAAAAAAAATACTGTTATGCTTATATAACATTTTAAGTGTGTCTAAAAAAATGTTTAATCTTTGAAGTCGTGATTTTTTTATGAAAAATAATGCATTAACTAAAATAGCATTATTAACAAAAGGCGGTATTTTTATTAAATTTATTTTTTGTGGGGGATATACTTAAATGTGTCCTTTACCTGATTCTGAAATAAAAGTAGTGGGATTTTGGGTGTTTTTAGTAGTATTTCATATTTAAAAATATTTTGAGGCGTATTTCAAATCAAATCAAGCAGAGTCATTCCATGTCAGTTCGCCTAAGACATTTAATTCACTGTCACAAATTTCAATGAAACTGGGTATGTTTATAGCTCATTTTAAGACAGGATCAAGGAAATTAAAGGTAATTACAAGTAAAATATTTTTTAAGAAAAAAAAAACCTAAATTTTGAAATTTTTTTAAAAATGTTTTTAATGACAGATCTATATTCAAAGACTGCATAAAAAAAAGTCATTTCAATATAAAATCACTAAATAAGTTTCAAATAATGTATATGTGACAAATAATGTAGGCAGATTATTATTTATTGTTGTTTGTCATGTTTAAATGCTAAGAGTGTGTTTAATCTTGTGAATTCTTAAAATCAAGAATTTTGTGAAAAATAATGTGTTAATCAAAAATTTATTATTAACCGAAGGCAGGCTATTATTACTTTTTTTAATTGTACGTAAAAATACCTTTTCAATAGTTATAAAATAAAAATAGTGAAAATATGAGCAATTTTAACAAAATTTTCATAAAATGTGAATGTTTAATGATAAATATTGAAGCTTTTCATGCTAAGATGTACTAAAATGACTACGATATCGTGTATTTCTACTCTTGCTTAAATATAATACATACAATAATAAAATAACAAATATTATTTACAGCAATAAAAATTAAATTAAATAGTACCAGTTCCTTTACCAACACTACATTGCTCAACAACCGACTTAAAATCAACAGCCCACTCTTATTGAAAAATACTTTCAACTGTTCAAATAATAAATAAACTGCATTTAAAAATTTTAATATCAACTTATTATCTTAAGACGATAATAATAACTAAACAACATGATGAATTTATAAATCAGCTTTTAATTGAAAAGTCATGAAATGGTCCCTTTAAATATTGTTGTTCATCGAGTCAATCAAAACAAATTATATAAAAAAAAAAAAATAGTGAGCCTAATATGCTGACTGCAATGACACTTCTAACAGAACTAATTAATTCATTACCATCTGAAATCAAACCCGAAAGATCAAAAAGAAAAAAAAAATCATCTGTAATGTGAATGTGGTTGTTGAGGTAGGAATGTCTTTGTGACATTTTCACCTGTACTTCAATAAAATATAAACATGTAAGCTTTTTTCATTCATCCAAATTAAGTAAAACAATTATAAAATTTTGTTGTCATTACACCAGATGTTAAATTTTTCTTTGCATACTATTAGATAAGTTCTTTACTTTTAGACATTATTGACATAATATAAAATTTACTATATATTTTCTATAAGTGTATAAACAATATATATATGCTTTATTAAACATAAATGAATAATTTTTAAATAATTTGTTTGAGAACAAGGATATATATACACACATATATATATGTTGAAAATCCATCTTTCAGCAATATTGTGATGAAATAAATCAAATTACCGTAATTTCCGGTGTATAGCCCGCGGATCAAACAATCGTGTTTCGACCCAGAAATTTTTAAAAATAAAATGTAACTTTTTAGATCATAGTAAATATTGGTCTTCAAATACTGAATAAAATTTCTGGGTCCAAACTGAATTGTTTGATCTGCGGGCTATACACCCGAAATTACGGTACATATCATTAGAAACTGAATAAAGTTACAAAAGTGCAACTCATTAAGTTTTAAATATTTTTTTAGATATAGTTATTTGAAAGATATAAATATAATGGATTATGCATTTTTTGCATATATTTAAAGCACAATACGTCAAAATTTTCTTCAAAAGAGTGAAAATTGGTATATTTTTTCAATATTAGCAGCTCAATGATAAATTTTCAATATTAACAGCCAAATATGAGTTTAAAGATTAGGACTGTCATTTTGAAAATTTCTATTGGGCGGTGAGGAGCTAGTGATTTTTCTCTTTTTTGGAAAGGGATAATTGCTCTTCGCCCTAGAAGTTTTACTAAAAAACAATATTGTTTATTTTTTCCTTAAGAAACGAACATAAAAGATAGTTTGAAAAATAAAATAAATGTATAAATAAAAATATTTCCAGGGATGATACATTGGATAGGTTTTACATTTGAAAATATTGATAATTTTAAATATGATTTAAATACTACTAAAACCAACCAAAATCCCACTATTTTTATTTCATATCCAGTTATAATGTAGTATTATGTACAATTTAAAATTAAAAAATTAGTCATAGAAACTCCGCCTCTGATTGATAAAGTTTTTTTAATAATTTCATTATTTTTTGTAAAATATTTTTGATTTCAAAGATTATACAATTTTTCAGACACATTTAAATATTTTTTAACATTTCAGCAATATTTTTTTCATAATCTACATACTTTATTTACCTTGCTTAAATTATTCGAAGAAGATTTCTTTATTCGTTATTGAAATATGATTTTATATATAAAATGAGGCCTTTGAAAATTGAACAATCATTAATGGCAACTCGTGGCATTTTTCCAAAATTTTGCTATTTTTTTCTCATATGTTCACTATTTTTATTTTATAACCATTTAAAAGATATTTTTACGTAATAATAATAAATTTTAATAATAATAATAAAATAATTTTAAAATTTAATAATAAATTTTTGATTAACACATTATTTTTGACAAAATTCTTGATTTGAAAAATTCATAAGATAAAAGACACTCTTAGTGTTTAAACATGATAAAAAACAAGAAATAATAATCAGCCTACATTATTTGTCACATATACATTATTTGAAACCTATTTAGTGATTTTATACTGAAATGACTTTTTTTCTTTTTTTAATGCAGTCTTTGAATATCGAACTGTCATTAAAAAAATTTAAAACAATTTTTCAAAATTTTGATATTTTTTATCTTAAAAAATATTTTACTTAGGATCAAGAAAATTAAAGGTGATTACGTCTTAAAATAAGCTATAAACAAACCCAATTTCATTGAAATTTGTGACAGTGATTAAATGGCTTAGGGGAACTGACATGGAATGACTCTGCTTGATTTGATACGAAATGCACCTCAAAATATTTTTAAATAGGAAATACTACCAAAAACACCCAAAATCCCACTATTTTTATTTCAGAATCAGGTAAAAGACACCTTTAAGTATATCTCCCATAAAAAATAAATTTAATAAAAATACCGCCTTTTGTTGATAATGCTTTTTTTGTTAATGCATTATTTTTCATAAAAAATTCACGACTTCAAAGTTTAAATATTTTTTTAGACACACTTAAAATGTTATAAGCGTAACAATATATTTTTTCCATAAGCTGCGTACCCTAAATATTGTGCATAAATTATTTGAAGATGATTTGTAGCGTAGATATTGAAATATGATTATATATATGACATGCTACATTTGAAAACCGAGCTATCAAGAATGTCAACTGACGGCAGTTTTTCAAAATTTTGAGAATTTTTTTCTCAGAAACTATTTCACCAAGGAGCAAAAAAAATTACTGGTGATCATATCTTAATAGTAAGAACAAACACACGCAGTTTCATTAAAATCTGTGATGGTGGGTTACATATTGATATTTTACTGCCTGATTTGACGTGGAATGCCCCTATAGGGACTCTACCTAGCAAAATAAATGGTAGTACTAGAAATCGGCTTTCTAGATGTTTTTTGGGTCGCTGAATCCGAATTTGTAACTTCCCACCGAAATTTCCCCCGACAACCACCCCAAATATTGGTAAAAAAAAAACCAGAAATGTTTTTTATTAAAAAAGGGAAAAGTAGCTAGAAATTCAGAAAGTAGACAAAATTTGCAACAAATTAGATATAAGACATTATGACTTAGGATGAAGGGGAAGGGGGGATCTGGCTCGGAACATGCGCCGCAGTGCTGCGTGGACTAAGTTGCGCAATTCCACTTAACCACTAACACGTTTACATTAGCCCCCCATCTTCCCTCCGTACTTTCTCTATAAGGTTTACTTTAAGTTTTTTGGGTTGCTAAATCCGAATTTTTAACTTTCCACCAAAATCCCCCCCCCCCCCCCCCTGAAAACCCTCTCAAATAGTTTTTTAATTTAAATTTCTTATTGTTTTAGGGGAAAAGCATTACGAAATTCAGAAACTAGACAAAATTTGCAATAAATAGGATATATGACACTATGACGTAGGATAAACGGGGAGAGAGGGGGCTGCCTGGGAACATTCCCCGCGCGCTTTTCTCAAAAACCAAATTTTTTCAAAAAATCTATTTTTTGGGGGGATTGCCGGGTGAAATTTTGGTGGGAAGTTACAAATTCGGATTCAGGGATCCAAAAAACATAAAGTGAGTCGAAATCCAGAACTAGTATTAATCTTGCCAGATAAAACCCCCTATTGCCTGGACTTCATAATTTAGTGCACGTAGCGCCGCAGTGCATGTTCAGAGGCAGTCCTTACCCACCCCGTTCATCCTAATTCATAATTTCATATATCCTATTTGTTGCAATTTTTGTCTAGTTTCTGAATTTTGTAATGCTTTTCCTCTATAACAATAAGAAATTTAAGTTAAAAACAACTATTTGAGGGGGGTTTCGGGGGGGAAAATTTTGGGGAGAAAGTTAAAAATTCGGATTCAGCGACCCAAAAAACTTAAAGTAAACCTTATAGAGAAAGTTCGGAGGGGAGATGGGAGGGCGAATGTAAACGTGTGAGTGGTTAAGTGGAATTGCGCAACTTAGTTTACGCAGCACTGCGCGCATGTTCCGAGGCAGATCCCCCTACCCCTTCATCCTACGTCATAATGTCATCTATCTAATTTGTTGGAAATTTTGTCTACTTTCTGAATTTCTAGATACTTTTTCTCTAAAATAATAAAAAAAATGATTTTTTTAATAAAAATCTTTTTGGGGGGCTTTTTACCAAAATTTGGGGAGGTTGCCGGGGGAAATTTTTGTGGAAAGTTATAAATTCAGATTCACCGACCTAAAAAACATCTAGAAAATCGATTTCCAGTACTACCATTAATTCTGCTAGGTAAAATTCCCTATTGCCTGGACTATAAAGAGTTTTCTGAATTCGAGATATCGGTCTTTTGGATACTATCAATTCTCAGTTAAACATTTTTAATTGCGTAACAGAATTAATACTTTAAATAGTGTCATAGAAACATTTCTTTTAATTTTAATGTTAAAGCATATAATTTAGTTTGTTTGTGTATTTGGTATGTCCAGTATGTTCATGAAAATATTTACTTGAGAATTAGTAGCATCTGAAAAATGATTTTTGTGTTGAGAAACTGATGAATGCACTTAAAACCTACTCTGAAACGTTTCGGTTTAATCTTTTTTAGAAATAGATAGCAAAAGGGAATTTCGTTTCAAAAATGTTACTTTAAATGTCGGTTAAATTTTAGTTTTTAAAGTTTCTGCAGGAAAAGAACTTATTTTTGGAATCGTGGATATTTAGAAAGAAGTTATGTTATATTGAATAATTAAATAAGCTGGTGTGAAATGATAAAATAAAAAGCACTTGTTAAAACCCTATATATATTTTTAATAAAGGACCAAGGCCTTACAAAAGAGCTAGTCTTTCTTCCTCAGGCCAAGAGAACACGTCCTACTACTTTGAAACCTGCAGCTGCTAATTTCAAAGTAGTTGGGCGTGTTCTGTGCGCCGGAAGAAAGTTAGTTCTTTAAAAGAATTTGCGCATTTATTAAGAAAAAAAATTATGGTGTTTTTATGAAGTTCTTTTTGCCTTAGGTTATGTTATATTTTCGCAACTTTTTGGGAGATCTATCTTTTTTTTTCAGTTAATATTATCACAATTAGTGGCTTATATTTTATGCTATTAACGCCATCTTCCCCTTCTCAGAGAAATAATGATTAATCTGTCTAGAGGTATATTTTGCAATTTAAAAAAATGCAATTATATGAATTTTATATTTCTATAACCATGAAAACGAAATTTAATTATAAAGTCTATACATCTTTAATTTTTAATTGTATGATATAATATTTTCTCGTCAGATTTTAGACCCTTCGGGTATAATAAATTAAAATGAGATAATACGGCAATAATAACTGATATTTGTGCTTTCTCGCCCGCGAATCCTTATAAAAACAATCAGAAAACATGACGTTATTGTATCGCAACCATAGTAAAATCCCGCAGCTTTAAATATAGAATGCTGGTCTCTTGGCTGGTATAAAAGAAAATGTATGATTTTCCTGATAATACGAAGAAAAAAAAAACTAATTAGTGTAGTATTTAGTAAAAATTCTCGATTGTATAGCATACATATACATTATAAAGAAAAAATATGTTAGGTAGTAACGCTGGCATCATACTGATGAACTGACCGTATCGATGACCTAACCCATAAATTATGCCTTTATTGTAATTTTTCATAACTTCTAAACATGTACAATTTATTTTTTATACTGAATAGAAAAACTTACTTTCAAATGATCTTTATTGGAAAATTATATCTCAATTTTCAGATTTTAATTGGTTTTGATTTTAATACTGATCATTAAAAATCATAAAACTGAGATACAGTTTTCTGAATTTAATGCATTTTAATTTATTTTTCATTCATGGATCTTTTTTTTTAATTTGCAACCCAAAATTGGGAAAGGTGAGCCCATTTGCTCTGAATACAATATTAAAAGGAAAAGACATGTCCATGAGTAATGCCGGCAACATATTTTTGATGGCAATGACCTTACCCATAAATGTTGCTTTTACTGTAATTTGTTTAACCTCTAAACATCACACATTCGACTTTTTGAACATCCAATGGAAAACAAAAAGTACATTCAATGCTATTTGTTTGCAAAGTGATTCTGAATTTACTAATTATTATGTATTTTAAAGTAATTTTTAAGTAAGAATATTTTTTATATATTCGGGTAACCCAATCAGTAAAGATGAATCCGATTGCTCTTACAACTATGTAAATAATTCATCATTTGGGAGATTTTTCTTGCAATAATCCATAACGAAATAGGCAAACTCAATGAAAACCCTATACAAAAATAAAATACGAAATTAACAGATTTCAAATTGAACTATTTAAAATTACCACATTAATAAAGTTGCTGTAAACAGTGAAAAAAAAATCACGCTTCACCGCTTGTTAATACGAAAGTACCAAGAATGCTTTTTAAAGTAGCTATTGGGGATTCTAAAAAATATAGTAAATGTAAAAAATATTTTAGTATTTTAAATTAAAAACGATCTATTTTTTCTATTATGTGGACGTGTCATCGTTAATTACATTATGGAACACCTTTAACTACAGATATCTCAAGATGGATTGCCTGATTACTTTTAAACGGAAGCATTCATTCATAAAACTAAATCTACAGCGAATAACCTGATAATGACATAAATTCCAGAAGTTTTCAGCCCTGATATTTAAATGAATCTTTTACGTCTATTCAAAACTGACAAAGTTTTATTTTAAATATGAAAAATTCAGTAGTACAATTACATGCTTATTAAACTTGAGGATTTTTTTTTTTTTTTTTTTTTTTGTATTTTGGCAAACTTCTAATTTCGCTATTGAATAAGAAACAATAACAAAAAAAAAATGCTGAGTTATCTTTATCTTTGTAAGTACAAATGGGTTAATCTTCGATAATCAGGCTATTTGGCGAACTTTAACAAATGTGATTTATACCTTTTATGGAATATATTCCTTACAAAAGTATAACATCATTCATATTTTTTGCGAATTTTTGACATGTAACTCGAATACAGAATATTAACATGCAATAATGATTAATCTGACGTTTATGAAAACCCACAATTTTTATAAACCTTATTTTAAAACTCTCGAAATTGAGTTTCAGGAAAAGCCACGTCATTTTGACGGAGATTTAGCAAAGTGTTTCAGTTTTTAAAACCAGAATGCTTGTTTTCTTCAGCCAGCAAGCGTAACTGATGTATACGATTTCAATGACAATCGCGGAAAAAAGCAATAAATACATCCAAATAACCTAGAATTTAGCGAAATTTTAAATTCGCTTTGCTTAAAAATAAATCTTTCACTTTATGCATGATAATAAGGATTAATTTCAGAAGATCAAGAGTCTCTCTTAAGAATTGAACATCAATAGAAAGTGTTGTCATTTAAACAGAAATAGACGTCATATCTAGCAAACGATTTTTTTATTACTCTCTTTTCCTAAATTATTTTCTTTGAATTATAACTCCTGCATTAAAATAGATTTTTTAACTTTAAAAACATCCAAATGAAGACATACTACGTCAATTTAACACACATTTAGTTAAATTTTTTAAATATATAAGGATACTTTTCGTTTCTGATTAGAATGACGTCGATTTCAAAATTCAAAAATATAGCAACAAAATCTGAATTTTTATTGGCAAATAAAAACAAAATATATTATCGTTCTTTTTTTCACATTATTGTATCATTTTTTAGGGTGTGGCAACACGAAAGAACCGATTTAATTGGAAAATTTTAAAAGACATATTTCTATATTGTTAAATTATGGACGCTGGTAGAAAAAAAGGGATAAATAGTGGTCTGATGGTTTTTTAAAGTAGACAGCAATATTTTCCACGTTCTAAAACGTACGTTCATCAAATTTCGTGCAAATCGGTCAAAAAATGAAGATTTGTATTAAGGACATATGCTCAGAGAACGTCTTATGTATATAGACTAGCAGAATTACCCGGCTTCGCCCGTGTCAATTATAAGAAGCCTTCCAGGTAAAATAAATTAAAACGAAATAATACGGCAATCACAATAACTGAAATTTGTGCATTCTCATCCACAAATCGTTATAAAGACAATAAAAAAACATGGCGTTATTGTCTTGCAATCATAGTAAAATCCCAGAGCTTTAATAACAGAATGAACGTTTTCTTTGGCGGATGTAAGAGAAAAATATGTGATTTTCCGGACAATACGAAAAAAAAAAATCCTCCAAATCGCGCAGCATTTAGTGAAATTCTCGTTTGTATGGTATTATCTACATTATAAAGTAAAAACACTATGTCAGTGTCCATAAATTGTTCCCCATAAATTGTAACCCATAAAATGTGCCTTTACTGCAATTTTTCTAACTTTTAAACATCACACAATTTCATTTTTTACAATGTCGAATAGAAAAAAAGTTCTTACAAATGAAATTTGTTTGAAAATTGTACCTCAGTTTTCTGATTTTAATGGATTTTAAAGTAATTTTTAAGCATGGATATTTTTAAAGCTGAGTGCAACCGGATTACGAAAGATGAACCTGTTTACACTTAATGCAATAGTATAAAGAAAAGACATGTCTATGACTAACGCTGGTATCATATTTTCGGTGGCAGCAACATAACACAATAATTAATTTCCCTTTTACTGCAATTTAACCTCTAAACCTCACACATTCAATTGTTTCAACGTCTTATAGAAAACAAAAGTACTTACAGTAATATTTGTTTGTAATGTTTATCTCAATTTACAATTTTTTTATGGGTTTTAAAATAATTTTTAAGTATGCATATTTTTTAAATATGCTTGCAACCCAAATACAAAAGATTAACTCAATTGTTCAAAAACATTGTAAATAATTCAGAATTTGTTTGCTTTCGCGTAATATTCTTTAACTAAATTGGCAAACGAAATTAAAACGCCAAAAATAAAATAAAATAAAACACGAATTTAACAGATATCAAATCAAACTACTCAAAATAACATGATAATTATATAAAATTCAAATGGGAATTTTGTTCCGGTTGCATATAACTTGAATTCTTCAGACGGATTTCCATGCGACTTGGAATATTAGTTTTTTAGGGAAGACTTTAGTGCGTAACATATTGTTTTCCGGTGCTTAGTCATAGAATTATAGGGGAAAGTTATATAATCATGTGAACCCAATTATGAAGGATTAGTCTTATTAGCTGAATGAAAAATGCAGAATTATTTTTATCTCTAAGTTTATTGACGGATTTATCTTCGGTAATGGTGGGCTAGGGTATTCTTATTTTAATGAGTGTGCTAGACACCTATCATGGCATGCACCTTTGTTTAAAACAATATATTGAATGACTTATGTTTTAAGCGACTATCTGGCATGCAACTTGATTACAAAATACTAAATTGCAAATGCTTAAGGTGCTTCTCTAGTTCCCTGCTCAACAACACGAAACTTTCTGACACATTTTCTGACTCATTAAACGTAAAGTTTTTCCTTTTTTCATAAATAAATTACTTATCGAGTTATGAGCAATTGTGGTTGCGTGACAACCGGTTTTTATCCTTTATTGCACAGTAGCGTCCGAAATTCAGTTCAAAACATCAACTGAAAGATCTTATACCTTTACCAACAAATGGAAACTATCTTTCGATTACATAGTTTCTAAATAAGAACTCCTGTCAATTTCATGCGTTTCCGAACAAAAATTAATTAAAAAATATGTCAGAAAATAGCTCCTTTGGATTTGGGAACAGCCTTAACTTGAAGTTTATGAGAAAACTCTCATTTTTAGTTTTAATTTTGGAACTCGCGAAATTTAAATTCAGAAAAAGGATGTTCTTTTGACACATTGTGGTAATTTTTTTAACTTTTAAATTTAAAATACATGTTTTTTTGGCGCGCGTAACAGAAGTATACAATACCTTCAGAATAAGGGGGGAAATGCAAAAATATACATCCAAATGAGGTAGTGGTTACTAAAATTTTATTTGGAAAATTTGAAATTTTATTGAAATTAAATCTACAATGATTAGAGGAAATGATGTCATTTTCCGTAAATTTTAAATCAAGACATCTGTCAAGATTTTTTTTTTTTTGAAAATGTAAATAACCGCTCTCTTTTTGCTATAAATCACAGAAAATGTTAGCACTGAATCTAAACCAATAAAACACTTAGCGATAACGTATAGCTATAAGATATGGCTGTAGTATACAATGGAAGTAGTAAGCAAAATATAGGAGCCATATGTTTACAATGAGTTTGATTACGCGTTGAAAATATTTGATAGAATGTGACGTCATACTTAGCCTTTTTTTTTTCTTTTTCTTAAATTGTTTTCATGAAATTTGACTGTTTGTATTAAAATAGATATTTTAATTTTAAAAAAAAATATTCAAATTGAGGTGCTACGTTATTTTTCCGCTCTTATAGTTAAAGTTTTTATTTTATATACAAAAAAATGGAAATTTTCTGTTTAGAATGACGTCAATATCAAACACGCAAAAATATAGCAAGAAAATCTGAATTTTTATTGGCAAATAGAAACAAAATACACGCGTTATCCTTATTTTTTTCACATTATTGTGTCATGTTTTAGGGTTTGGCAACAGGAAAGAAGCGTTTGAATTAAAAAATATTTAAAAAGAGATATTTCTATAATGTTAAATAATGGTAGTGGTAGAAAAAAGTGATAAATAGTGGTCTGATGATTTTTTAAAGTAGACATTGATCTTTTTCACTTTCTAAAACGTATGTACATCGAGTTTCGTGCAAATAGGTCAAAAATTAAAGATTTGTATAAAGGACATAAACACAGAGAACGGCTTTTATACATATAGATATATGAAAGCTGTTTAACGATTTTTTTTACTATCTTTAAAACTATTGATTACCTACACTGTAAAAAAATACGACCAGTTTTCCTGTAGGAATTGGAAAAATAGTTGCGTTTATCGTACCGGAAAAATTTCCGACTCAGCTCGGAATAAAATCCGTAAAATACCGTTTTATTGACTTTTTTTATTTATTTATTTTTTTGTTTTTTTTACGCATTTTATTCCGAGCTGGGTTGGAAAATTTTACGTTACGATAAGGGCAACTGTTTTTTCGATTCCTACAGGAAAACTGGTCGGATTGTTTTTACAGTTAAGTACAGTGGAACCTGCCTAAAGTGTCCACCCTCGGGAACTGCTAAAATGGTCATTATATAGAGGTGGTCACTTTTTGAAGTGTCTTTAAAAATGGCAAGTTAAAATATTTTGGAATCTGAAAATATAAAACAAATTACAACATACAAGCGGAAAAATGCGCTATATTAAGTAATGAGTTGATTAATTAACACTTATAATAGCTGAATTACTAATTTGAAATTACTACATAGAAGGTACTAATTAACTGAAAAGTCACCTTATTTATTTTGCATTCAGTTGAAGAACATCCGTAGTGATTAATTTAAATAACACATAACGGCAAGGTACACTGTATTTAATACTAATTTCTATTTTGATTGTAACTGCATAATGATAACATTTTTATAACTGGCAGTAATATTCTATCCATTAAAAATATATACAAACTTTTATGAAGTTTCGTTTACAGCAAAAAAGACAGAAATGTTTCTTTGCTTAAAACACATCTTTTCAACAATTGTGTTTTCAGTCATGCTTTCAAGTTTTCTCAATAAATCCAGCATTGGTGGAATGCTTTTTAAGGCATACTTTAAAAAAATTTTTGTACATTTTTAACATTTCTGCGTCGGATATTTCATCATTTTCTTCGATTTCAACTTCAGCTTCACTAACACAATCTTCTTCATTTTCTTTTTCATTTTTAAACATATAGCAAATTTCTTGCTCCAAACTTTCTTGATCAACGAAAGCATTGCATGTCGGGATATCATTATCAAAATTCATGAATAATTTAGCATTCACCGGTTCTAAGATAAATTCGTGTATTTTTTTATGGATGAAAATAAAAATTTCGTAAAATGGTCACTTAAGTCTTTTAGTTTGAAAATTTTCGACATGCAGAAAAATAGATGGTCACATTTTACAGGTTCAAATAACATTGACAATTATAGGATATCTGCTCACGTTACACTATAGACAGGTGGTCACATTAACGGACAATTCTCATATTATTTTATATGAGCGCGAGTAAAATTTTGAAAAAGTGATCACTTTAGCCAGATGTCCACTATAGCAGGTCCGACTGTATATCTATTATGACACCATAATGATACGAGCAGCTTCGAAAAAACAAACAAAATTGTTTTTTTAAGTAGTTATTATACTGTGTTATACAGTAGAATTTAAATTGTTTTTAAAATTTAAATTAAATTATAAGTTTATGTCTCACATTATTAATAATTAATTTTTTGAGGAAAATCAATGTTTCGTGAACATTACCGATTATTTATTTATCTGCGAAGAAAACCTGGTGCCCTAAAATATATTCGCAATTTACTTCTTCTAGATTTAAGAAATATTTATTTTTCAACATTCGTACTTCAGCTGATAAAAATAAATAAATAAAGCATATTTTTCATTTTTATTACTTGAAGGAAAACATCAAAATTGAAAACTCGCGTTAAAAATTATTAAATTTGAATCCAAGAAAGCAGTTGAAAAAAAATATGGGGAGACATGAATAGAGAATTGCTATCTTAAGTTATGTATATTCTGAAGAAAATATTATGGGTATGGAATACGAAGTTAAAAGATATACCAAAAACGATAGCTTATTTTGTATGCATTTACATACGCAGGAACGATATAAATAATTTATGTAGTCTTAAGTTGAATATTATTAAAATAAATTAAAACAAATTAAATTTACTATTTATTATCTTTGAAAATATCAATAAATATTTCACCTTTAAGTTATTATCCTATTAACTGGTCTAATGGATGGAAAGATAATTTCTAAAATTCCAATAAAAACTTTTACTTCGGTTTAATGTGTATTTGCTTTACACTGCATCGTTTAGCATTCAATTTCGCAAATTATTTAAAACGAAAATGATTGGGATTCTCGAAAATCAATCTATAAATTACTCATTTTGCCACTGTATTATTTTATAAAAAATTGTAGAAGCAATTTTTTTGACATAGATTAGTCTTCTGAGAAAATGAGGAATTTATTCTTGTAATTTTAATTCAATTTAATTTTCGTTTTTCATTCATATATCTGAATGATAGATGAATATCTAGATATCATTGTCATTTTGTATGTACTTTGTGTGATCTTTTGTGCAACATGTTCTTTATTTCTTTTTAAATTATGAGTTTCTTTTCGGGGTCCTATTTTATTAAATATCAACTTACATTTGCAACATGTTAAATTGGCAACTTAACGCTCATAAAAATATACAATCAAACAATCAGATTTGAATGCTAATTCCTATTCGAGAATTCATGTTTGCTTAAATTTCACCCGATGTCGGTATATTGATATATATATATATATATATATATATATACATATATATATATATAAATTCTGTACAATAATACCATTGAAGCATATAACATATATAACATTAATACAATTCCATACTGTTATATAAATTGCTGACTGCGTACATCATAAGTGAGATAAACGATGTCTAAAAATTCAAATCCTACATAAATTTTGATTATTGTTTTGTACAATGCAGTAATATTTTTGACAAATAAGTAAATTATATTTTTAAAGCAATAATATTGTAAAAAATGTTCCTAAATGATACGTTTATACACAGTGCTAAAAGACAAATGTTTCTTAATGTACGTATATATTATATAACTACGTACGGTTATATACAAAAAAGCCTCTTCTGAATTACCCACGATTTTGAAATCCGTTCTTTATCGTTAGAAACTACTCAAACCAATGAATATACCAAAGAAGTATTTACAAAAACAAGATTTCTTTTACAGCTACCGAATTTAGGAAACGTTTCCTAGTAGTTTTTACAGTGTATTAAAAAGTGTTTTTAAAACCAGAGTAAAAGATATAATCTGGATGTACCTTCAAGGTAGACTATCTAAGTTTTTTACATTCTTCTATCTTTGCAAGAAGAAAGTTTTGGATTCATAAAAATTTTCGAATTCCGTATTTCGACGGATTTATACGTTTAATGGGTCAGAGGACCATGAAAACATGTTTTTACAAAATGTCTGTCTGTGAGTCTGTGTTTGACAAAAATTTTGTGGGCGCTCTATCTCAAGACCTAATAAACGGAATTTAATAAAACTTTAGATTCAGTTTGTCCCTTATATAAACTGGTGCAAATTACTTTTTTGTGTAAATCGCTCAACAGGTGGTGATGGTATGCCGCATTTTTCACGATTTCCGCAATAGCTATATCTCAAGAACTAATGCATCGATTTTCATAAAACATCAGATTCCGTTAATCTTTGATATAATTTGATGCTGATTACTTTTTAGGGTAAATCGTCCAAAAGGTCCCTCTGCTATTTGGCATTATTCATGATTATCGTAATAGCTCTATCTCAAGAACTAAAGCACGAATTTTCAGTTGGTCACTGATATAAATTAGTGCTGTTTAGTTTTAAGTGTAAATCGCCCAACATGTGTCGCTGCTATGCTGCATTTTTTCACAATTTCCTCAATAACTGTATCTCAAGGACTAGTGTATGAATTTTTATCAAACTTCAGATTCAGTTAGTCCGTCATATAAATTGGTCCTGATTAGTGTTTGGAGTAAATCGATCAACAGGTGTCGCTGCGATGTAGATTTGTTTACGATTTCCGCAATAGTTCTACCTCAAAAACTACTGCATGTATTTTCATCAAACTTAAGATTCAGCTACAATTTGACATAAGTTGTTTCTGATTAGATTTTGGTGTAAATCACTTAACCGGTGCGAATGATATGCTTTATTTTTCAGGAAATATTAGTATGTATGAAATAGTAGAAAGTTTTTGGATTGCTTCATCGCACTAGTTTCATTTGGAATTGATCTACTATGGTTGTGAGCACTCATATTGTTCTTCAGAAATAAAATTATGTCAGTTTTGCAGTGTAACCATCATTTGTACTGGTACGTAGACATTTGGTTTTCCATACTGCTGTTTACCAAATATTCCATGATTCAACAAATATTAGGTTATCTTCTTCACCAACTAGTTTATCTTGCTTACTTCACCACTTGTTTTAGGTTGCATACTTCAACAACTGATTTAGGTTGTTTTCTTCACCAACTCCCCTTCGACTGGATTACAAAAAAGAGGCAGCATGTTCTTGTCAATTTGCAACACCCCGTAAGAGTTTTGGCAATTAAACAAAATCATACTCTTTTAAAGAAAGACAACTATAAAGAAACTTCCTACAAGAGAGATATTTAACTATATATTAAACTTAATACTTTGTTAAAAAAAGTTTGATTTGTAAGCTATAATTTCAAATCAACTGGAATTCTGGAAGTTTTAAAGCATGAATGTGATATGCTATGGATTTCAAATATCTTTTTCTTTACAGAATGTTTTAATTTCGTAATATTGTGTTCATATTTAAATTTTAAAAGCACTTCGGATGATTTAATTTAAGTATTTCAAAAGTAAAGGTCTTGATGCATTCAGTACTGAAGAAACAATGCAAATTATTTTATTTGTTTACTTACAATCATTTTGAAATACGATTTCTTGCAGCGTTATGTAACCGTATATTTACATGAAAATAAGTAAGAATGAATGAAAACGAACATAAAAGTTTAAAATAAAGTAGAAAGTGAAATCCGTGAGTTGTAATTGTACTTAAACTTCGAAATAAAACAACGAATGCTAAGAAAGCAAAATATCAGTAAGAGTAATAGACTCAATTACTTTAATGTAAAAGAATAAATAAAAGGAACAACTCTTGTGTTTGCAAGTAAAAATGTTTAAATACTGTCGTTATTAAGATGTTTCAAAATTACGCCAAAATATATGAGTTACGTAATTTATACTATGACTGTTTAATATCAGATATGTTGTTTTAAAGTGAGAGAAAGGGTAAATTTTATTATGGAAGTACATTTTATTATATATTTATTGTCATGCAGAAAGCTTGGGTTCATGTTTCAGATACTGGAAAAGTGTTTAACTCTTATAATCTACAGTAGTTATTATAACTACAGTTATACTTACTTTCTATGGCTCCGATTAACAGAAAGCCCAACCAGTGGCCGAGAGGTTCTGCTCTCGAAGCTGGTAGACGGGAGGTGCTGGGTTCGATCCCAATCGCGCCCGTCGGCTTAATCATTCAGAGTTTTCGTGGTTTTCTTCGAACCTTCGTTTTCCAAGCGTAAATACCGGTTAGGCTCCCTTAGTAAGACCCCCACGGAGGGCACTCACCCTCCTCCTTGGCCTATATCACTAGTGCTGATAATTGGCCGTCATAAATACAACCAACGAATTAATAAAATATATATCATCTACAGACAGAGCTTAAAATTGTTAATTTATTTTCGCCTGAAATTAACCTCTACTGTTCGGCACTGTTTGGTTTATGACATAAACCGTTGTAATATATAGTTATTTGTCATAATAATGAATATA
The DNA here is from genome assembly GCA_963932465.1 of Maratus speciosus. Classification (NCBI taxonomy): domain Eukaryota; kingdom Metazoa; phylum Arthropoda; class Arachnida; order Araneae; family Salticidae; genus Maratus; species Maratus speciosus. Next base: position 55,506,720 of record OZ010790.1, read on the forward strand.
GATTTAAAATATGTATCAGCACCAGGAGAAATAATAACAAACAAAAACCAATATCGTATATTTTAATACAGTAGATTTCGGTGTACAACGAGGCATAAAAATTATATTTAGACGCATAAATGTTATTCAAGTGAAATAAATACGACGCAGCAACAAATATATTTTTTAAATACTTATGTGACTAAATATGTTATTCTGAACCGCGCGTTATAGGCAGCAATATATGGTAAATATTGTTTCTTTAATGTTGGTATATTTGATCAAATATCAAATTACACGTGGATTATAAAATTTTACGTTAAAAGTCCTCAAGATATTTTGAAGTTGTTTCGATGTTTCTATATTTGCATATAGTTACTTGGCAAAAAGGTAATCAATAAAAGCATACTTCCCTTAGGCTGCTTATTTAAAATTAACAAACTAAGTACTGTTTATATTTTCAAAATTGTCTATTATAATGCATTTGTTTAATTTATAATGTGTCTCAAAGTAAATAATGCTAGAAGACAAGTAATGTATTTACAATACGTTATCTGTTTCGTTTATATTCCACTAAATATTTCGTATATTTCTAACATCCGTCAATGAAAATTATTTTAATTATAAGTAAAATCATTTACTAAAATGCCCTTCTGTTGTTTTGATAATCACTTTCATCTATAATCTTTTAAATATTAATATGCTAAATTACATTATATAAATCTATGTTTTATAAAAAATAACTTTTTACACTTTGGAAGCCATTTGGGATTTTTTTTTCCTTTTTCCGAGAATTTGCAAGTTGCTGTGAATATAAATTTATCTGCAATATTCATGACACTAAAATATTTTTTCTTTGTTAAGAACATAATGATATTGGTAAAATTTATTATTTCAATAATTAAAATTAATTTTTTAATGTGCTTTAAAAACATGTAAAGCCAAGACATTCAGTGTTGCAAGCGTTTATAGATGCAAAATATTTATGTATACAAACTCTTATAGATAATTAGATACTCAGTAAACGAGAAAATATACATGATAAGAGCGATGGAATTTAATGCTTAACGTATATGTAAAATAGAAATATAAACAAATAAATAGAGAAACAAAATGCTTAGGTTAAATGAATGTATTAGATATATATTTTAGATGATAATATATTTTTTCCCTCAACATTTCATTAAAAATATTCCAATATTGTATTCTATGTCAATCCTTCCCAAATATTTATATATAGCGCAATCCTTAATGAATTTCATTCGCATGGGAACACCCTATTTTTATTTAAATGGAGACAAGAATAGAAAATAGGAAACGACTAGATACAAATAATCATACATATATTTCCATTTTGTATAGTTTTACATGTAACAAGTATTGTATTGTAACAATTTCATTTGTTTAACATAGTATATTTTTGGAAATTTTGTTGTTAACTTGCTCAGATACAATCATAAGCCATCTTTAATACCTAGCCCTAGTATGCTATTATATTTTGGTATTCCAATGAGAGGAAAAATGCTTTTGACTGATTCATTTAAACGCGTGAAGTCGACGGTTAGCTACTGACACAGACTGATACGATATGTGTATCATCCTTAGCGATATGTGTATCACGCTTTATAAAATATTTTCCTTCATGAAAACCCATAAATACAATAACTTGTTTATTAAATCAAACTGTTTGTCATAACAATATAGTACAAAATATAGTCCGATATTTTTTTCTTTTAAGTTCCTTTTCACAACCACCACAGTATAGGGTTTCCTAAAATAAACGGATGATTTTTAAAATCCTATAACAAGTTGGAAATTGCTCGTCAAACGTGGCAAATGAGGTGCGTTCGTACTATAACTAGTTTTAAAATTATTTTTTGCACCCCATATTGTACTGAATGTATAATTTTTTGCACTTCATAACGTGCATAGTCTGATACATCATTAAAATGCACTTCCAATAATTTTTTCGGAACACTTTTGACTGTCCCTGTAATTAAACTATACATCCGATTTTCCTAAAATTTGAAATAGCTCAGCAAAATTTTGCAACAATTATATCTTTAAAATTTCAGACCATTCGGAAGGCTGTAATATCATTAAAATGCACTTGCAATAATTTTTCCCATTGGCCGTAATATAAAGAAAAACTTTTGGCTGTCCCTGTCATTAAACTATACATCCGATTTTCCTAAAATTTGAAATGGCTCGACAAAATTTTGCAACAATTATATCTTTAAAATTTCAGTTCATTCGGAAGGCTCTAATATCATTAAAATCCACTTGCAATAATTTTTCCCATTGGCCGTAATGTAAAGAAAAACTTTTGACTGTCCCTGTAATTAAACTATACATCCGATTTTCATAAAATTTGAAATGGCTCGACAAAATTTTGCAACAATCACATATTTGAAATTTCAGACTATTCGGTTGGGTAGTTTTTGCTCTGTTACATGCGGACAGACGGACAGACGGACGGACTGAACGACGACTATAGGTGCTACGTATTTATATAATTACGAACGCACCTAATAAATAAAGGCCGACCGTAAAGGCCGAGTTCTATTTCCAGTAAATAAATGTATGAAAGCAGAAAAGACTTTACATTTGCGATGTACATTTCCAACTAGGCGAAAAATGTCCGGACCAGGATTCAAACCAGTGATCTTTTGGCTAAAGTGACTAATGCTCTATAATATCAGCTTTCTCGGACGAATCTAGTGGATCTAATTCACACAGATAACAATATTCAGTATAGCATCTGATCTGATATCTGAGTGGTGTAGTCGTATAAAAAGCAGAGGGTATATGCTCAAGGCAGACGGAACACCCTACAGTGTATATACTACAGCTTTTTTGAGAAACAGTGGGTATACGGTGGTCCTTAGAAAAATCCAGAAGGTATACGCCGTATACCACCGTATACCCTCCACTACATCCCTGATCAGCACAACAGAAAAAAATCGGAGGCAATGGAATTACAGAAAACGCTGGATACGTAATTACACTAGATTAATTTTAACACAATTATCCATATATTCACAATGTTTTCTTGATTCAGTTCGGACCCTTTCACATCTGTGATGGGTATGTTGGTTACAAATTAAAAGGCTTAGGTGAAGTTTATTCTCTGATTCTATATCAGCACAGTGTAAGCTGGATGATTGTGCAACATTTTTAGTTTTTTTTCTTACACAATAATGATGCTTTTGATAAATTTCTCTTTAAAAACAACTCACTGAAAGCATAATTTCCATAGCAATGGAACAAAAATTGGCTTATACTGATCAAATTTTAATGACTTTTTAAGGTCCAGTTGTTGCCAAGAGATTTAGTTTCCCTCGCTATAACTGTTAGAATGCACAAACTGATGTACTAAAATTTAGTTACCTTCATTCAGTTTAACCCCTTCACTTTTTTATCTGCTGAACGCCAAGAAACTATTTTGCAGAATCACGTTCAGCATTATTTTAGTTTAAGACAGTGCAATACTATCTATCGGTAAAATTTGGAACTAAAACACAATAGTGTAGTAATGTGTTTCCAGTCCCACATTGCTCTCCTGCAAGATTAACGTGCATGGCATTAACAATTTTAAATTATTTCATTTTAAAAATCTTCAGATTATTTTAGGAACTTTTCAAATACAGTTCATATTTAGAAAAAAAATACTAATTACAGTTTATTGTGAAGAAATTTTATGAAATTATTTTACGTCCCACGATAAACATGTATTTTTGTATGTTACATAATCTCTTATCTTTATGCAACTTAAAAGTTACATATTTAACAATGATTAAATATTCAAGGACAACGATCTTTCATTTAGTACAAATTGTCTTTATTAACATGTAACTTAGTTGTTCTTTAATCCATTTTCCTTTTGAAATTACTATTTAAAAACATCCCCACGCGTTATAAACATATACTCATAAATTATTTTGACTTTTCCAGACAAATTTTACAAGATACATCTTACATATTTTATTAAGCATATATTTCCATTTAAATATATATAATTTAAAAAAATATATACATAAGAACCTGCTACTCACTTTCATTTTAGAATTTTTTTGTACGTCCTTCATTTCTAAGAGATGTTACACGTTTCTCTGCATATAAATTTCAATTTAATATTAATCTTGTTAGGATGTTTACTTTTGCGTGTTGTATGCTTTTCTTTAAAGATACTTAAAGCTTTTTGAAAAGTCTGCGTTGAAATATTTTTTTTTCTTACGTGTGTTTTCAAAACACGTTAAAGTAAATAATTCGATATGGCGAATCTTACAAATGTATAGATAAATTTAACTCAATATAAGTTAGTAGATGCGTTATATGAATGCGTGAAATGAGTTCCAAAGTATAACGACACGATAAATATAAACAAAGAAAACGAAATAGGTGAGTTTTTTTTCAAAATGAAATTTAGATTATACTTTATAGCCCAGTGGTAGAGGAGGAATATAAGACCGAATTCGGAAATAATTAGGGGAAAGCTGGAAATTGTTTTAATTCATTTAGTTTAGATCTAGAAAGAATATGTTAAGTTTTCCCCCTCGTAGTAGGTGAGCGTTAGAAAATATGTACAGATTTATAGTAAAAAATCACGTTTTTTTAGATACCATAACAACATCTCAAAACAGTTAACTCTGTCAAACATTTTCAGTACAAATGTTGCAGAGCTTAAAATTCTGAGTAAAATGAGTACCTACACTTAATATTTTTGTTGCACATACAGGTCACAATTCTACATTAAAATTTTGGACCCGTGGTTAGGGGTTTGAACTCAGAATTAATTAGGAGAAAACTGGAAATTGTTTTAATCCCTTCAGTTTAGGTCTAAAATGAGACGTACTATGTTTTCTTCCTCGTATTTGAGTGAATGTTAGAAAATATGTACATATTTATTTTCCAAAAACACGTTTTTTTAATTACCTTAACAATATCCCAAAACAGCTAACTTTATAAAAAACATTGTCAATGCAAATGTTGTAGAGCTTAAAATTCTGAATAAAATGAGTACCATGATTAATATTTTTGTTCAATTTTTCAGTCGCAATTCTATTTCAATTTTTTTTTTTAAATTAAGAGCTTGAAGCCAGGAGAGACCAAGTTAACTTAAAAATATCTCAAAATTGCGGCCTTAATACTAATTAAAAATATTTAGTGTAGGTACTCATTTTACTCAGAATTTGACAGTGTTTTTGATAGAGTTAGCTGTTTTGCGATATTGTTAAGTTAACTTGGTCTCTCCCGGCTTCAAGTTCTTGATTAGCGATTAAGGCAAAATTTTGAAATAGAATTACGACCTTAATGTTGAACAAAAATATTAATGATGGTGCTCATTTCATTCAGAATTTTAAGCTCTACAACATTTGTATTGACAGTGTTTTTTATAGAGTTAGCTGCTTTGAGATATTGTTAAGGTAATTAAAAAAAAAAAAAAAACGTGTTTTTCGAAAATAAATATGTGCATATTTTCTAACATTCACCCAATTACGAGGAAGAAAACATAGTACCTTCATTTTAGACCTAAACTGAAGGGATTAAAATAATTTCCAGTTTTCTCCTAATTAATTCTGAGTTCAACCCCCTGACCACGGGTCTAAAACTTTTAAGTAGAATTCTGACCTTAATGTTCAACAAAAATATTAAGTGTAGGTACTCATTTTACTCAAAATTTTAAGCTCTACAACATTTGTATTGACAATGTTTTTCACAGAGTTAGCTGTTTTGAGATACTGTTATTGTATGTAAAAAAACGTGTTTTTTTACAATAAATCTATACATATTTCCTAACGCTCACCTAGTACGAGTAGGAAAACATAGCATATTTAGTCTAGACCTAAACTGAAGGTGTTAAAATAATTTCCACCTTGCCCCTAATTAATTCCGAATTTAACCCCCTAACCACTGGGCTATTAACCGATAATATATTTTAAAACATAATTACATTGTAAAATTTTCAATATTATATTTTACACTAAAAATCTTTAAAATGATGTCTTATTTATGGAATCAAAGTGTATTTTTGTATCTTAAAAAAATAGCTCTACACAATAAATAATTTGTGATAAAAGTCTTCGCTCATTACGCATTACGTCTATACAAAAAATAATAAAAATACCACTCACCTTTTCTGACAGGTTTATATTATTATATTTTATGAAAGACCATTATGAAGAAATTTTTAGGAATCTTCAGTATTCCACACGGGCATACATGTATCTCTTATCATACATTATTCATTATCTTTGTACAATATTACATTCGTCTATTTACACATGAAAAAATGTTTAGGGGCGACAATATTACTTTAAATTTTAAACATTTTGCTGCAATTTTCCAATCAATTCTCTTTTCAAAGATTTAACTTATTATCCGTACACTTTATACACATAGATTCAGAAATACTGTTCACTTTTTGAGGCAAATTACTTTATTATATTTATTACATATTTAAAGCTGATATGTGCATATAAGACTATGTATTATTTAACTAAACGCTTTTATACTTTTATATTTATTTAAAGTTACATTTTATAGATTCCTTTGAAATTCTTAGAGATGGAAAACGTGGACATAAACATAAATTATTCTTTAATATTGATGATAACAAAATATATCTTTACATAGTTTATTTTTCTGTTTAAAAAAATTCAGATTTTTGAATATTTTTTTTTAAATTCAAATGTCATTTTCTTTTCTACACTTTCTTTTACTTCTGCATATACCTGTAAAGTATTGGAACCGTTACAAACCCAGTTTCTTTAGTAGGGAATATATTACGTAAGGAGGGAAAATTACTAAGATTAAAATAAAATACATATATATTCTAAAACATATTATTGTAAATTTTTATTTTAATAATAAGCGAGGGGATTTATTCTGATATAATTCTATAATAAGTAAGATGTATAAATTTTACTGCAATCCAAGCATATTTACGAAAGTTAAATCTTACACGGATAGTCAGAAAAACTGAAGTTATATACAATTTAAAACCATGTGGAAAAATCCTAAAAACTTATGAGTATCTCACTGATGTACTTTATTAAGTGATAGAGAATCTATTATATATATATAATCCAAACGGAAATTTCGTTCCGAACGCCTAGATTTCGAGTTCTACTGCATGGATTTTTAAGGAACTTATACCGTTAGATAGGTATCGTTTCAAGGAAGGTTTTAAGCTATAACACATCATTCTACCTATATTAGTTATAGAATTATGACGGAAAGTTCTGTTATTTTGGACTTTGTTACTTCATATTTCCTTAAATATCTGGGCTCCTATTGGTCGTAGAGCTTAGATCTCGCGCCAAGAGTAGCTCCGAAGTACCAAAGCAAACTTTTCCCCGCCATTATTTTGCCGGCTTCCGATTTCCTCTAACTCTATTAGGGGCCCGCGCAGGGCCCCTTTAAAATATTTTTCGTAGTAATTTCAGCAATTATCTTAAATTATTGGTTAAGACCGCCACCCTCCCGATTCATGTATCTACGGAAAGGTTGCATGAAGGAGTTTCGTTCAGATACGCTTTCGTTAAGAATAGAGTGCACTCCGTGGTGGTGGAATGTGGAACTAACATAACGCGATATTGTTAAAATTAGGAAATCTAACAATGCGATCTGTTTTAAACTTTGAGATAGTTCATAACACATAATCTATTATCTATTCTATCTATTATATATATAATCTATTATATATATATAATCCAAACGGAAATTTCGTTCCGAACGCCTAGATTTCGAGTTCTACTGCATGGATTTTTACGAAACTTATACCGTTAGATAGGTATCGTTTCAGGGAAAGTTTTAAGCTATAACACATCATTCGACCTAGATTAGTTATAGGGTTATTACGGAAAGTTCTGTTATTTTTGACTTTGTTACTTCATATTTCCTTAAATATCTGAGCTCCTATTGGTCGTAGAGCTTAGATCTCGCGCCAAGAGTAGCTCCGACGCACCAAAGCAAACTTTTCCCCGCGATTATTTTGCCGTCTTCCGATTTCCTCTAACTCTATTAGGGGCCCGCGCAGGGCCCCTTTAAAATATTTTTCGTAGTAATTTCAGCAATTATCTTAAATTATTGGTTAAGACCGCCACCCTCCCGATTCATGTATCTACGGAAAGGTTGCATGAAGGAGTTTCGTTCAGATACGCTTTCGTTAAGAATAGAGTGCACTCCCTGGTGGTGGAATGTGGAACTAACATAACGCGATATTGTTAAAATTAGGAAATCTAACAATGCGATCTGTTTTAAACTTTGAGATAGTTCATAACACATAATCTATTATCTATTCTATCTATTATATATATAATCTATTATATATCTATATATCTATTATATATATAAAATCCAAACGGAAATTTCGTTCCGAACGCCGAGATTTCGAGTTCTACCGCATGGATTTTTACGGAACTTATACCGTTTGATAGGTATCGTTCCAGGGAAGGTTTTAAGCTATAACGCATCATTCGACCTAGATTGGTTATAGAATTGGTATGGAAAATTCTATTATTTTGGACTTTGTTACTTCATATTTCCTTAAATATCTGGGCTCCTATTGGTCGTAGAGCTTAGATCTCGCGCCAAAAGTAGCTCCGAAGCACCCAAGCAAACTTTTCCCCGCGATTATTTTGCCGTCTTCCGATTTCCTCTAACTCTATTAAGGGAACGCGTAGGGCCCCTTTAAAATATTTTTCGTTGTAATTTCAGCAATTATCTTAAATTATTGGTTAAGACCGCCACCCTCCCGATTCATGTATCTACGGAAAGGTTGCATGAAAGAGTTTCGTTCAGATACGCTTTCGTTAAGAATAGAGTGCACTCCCTGGTGGTGGAATGTGGAACTAACATAACGCGATATTGTTAAAATTAGGAAATCTAACAATGCGATCTGTTTTAAACTTTGAGATAGTTCATAACACATAATCTATTATCTATTCTATCTATTATATATATAATCTATTATATATCTATATATCTATTATATATATAAAATCCAAACGGAAATTTCGTTCCGAACGCCGAGATTTCGAGTTCTACCGCATGGATTTTTACGGAACTTATACCGTTTGATAGGTATCGTTCCAGGGAAGGTTTTAAGCTATAACGCATCATTCGACCTAGATTAGTTATAGAATTGGTATGGAAAATTCTATTATTTTGGACTTTGTTACTTCATATTTCCTTAAATATCTGGGCTCCTATTGGTCGTAGAGCTTAGATCTCGCGCCAAAAGTAGCTCCGAAGCACCCAAGCAAACTTTTCCCCGCGATTATTTTGCCGTATTCCGATTTCCTCTAACTCTATTAAGGGAACGCGTAGGGCCCCTTTAAAATATTTTTCGTTGTAATTTCAGCAATTATCTTAAATTATTGGTTAAGACCGCCACCCTCCCGATTCATGTATCTACGGAAAGGTTGCATGAAGGAGTTTCGTTCAGATACGCTTTCGTTGAGAATAGAGTGCGCTCCCTGGTGGTGGAATGTGGAACTAACATAATGCGATATTGTTAAAATTAGGAAATCTAACAATGCGATCTGTTTTAAGCTTTGAGATAGTTCATAACACATAATCTATTATCTATTCTATTATATATATATAAAATCTATTATCTATTTTATTATCTATTATATATATAAATTCCAAACGGAAATTTCGTTCCGAACGCCTAGATTTCGAGTTCTACTGCATGGATTTTTGCGGAACCTATACCGTTACATAGGTATTGTTTCAGGGAAGGTTTTAATCTATAACACATTATTCTACCTATATTAGTTTTAGAATTATGACGGAAAATTCTGTTATTTTGGGCGATAAGGTTACCATTTTATTCCTTGGCGAAATTCATCGTTGATTAAAAAAAATTGAAACGGCTATTAAACCTCGAAAAATAAAAGAAAAACTGTTACTAATTTTATTTAAATGAAAAAAAAAAGAAAAAAAGAAGAAGGAAATCCGTTTTAATGAGTGATAATATTAAAAAACGGAAACATTTAATCAAAACCTGAAAGAAATATTTGTAATGCTTAAAAATTAATTTAATAAGAAATATTACACTTGATACGCAATATTTGGATCTTTATCGCTTGCGTTAGATATGGAAACGAATCTGAAAATTTGATTAGATGAAATTTTAACGATATTTTCTTTCTGTTCTGTTCTTTTCTTTTTTTTTATATCTAATTGTCCCATCACGTGACTTATAGAACAAACAAGCAGATGTAATTGTGAGTCACATGTGTAATTACTATTTGTTTCTTTGCAATTTATTATTTTTCTTTTGTCGCCAAACAATGTGATTTTAAGCCAAAAATGCATAAGCGTGACATTAGCTTGAGGATGTTCTCACAAATGGTGTTTTTTTAGGTGAAAGAGATCATTTTTTGAGTACATTTCCATATTCAATTGTAACTTATATAGATATCAGTTAATATTTTAAAAATGGAATCGAATACTTAAATTTCAGTGTGAATTTCTGCCACACATACATATTGTAAAATAATTTCATACTTTTTAAAATATTTTTCGCCGTAATTCCGAAAGCATGTGATATTTATAAACTCGAACTCAGATCAACGAATATTACCCATTTTATTAGGTGCGTTCGTAATTATATAAATACGTAGCACCTATAGTCGTCGTTCAGTCCGTCCGTCCGTCCGTCTGTCCGTCCGTCCGTCTGTCCGCATGTAACAGAGCAAAAACTACCCAACCGAATGGTCTGAAATTTTAAAGATATAACTGTTGCAAAATTTTGTCGAGCCATTTCAAATTTTAGGAAAATCGGATGTATAGTTTAATTACAGGGACAGTCAAAAGTTTTTCTTTACATTACGGCCAATGGGAAAAATTATTGCAAGTGCATTTTAATGATATTAGAGCCTTCCGAATGATCTGAAATTTTAAAGATATAACTGTTGCAAAATTTTGTCGAGCCATTTCAAATTTTAGGAAAATCGGATGTATAGTTTAATTACAGGGACAGTCAAAAGTTTTTCTTTACATTACGGCCAATGGGAAAAATTATTGCAAGTGCATTTTAATGATATTACAGCCTTCCGAATGGTCTGAAATTTTAAAGATATAATTGTTGCAAAGTTTTGTTGAGCTATTTCAAATTTTAGGAAAATCGGATGTATAGTTTAATTACAGGGACAGTCGAAAGTGTTCCGTTACATTACGGGGAATGGGAAAAATTATTGCAAGTGCATTTTAATGATATTACATTACAGCCTTCCGAATGGTCTGAAATTTTAAAGATATAATTGTTTCAAAGTTTTGTTGAGCTATTTCAAATTTTAGGAAAATCGGATGTATAGTTTAATTACAGGGACAGTCAAAAGTGTTCCGTTACATTACGGGGAATGGGAAAAAATTATTGGAAGTGCATTTTAATGATGTATCAGACTATGCGCTTTATGAAGTGCAAAAAAGTATACATTCAGTACAATATGGGGTGCAAAAAATAATTATAAAACTAGTTATAGTACGAACGCACCTCATTTGCCACGTTTGACGAGCAATTTCCAACTTGTTTAAACAAATATTATCTATTTTCTCAAGTCATATCGCCAATTTCATTTATAGGAAAATTCACAGATTCGAAATCTAGGAAATAAAGATAATTTTTAAGGAAATTTATGTTTTAATACATTATTACTGTGGAAAAATTCAACATTTTGAAAAAGAAAATTACAAGTCTTTTGCAATTCGTCATTTCTTCTTCGTCTTTCTTCGTACTTTCTCCTGTGTTATGTAATATTTCAAATGATATTGGACTAATTTTCGATCATCGATTCACCGCAAAATCGCATATCTAATATAGGATATAAAATAAAGTCTGGATTAGGGGACTAATTAACGCACAGCGCAAACTACTGAACCTAAAATTTTGAAAATCGATCGTGGTAAAAATACTTCTTATGACATAAACTTCTGCTAAGAAAGGATTTTCTAAAGTGTCACCCCTAATGGTTTTTGCACGGGGAGGGGAAAAAAATCGAATATCAAAATTATGCGTCAAATGATAGCATATTTTAATGTAGTTTTGTATGCTGAATCGAATGCTACCAAATAAATTTTTATAAGTCCAACAGTTCATGACACATTTCATATTTTTTTTCTAATTTGGCGGTGTCTTTGGCATCTAAACCTCAAAATATCTATCATTACATCCGTTACTCTAGCAACGGAAAAAATTCAAATCAACACTTTTGGCTAAAAAATAAAAACGGCTCTATGAGTTTGAAATAAAAATGCAAGCATCTTAATTTTTTAAAGAAATAGTGATTTTATGTAAAATAAAAGGGAAAAAAATACTGAGAATTTAGCGTTATAAAACAAAAATGGAAAAGGTACTACTTACATATTCCGTCGACCAAAAATCTATCGTCAAACTATAAGATTAAATGCCAATAATGGTTGATCGTAAATATCAAATTCACTTGAATTTAAACAAACTACACGTGTTTACGTCATCAAGTGATTTTAATTTCGACGTTTTATTTGTATTTTTATTAATGTTATACTAATTTATTTGTTATTTCGTTACTTAAAACAAAGATTATGTCAATTTATATAATTTGGCGAATGGTTTGGCGATTTATATAATTTGGCGAAATTGGTCGACGGGATAACAAGTAGTACCAATGAAAATATTTAAGTATGAAAGCAATGTTTGTAACGACTTAAAAATTATTTTCATATATATAAACTCGGTTTATGGCGTCAGATGCCGTCATCCGAAGAATCTACAAGAGTCTTTTTCCATTTTTTCCGGTCATAGGTTCCTCAATGAAATAAATTGGAATTGGAATAATATTGTGCGATTTATAAATTGCTCCTCGATAAGAAGAAAAAATGGGTACATTTATAACAACCTTGCGCACATCTCGCTGATAGCATTTTTAAAATTCCCAGTAGCAGTAGTTACATTTTGCGTATGTAAATTAAAAATATTTTTTTGCTTTTAATTATGGCATTATTTCCTGTTATTTTTTTATCTTTTCAGTTTTTTAAATGAAATTAGTATAAGGCATGCATTTTAAATTAAATGAGTGAAAGGTTTGTGTTTTAAATGAAAATAATAAAATAAGAATATGCTATGAAAACAATCTTTATTGATTTATTACCTGCGTCCGGCTGACATGAAAGTATCACAAAAGCCACATATTCACTTTTCTTTGAGTAGTTGCTCATGAGAATTCAAGTTAACCTTCCGTAATCGGATACTTCACATATTGGTGTATTAGCTTTAATGTTGAAAGCATCGTTTTTGTTTGGAGCGAAAACTTTACTATGAATTCTATTACACAAAATCGCATCATCATCATCTACTATATATTTACAACGGAAATTTGTATTTCATTCCGATTGTTTATAATACTTTCGTAGGATATACCACAATTAGGTAATAATTTTGGAAAAGGTTTTAGTGTATACATATTGTTCAAGGGTACTTAGTTATAGAGCAAGAGTAAAAGTTCAAAAATTAAGTGAACCTGATTATGAAAGTTTAGCCTTTTTAAAAAAATCTACAGAACATATTTTGTTACAAGTGGCCCTGTTGCATGACTTTTAGGAATGGTGTTGGTATATACGATTTCATTATAGGTTGATTAGTTACAGAGGTATTAATTCCTGTTGTCATAATGGTCTCATTACCCGACCATAAGTGCGCTGTTTATAATCAACTAAAACAATTACTTCTTAATTGCTAAATTTTGTCCAACGCTTAAGATAACATTATATCGCAATGGCGTTCGCATCGTTTTCAGTAATGTTCAAGGTCAAGCTGAAGATCCATATTGTTTAAAATACAAGTTCAAATTCACCATTTAATTTAATCCAAGGTTCATTTGGAAATATTGACCAGCGCAGCGGGCATAGCCTGCTAGTAAGTACATAAAATAAACATAAGAAAATTAGTGTGTATCTTTATATAAACAATCCTTATGAGCGTAAATATGTGTATTTGTAAGCAAAAATTAAAAAAATATATATTAAACATCTTATATAGTCCCCATTTTTAATATTATTGTATCTATTTAAAAGCGCCAAACACAATTCGTTTTTTTTTTTTTTTTTTTTTTTTTTTTTTTAGTACAGTGACATCTCGACTAGTGAAGATAATTCGTTTAGGAATAACGTTCGTTAGCGGAAGTCATTCATAAAAGAAACATAGTTGAATCCAATAAAACATTCGTTAGCTGAATCTGTATTCGTTAGCGGAGTCAGAAAGACATAAAAAACATTATCCGTTAACCGAATCATTCATTAGCAACGCTTTCCGCTAGCTGAAGTACCATCGCCAACTAAGGGAAACAAAGTTCACTAACACTCAAGCTTGCTGAAATCAGGTTTCATAGGATATAATTTTGAAAGTAATTTAGTAAGCTTACGCAGTTCTCTCTTTCCACGTAATCTTTTAAAACAATATTGGTTAAGTTAATATTAAAAAAAAAAAAAAAAAATTGCATTTCATGTGATTCTATATATATTTTCTTTTTACTGTATTTTTATTTATTATATATTGTTATTATTTCTTTTTATAAGACAAAATTTCAGAATCAACAACATTGTATTAGATGTAAATTTCCCACTGGGCGAAAAATGTCCGGACCAGGATTCGAAACAAAGACCTCCTGGCTGAAGCCGCCAGCGCTCCGCCGTCTGAGTTATCCCGGACGAATATGGTGAAACTTTTTCACCCAGCAAACCTTAATGGTTATAGCATCTTGCCTGAAACCTGGTTCAGCTCAAGAGAATAAATCTCAGGTAAAGGAACTTCAGATATCGCTGGCTACGAAATTACACTAGAATAATTGTGTTAAAATTAGAATAATTGTGTTAAAATTAGAATAATTGTGTTAAAATTAATCTATTTTAACAATATTGTGTTAATTTTAGAATTGCTTTTAAAATTGTCAGATTTGATGATTAAAAAGACATTTGCGTAGCTTTAGTTGTTTTTTTTTTTTGTTTTTTTTTTTTTTTTTTTTTTTTTTAATATATTTTTATTGGTTAAAACATATCATCGGAAATGAAAAATTCGATCAGTTAAAATATTTTTTTAAATATTAAATTATCAATGCAAAGTCTTTTGATTTGATGTGATTTGATTTGATTTCTATAGCACGAGTTCTTTGAGTAGATTTATATTAATATCTTAAAATCTCTCTCTATAAATCAAAGAATGTCAAAATGAAGTATTTATATCTTTCGAAGGAAGTAGCAAACAATTAACAGAACATCCTTTGATATAAAAGTTGTATTCTGAATGTGTATATACAGGGATGGCAGGGATGACCGCCCTGGGAACCCAGCTTTCGCTTTAGAGTATAAGTGCAATCCCGGGAGGGAGAGAATGAGTATATACAACACACTTTATCAGAATCTAGAAAGCAATGTTACTTTTAGTTTTGTTATTGTTTCAAGAAATCGGGTTTGAGCAAAATTCATATAGCCCAGTTCATAATATACAGTCCCATATCAAAACTCATATAGCCCTGAAGGGGACCAAAAAAAGGTCCAATTCAGAAATAATTAGGGGAAAGCTGGAAATTGCTTAAATACCTTCAGTTTATGTGTGGAATTAATATGCTACTTTTCCGCTGTCGTACTAGGTGAGCGTTAGGAATTATATATTGATTTAGAGTCAAAAAATACGTTTTTTTTTAAAATACCATAACACTATCTCGAAATTACTTAATTTTTCAAAAGTATTGTTGATATAAATGTTGCAGAGCTTAAAATTCTGAATAAAATGAATACCTACACTTAATAATTTTGTTGAATATTAAGGTCACAATTCTACTTTAAAGTTTTAGCCCCGTGGTCAGAGTGTTGAACTCAGAATTAATTACCCAGGTAGCACACATATATCGGCCAATGTCCCGATCAATATTGGCCAATATCGTGAAAGTCACTGAATGTCAGATGTCAAATTTACAATATCTGCCGATATTCACAGATGTAACTTAAAATTAGTTTTTAAAAGAAAGCATCCAAACGAATTTTTTGCATTACTTATAACATTATAATACGTAAATAGTATTCTAAGCAATAAAATTTTACTATTTTAATATTTTTAGAAAACTTGTATTTTGAATGCCTTATTTTGATATTTTATTTACATTGGCCAATGTCGTAAAAATGATATTAGTATTCCAAAATTCAGAGATATCTGTCGACATTCGTAAAAACAATATCACTTTTTCAGACATTTCAAGATATCTGTCGACATTTAGCATATCTGTCGAAGTTTGTAATCTTGACGAATGTGAATGGAAAGCTCTGAAGGACCGCCCATTTTTATAGCCTTCGTTGGCCATGAAATTTGCGTTATATAAAAATTTTCTTTACAAACCTATAGTTATTTAAATATATGTATATATTTGAAAAAAAAACCATAGAAATCCATTGAGATTAGTAGGGAAAATTTCCTGTTGTACAATTTATATAGAAATTTATAGAGACTGCAAAACACAAAAATTTCTTAAGAAAAGCATTTCATATTAAAATCTATTGATAGTGCTAATAAAAACTTAATAAGGATATCTGTAATTATTGCTCTAGAATTATTTGCATTTAAAATAATAATGTAGTGCTTATAACGATGTTAAAATATAACCATTGTTGTTTTTATAAAAAACGAAAGATGCTTTTTATATTACACTAGCAAACCTCGCGGCTTTGCTCGCGTAATATTTGAAATATGCCAAGTGATATTTATGTGTCTAATTTTTATTTAAAGGTACTAACTAAATTTTTACTTATTACTTTTAAGAATAATTGAAAAATTACTATTTAAAACACAGTTTTATTAAACATCATTATTACACTGCATTAGGCAGAAATGAGACTTAAATTAATAAAACTAAATAAATGGTAATTTAGAAAATATTTTGAAACCTTTATGCTCATTTAATACGCTCATTTCAGTATTCATTTGAAGTTTTGAATTTTTTAGAAACCATCTTCTTACATCTTAAAATTAACTATCATGTCGAATTCCAAGTCCTACCATCTTTCTCAACAGAAAAGGTTATGTTGAATTAGGAACTATTACCATTAACTTGCCAACATTAATTTTGAAATCGGTTTGTTATTTTTAATATGCCACAGAAACGTAATTTAGAAAGCTTTTAAAGGCCTTTTATGGAACGTTTGTTGTTCCTGTAAACCCCAGGTGGTAGAATCATCGGCCTGTGTAGGATCAGAGACAGTTACCATTGATTCGCAAATATTACTTTTATAATCGGTTTATATTCCCTGAAATTGCATAGATATCATAATTTAGGATTTTTTTAGAATGCTTTTCACACCTCCCCTTCGCTTCACCCCTTTTTAATTCGAATTTATTTTCGACAGTCCTTCGAGGGCATTTATATTTTATAAGTAACTACCATGCCATATTTAAAGTTTCTAGCCTTTTCAGTATCACAGAATTCGCAATTTAGAAAGTTTTTAGCACCTGCAACACTCTGGTAGTAGTGGCACAGATATAAAATATAGCTTATGTTTGGGCAGGTTCTAACACCAACAATTTGTCATCATTATTTTTTTAATTGGTTTAGTATTTGATAAGATTGCATAAAAATTGTAATTTATAACGCTCTTCGCTTACTTCATCATTTTAAATTTGGAATTTTCTTTCGACTATTCTTAGAAAGCAGTTACATCTTGTAAGTAAATACCATGCCATACTTCAAAATGTTAGACCCCTCAGTTGTGCAAAAAACGCAAATTAGAACATGTTTTGCTTTTGCAACCCTCAGATGGTAGTGACAGCAACATAAAATACAACCTATGTTATAGCAGGGACTATCACCGTTGATTTGCAACCATTAGTTTTGAAATAGCTTTGGTATTTCCTGAGAATGAGTATAATTCGCAATTTAGAACGTTTTTAGAACGCTTTTCGCTCATTTTCACACCTTTTTAAATTTCTATTTTTTTTTTCGAAACTGTTCTTAAAGGTCATTTATATCTAATAAATATGTACATTGCCTAATTTTAAATTGCTAGCCCGTACCGATCACAAAAATCGAAATTTAGAACGCTTTTTTGCTCCCGCAACGTCTAGGTGATAGTGATAACGACATAAAATAGCTTCTATGTTAGAGCAGAGTCTGTCAGCATCAATTTCCTACCATTTCTTTTGAAATCAGTTTGATTCTTCCTGAGATATCGCTGACAAATCGGCATTTAGAACGTTTTTAGAACGCTTTTCGCGCATTTTGCTCCTGCATCTCCTCTGGGGTAGTGGAAACAGATATAAAATATAGCCTAACTTGGAGCGAGATCTGTCAGCATAATTTTTACACCATTATATTTGAAATCGGTTCAGTACTTTCTAAGATTGCATAGAAATCGCAATTTAGAACGTTTTTTAGAACGCTTTTTGCGCATTTTGACTCCCTTTTAAATTTCGATTTTTTTAGGAAATGCCCTTAGAGATCATTGATATCTTATAACTAAACTACCATTCCAAATTTCACGTTTCTTGGCACTTCCGTAACGCAAAAACCGCAATTTAGAACGTTTTTCCCCTGCACCCCCTTTGGGGTAGTGTCACCGACATAAAATATAGCCTATGTTGGAACAAGGGTTGTCACCGTCATTTTGACACCATTATTTTTTAAATCGGTTTGGTATTTCCAGAGATTGTGTAGAAACCACCATTTAGAACGTTTTTTAGAACGCTTTTCGCGCATTTTCACCCCTTTTAAATTTCGAATTGTTTAAGAACTGTTCTTAGACATCATTTATATCTTATAAGTAACTAATATTCCAAATTTCATATTTCTAGGCCCTTCAGTAACACGTAAATCGCATTTTTAGAACGTTTTTTGCTCCTGCACCCTCTTTGGGGTAGTGACACCGACATAAAACATAGCCTATCTTGGAGCAAGCGTTGTCACCATCATTTTGACACCAATATTTTTTAAATCAATTTGGTATTTCCTGAGATTGTGTAGAAACTACAATTTAGAACGTTTTTTAGAACGCTTTTTGTGCATTTTCACCCCTTTTAAATTTCGAATTGTTTAAGAACTCTTCTTAGACATCATTTATATCTTATAAGTAACTAATATTAAAAATTGCATATTTCTAGGCCCTTCAGTAACGCTAAAATTGCATTTTTAGAACGTTTTTTGCTCCTACACCCCCTTTGGGGTAGTGGCACAGACATGAAACATAGCCTATCTTGGAGCAAGCGTTGTCACCATCATTTTGACACCAATATTTTTTAAATCGGTTTGGTATTTCCTGAGATTGTGTAGAAACTACCATTTAGAACGTTTTTAGAACGCTTTTTGTGCATTTTCACCCCTTTTAAATTTCGAATTGTTTAAGAACTGTTCTTAGACATAATTGATATCTTATAAGTAACTAATATTCAAAATTTCATATTTCTAGGCCCTTTAGTAACGCTAAAATCGCATTTTTAGAACGTTTTTTGCTCCTACACCCCCTTTGGGGTAGTGGCACCGACATAAGATATAGCCTATGTTCTAAGTTGAACTAACACCATCATTTTGATACCATTACTTTTGGAATTGGTTCGGTAGTTCCAGAGCTTACCTCCGACAAATAAACAATTTTTTCCTCTTTATAATAGGAAGTATAGATAAAGTTTTTCAATAAAAAAGAGACCAATTTATGTATTTTTTTAATGGATACTACGTTTATCTTTTTAAAATGCTCTCGAATTTCAGACTTTTAAAATAATTTTATTTTTTATTATAGAAAGAATACAAGTTTAGTTTCAAAAGTAGGTCATTAGTTTTCAACATAATTTCTTTTTAAATTTCTAACAAACTTAATTATAAAAAGTGATATTTAAATAAATATATGTTAAAAGAATGTAAAAAAAAAAAAAAAAAAAAAAAAAAAAAAAGTCAGTTGTGATTGAAAAAGTATGAGATAATTAAATTATAATTTTATCAGACATTTTTTTCGTCACTAATAAAAATATCTACTCCCACCACTTTCTATTGACAGTTTCTTATTATTACAATTTTAGTAGGTTTTTTTTACTTTAATCTTTAATTATAAGACTTAAAATCTCTTTGAGCATCAACTTCTAGCTCAGTGAGAAGTATGCGTTCACCACATTTGCAAATTACAGTTGTTGGTGTTTAAAAAAGAAGTTAATGCCTAAAAAGTTATAATTTAATATTTAAAAATGTTATTCTGGATATTGGAAAAATATATCACTCAATGTCAAATAATGATATTCAGCAATGGCAGAAAAATATATCGCTTAATGTCACAAACTGATATTCAGAGATGTTGGGAAATATTGGCCAACATTGTCAAATATCAAAAAATAATATTCGTGAATATCTTTTTAGGGGGGGGGGGGGTCATTTAATTTTGGCCAATATTACATTTTGATATCGGCCAATATCTAATTTTGATATTGGCCGATATCTTTGTGCTACCTGGGTAGGGGAAACCTGGAAAACGTTTTAATCCCTTCAGATTACGTCTAAAATGAATATTCTATGTTTTCCCCTTCATACTAAGTAGGCGTTAGGAAATATGTACACATTTACATTTGAAAAACACGTTTTTCTTTAATATTTTTAACAATATCTGAAATTGCGACCTTAATTTTGAACAAAAATATTAATGTGAGTATTCATTTTATTGAAATTTTTAGCTCTACAACGTCTGCATTGGCAATTGTTTGATATAGTTATCTGTTTTAAGATATTGTTAAGGTAATCTGGTCTCTCCTATCTTGAAGCTCTTGATTAGTGATTAAGGCAAAATTTTGAAATGCAATTGCGACGTTAATTTTGAACAAAAATATTAATGTGGGTACTCATTTTATTCAGAATTTTATGCTCTACAACATTTGCATTGACAATGTTTTTGATAGAATTAACTATTTTCAGATATTGCTAAAAATATTAAGTAACACATGTTTTTCGAATGTAAATACGTACATATTTCCTAACGCTCACTTGGTACGATGGGGAAAGCATAGAATATTCATTTTAGACCTAATCTGAAGGGATTAAAACGATTTCCAGACTTCCTCTAATTAATTCTGAGTTCAACCCTCTGACCACGGGGCTAAAACTTTAAAGTAGAATTGTGACCTTAATATTCAACAAAAGTATGAAGTATAGGTACTCATTTTATTCAGAATTTTGACAATGTTTTTGAAAAAGTTAGTGATTTTGAGTTACTGTTATGGTATTTAAAAGAAAACGTGTTTTTGACTATAAATCAATGTATATTTCCTAACGCTCACCTAGTACGAGAGAGAAAACGTAGCATATTCATTCTAGACCTAAACTGAAGGGGTTAAAACAATTTCCAGCTTTCCCCTAATTATTTCCGAATTCACCTCTCTAACCACTGGCTAATAATCAGAGAGTCAATTAATAGTCACAGTCATAATTTGTTAGTCCTAAAATAATCAGAAGGATTATAGCAAATTTTAATGACTAATGATGAATCGCAATAAAGTACTCGTATTCGATTTTAAAGTTATCCAAGTTTTTCGTCACGCTTTTCAAGCTAAGAATTTTTTTCAACATGAAAAATTATTTATTAATAATATCAAACCCAAAATATTTTTCACATTCAATACACTTTCCATTTAGGTGATATATTACTCAAAATATTAACACAGTCTTAAATTGAATGATTTACATGATCATTCATTAGTCTTGAGCTTCAAGATAAAAACGTTTATGCTAATTTTAATTAACTAAGATTATTTGAATGAGGTTCTCTTACTTGATTTTCAGATCATCAGAAGTTTCAATCACGTCCGAATGTATGATATAATAAGATTATTCAGAGATTCCTAATTATCGTATGAAAATTATCCTATCAATATTTAATGCGATCTTCCATGGAAGTCGTATTCTGGTGATTAGAATTTATTTCTAACTCAACTTTAAAGCTGTCATAATGATAAATGTTAAATAGTTGCTTTAGCAGTTAAATTAATCTTCAGCATATGTATTATTAAAATCTGAGTGTATGCATTTATTGCAATCTACTCCTCTGAAAATGGAATGTATTGAAAAAATTGAAACCCGGTTAAGACGCTCACGGTTAATGCACGTACCCGCTTAATACGTGGATTTTTTCTGGTCCCTTGAATATCGTCCATAAGGCTATTACAGCAATATCACATTTAATACGCGAACGGTTAATATGCGATCGAGACATAGTGATATAAATACAAGGTGTACTCCGAATTATAGATTTGTTTAATGAACATTTATGAATGCTCGCTGAATTTAACTTTACTCGAACACAGAGATTGTTATAGATACTTCTACACGCATCTTGTTTTCAAACAGTCATTTATCTTTCTCCTGGAAAAAAAAATCCCGATTTAACATCCAGTAATTTCCGTTGATTTAATTTTTTACATGAAATTTATATTTTCGGAGTTCTGCTAACATTCATTAGACAGGGAAATAAAATACTAAGTCCTCCATAAAAAAAATTGTTTTTCTTTTTTTAACATTTTCCAACAAAGTCTAAAAGTGTTTATAACTTCGGTTGTCTGTCCGTCTTGTCGTCTGTCAATCTATCCGTGCTCTAACTCCCGTAAATATACTCGGATTGCCCTGAAATTTTTGGATGTTATTAATATTTACCATAGCACGTTCCCTATTTCAAATGAAGTTTCTAGCAAGTTTAGTTCCTTTACAGGGACAGTCAAAAATTATCCGTTACATTACATCCTATGGGAAAAAATCGTTTAAAATGATTTTTGATGATGTAACATGCTTTCAAACACAAGAAAATTGATATTAATTTATCAAGTGCGCTAAAATATGCATTCTGTAGAATATAGGGTCCAAAGAATAGTTACTATTAATTTACATGGCCAACCAAAAGAATTCCGTTACATAATGATATAGGAGTGGAGGGAATTGTTTGCGGCGTATATTAATTATGTTGAATTATATCATGTATAATGAAACTGATATACGTCACTAAGGTTTACTATAACTTATTTCATGTATAATACGAAATGCATAGCATTCACAGGGACACAAAAACGATTTCAGATACTATATTTTATCCGAAGTACTGTACAGTAGCGATGATTGCTGGAAATGCATTTTTAATTATGTTATATGCTTTTATGATTCACTATATTTATACATAGTATATGGCGTTTATAAATGCTGTAATTCATATACAGGACTACACAAAGGAATTCGTAATGGTTACTGGGTATGATTGCAAATTGCTTAACCCTTTCAGGGGCGAGACATTTCTACTCCAAAGATGTTCAATTCATTAATTCACACCGCAATTTATGACCAAATTTATTTTTAAATAATCAAAAGCTTTTCTTCACGTATATTATCAGTCTGAAATTGTACTAAAAAAATTACTGGTGCAATTTGGCTGTTTCGGCATTAAAAGTAACTGTTTGCAGGATGCAAACGGTACCCCTGAAAGGGTTAAATGTGGTTTTTAAATGAGTTATGCGTTTTTACGCTGAACTGCATTTAGCTTACGAAGAAATGTTTTTAGAACATAGATAAAATGATATACAGGGTCACGCAAGAACTGGATATATGACAGTCTATAAATGATAATTTCTGGAAATGTGATTTCAGTAGTTTCAAGAGTGTTTTACTTTTAATTAAACTTCAGCTAAAGAGTGGCGTGTAATAAAAGTAATAGGTTAACTACAGGGTTGTACAAAAGTATAAAAGTATGTTTCCACCTATTAGTATAAATTGCTGAAAGACAAATTTCAACCTGTTATGGATTTTCTTTCTAAACTTAATTTCCCCATTATATGGTATATATATCAACCTACAAATCAAATGCAGGGCTGTTCAAAAGAATTGGAATACATATTTGCCATGGATGGTAACGGCTGAAATAAGTTTTCAAATGTTTTATGCGTTTTGTAAAATGTTTACTTAGTTCTCTTACTTACCTTATTTCCCTAAATAACGAAGTTTTGTTAAAGCATTCAGGAAGTGTTGGAAAGTGTCTCATAATCTATGTTCAACGCATAATTTTTATTAGGGCAAGGTTCCCCATTATCGTCCCTCAGTCACTTTTAGGCCCTTGGAAGTTGTAATTTTCAGTGAAAATCTACCAAATTTCGAGTTTACTTAGACTAACTACCCACGCACATAGAAACATAGGTAAATATCGTACAAAAAAATTTTAACAGTGCAAAAAATATCTTTCAAAAGTATCTAAAAAAAGGAAAAGAAAAAAAATGGTCCCAATTTCGTCGCCTCAAAAAATAAAATACGACGAGGCGTAATTTATAACTAAATCAAAATTTATTTCTAAATGAGTAAGTAATTTAATTTATATTAAAATAAGGCTCAAAGAAATGCACTAATTATCAGTGGAAGAATAACATAACAAAACATGCATAGTTTCCCATCTCTCGATTTTTTTCATACCAATATTTTTATGCAGAAATACTTGCTTTATACAATCGCAGTTTTAACGAAATTAAATAAAGAAAACATTTTTGTAAAATTTTACTGGTATCCAAAAAATCGGGAGATTGGCAGCTATGCATTAGACATCCGAACAAGAGGAAAAAATTAAGAAAAATGTCACTAAAAAGCATTCCTAATTTCGTCCCCGGGACGAAAATAAGAAGTGCAAGGGGGACGAAATTGGGACCACGCTACTTCCAAATATTACGGATCTTCCGTTCCCGTAAGATGAATCGAGCGTCCTAAATCTCTCTGTATGCTACTGTCAGCCAACGTAATCATACCAACGTAAAATACATGTAATGAATAAAAAATAAATACTTACAGTACAGTAAATAACGTTCTACAAACGATGTAATAAGAACTCAGGTCTTCTAAAAATAGGAAATTCGCCGTCTTTAATTTATGTATGCGTCTTGCCAAACGAAACTTTCAACATTGACCCCTTTTACTTTCCGTCTCCTGTGCCTGCGTCATAAGTGGAGCCACCTTCGCAGAAGCGGGGAAGTTGAGGGGGACGGATTAGGAGAGGGCACGAAATATGGGCTCTTTACCCTACTTGCTTTTTATCTTAGAAAAATGTGACTTTCAACCCCTGGATGTATATTATACGAAACACTTTTAATAATTTTTTTCGCGATCTTCAACGTTTCAGATTTCAGAAACGTCGATATTTTTATAAGAGTTTGATCAGATCTCCCGTGTTCGTTAAATATGGGAAGTATTCACATATAAAATGTTATCCATCAAAATGCAACAAACCCATTCGGTATATGTCCTTCGTTTGTGGAAGTTCGCTTTGTCTGTCACTTATCCTTAATATTTTTTGCTGTAATCGGTTGAAAAACGAATTGAAAATGATTTTAATACGTATTAAACATCTAATATGTTGACCGATTTGTACGGAAATGTATACAGTTCAAGCGACAGTGGTTTATAATATATCCATTCGGAAGAATCTTTTGAATGTTATTGCTTACACACACACAAATCCTGGTTACAATTTTATCCTTTAACTTTGGTTTTGGACAGAAAAACACATTAAACATACAAGGTGAGACCAAAAAGTAAGGTGACTCACCCCTCCTTTCGAAAATGAGAACAGCCCGACAACCGGATACATGCGCATTACGATCTTCGGTATATAAAGTTAATATTCAGGGTCATTTGCAAAGTTTCTTGGTTAGTTTTTGTTCGTGCAGTCGCTTAAACAGAAGAGGTGGTAGTGCATTGCGTAATGGAGGAGAAAAATAATATGAAATTTTATTTTAAAATTGTTAAAACTGCTACGGAAACATTGGAAATATTCGAAGTGTGTATGGCGAAGAAACTTTATCTCGCAAGACAGTATTTCAGTGGTTCAAGAGTTTCCGTGATGGCAGTGAAAGCGTGATTGATGAGCATCGCAGTGGAAGACCGGTGACGAGCAGAACCACAGTAAATGTTGAAAGAGTTAGGAAGTTATTGCTGCAAGCTCGCCGTTTGTCCGTCCGAATAATGGCGAACGAATTGAATCGTCTTCGTGAAATCATCCGAACAATATTGACGAAGGATTTGGGTTAACGGAAACTTTGTGCTACGTTTGTCCCTCATTGTTTAAGCGATGAACAAAAACAACAGTGAATGGATTTCAGCAGCAACTTCACCAATGCAACAGACAAAGATGACGCGTTTTTACAGTCCATCGTCACAGGGGATGAAACGTGGTATTTTGACGTATGATCCACAAATGACATTCTAGCTGCAATTACCAAGGAACTTAAAACAGTCTCAAATGAGGACTCTTTCAAAAGTTTCCATAATTTGTATGAACTTTGTCAAAAGTGCATTGTAGATGGCGGGAACTATTTTGAACAACAGTGAGGTATTTATCTGCAAATATATAATACAGTGATTATTATGACGTCAGTCACCTTACTTTTCGGTTTCACCTTGTATATTTAAAGAATAAAAAGAACATTAATTATGGGTTATCCTAACATATTAAAAATCGCTACCGGAAAATAAAATTTAATTGTAAACTAATTTAACAGAAAATATTATTATAAACTGAATAGAATTAAAATTCTCTCACACCATGGTTACAATGCTTTTCTTACACAATATTTTTGGAAAGAAAACCGTATTAAAGATATATTCAACGAATGAAAAAAACATTAAAAATGGGTCCCTCTAACAAATTAAATATTCCTGCATGATAAGAAAATTTGATTGTAAAGGATTTTAAGGGACAACATTATTGCAAAGTGAATAACATTAGAATAATTTCAAGAAAAAAAAAACGGGTGTAAATACGTACAAAAACTGAAATGAAACACGCAAAACCTTAATATATTTATTAATATTTTCAAAAACAAAGTTCCGCCTTGCATAAAAAATAATTAAATGTTTAAGTTTAACATATTCTCATATTTATTCACTCTTTTATTTGCCTTTTGCAGTTTTCTTTCAAGAACAGGAAATGACATAGTACTGAAAATAATTCTGGATTCATTTGTTTTCTTAATACTACTATTTGCAAAAACAATATTACATCTCCATGGAGAAAATAGGTAAAAAAATACTTTCACATGTTTCATCCGAGTTTCCTCTGTTTTTTATATCTGGGAGCACGGCAGTGCGTCCGCCAAGTTCGCACAAGCCGTAAGCTACATTTTCCTGAACCATTTCGGCATACTTTTCACCCCCTCATAACTCCGGTTTAGAGAGAGATATAGAAATTTTTCTTTTATACACATGTTCGTATGGTCAAACTGAACTAAGGTTTCACGATTTCATGTTTCTATATTTAGTAGTTTTCGAAATATTAAATTCCGAAAAAGCGCTTTTTTGTCACTGACTCACTTCGCATCATCAAATAACTAAGGTACTTCTAAAAGTCGTAGAATCATGAAATTTCACAAGTAAGTCGGGTTTGTAGCACACTTAACCAGAAAAACCTGAAAACACAGAATTTCCGCCTCTAAACCCTTCAAACAGGTGGTGTTCATTTGGCCGTAAACAGTTCCTTAACACATTCAATTGTGCCAATGTTGGTCGCCAAAACTCGATTACAGAGTTTTGAAGAGAATCACGTGATTTCAACCAGAATAACATTTTATATATATGCTTTTCCAAAGATGTTTGTTAAGTAGAAAAAATGAATATACCTAAAAATTTTAATCAGTATAGGTTATGATATATTTACGATATTAAAACAATAAAACATTTAACAAAATATAAACCGCAATTCGGTACGTTTCCGATATAGTAGCCTTGGCGAAATACAGAAAATAGCCTTGACGAGAAAAGAAATTTGATAATAACGTATTTTCTGGCAACCTATTTACTGTGTCATATACACAAGCAATTTTTTCCATATGTATACAATTTATTTAATGTAAGGAACCCGTTTATTTATTTTTATATACCAACATAAATAATTTGTATATAAAAAATAATATTTTATACATGTATAAATAAAATGTTTATATGTATATAAATACCATAAATAACATAAAAGTTCAACAGGTTTGTTTTCATAGTTTTTTATATCATTTGGCAACATATCTCAGTTTCTGAAGTCCGTATTGCGCCAAGATTTAAAAAAAAATGCAAAGGTCCCTATAGTGGAAAAATATCCTAATTCCATATGAAAATTTAAAAATCTCCTTTTAATTAAATGAAATGTGTAACTAATAAATTGTCTTTAACGACGTGTGATAGATGCGGCGTCCGAAGTCCGCTTCTAATGTTATTATATTGTATTATTAGCCTACTTACTGTTAATTTATTGTTAATTTTAAATCTGTAAAAGAAAGATTATAGTTATAGATAAGATATGTTGGTCGCAAAAACTCGATTACAGAAAATTAGTCTGAGTTATAAAGGTGTTACATGATTTCAAGCTGAATGAATTTTTATATATTTTTACAAAAATCTTAATAAGGCAAATCTTTCAGTTTATCTGTCCATCTTTCTATCTTTTACTTCCTTAAAACAAATCTGGTACTTATTAGTTATCCCGTCGACCAAATTACTGTCGCCAAATTGTAAGATTAAATGCCAATAATGATTGATCGTAAATGCCACATTCATTTGACTAACACGTGTTTACGTCATCAAGTGATTTTTATTTCGACGTTTTATTAGTATTTTTATTAATGTTATACTACTTTAATTGTTCTTTCATTATTTAAAATAAAAATTTATGTTAATTTGTACAATTTGGCGAGTGGTTTGGCAATTTATATAATTTGGCGAAATTGGTCGACTGGATAACTAACAAGTACCACACATTTTATTAAAGACCGGGAGGCGGCTGCATAGATCATCACCTCATCGAGTTGACGGCTGAAATTTTAGGATTAGTTAAATATCGATTAGCGTATTGAAATGTAACTGATCTGCCAAGTCATATCTTTCTGGAAACCACCTACAGACCCGATTTTACGGGTTAATTGGTGGATTTTCCATTGTGTTTTCCTACACCCATTCCTCCATGTTTCCAAACTTTTGGATGCAGGAAAATACAATAGTAAACCTATCAGTTAACCACTAAAATTAGGTCTTCAGGTGGTTTCTAGTAAGATATGACTTAACAGACTAGTTGCATTTAAATATGCTAATCTAGTTTTAACTAATCCTAAAATTTCAGCTGTAAACTCGGTGAGGTGATGGTGTGTGCAGACGCCTCCCGGTCTATTATAAATGTCGGAATTCTAATCTCAATAGCACTCTGGTCAATCTGGCAATTATCCCTACTATTTATGGAACACTATTCCTTTAAGTGCGTTTTAGTGATTTAATGAACTTTTGCATATGCATATAATACGTAATACATTTGATTAATATATATTATAGGTATGTGTATAATACATAATACATATGCATCATTATGACGTCAGAATAAACATAACATTTTTCGTCGCCAGATTTGAGAATTGACATGGTATATTACCAACTTTGGCGACACTTCGCTAAATGTCGCCAAGCATGGCGAATATTTGTCGCTAGTGGCTATTTTTCAATGAGTTAATTATTAATGCGAGCCATCTATTTTTATTTTTCCGCATATCATCTGAATAGTTAAATGATATAACGTACTAATATTTCCAAAGTGCTAATAGTTTCGTCACTACCCAAAACCTCTGCTATTGTTATTATATTGCACTGTTATTATACTTACTGTGACTATGTTGTTAATCTTTACACCGCTAAAACTTCTGTATTATATAAAGATAATTTACGGAAACTATTAAAGCATTGAAATTGCCAGTTCTCCTTATGATTATTATAATTCTATAATATGTAACCTGTTAATCGATATGTGCGTTAGAATGAATCTTCTATAATCCGGTTCCTCGCATTTTAGTTTTCAGGTTTCGAATAAATTAGCTAAAATCTTAAAACCATGGCACATTGACTAATTCTTCAACACGATCAGATGAGAAGAATGATAGATTTTCAAATGGATCATGGCAGTGAGCCGGTAGACCTTCTATTCTTTCGTAATCGAGTCTATTGAAAAGGTTAACGTGAAACAAAAAGATATTAGCATCCATATAGTTTAATGCAAATGCAGATATTGTCAAAGGATTTCATAAGAACCATTTCACTTGTACCCATTCGTATCAGTTAAAATACAACAATTGGCAGTGAGCCCAATTAGAAAATATTACTTAATAGGATTAAAAATTTCCGCATTAGAGAACGAATCGTAACTGCTAAGGAAGCATGCATAAGTGAGTTAAGAGATATTTGTCACGAAAGATGAAATACATAACAACACAAAATATATGATGTGCTTCCATGATCGTAAAGAGTTCTTGATTTCTTTATCAAAAGCTTCCGACTTTGCGAAAGAATGGGCAAGTAAATTAAATTATGAATAACAGTATCATGATGCAACGTTTAACATGGAATTAATACGATAAATACTGCTTGCTAGAGGCGGCTAGTACTTTATTATAAAAAGAAATAAAGTATAAATTTGTAAAGCTCAATAAAATAAATTTAGGTATTTTTATGTTAGCCGGGCGCAAGTGGCAAATCGCCAAATACTGTTCCCAACTCCATTGTTTATATTGCATTCATTTCATTTAAAGATATATACTTTTCAGTCATCTCATTTAAAATAGATGAATTTCCCTCATTTTATTTAATAGAATATTTAACATAGAAATAAATAAATAAATAAATAAGAAATAATAACATAAACCAAAATATTTTATTTGAAAATCAAAGGATTGTTTCTAATTTACACATGTGAAAAATGAAAACTGCTCTTGGCGAAAAAACAAAAGGCTAATGAGGAGATTTGCTCCACGCTAATATAAAAGTACCGAAATTTAAATTTCTTCATATTAATACAGTTTAGAATAACAAACTTGAAAAAACATACAAAAAGTAGTGATATCCCAACAAAAAGTTTTCGGTAAAAAAAAAAAAAGCGCCAAGTTCTCCTTAATGTTTCGGCCAGAAAAAGTAGTGATATCTGAAGTTCGCACAAGTTAAAAGCCAAACATCCCAAATCTTTCATTGAAAATGGCTTCCTGCGACTTGGCCGTTAATGCCTTCGAGATAGTTTTTCAAAATTTAAAATATGTACAAATGAGCTACATGCCAACTACTATTGATTATTATTTGATTATTTTAGGCATTTTGTGGCACAGAGTACAGAAATAAAATACACATTTGAAAAAAGCATTTAAACAACTTCAGTCTATTTAAATGCTTAGAAGTTAAAAATAATAAAATACTTGTATTCAGGAGATAATATCACTAATTGCTAAAACATAATTAGTATCAGCTTTTAATAGTTTATAAATCGAATACCTCTTAATGTATGCAAACAAACTATAATAAATGTTCAAACGAAAAAAATCTCTTTCGTCAATACACAAGATTTCAATATTATACAATAAAATATAATGTAACATATTGTGAGATTTGAAGTAAGTAAATTTTGTTTTATTTCTTGGGTTTTACGTTAATTACTTTAGCTTTAGACCGTACAGAATGGCAATTAAACCACAAGTGGACTAAATGATCTGTAATCAAAACTAATGTTTGTTGAAACTGAATGGTAGTTCTCAGAAATCTTTTACTTATAATGTCTTTATGTGAATTTGCCTCTTTGCATTCTAATATTACTTTTATATTTAAATAATTTATAAATGCGTAATTTCCAATCATTAATTTTGAAATGCTGTAGAAGGCATTAACGGCCAAGTCGCAGGAAGCCATTTTCAATGAAAGATTTGGGATGTTTGGCTTTTAACTTGTGCGAACTTCAGATATCACTACTTTTTCTGGCCGAAACATTAAGGAGAACTTGGCGCTTTTTTTTTTTTTTTTTTTTTTTTTTTTTTTTACCGAAAACTTTTTGTTGGGATTTATTTATTTACATCAAGAATGCTGTATTTCGAGATTTTTGCAATGAAATAAGTTCTAATCATTTTAATTTTCAACATTTTTCGCTTCACTGATTATACTTATATGTAGATTTCTTTCGTTGTAATAGATTTTTTACTAAACTGAATAAGCATTTATCAGCCTCTTTTTTATGATCAAGTAGTTTCGCATTTCATGCAAATTATTGTTTTATGTGAACCTAAATATAGCTATTATTGTTTCCATTTTTTTTTTTCGATATCTATATTGGATATTTTTTACGCTTATGTTTCAATTTGTGTCTATTTATTTTTTATTAGTCTGAGAGAAATTTCAAAATTTGGTCTTTAAAATGGTACTGCTGTCTAATCAGTTTTCTATATTAATATTTCAAATTTAATTGTTTGCAGCTGAATGGCAGAGATTAGCAGTGAAATTTATGAGAGTAATCATATGACATACTTGCAACAAGTCAAAAAATATCCGTACGTGTACCACAATTCCCTTTCTATCCATTACTTTATTCCCTTTCATGCAATAAACTTATACACAGCCTATTAAGCTAATGTTTTCATTCCAAACTTAGGAGTTCATACAGGAAATTTCTAATACATTTTTTTTTCTTTATTTAATGTAAGTCATTCTGTGATTAAATAAAGCAAAAATTACTGAAAAAAATCGTAAGGCGAAATGCAATATTGCACCTTGATTGAATCTTAGAATATACAATAAGAACTTTAAAAAGCTCACTGTTTTACTTAAAAGTCAGTTAA
Organism: Maratus speciosus; assembly: GCA_963932465.1. NCBI lineage: Eukaryota > Metazoa > Arthropoda > Arachnida > Araneae > Salticidae > Maratus > Maratus speciosus. The sequence continues at coordinate 55,539,331 of OZ010790.1, forward strand.
ATTAATAAAACGAGATTAGCTGTTAAAAAAAATACATTTTTTAGATCATCAGTGGCAGATTACACGGGAAAATACTTTTAGATACAAGTCCTACATTTGAATAAAGATATTGACAAACGCAGGAGTTTGTATATTATTGACTCGATCACTTGCATGTAGTACATACTGATTAAAAAACCTGCAGAGTTTCAAGGAAAAATAATTAAAGTTTATGCTCAGAGTGCGAGAAAAGTTTTTATTGGTGGGATTTAAACCGTTGGCATAAGGTAAATCTACATTATATCATAGTCCTTTTATTGTATGAAAGAAATACATTTATTCACAAAGGTGTAGCTATCTGTAAATGTAGCTAAATGTTATAAAATTAATCAAAAATAATTTCAAAATAATTTGAGTGATTTTATTCACGATATAGACATAAAAATCTAGAGGCAACCAAATTGTAATAGACTATTACATCCTAACATTCTGTTTATTTCACTCAAAATCTAATCTGGATTTTCATTACAGCACATTTAGAGAATTTCCCAATAAACTTAATTTTTCTTTGAATGAAATGTGATAACACCTCGATATGTGCTTCAAATGCAGTTATGTTTAAAGACACATCATATGTACTTTATGCTAAATTATGAATTATCACGCAAATGATAGCCATTTAAGCATATTCTCCTTTACTTTAGCTCATTTCATAAAAACAAGGTAAATCTTTTTAAAATATCACATAATAAAGATTGATTTTTGCTTAGCTAAGTAAAAAAGTGTCCTGTCTGAATGTCGAACCTAGAAATTCTAACTAAGTACGGCTAATGTGGGCCAATGTAACTAATGTGGGCCAATTAAGTTACCTGGAGCGACCTCTTTCTGATACAACTTACTTAGATAACATTTTGCCAAAAGCATCTGAACTCTGATACACTATAGGGCCAATGATGGACCGGTTACTTGCGATTTTAGACGTTTTGTTAAATATCTTGAAAAATAGATGAGGAATTATCTTGAAACTTCAGTCATATATTTCCGTGAACAGTTTTTCCCGAAACCCAATAGTGGGGCGTGCAAAAATTGAAAAAGAGCGAATATCTTTTCGGTAACCCTGTAAAAATTAATTTAGTTAAGCTGTAGACCATGATTAAGAAGTTTATTGTGATAAACTGTGTTCATTTTTATGAGGATAGCATGTATACTCGTAGAGAAATTAAGGTTTTTTATAAAAAACAGCCTCAAATTTTGCCAAGATTTTTGCTTATAATTTGCAGAGTTCTTAATATAAAACAGAGTTCTTTTCAGAAACTGTGAAAAACAAAATTGTACACAACACCTTGCAATAAAAATTTTAAAAATAATAAAAATTGGATGAAAAATGAGCAGGTCTATTAACTAATGTTTCACTGCGCATGCACGAATGCAATCTATTTATATAAAATCCAAATCTCTGTGTGTCCTTCACGATTCCGGTAGGACCACCTCATTGAAATGAGTAATTGTTGAAAAATACTAATGCAGGGTTACCACGGTAGCGCCAAATGTTGGCAAACTTGGCGATAGCTGGCCGATTTGGCGAAATTCCCATTTAAAACCATTAATCTTTCATAAAGGAGGTCACCAAAATTTAATTTAAACTCCGCTCTTTTAAGATATTTTTTCAAAATCTAAGGGTTGGAATTTAAAGTACATCTTTACATCTTCCTCCCGATGCTACTAAATAAAATAACCTCCAATAGACGACGCTGTACTGTATGAGCTCCTAACTGCGCGATTTTAATGTGCTTTAGGTACTTTTCCAGTATAGGTGCTTTGGCGAAAAAGGAAATTTGGCAACATATTTTCCGGAAACCTATCCACTGTTTCATTTTATATACACACGCATTTTTTTTCGATATTTATACGATTTATTTAACATAAAAAAGCCGTTTCTCTAATTTTATACAGAAACAGATGTAATTTGTACATAAAAACATGAATAATATACATATAAAATAAACATAGGTAAATGGTAGTAGGTAAAATGGTGGCGGTATCATTTGTTTATGGTTTGAAATCACAAAGATTTAATTTTGCAATGTCTCTTAGTTACATTATTTTAATATCATATTTATGAGCTCAGAACGAAAGCATATTTTTTCATTATTTAGTTATTAAAGACGGAAAAAAAAATTATAAATGTGTATGATTTGAAAAATTTAAATAATTTTCTTTCTTAATACTAAAAAATAACATCGGGAGGTAACAGCGAGTTTAAGTTAAATAAGTTTAGCTGTTTAATTCTGTTGTAATATTCAAAATAACTGTATTTATTAGATTTCAGTAAACAACATCAGGACCCGATTAAACTTTGAAGTTAGAAGAATTACAATGTCATTTCAGGACCTTTCTTTTGGAGAAGCTTTTCTAAATTCCACATATACATGGAAACTCTTCAGTGTTAGAAATGTTATTTCTAAGACTGGCATAACATGAGAATGGCCTGCAATTTTGCGCAAGTTTTTAAAAACTACTTTATATCAGAAATTTTACTAAAAACTGGTTACTTTTTTGTTACAGAAGCCCACACTATTAGAATTAGGGCAAGTTGCAGCCAATTTCGTCAAAGTCGTAACCAAGATCGTGAAGCACACACATATAATACCATATAATACCATTTCATGAAATCGTATACGATAATTTAATAGTTTTTACCTTACTTCAAGTGTGTAATTTATTTATTTTTAAGGCTTAACAATCTAAATTGTCCAATATATGAATTTAAAAAAATGTAAACAAATATTGAATAGACATGACTGCAAAGAGCCTCAAATCTGCATAACACTACACTGTTAAAAATATCGTGAAAAATTACCTCTGTTTTTAAAGGCTATCTATTTTTTGACGAATGTTAACGCACTGTGCAGATTAGTGGTCTTCTACTGTACACAGTTTTTCATAAATGTGTTTCGTTCTTAAAATGTGTTATTTTCATCTATCACTGCGGAACAAACGAGAAAACTCATATTCTTGCACATCAGTTGTATGTATCTTTATATCTAAATTTCCGTCATTTTTGACGGGCTATCTTTCTAGTCAAACTATAATGTGCATAATGCATTAGATAAATGTATAAAGCAACTTTTTAATAGACTCAAAAATATAACTTGAATATTCTGAAACTGATCGTCGATACAGTAAGCTTGAAATCCGTTGTTCCCAAAAATAAGCAAAAAGATGACGGGCTGCATCCAAATATAGTATATGTTATACACTATTGCCAGTACAAAATATTGCACGTACTATATTTGGTTATACCTCATAGTTTTTGCTTCGTTTTGGGAACAACGGTTTTCGAGCTTATTTATCAACGATAATTTTCAGAATTTTCAATATATGTTTATGAGACTATTACAAAAGTTCCTCTATATATTTAGCTAGCATATTATGTATATTATATTTTGATTGTATTCGCACATGCGCAGTGAAACATTATTTAGTAAACCTGCTCATTTTTCATCCAAGTTTTATTATTTTTTTAAATTCTGATTGCAGAGTACTATGTACAACGTTGTTTGTCATAGTTTCTGAAAATAATAGTTTTTTGTATTAAGAACTCTGCAAATTATAAGCAAAAAAATCTTGGCTAAATTTAGGACAGTTTTCATAAAAACCTTAATTTCTCTACGAGTATATATGCTATCCTCATATAAATGAATACAGTTCATTAAAATGAGCTTCTTAATGAAGTTTTACAGTTTAAACTCCTGTGCTAGTTTATTTTTACAGGGTTATCCAAAAGATATTCGTTCCTTTTTAATTTGTTGATTGTCCCCTATGGGATTCCGGGAAAAACTCTTCTCGGAAATATATGACCTATACTATTATGTATACACACGTGGAGTTTGAGGACAATTCCTCATGTATTTTTTTAAAATATTTAACAAAATGTCTAAAATCGGAAGTGACCGTTCATCATTCGCCATGTAGTGTATATATGTATAGTGATTTCAATCAGCTGGAAAAGTTTCAACCTGTTTGATATATTTTTTAATAAGTATGATTAAGTTAAATTAATAAAGTATCATTATAATTCCCTGATTATTTTTAATGTTTTGAACAAAACAAGTAGCATAAAAATTTTGTTTTTAAAGTCAATTCCTACTTAGGCCATCAAAGAAAAATTTAATATAATCCCTTAAGTTAATATTAGATTTTGTAGCATTTAAATATCTCAATTTGTTGATTTTCTATAAGCAAGCAGGTTTACAATGGAACTCTATGGGAATTTGGCGAAATATTAGAGATATCGCCAAGTTGGCGTCACTTTTGGCGACTCATTTTGGCCGCCAAATTTGGCAATATATCGCCAAGTTGGCGAAAAACTTGACGGTATTTGGCGACAGAACAGGATCCCCCCTATGGTAACCCCTTATTGAAAATACATTCATTGATCTTCAATAACCAATGGCCGCCATTTTGTTTCCCATGCAAAACTAAAATTAATTAATTAAAATGTAATTAATTAATTAATATTTGAAAAAACTGTATTAACATCAATTGTCATCCAGTACAAGTTTAAAAAAATTTATTTCAACTTGATAGGATGAATAATGTGTATTTTATTAGCGATTGAATATTTGAACAAGATAAATATATAAATAAATATAGGGAGAGATGAGCTAATAGTAGGAATTGAAAAAAAAAAAACGGATTAAGTGTGGAGCGTAACAAAAAGATTTTTTTCTGAATTAGGAATTGCGATTGTGGTTACTTATATGCTTTTTTTCCCTGTTGATGGGCGTTATGTTATTTCTTCTTTATTCTGAAACATTCTGCAATAAACTTGTATAGGTCCATGAAAATTGAGTCTTTTCTATTTTCTGACACAAAAATAGAGGAATATATATACATACTGGGGGCTCTGCCCCCTGCAAGCGACGCTCGCCAACCCCCGTTCAGACACCGCAGAATCTAAAAATCTAAAAACATGCTAATCTGATGGGTTTTAAAAATATTAGATAAGATTAAATTATACTGAAAAAAGCTGTGCAGATCTCCCTGTAAACGGGTTTCCATTCAATTCCCTTTGATTGCAAAAATTTAAGGGAGAATCAGTTGCTGTTAAAACATCCAATGGTTGTTTTCGTTTTTGATTAAAGAGGATCAGTTAAACGTTTGAAAAGAAGCTAAAATAAAATGAATTAAGTATTCTGAGTCTTTGTCACCCGATATTTTAAAACAATCTCTATAATAAGAGCCTAAATCATGTGACTATCATCAACAGTTCCGGGCGGACACTTCGCTTTTTATACTCTATGTGTCATTTTGATACTTTAATGTTATCCAGGCACAGATGATAAGTCGCCAAATATTATTCTATCCCCATCATTTCATCTATATTATAATAGTTCAAGCCATCAAATGCCATAAACAAAAACGGCCTGGTCGCTTCGCCTTTCATATGAAGGTTTGGCACAAATGTCATATACGCCCCATACTCTTTCGTTATTTAAAATAAAAATTTTGTCAATCTGTACAATTTGGCGAATGGTTTGGCGATTTATATAATTTGCGAAATTGGATGACGAAATAACTACGTTGTACCGTATTTTTTAATTATTTTCTATTATTTTCAACGGGAAATAGAAAAAAAAAATAGAACAAAATAATTTATATAAATTTAAAAAAGAAATAAAAGTAAATAAACATTTATTATTAAATAAACAGCATTATCCGGGTTACCACGTCAATCAAAATAGTGCCATTTTTGCGCCAATCAGGTATCCCGGTGCGTATATGACATATGTGCCTAATATTTTACTTTTCGTTTTTTTTTTTTTTTTTTTTTTTTTTTTTTTTAAAGAAGTGAAAGCCATCAATTTAAATGTTTCATTTTTAAATGAAAGTTTTGTATTTAATAAAATGATAACGAAATACAAAAAAAGCATTGTTCTTAGCATAGCTTTAAAGGAGGCCAAACTGTTCGCCAAATTAATTTAAAATAGTAAACTTTTCTGAATTATGATAAAAAAAATATCTGTTATGAATAAAATTTGAGTTGCCATCATTAGAAAAATGATTTTTTTAGAAAATTAGAATATGGAAATTAGAAAAATAATAATATTTCGAAAACTAATTCGAATTTTAAAATTCTAATATCAGTTTTGAGATCTGTGGATCAATGCAGATTTCTGGTGTTAATTTCATCGCAAAGTATTCCATATTTTAGATCGCCGTGAAACAAAATCAGTTGTTTAATCAGTCGATTCAAAGAATCGATACATAAATTCATTTCATTTCAGCCGTTTCATATATTCGTTTAATAAATTCGTTTCATTAGGATTTTATATATACAAGGTGGAACCCGTCGAATTTCGACGAAAGAAAATGTTTACAAAGGAACTGTTGCATCAAATTTATAATGCATCTGCAACAATAATTACAATAAAAAAATCCATCTTGCAGTTGTTAGTTTAACTCTCCAAAGACGTATTTTAACCTAGGATTAACAAAATATTTTTTTCATAAACTTCAACTGTTAAAATTATTGAAAAAATAAACTTTATTCATATACGTAATCAGTAACATATAATCAAGATAAGTAATTTTGATTAAGTTATCAATTGATGCTTGGTATTGCGGAATGAAAAATCAGCAAAAATGATTTCACCTTGACATAGAATTTTTCACCATCATAGAATCCCCCCCCCCCACTTTAAATCTAAGCCGAATCAAGGAATAAAGTCATTTTCCACGTTTCACATCCATATTAACCATTTAAAAGCATTTTAATGCACAATAGGTTATTAATAAATACATTTTCAAGCTTGAAGTCACGTTTGTCTACTATTACAACTTCCCATGTTAAAATTCCCACTCGTGATTTAAGGTCTTAGTATAATCTCTGTACCTGCGCTTAAAAACCCAGAAATTTATAACTTTTAGACGTATTCAAGGAGAAATATCTCGTTTTATCAAATAAAATTATCGTTTTCTTTTAAATATGACGTCATTTTCAGTCGCTGAAAATTTTGCCTATTGTCTCAAACTCAATTTCAGCGAAATGAAAAATAGGGATACAGCATCATCAGGGAAATTGTATCTTTTTTAAAGCGTAACGTCATTTTCTGTTCATATTTTTAAAAAAAGATATTTTTAATTGTAATGAGAAAATGGCATCAGTAAGAATATAATCAATAAAGATAACTAAACCACTTTTAATAGAAATGAAGTACTTCAATTGCCACGAATAGGAAATTGGTATTAAAAACTATAAAAAAAATTAATATCTCAAAAATAAATTGAGATACAGCTTTCCAACAAATTGCATTTAAAAGTGCATTTTTTTCTGCATACGACGGTGTAAACATTTAAAATCTGGAATGTTTAGAAGTTCAAAAATTTGCAGTAGTGAAAATTGCAAAACCGAAATTTCATTTCAAATTTCAAAGTGTTGCCATTCGCAGAATGACGTATGCGTTACGCACAGATATGTCTGTCCTTTATAATATAGATAGGATAGATATATACATTAATCTAAAAACAGCTTTTTTTCATATTGTACACTTATATTTAATAGAAAAATGGATAAATATTTTTTTTTTTTCAGTATTCAGTTTCTCCGTTTTATTCCGTAAAATTTGCCGACATAGAAAATTTCCAGAAATTGACATAAAAATAATTTTTTTTTTTTTTTTATTTTCGGCTTCTTTAATACCAAAAATTTACTTTTAGAAAAAAATCACTTTTATATGAGAAACACGTACTAAAAATTTCTCATTCTACAAGACAGGAATTTCATTACCTTTAAATGGTTTAATAGCTGTTGGAAGGTCAAAACCCAAAATTTTACGAATATTCGATTTTTTAATATTTTGAATCTACTATTTCTCCTTTTTGTACAGATATATTACTTTTGTTTCTACGGCAACCAGAAGTTTTTAGAACCAAACAATGTTTAGTAATTCTGTTTGTTTACCTTCTTTACTTCTAGTGTGTTTTATTCTAGTGTGTCTATTTACTTTAAACGTGATTTTCTCAAAATGTTGTTTTTTTAACTTTGATGTACCTTTTTGAAAAAACAATTACATATTTTCCTTTGAAATTTTGCTTGAACATTCCATACATATCCCCGTTTAATCTGGGGTGAATTGTTTAAACACATAAAAAATAATTTTTTAATTATCATTATGTTTGCAAAAATTGTTTTTTTTTTTTGAAAGTGTTTACTACTACAGATTTTTTTAAAATATATCTAAGCTTTATTTAATTATAAATTTAACTTCAGATTATTAAGAATTGTTTATTTTATGCATAAAAAAATTTCAAGTCCATATCTTAAGTAGCTTATGAGAAAAGGTACATTAATTTAACATGGCAGGTATAGGGATTCCGACTGCCCTTAATAGTGAACGGAATCAGAAAACGTGAAAAGCGTAGCTTAAAAGTCAACATTTTTCTCTCCATAACTCTGAAAGTAAAAGTAAAACAGATATTATTTCATTTGTTTGGTTTTAAGACAAATATTCCTCGTTGTAATTTTGCTAATATTTTTCGGACGTGTTGATGTTATAAAAATGCTACTAAGACATGGCTGCCCACTTTTACGATTTTAATTCCACTAAAATTTGTTGCCTTGTGTCCTTTGGGGGATTACTTATTATCTGATTTTGTTGCGGTTTAATAAAAGATATATTTTTGTATACGATTGCAGATACTTCTGGAAATCATGGATTTTTTTCACTCAGGAATATTGTTTAGGAAATATCAATCTTCTTGGTGTTCTGGTTGATTTTGGAAAAACTAACTGGTACAGGCTTGAATTGAACGTGTTTTAAAAGATTGAAATCTGAATGATATCCACATTTACCATCCCTATACCACTTCAAAGTTCCATTCCTGAATTAAACACACACACACACAAAATCTCGATATCTGCAAAACTTGCAAAGATATTAAAATCTAAAATTCATGATTTACACTATTTACTCATGCCTCTGAACGACGAGTTATTAACTCAGTTTGAATGCAACATAGGGATCACCGCAAATTGTACGTTATTAAAAGTCGATTTAAGACAGTGTCTCTCCTTTGGACACAAAATAGTAGCGTATAGATTTTACACTTATCCTGCTTTAAAATATTCTGGAAGTTTGCATGCGTCGAAATATCCAGGTCCGGTGCAGATACGACCCATAGAAAAAAAAATTCTGCAAGGCCTGTAAGAAGGTTAAAATCTTAGCCCCGAGACTGGGCCTTTCTGAATAAATTTCTAAAAAACATAGTTTTTTTTACGTCGAAATCGTTATAATTTGTTTCGAAATGTTGTATATCAGACCAAAAATACTTATTTTAACTTTGTTATTCATCTTTAAAATTTTAATTTTTAATTATAATAACTAATTGCTGTTTATTTATACAAATACGTAACTTCGTTTTGAATTCTAATAATTATTGGCTCCCTCGTTTTAGAAACAAAGTGACGTGTTTGCATAAATAAACAGCAATTAGTTGTTATAATATTCTCTGATGAAGAGGCTTGGTAAAGCGTGTAAATACTAAGAAGTTTTAAAAATAAAATGTATATTATAATTATAAATATCTTTTATTATTTTAACCGCCCTTTAACCCTTTCGTGGTCATGCACGCAGATACGCGGTCGCACTTTGGTACTTGAAAGTGGTCATAAACGCATATAGGTGGTCAGACTTTTGTACTTGTAGATGGTCATAAGCGCGTATAGGCGTTTCAAAATATTCTAGTTGTAAATGGTTATGAGCGCGTTTGCGCGTTTGTGCTTCCCCCCACTTCTCGAGACTGGGAGTTAAAGAAGGCGTTTATCAATCACCCCCTCTTTCCACACACACAATAGGCGTTAGGCAGACTATTTGTCAACTGGATTACCGTATTTTAAGTCGAATGCCTTTAGAGAACTTCGTTTTCTGTAAATGTTTAAGAATGGCATTGTATTTCGAAACATATACTAGGCAACTTTATAGAATATCATCGTTTACTTATTTTATTTTATTATTTCTGTCCATAAGATTCTAATTCATTATTATAATTATTATTATTTCAAATCATTTGCCATATAATATTTATTTATTTTGCATGTTCATTATTTATTATGTAATATTTATTTCTTTTGCTCTTTTAATGAATATACACGTTCTTTTCTTTCCTTTTTTTTCTAAATGTATGACTTTTTTTCATTTAACTATAATACTAAATAACTAAACTGTCCTTTACTTACAGCACTTTTGTTGTGTAATAATAATAAAAATCTCAAACATCCACTTTAACATTACACTTCAAAAATAATATTTTTATTTATTATTGTTGCTCAGATTTTATTCAAATTCTAGCATAATTTTAAAACTAGTACCGTGAAACCTGTCTATAATGACGCTGAAGGGACCAGAAAAAGCATCAATGTAGATGGGTTTTCAATTTCATTATAGGTAGATTAAAGAATGTTCATTGATTCAGAGTAAATAATAAAGTAATTATTACATATAGATGAATCCTTCGTTAAACTTTTTAGAATTATCTAATTAAACAATGAAATTTAATTATTTTCTTATCAATAATAAGAATTCTGGATTTTTTAATAAATATATAAAGAGTGTACAATGTCATATATGTGAAAGTGCGATAAAGAAAAAAAACGAACAGGGATTCACAATTTTGACTATTAAACAGGAGGAATAAATTTCAGATATTGTTCATTTGAATATAAACCAAAGAGAAATACTTCGTGTAAAAAAAAAAAAAAAAAAAAAAAAAAAAAAAAAAAAAAAAAAAAGTACTTGGATGTTTAAAAGTAGAAGATAAGAAGAGAAATGGTACTTTTATTTATTCAGAGACATTATTTGACATTCCCAGCCTTGTAAAAAGAAATAAAAAAAGAATCACGTAAAAGTTTCATGTAAAAAGAAATAAAGTTTGTGCTGAATTAATTCACGTGCATGTACAACACTCTTGACCATTTTCCTTTGGTGTTCTAACAGGGTATCTTTATCAGTATTTTCACTGAACCCAATAAAATTGATTAACTAAATTTAAATACTCTTCAATATTTATAGGGGACTTAAATATATGTTGCAGAATTCATATGATCTTAAAAATAAATATTCCCATATTGCTCTTTTTTAGAAACATTCAGTTGATCGCTTCGTTCAAAAGTTAATCGTGAGTGTACTTCACTGACGAAAACACGCATTGACTAATATTATTCCTAAGGAATAATTTTTTAAAGATAGTTTGCTTGCATTTCAGTATTTTTAAACGATTTTCTTTGATTTGAGTAGCTGAGGTCGGTCTGTACAAAGGACTTTTTTACTTCTTCTATTTTATTTGCAGGGTTTTTTAATGGGGATACTTTTACTTTCGAAACCGGTTCCGAACGTAGAAGTATCCTAAATTAAAAGAAAAAAAACTTTAAACAAAATCGAAAAAGAGAAAAACGGTCTTTCTATAGATCGATCTCAGGTAGCCAATGCAAAAGAATCGTTTTAAAAAAATGGAAATAAAATAGAGGTATCTAAAAAAATTTCTTCCACCGAATAAACATTAGCGAGCGGGTGCTTTCGAGTGAGTGAAGTAGCCTATTAATTGTTGGAAGTAGATCAAAAACTCCAAGCAATTAAACATCATATACGGGTTTATTAAGTCCAAATGTTCGCAGTAATCTGCAATGCTTTTTTAATATTTTAGAGCAAAAATAAAGTAATTTTATTTTTCAATTTGAAAACTTTCTTTAATCATATGAGACAAAGTTAATGATAATTCTACCGTGAAGGCTGTATTTCAAAATCTCTACAAACATATCATAACTTTTTTTTGTTGCTGTTTGTTTGTGTTTTTCTGTTCTTATCTCGATTTTCCTTTTGTTTATATAGCAGTTTACATACAAAGAGGTTTGCCATGAAAGGATTATTTTAATCAATAAAATGATGTTTACACAGTACTTCTCAGGTTGGGAGATATAACCTATCATCTCACCAATATGATTAAGCAAAGTAAAAAATAATAATAATTTTAAGATAGGTAATGCATTCATACGCATTAAAGAGAGATAATCTTAACAAAAGTTACTCTTCCTTGTTTTTACTTGCATTAAAAAATAAATAAAGGTGTATTTTTACACATTCAGTCGAACCTCGTTAACATGAACCTCAAGGGGAAACAAGATTTTGTTCATGTTAACAGCAATTCATGTTACCAGTATGAAATCTTTGTATTCGTTTTTATAGGCGACTGTGAAAACAATTCATGTTAAAAGTAATTCACGTTAAGCGTGTTCATCTTAACGAGGTTTGACTGTATTTATATTTGTGGTTTTCATTATATTTGTACTTATATTTTTGAATAACTTGATACTTGTACCGTGCATTAGTATATTTATAAGCAGTATATAGTCCCATTTTTAGCATTATTATAGCAAATACTTGGCTTAATATGAAAAAAGTTCTATTTGTTTTTCTTTTGAAAGTTGAGGGGGGGGGGGAATCCAAAAATCATTCTTATATTTATATCAGTGGCTGTGTCCACTTGGTAAATAAATAACATTGTGTACTATTTGTGCTTCCTTTATATAACGAGCCCCAATATAGCGACTCTTACATTAAAACTGCCATATTAAAAAACCCTAAATCTTATTTATTCTCACAGTTGTGTTTCACAGAGAAGAACCAGAGATGTAGCCACAAAAATGCTTATGAGACTACATTTCTCTGAACTTATATCTAAAATTATTAATAATTTTTACCTAATCATTCTACTAAATACAACAGAATTGACCAAATATTCCAGTGTAATTAATTCCAATGATACTTTAAAAGTTTCTATGAGTTTCCTTTGAAGTAAGTTTTGAAAGAGAGTAAATATCTCCCATTGTTATCTAGTCCAAACTCTTGCAACCTGGGAATGACATCTAAATACTATCTGTAAGTGACTCTTTGAGCTTTGAGAAAACTATGATTGACAATCCCACCCCTTCCCTTGTAAAGATGATTTCTAAAGAAAACAGTTCACAGGAACAGTAAACTTCCAAAAAGCAGTAGCTTGCTACAAATTTTTTTCATTGTCGCTTATTTATAAAAGGATTATGAAAAGTTTATGTTTTAAACTAGTTCTTTTAAAATTAGTATTAATCAATAATTTATTAAATCATGAATATTGCACAATGTAACATAAAAGATTGTTGATATAAAAATAAAGTAAGACATCATTAAAAAAAAAAAAAAAATCTTTTCTGACATCACAGCAGAAATCTTAGAATAACTCCCCCCCCCCCCCCTCTCCAACGTAAAATAAAAACTGATAGCCGAAGAGTTGTCTTTATTGTAGCCTAAGAATTATTATTAAACTTATGGTTATTTTTAATAATAAAAACTTTGTTGCACATTTTCTGTATATTATCAAATTCTGCTTCATTCCGCAAGCGCGCTTATAGAAGAATTTAGTAATTTAGTTATTCTACCTGAATACTTTTAAATAATCACTTTTAATGGTCTACTTTAAAAAAATCAAATCCGTGATATTTTATATGCGCATGTTAGCTCCGATATCGTGAAATCAAGAAAAACTTTCTCCGATTAAGTCACACACTAATGACAATTTGTAATTCTAAATTATGAGGAACCTCTATTATATTTATTTATTTCACATTTTCCAGCATAGTTGAAAAGGGTTTATGACTTCCATTTGTCTGTCAGTGCTCTATCTTGCGTAAATATAATTCGATTTCCCTGCAATTTTGTGTGTTATTAACATTTACTATGGCTCGATCGCCAGTGAAAATGAAGTGTGTATAATACACAGTTCACTTACAGGGGCATTCAAAAGCATTCCATTACATTACTGTCAATGTGAAAAAATCGTTTCAAGTGCAACACTAAAAAATGCTTTCTGTAGAATTTGAAATGCAAACAATTTATTATTCACTTACACAGTCGCAGAAACTAATTCCGTTACATAATGGTCTACGGGGAATATAGTTTGCAATATATTTTAATGTAGATACTCAATTTCAAATGAATTTAGGTAAAAAGGTCAACGATAAAAAGGTCAATAGTAAAAAATTCAATGGTAAAAATAATAAATATTATAAATACTTAAATGAACCTAAAGTTGAGATCTATTAGTTATTAAAATTACATATATGTTCAGTTATAAAAAACCGATTCTAAGCTTTAAGTAAAGCCCGTGCTAAGCCCGCATATCTGTTCCCTATTATTGATAGTAAAAAAATTTTTTTATACATATCGTTACACTAAAGCACACTAATAAATAGGTGCTGTGTATTGAAAAAATATTTTTTGCTGGAGACACCGGCTATTCATTAGGAGGCCCCAGGAGGGGGGGGGGGGATTAAACAGAAAATACAATCTATAGATTCAAGAGGAAGGGGAAGGACATGGAATTAAAATAAACAAAACTTTACATATAGATATTTTAAAGGGGGTCAAAACAATGATAAACAAAAGGAATTTTTTCAAAAGTGAAGGTTTTTCATTATCTTGATTTTTCTAATGTAGGAGGAGGAAGGGTTAAGAGCGGGGTGTACGTGTGTTTGTGGGGAGGGGGGGAGGTAACAATAAGTGGGAGTCAAAATTTTTAAGTTTGGACAAAAAAAAAAAAAAAAAAAATTAGGGAAAGCACAGCAGAAATGAAAATATTTTCTCGAAAATAATTTGAAATAACATTTAGGATCTAAATTTATTGGATATGTTGTAGAGTCCTGCATCGGGTCTGGAAACCCGTTTGACCTGAAACTGCGATATCAGCAGTTCGGGTCGGGTCGACGCTAAATATATATTTTTCTTTTTTTGTCAGGGGTCGGATTAACTTCTACAATTTTTCTGCAAATCGGGTTGACATCCATTATTTCGGGCTCGGGTTAGGTTTTGGCTCTTGCGGGTCCGGTTCAGGATGACCCTATTTTTCAAAGAATTTCTAAAATATTTTTTCTGGTGAAAAATCTATATAGAATAACAGTTTTTAAAGAAATGGAAAACTTTAATACACATTCTATTAAGAAAAATGGTAAAATCTAAATAATTTAGAAGTTAGTTTTATTAAGTTTGTCTTAATATAATTTAACAGACATATTATAAAAATGGGGTATGTCAGTCGAAGGAAAAAATTTTGATAGTCAGGGACCAGTTATTCAGAGTTATTTCAATTTACATTTGTGGATATAGGATCTTCGGCTATGCATTGACCTATCTTTAACTGCATTGTCAAAGGACGATTTTCATCTTATTCCTCTATTCAAGATTAACAAACGATAGTACTTTGTTCAAGCTATTAAATAAAACTGTCATACCAAATTTCACACAATTTGACTATTATCGTTCTTCCTCTTAATCATTTAATTTTTCTCTAATTTTTACACACACACGCAAAAAAACTGGAAAGTAAAAACTTTTTTTTTCTTCATCATTTGATTGAATATTAAGGAAGATATAATGAAAATGATGTTTTATTAAATTTTGAACTCGAGTGCGAAAAGCAAATTTCAAAATAAGACAGTTTTCTTTTAGCCCAGTGGTTAGGGATTTGAATTCGGAAATAATTAGGGGAAAGCTGGAAATTGTTTTAATCCCTTCAGTTTAGGTCTAGAATGAATATGCTACGTTTTCTCCCTCGTACTAGATGAGCGTTAAGAATTATGCATAGATTTATAGTGAAAAAACACTTTTTTTAAAAAAAATACCATAACACTATCTCGAAATCATTAACTCTTTCAAAAACATTGTAAATACAAATGTTGTGGAGCTTAAAATTCTGAATAAAATGAGTACCTACACTCAATACTTATATTGAATATTAAGGTCACAATTCTACTTCAAAGTTTTGGACCCATCATCAGGGAGATGACCTCAGAATTAATTAGGGGAAAACTGGAAATCATTTTAATCCCTTCAGATTAGGTCTAAAATTAATATTCTATGTTTTCCCCCTCGTACTAAGTGCACGTTAGAAAAAAGGAACACATTTACATTCGAAAAACACGTTTTTCTTTAATATTTTTAACAATATGTGAAATTGCGACATTAATTTTGAACAAAAATATTAATGTGAGTATTCATTTTATTCAGAATTTTAAGCTCTATAACATGTGTATTGGCAATGTTTTGATATAGTTAGCTGTTTTGAGATATTGTTAAGGTAATCTGGTTTCTCCTAGCTTGAAGCTCTTGATTAATGATTACGGCAAAATTTTGAAATAGAATTGCGACCTTAATTTTGAACAAAAATATTAATGTGGGTGCTCATTTTATTCAGAATGTTATACTTTACAACATTTGTACTGACAATTTTTTTGATAGACTTAGCTGTTTTGAGATATTCTTAAGTAACTTGGTCTCTCCGGACTTCAAGCTTTTGATCAGCGATTAAGGCAAAAATTTTGAAATTCGAATTGCGACCTTAATTTTGAACAAAAATACTAATGTAGGTGCTCATGTTATTCCGAATTTTAAGCTCTACAACATTTGTACTGACAATGTTTTTGATAGAATTAGCTTTTTCGAGATATTGTTAAAAGAATTCAGGAAAATCATGTTTTTCGAATGTAAATATGTACATATTTCCCAACGCTCGCTTAGTACTAGGGAGAAAACATAGAATATTCATTTTAGACCTAAGCTGAAGGAATTAAAATGATTTTCAGTTTTTCCCCTAATTAATTCTGAGGTCATCCTCCTGATGATGGGTCTAAAACTTTGAAGTAGAATTGTGACCTTAATATTCAACATAAGCATTGAGTGTGGGTACTCCTTTTATTCAGAATTTTAAGCGCTACAACATTTGTATTGACAATGTTTTTGAAACAGTTAATGATTTCGAGATAACGTTATGGTATTTAAAAAAAAAGTGTTTTTTCACTATAAATCTATGTATAATTCTTAACGCTCATCTAGTACCAGGGGGAAAACGTAGCATATCCATTCTAGACATAAACTGAAAGGATTAAAACAATTTCCAGCTTTCCCCTAATTATTTCCGAATTGGACCTTTTTTTGCTCCCCTACCCCTGGGGCTATTTATAGATATTAAAATTTTAATTTCAGCAATCTACCCTTTCCTCATAAATACTTTAAATATGCAGAAAAGTGATCCTTTTTCAACTGTCATTTTTTTGTGCAGTGTCCTTCGGTTGTCTCGGAATTCTTCTGTTAATGATCCGTAAACACTACGCGCATTATTATTATTATTTGTGGGAAACAAACTGCAGTGCACATTAGCAATGCGTATCAATTATTATGGTTGAAATAATATTCTATAAAAAAAAAGTACTACAAGCAGATATCAACTTAGACCATAATTCGAATTATTTTATACATCGATGTAAACCAACAATAAAGGCCACACTCACTATTTCCAATAGTGAACAGGCCTCCATATCATATATCGATTTCATGGCAATACAAGTAATATTTGCGAAGTCAGGTGGAAGAGCAGTAATAGATTTTGTCGCGATTGCTCCCCAAGCTCACAATTAGACTAAAATATTCTTGATAAAGTGTAACTGCATATTGTTTAAAAAGGTACCAATGAACAGTACAAGTATCGAATTATTGAAAAATATCAATAGAATGGATGCAATTAAAACAGTAGATATGATTTCGTGTAAGTATATGTCTTTAAAAACAGGGAAGAATCACTATCTATCACAAAGATTCTGACAGTAATGGAAACGAAAGCATTATCTATTTTAAATTTATTGTTATTTTTATTAATACTTTACTTAGCACAATCATGTTGGTTAAATGACAAATTAAATCATGGTAATCCATTTTTTTATAATCCTATCTCACATGGACTAATACTATATGATCAGATTTAATGCTAATACTATATGATAAGTATGATTAAAACAATAATAATGAAATGAATGTATTGAAACTGGAAAAAAAAAAGTTAAACTAGATTTCGATGATTGAAATATTCACTTCGTTACCATGAGAATTAAAGTAAGAAAACTTTTATTTTAATGCATTAAAGTACACTAATACTGTATATTTGAAATTTATTTTAATGTATTTAAATATTTATTTTTAATTATAGTTTACTTAGAGATCGCAAAAATATTTGATAATAAATGTTGATTACTTTCGTTCTCATCCTGACTTGATAATGGTTACAGCATATAAATCCAACTTATTGCAATTGCTTCAAAGTTTGAGACACTACATTTTGGGGTCTCTGGGCAAATGCGCCGGACAAAAATTGCATAATCTTCGAAATTGACTTTTTCTGAGACATTCCTGAATTCAGTTTTGTTCATAAACACACGGAATTGGCAGGAGCTCTTATTCAGAAACTATAAAGTCGAACATTTTTTTTTTCATTTTTCGATAAACGTGGGAAGTCTTTTAGAAAATGCTGTTAAAGTTGGCGTTTTGAAAAAAAAAATCTACACACGGAAGCTCGATAAAGATTATAACAGGAAAACGCCTGTAATTCTCATGTAATTTATTTGCCGAAAAAAGAAAAAAAGAAAAAGTGAAAGAAAAAAAAAGCGTTTTTGAATTAGGTTTGTCTATCTTTCCTCCTATCCGCCATTCCGTGCTTGCGTAAATATAGTCTAATTGCCATGGAATTGATATATGTTATTTGTGTTTACTTTGGCATGTTTAGTATTGAAAATGATATGTGTAGCATGTATGATTCGTTTACAGGGACACTCAAAAGAATGCCGTCACATTACTGTGAATGGAAAAATTCTTGTGTTGTGTAGTTTAATGATATTACACTATTTTAAACATGTTGAAATTTATATACATCACTGAGGTGTTGTACACTGCAAGGCGATTAATGTAAAATATGGTGTGCAAAGAATTTATATTTAATTTTCAAGGACACACAAACAAATTTGGCTTATGAACAATAATTGCTAGAAGTTCGTTATCGGTTGTGGTACACGTTTTTATTATTATTTTTTTATCATATTATATGGCGTTTGTAAATTTTATTGATCATATACAGGGCTGCACTATCTCAAATACATTCCCGTTTATTGACAGAAATTGCTGAATGAAATTTCCATGCTGAACTAAATTTTTCCATACCATGTAGCATACATACAAAGTTATAGAGCATATACAGGACTGCACAAAAAATTAGATGCGTTTTCTAATTTATTTATTTAGATATCATCTTTCTCCGTAATAAGCTGCAAAGTTTTGTTTCAATATTCTGAATGTATTGGAAAATCTTAATTTATGCTAGACGCATGATTTTTAGCTCTTGTTTCTTTTACAGATATTCTTTTTCAATTTCTCCAAAGAATTAGAAAATATAATACTGAATCTTACTATACTTAATATAAGGAAAAATACATGAATACATTCCGAAATTATTAAAAATAGTGCTTAGTTTCCATCTAGTCCAAGAATATTCAACTTGTGTCCCGCGAGGTTGCGAATTTATTGTTGTAAATTTTAAATCCTTTTTCTCTCTTTATGGCCGATGGATGCTGGAGGTTTTATTGTGGATAAAGTGAGGGGGATAAGGGGGGGGGGGGTATTATTCTTCACAAACATTTGAAATCGATTGTATTTTTCTCATTTTGTATAGGGAAATATATTAGGTATGGAAAATAATTCCTGTTATCAGAAAATTTTAGATGTAATTATTTCTCCTAGGCGATGGGAAAGGAAAAATTGGCACCCGAAAAAAAAAGGGCACTTTCATTACTATGGAACTTGCAAAAAGCATATTTATTTTGTATATAACTATGCAGAGTCTCCATTTACCTATTTATACTTAGTAATACCTGTAACATTAAGTGGAATCTTGACTGAAAAAGAAATCCAAAGTTCCTTGGAAAATTTCTAATTCAAAATTATTATATTGTCCTTTGCCATTCCGTCTTAAAGGGTTTCATTGTTAAAATTAAAATCTGCATTTAATCAGTAATATTATACATATGTACAATTATTACACCTATATCTCATTAATGATGCAATACTAATGATCACTAATTAATTACAATAAAACCCGTAAGAATGGAATCTATGTATAACATAATCCTGCCTTAAACGGAAAATTTTATGTTTAATAACATAAAATTTTCGAAATACGAAATATTACACAATTACACCTAGTAAAACCTGTCTAAAACAGAATTTGTTTTCGTACCCAGTGATCTCGTATTAACCGGTTTTACTGTAATATACAGTGGTACCGTGTAGTGTTACTGAATAATTAATTCTGTAATACTTAAGTAATGTATCTTTACTATCTGTAAACATGATTTAAGTACAAGAAATAGTGTACTTTATAAAAAAGAAATGCCTTAAAATGTTTGGTTTTACTGTAATCAAACAGTTGCCTAAAGATATATAGTAAAAACTGCCGAGAACGAAAGACAAGGTTGAAATAATTACTGCCACTTTGATTACAGCAATAAATGTTTTTCTTTTAATGGTCTACATTTATTAGTAAAAAAATAGGAATTAATAAAAATTCAAATTTGTTATCTGGAAGCTAAATTATAAGATCCAAAAATCTCTTTATTTTTTATTTTATTTTATTTTATTTTCTTCTTTAAGCATGGTTGGAAAAAAGTTTGTCAGTTTGTATTTTTTTCTTCTTTTTTTAAACAGCAATTTGCGCATTTTGAATACCTTATTAAAATTTATTTTAATTCTTTTATTGCTTGCTCACAAAAAATAAGTTAGAGGGATTATCATTTAGAAGAAGAATTTTTCCATTTATTTTGAATGCGGATATGAAATACTATATAACAAATCACATTTTTGGGGGGATGGAATATTTGAATATATTTTCAACTGGCATATTCATCAGGATAATGTAAAATATATCAGCTATCTCAGATTTATATCACATAAAATCAAAGAAAGCAGATGTTACACTAGCTTGTATAATGACAAATTATTACTATCATTATTTATAAAAGAAAAAATAAATAATATTAGCATTGAAATTGAAATACGATGGATAACACTATCTAAAAGCGAGCACCATGGTATGCCGTACTAAACATTTAATTGAGATTCATTGTATAGTGAGATCTATCGCTATATGTGCGTTTTATAAAATGTAAATTTATTTATAAAATCGATTACTTCCAGTTTAATTTTATAATTAAATCATTACAAATTAATTAAATTTACAGGTTTATGTAACAGAAACTGTTTCTTAAAAAAAATGCATTTAGACGAAATGAAACATGCTTGTTATTGGGGAGATATAAATTCTTTTCAAATTTAGATAAAATTTAATAGCATGTAAAGCAAATTATACTACATTAACAGTTTGCAAACATTATTCCAAGCAACGGACCTGTATTCCTGAAAACTGCTATTTTCTTACATACTTTCAGATGTTGTCTGAAATTTACCGGACAATCGTTTTCGAAAGCTATTAGTCAACTAGTTTTAAACACCCATTTACGCCTCATACAGACGGTGGACAGCCGCCTCATTCATTCAGTGTCAGAAAGAAGGGGAAAGAACTAAATCCCTTAGCATTTTTGAAGTAAAAAATCACATAACCCCTTCATCCTTTTAGAACAAGTTCTTTTTTCCTATTCAAGGCCTTTTAAAGGTACATTTTTAGAATATACTGAAACGCTCAATGGGTTAAATATTACATATTTTATATGTACTCTTTGTTATCAAGTTCCTGCTATAAAATTCATAAATCACTTTGTTAATATTTTTTTTTTCGTGTAACTGTTTTCAACTGCAAGTTTTAATCTTGGATAATTCTTCGTCTATATAAGCCTTCGAACATTCTTCGAATGTCCTTCTAACAAAAAAAGAGCCGTTAATTGGTCCTCTTAAAGACCATAAAGATAACACCCCCCCACCCCCCTCCACCCCATTGCAACTAAACATTTTGCTCCTACCTACTATATTGAAAAAGTCTTTGTTCCATACTTAAAAAACATTCTCCCGCCATCTGATTATGTTATAGCCTCCACTGCTGATTTTGTCATGAGGATAATATATATATCAATTAACCATAATAGCATTCTTGCTAGCCTGGACATTGTCTCTCTTTATCCTTCTACAAATAGTAATGAAATTGTTAAGATGATTGAAACATCTATTGAGAATAACCCAAATTTTAATCAGGATATTCGTAGCACGTTAAAATCAGCAATTAAACTGATTATACAAAATAATGTTTTCGTTTTTAATAGTAAATATTACAAACAACGAAATGGTGCTCCTATGGGATCCCCCATTTCAGGATATTTAGCCAAATTAAAACTTAGACCCTTTGAAACAGATATTATGGAAGATTTTGAAATCAAGCCATCAATTTGGATAAGATATATAGCATTTTCATAATTTGGGATCATGATTTGCGGTCTTTAAATATTTTCCTGTTAAAACTTAATGAGTTGGATACAAAGATAAAGTTTACGTTAGAAATTGAGAAAGAGGAAATTTTACCCTTTCTTGATATTAAATTAATAAAGAATAATTATGGAATTAAATTGGAGCGAACTGTTTATAGAAAGCAATGCAGATTTAACAACTCTATTCCTTTTGATTGTAAGTCACCATTTTCATATAAAATTGCTGCCTACAGGTTTTACGTTAAATGTTCCTTCGACGTTTGTTCGGATAAATACCTAGAAAACGAGATTAGTACAATAAAACAGATTGCTATTGAGAATAGTTTCCCTCCTCAATACATTAATGGATTAGTTAATCCAGCAAAATAACCAAGATAGAAGAATGAATTAAGTTTGAACAAGTCTATTTATTTAAAATTTGATTATATCTCGCAGCTTTATGAGAGATTGAGATATGGAATACTAATATATAATATTAATTTAACTAGTGTAAATGCCCGTCCTAGGACGGTGGGTAAAAATTGTGTTTTTCACTTAAAAATTGAAAAACTGATAAAAAATAATTGACAATATGGGAGCGTTTAGATGAGCAAAGTTCAGCTAGTTTATGTTCTAATAAACACACAATTCGCATTTAAAATATTTCTGTGTAAACCAGGTTTTTCGGCTAATATACTATAACAAAATTAAGATTTCTTAATAAAACAAAAATTTAACAAATATGCAATAAAACTGCGTAGTTAAAACAATCTGCTGCAACTATTGAAATAATACTATTTTTTTAATAACACTTTGAAATTGTGTTTTTATCGTTTACCCTCCCCCCCTCCAAATTTTTTTATATGTATATTGATTAATAAATATGTATCTCGTGAGGAACCCCATCCGAAAGAACGAAGGGGAGGTATCGTTAAAGTGTTCTTTACGCCTATTGGTGTTTTTCTTCTGTTTACCTGTGGCTGACGTCACGCAGCAGGGTTGGGGCAGCTTCAAGTGATGTCATTTATGTCGTCTCCTTTAATCTTCATAACTCCATGGTTTAATTTTTTTTTTCAATGAATCACAAAAGAAATGACTTTCTACCATAGCTTCTTATTTACGTTTTACGCACGAAGTGCGCTACGTTTGTTTCTGAGTTGGCTGCGTAAATCACTGAAATTTTGTTAGTTTGCAACTTTTATAGAAAATGATTTTGAACAGAAGGGATTTCAGGTAGAAAAGATTTGCATTTAGGCAGATAAGTTTTCTCATATACATCTCAAATCAAAATTAAGCCTAACGTCGCTCCATCTTATCGGAGACTGGAAAGATTGATGGGTACGCCCCGGATGCGTTACACTGCCTTTTATTATATAGGGATAGCTAAAATTCCAAGAAAATTGAAAAAATTGATTCACAGTATAATAGATCCTATTCCCGATTATGAAAAAGCAAGAGTTTACATAATCCCATTCAACACAAAACAACGAAAGAGTTTATTTTATATTGGTATGACACTTCTAAAATTTAAGGAAAGATTAAAAGAGCACTTTTTTGATATCAAATACAGCTTTATCCAGGTTGCATCAAAAAGAAAATACTTAGGTAAATTTCGAAAAAGCCAAAATGATCATTTCAACGTCCAACCATGCTCTTCAATAATTCGTGAATCCATTGGAATTTTACTGAGAAGTGATAATGTTTGTAACGATGTCCTTACTTATAATATTCCCGCGATTTGGTATAATATCCTAAATATTTCAAGACCTTCTGATAATATGGACTGATCTTTTCACCCCTCTGCAGAGAAATGGACTGAACTCCGCTTGCGCATGCGTACTATTTTGTTTTTAATATCTATTTCCATTCAGTAAGTTTTCTTTCCCTTTGAAAATGAACGCGTATGTGTTTGAAAGATCTCAGGGTTGCATTAAATAATATTTTTATATGTTTGTGTCACCTTTTAAGTAATTATAAGTATGTTATAAAGTTTATAAAAAAAATCTAACAACAACAAAAAAAAAGAACTTTGCTTTCGTGAAAATCTTTTTTAGCAAATGAAAGATCATCGCACAAACAAATGATTATAACATATGCATTTTGCGGAGAGTAGAGATATTGGCGAGAGGAAGGAATTCATATAATGGTACATTATCATGCCATACTCCGCACATTTGGTTTAGTCTGCTTGATGTTAATGGCATATTTTGTTTAAATGACCCACTTCGCTCCCTAGACTCTACCAGTCTTCCCTATTTCATTTTTGGTTTCGCCATGTAATATATAAACCAGTGTCCATTCTGGATAATTGCCCATTTCTTCTCAACTAGCCTTTTAATGGTGACCAATGTTTGGTCGATAGCGCTCCGGCTAATTTTTATTATTTAACAACTGTAAATTGGTTGTAATGTCTTAAAGCCTTTTAATCGTTTTTACACCCATTTTAATAACAATAAACTATGAATCATTCGAATGTTTATATGTTTTAATTTACTTATTATAGCTTTTCTTTTTTTTTCACATTTTTAACTTTCATTTTAAAAGAAGGGCCAAAGGCTGCGAAATTTATTTTTTATTCTATATTTGTATGTAAATGTTTCACTTATCATTTAATAACATTAACCCATATTCCTTATGTATTGGAGACTTTTTAAAAATGCTATACAGTAAAGACGGAATCACATAGGAAAGAAAAAAATGCGTTACTGACAAGTTCCCTTCTTAGAAAGCGCAAATGTAGTGAATTTTTTTCAAAGGTAATATTATATTCATTTTGCACGATCAAAAACTTTTTCCGTTTAAGATAGTATTCCCTTATAAGCAGGTTGTTTTTCACTCTTTTTACTGTATTTAATTAAATTTGACTTTAAATTTACTATTCTTTAAAAAAATGAATTTTAAAATTTAATTGTAAAATAAATGCGATTTAATATATGCATTTTTTGTAAAAAATTTTTGGCCTGAGCCATATTTTACTGATTTTTTCACGGATCAGGTCAGTCAGGGACGCTGATTTTAATACGGGTTGTGTCGAGACAGGTGCTGTAAATTTCGCCCTTCGCAGACCTCGGAAGAAGGAAGCCAGTCCCGGTTCGGTATAAAAGTATAAGTTATGCCCGGCCCTGTCAATGTGTCAGAAAAAGCAGAAGGTCCGGGCCTGGCACGCCCCCAAATTACAGACTCTTTTGAACGGCCTCGCTGGGACGATATAAAGCACGAAATTGTGAGGGCTAAAATTATGAAAAAACTCGTAATTGGTATGTTAGAAAAAACCTTGTTTTAACTCAACTGACGGACATTTAAATAGTACAGAAAGAAAGTTTAAAAGGCAAAAGTTAAACTGAATCAAAAGTTTCAGCTACCTGAAGAGGTTAGTTACTCACCTGCAATTTTTTATAAAGAATTTAAAATTTTTATTAGCAGCCAATCTGTCTTAAAATCTTTAAATGCGTTCTTCTATATTTTGGATTTTTTTCATAATTTCTTGTGTTTAAATTATTATAATTCAAGAATTTTTAATAATAAAATAGTGCTTAAAAATGTCTTTTTTTATTATTTTACATTAATTTTGTTTCCGCAAATTTGGGGGAAAAATGTTTACTTTTGAAAATAAGGTTTTTTAAACGATAAATTATACCATTTATTAAAATTATTTATAATATTTTTAAAATTAATATTTAAAAAAATCCTGAAACAAAATTAAATTTATATTCTCCTTTTTAATTAAATGAAAAAAAATATTAAAATTCGACAAATCATGTTACCACAATTTTAAATTACCGAACTTAAAATGATAATAATCATTATATATATATATATATATATATATATATATATATATATATATTACCATTAATTAAACATAACCTACCACCGTCAATTATTATGAATTAAAGATGTAAGTATTAAAAAAAATATATATATTATAAGAATTATAAGAATTATTATGGAAGAAAAAAGAAAAAAAAAAAAAAAAAAAAAAAAAAAGAAAAAAAAAAAAAGTGGACACCGACAAAAATTGAAAAGCTTATACATTGAATTACGTTATCAAGGGCACAGAATTCAATGATATAAGCGAAATGGTTGTTTTCTGTGGGAAAAATAAGCTAAAGCTAAAATTAATTTTCCCCTGTGCCCGAACAACCACTAAAATATATATACATATATATATTATGACAAATTTTTGGATGTGATTTTGTTTATAAATTACGCGGTTAAACATCATAATAATAATAATAATAAGAAGAAAATCAAATTCTAACTGAATAAATATATTTTTTACAGGCTTCCTTGAACTTTTAAAGCAAATTTGTTTCTTTATTTACACGCATTTCAATTTGTGTCTAATAATTTAAAACCTGATGAATTACTTAACAGGTATACCTCTGTGAATTTTGCAGATATGAAATGTATTTTTTGTGTAATTCAAGAATGGATAAGGAAAATTTTTCTAATTGGTACGTGGGTCGTATAAAAATTTAGTTTTCGTGCTTTCTCAAATAGATCCCCCATGGAGTTGCCACTTATATCATCAAACTTTGCACTTTTTTATGAAACTTTGTACTTGTAAGTATGTGTCTAGACGTAGGGGTAATTGTTACCAGATAGTCAAAACTGAATTTCCACAAAATCTCTGAAAATTTCCCCAAATCAGTGTTTTTTTTCAGCGAAAGTCCCCAACTCAGTTTTTACTCAAAAAGGGCATTTTCAAATTTTCAAATTTTTGTATAGGTGCACATTTTAAGTCATTTGAACTTATTTTCTGTCAGTGTGGTGACCGAACAGCAAACTTCTTAACAAGTAATATACATTTTATTGTAGAGAGATTTCATAACTTTTTGAGCCCCTTGATCCATAGGTTGCGGCACTGCTGTAGCACTCAGCGGAAGAAATTGTAACTTTATATTCGACAATTTAATGTCGGAATGACAAGATGCATATCCAGAAGCAATAAACTTCTTAGATTTGTATTAATCATTCAGTTATTGAATTCTGTCAGACACCTCTCTATTAAGGCTGTCGACACCGAGAAATTTTTCTGAGACATCGAAGTCACAATAGTTTAGGAATGTTCAGATTCTTGAAACGTTGAGGCTATTTCGATTTCTCAATCACTAACGGATTTTATAACCTGTCCTCCAAATTTGCACAAAGTAAAACAGTGACATACTGTTTGAAGATTTTATCGCCGTGACATTTCTTTTTTTAAGAGATTTTGTTGGCAGAGTTCAATAAAATAGTCCTATCTTATCGCTATTATACATGTCTTTTGCTTAATATGCAGTATAACCTCAAAAATCCGCCATCATCGGGACCGAGAACAGGCCGGATTTTTTAAAATCCTGAATTTCTGAAAGAATATAAAAATTACTTCTGATATTCTTAATAGTGCCATTAATCAAATTTTAATTCCTAACCAAGGCATAATTGTGTGATAAAAATAAACTAGTTATTAAAAAAATTACTTTAATTAAAAACTTCTATGTTATAAAAACAATTTTAATAAACAGGGGGGAATTTCGCTTCTTGAGTGCTTTTTCTCTTTAACCCTTCGGAACGCCACTTTTTGTATAAAATTGCAAAAATTTTTTGCTTATGTTTTTAATGTCATAAACTGCCGACGATACGATTCCATACTCAGGACACAACGTTTGCACAAAGCATTATTAAATTTCTTTTCAAGTCCATTTTTTCTGCGATTGAAAAAATTAAATGCTTTATTTTAAAAGCAACAATTTGCAATTTTGAAAAAGACTTTTCACTAGCTCTAACAAATAAATAAATAAAAACTTCCAAAACTTCAGAAAAGAATAATACGCGTGTTCATCCTGCTATTTTTATTTCTTCCGTTAAGTTAGAAGTGTGAAAAAAAGAGGGAAAAGATGATTTTCATGCTGGATTTTTGAAGTTGCCGGATTTCTGAAATACCGGATGTTTGAAGTCACACTGTACTTCAGTCAGTATATGAAATTCTCCTTTTATTCCTGAACCTCATGTCTGGAACGTCTTTCCAGCCTCCACAAACGTACTCTATGGCACTGTTGTGTCCATTAAAGAAACTGACTAACCATCTACTGCGCGATTTGAAATCCATTTTGTTTCATTTTGTTTCATTTTTTGGCTTTTTCTTTTGCTTTTTCATGCAGGGCAAATGCAGGCATGAATACGTTTTTTATAGTATTTGAAAACGTTTCCAAAGATAATTATCCAGTGTTTTAATTTTTCACAGATATTTTTCTTCTTCTGCTGGATAGTTGGCTTTCAAATTCCATTTTCAACTTATTTTTGTAGCATCAATGATATGAGTTTTACAACAAATAAACTAAATGAAAAAATCTTATGAAGAATATTTTTTGTTATTAATTTAAAAAAATTATTTTAACATACGTGCAATATTATTGAATTTAGAGTTCGAATACCTCCTGTTTTCTTAAGGGGGCGGTGGAGCTTAAAATCCTTAAAAATATTTTTTATTTTTATTTTTGTAAAGTTCAACTTAAATATTATTCAAGGGTACATTATATACATTATGGCATGCATTTATCACAAAAAAAAGAAAAAAAAAAGAAAAAAAAAATTATTTTTGAGAAAAAAATGGAATTTTACGCGTCGTCTTAGAAATCTTCGAAATGCCCCATGCGTCTTCAATATCAATAAAAATCCCCAATATTTTTTATAAAAGTTTGGTTTATATAT
Source organism: Maratus speciosus (assembly GCA_963932465.1). NCBI lineage: Eukaryota > Metazoa > Arthropoda > Arachnida > Araneae > Salticidae > Maratus > Maratus speciosus. The sequence goes on from OZ010790.1 coordinate 55,568,321, forward strand.
ATAAATAAAATAGAGCATCGAATTTTATATATTTGAATTTAAAGGTAAAAAAAAGAAAAAATACAAAATTAAAAAAAAAAAATTAACCTTTAAATTCAAATATATAAAATTCGATGCCCTATTTTATTTATATATATAAATCAAACTTTTATAAAAGATATTGGGGATTTTCATCGATATGGAACGCGCAGGGGGCACTTCGAAGATTTCTAAGACGACGCGTAAAATTCCATTTTTTTTCTCAAAAATAAAATTTATTTTTTTTTGTGATAAATGCATGGCATGCCATAATGTATATAATGTACTCTTGAGTAATATTTAAGATGAAATTTACGAAAAAATAAAAAAATAAATAAAAAAATTTGAAATTTTGAAATTTTGAAAATTTTTCGAAAAAATTTAAATTTTTTTTTTTAACCTTTAAATTCAAATATGTAAAATTCGATACTCTATTTTATTTCTACATATAAACCAAACTTTTATAGAAAATATTGGGAATTTTCATTGATATGGAAGACGCATGGGACATTTCGAAGATTTCTAACACGACGCGTAAAATTCCATTTTTTTCTCAAAATAATTTTTTTTAATTTTTTTGGGATAAATGCATGTTATAATGTACATAATGTACCCTTGAATAATATTTAAGTTGAAATTTACATATATATATATTTAAGGATTTTAAACTCCACCGTCCCCTTAATAACATCCACAGAGAAGAAAACACTACTAAAAACAAATATCCAGTTATATACCGTAAGGATCCGTACAGATCAGATTCTACGTCAAGAGTAAATAATTATTTCCCTGGGCTTTCTTTTCTAAAACTTCTGTAATCAGAGGTGACCTTTTTCATTGCTCTGCAAATGTTTGGAATCAAAGCACTAAAAATTTAAAAATAAATTATCTCCAGTGACATAAGGCTGTGTTCAAAGGCTTGTTTTGCCTTCCCTCAACACTTTTCCAGTAAAAGTATTATTTTCCATGGAAAGTATTATTTTCCTCACATCTGTGGCGTATTAACAAAAAGAAGTAAACAGTCAACAATGGGTCAGGAGATAAGAAGATCAGCTTGACTTGAAGGAAATATTGTTCTTTTGAAGGATGTATTTTCAGTTTCCTTTTAAAACAATTAGAGATGAAAAAGACCGGTGACCACAAGTAAGATGACGATATGCTATATGACAAAAATGATAAGTCTATTTGGACCTTAATAAAATTATTCTGTACTTGTTCTCTCCTGCAGCAGAACAAAACAGTCTCCACATCAAAGAACCTAATAAAAGAACCCTCTTCTGTAGCGTAGACGTGGGCCGAAATTAATAAATGCTGTGATCAAATTTTCTGGTCTCTAGGAACGAAGTATACGCACTTCGATTTTACATTACACCCCAAAACAATGCTCTCTGCAGAATGTAAACGATTGTTGATACCCCTACTTTATTAACTATGACTTAGTGGCATTGAATAAATTCGTAAATCAAATTTCGAAGGAAGAAAAAAAATTATATTTTTCCCTTTGTACAATGTGAAGGAGATTTTTCGTTCTACTTTTTTGAACAATTATTTTGACAAACGTAAAAAATAAACTCGTTATGCCGTTTTTTTAATTTTATCTGGGGGAACGCTTTGCTTATTAACAAAACCGTAAATGTTAGAATTAAAAGCCTTTAAGATAGTAAAATTTCAATACTTTTATATTAAAATAAATCGCTCCAGAGAAGGAAATCTTTCTCCAAAATTTGCGGTATCATTTTTCTATTTAACCCGTAACTGGAGACGGGTGTCAAGGTGACTCCGCGTTGTTCATTGGCTCTAATTATCACGTGGTCTTTTGTCCTTGAATGCAATCATATCCTCAGTACCTTCAAGTTGATATTTTATCAGTAAGTTGGCAGAAGTCCAAGTTTGAACACGCGCCTATATCCGAATTATTCTTTTTCAAAGTTTTCGTTACTATTTATGGAGTCAGATTGACTCCACGTCTCTGAAACTGTGACTGAAAAAATATATAACGCACCAGTTAATTTCTACGTATTTAGCATTGTAATCCGCTTCCTTTGTCTAGAATAATATATTGTTGTTTAAAAGAAAATGGATAATACTCAACCAGGACCTTCCAGGAAAAAAATTCGGCCATGTGATCCAGATTTTGAAAAAACTGTAATGCAATGGTTTGAAGAATGCGAAGTTGCAGAAGATGACTCTCATATTAGACATATTATTATTTATTGTTTTATGACACTTTCAGAAGATAAAATGTTGCCAAAAACTAACGCAGCAGTTGTGCGCTTGTCTGCTTGTATTGCAGACACAAACAGGAATATAATAGCAGACAATTGGTTTTCATCAGTTGAGCTTGTAAAAGTTTTGAAGGAATAAAACTTAACCTATGTTGGAACATTAAAAAAATAATAATAAATAAATAAATAAAACAAAATTACCTAAAGAATTCCTTCCAAACAGAAGCAGAATAGTCGGGAGTTCAATTTATGGCTTTTCGAAGGATTTAACATTGGTATCATATTTTCCTAAAAAAGGCAAAGCTGTATTGCTAGTGTCGTCTATGCACTCATCAATATCCCAAGATACAGAGATCAATAAGCTGGAACTTATCGCTTTTTATAATAATACCAAATCTGTTGTTGATGCCATGGATGAAAAATGTGTCATGTATTGTACTGTTTGGAGAACCAGAAGGTGGCTAATAGCTATATTTTTTCGCCTTAATTATATAAGTGCAGTTAATGCATTTACTATTTTCCAAGCCACACGAGACTATAGAAAAGAGCCAAGGCTAGATTTTATAAAAAAAACTCGCAAAGCAGCTTGCCGGAGAAGAGTTAGATAGGCGGTTAATAAATACCCGTCTTCGACAGGAAGTGAGAATTTCAATTGCGAATATACTTGGTAAAGAAGAGGAAAAAGTAGATGCAGATGGCAGTTTAAAATTACCTACTAGAAAATACCGTACCATTTGCCTAAAAAAGTTGAAAAGGAAAACATCTACTCTATGCCATTCTTGTAAACACCCAGTATGTGGACGATGTTCCGTAGCCGTATTCCCCAGCTGCATTTGAATGATGTAAAAAACAAAAAGATTAAAGAAATATTCTTAAGGTAATATTTTAAAATATTGTATTCTTCATTTTTGTTTGTTTAATTCTAAGAGTTATTAACAATAGTGCCATTCCATGATATCTAAACGAAGTAAGTACTCATTAAAAGGTTTTTTTGGTTTTTTCTTATATTATCTTTCCAACAATTAATCTTATAACATTTAACAGTTGTAATATAATTATTTTTAATATTTTGGTAATTACATGATTTCCAGACTATATTGCGTTTCCAAAATAAATTTCAATGCTGTTTACAAAAGATAAAAAAGAAAAATAACATTGGAGTCATTTTGACTCTATGTCTCTGACAACTTAAGGAAATTCATGTCTCCAGTTACGGGTTAAAAGTATAAAATGTTCAGACATGAGTATTGTAGCAATTTAGAATCGAATAATAATAAATATATTGCAACTTGAGTAAAAATAAATTGCCCTCCGATGACGATCTTTCTTTGATTGTCCTGCCATGGAAATCCATTGAAAACGGCTATACTGAAAGATATATTGTCTTTATAAAAAAAAATAGATATAAATAAAAATACCATTCAGTTTCTTTGTACGACTTGAATAAAAATGTCTGCAAATTTAAAATTTACGAATAAAAAAGTAATTCAGGAACTTCTCAGAAAATTCTCACTTTGAATTTGACTACAACCTTTACCTTAAACAGTTTCTTTGTTTTGACTCCATAAACCAAAAATATGGTGAAAGTATCACTTTTTCATAATAAATTATCTGCCTTAAATAATCGAAAAATATCTACCAAAGATTAAAGCAAATGCTATAGTTAAAAATTAGTGTTGTTCAAAAGCTGTGAGCAATGACGTAAGCAAACTCCTTTTTGCGAAAGCTGTACTCGTCCAAAATTGTCAAGGGGTTAACCCTTTATCTACTGACGATACGTATAAGTACCATTAAAATAAGTCGTTATAAAATTCATTTAATACATCGATTAGTAGTAAAACAGTTTAGAATGATTTATAGTAGATGCATTACTTTATCTTGTTCCAAAAGCATTATTGGTTACAAAAAACAAAAATATTTTTAAAATGATGATTTCTTTTGCCTTTGCATCTTTTAAGCTTTCTTGATGTTGAGGGGGGGGGGGGGGGCATTTTTCAATTTGGAAGTATTTATATATTTCTATTGTAACAACATTATACTTCTACATTTCTTAATTCTACAAAATATTAAGAAAATATTTAAAGTAAAATATTTGAGTGCGGTAATAAATATTACAGAATTACCCTATAAACTTAAATTTAATTAATCCGTCTAAACCCTTCAATCCTTCTAAAATTTATTAAATGATTATGTAAATCTTCTAATGTAGTTTCAAAAAATCATGAAAAAAGCTTTAGAAGATAAAATGTTCATAAATTGATAATTCAGTACATAAAGGGTTTAAGCGTTATATATTGTAATTTTGAAAATACATATATTTCCAGAAATACGTTTTTAGGTGCGTTCGTAATTATATAAATACGTAGCACCTATAGTCGTCGTTCAGTCCGTTCGTTTGTCCGTCTGCCTGTCTGTCCGCATATAACAGAGCAAAAGATACCCAGCCGAAAGGTCTGAAATTTTAAATATATAATTTTTGCTAAATTTTGTTGAGTCATTTCAAATTTTATGAAAATTGGATGCATAGTTTAATTACAGGGACAGTCAAACGTTTTCCGTTCCATCCCAGCGAAGAATGAAACAGTAGGCCATCAGCTGGAAAAAAAGATGGCAGCCAGCACTGCCATCAGCGTAAAGTGCAATGGTGCTATTACTTAAACCAGTACAAAAGTGTCCGTGTGGAATGCCGCTGGTCCATAAGTGATGGCCAACGGCAGGTCATCATTGGTATGCCATCACATTACTTCAATCCGGCACTTTTCCTGCAGTGCTTCCATTGTGTTGTGGGCCAGCGCATAAGATATATCGGAGGCCGATCAGAATTTTATCTGATAATTTCCAACAGCAAAGTTGACTGAAGCTGTCCAGCAGTGGATAAAGTGGTAGACCATTAGTCAGCACTTCTCCATCATTGCCAGCACCTATCTTGCTGCTGGCCAGCAATTTCCTCTTTGCTGGGATTACGCCAATGGAAAAAGTATTCCAAGTGCATTTTAATGATGTTACAGTCTTTGGAACAGAATGGAATTGATAGGCACTTATGAGATGCATTAAATTATACATTCATTACAATATGCGGTGAAAAAAATATTTATGAAGCTAGTTATAGTACGAACGCACCTCATTTTCCATATTTGGCGAGCAATTTCCAACTTGTTGTTAGTTATAATAATATTTATATGTACAGTTATATGCAAAATAAGACGGATCGATACCTTCGATTTATTCTGTTTAGCTGATTCAGATATCAGACCAGATGCTGTGATCGTTAACGGTTTGTTGGATGAATTAGTCATTCAGATTCCTCTGGAATGGTTCAGTTGGCAAAGCGTTGGCGGCTTTGTCAAGATATCCTTGGTCCGTATCCTGCCCCGGGCTTTTTATATACGCTTCGAAGTGTTATTATTTAATAACCAATTGATTAATTGTGTTAAAAATTAATGTAATATATGTAAGTATTGTATTATGATTTTCACGTATAATTTTCTTTTCAGTATAATTTTATTTCGTAATATTATTCTGTTTATTTTTAGCTTTGTGAAAGCACTTGGGATAATTTATCTTTAGTTTGTAGTCTTTAAAACATGAACATTTGATTCCATAAGTAAAGGACTTGGCACATTCATTATTCAAGTAACAACGCAAATTTATTTTAATTGTATTTGTTTATTACAATAATTTTGAAATAGAATTTTTTTGAAGCGTTATATCAGTCATTCCGAATATCTGCATGAAAATAAGTAAGAATGAATAAAAACCCACATAAAAGTTTTAAAAGAAGTAGGAAGAGAAATCCGTGAGTTATAAGAGTACTTAAATTAAACTTCGAAATAAAACAACGAATCCTAAGAAACTAAAATAACAGAAAGAGTAATAGGCGCAATTACTTTAATGTAAAATAATAAATAAAATGTTTATTCGAGATACCAAAATAAAAACATCTTTTGAGTTTGCAAGTAAAACTGCTTAAATAATATCGATATAAAGACGTCTTAAATTACGCCGAAAAATATGAATTACGTAATTTATACTGAGTCCCGTAAAACATTTTTTTAATATCAGATTTGTTGTTTGAAAGTGAGAGAAAATTACTATGGAAGAATTTTATGGAAGTAAATGGTATTGTATATTTGTTGTCATGTAGAAAACTTGGGTTTATGTTTCAGATACTGGGGAAGTGTTTAATTCTCATCATACATAGTAGTTATAATAATTACTTATAATAACTACAGTTAGACTTAGTTTCCATGTCTCCAATAAATAGCAAGGCATCTCATCTACAGACTAAGCGCAAAATTGTCATATTACTTTCCCATAATTTTAAATTCTTCTGTTCGGCACTGTAAGTTCATGACATAAACGGTAGTAATATATTGTTATTTTGGAAAATAATGTATATGGATTTAAAATATGAATTAGCTTCAGGAGAAATAATAACAAACCAAAGCCCATATCAAAGATTTTAATACAGTATATTCCTGTGTACAACGTAACATAAAAAATACATTTAGAGGCATAAACATTATTCTAGTGAAATAAATACGTCTCAGTCATAAATAAAATTTAATTTTAAAACTTTTGTGACTAAATATGTTTTTCTGAACTGCGCGTTATACACAGCAATAGACGGTATATTATTTATCTTTAATATTGGTATACTTGTAAATATCAAATTACAAGCGGACTATGAAATCTTAAAAGTCTTCAAGATATTTTTAAGTTGTTTCGCTGTTTCTATATTTGTGTATCGCTACTTAGCCAAAAATTAATCCATAAAAACATACTTCCCTTAGGCTGCTTATTTAGAATTAACAAGCTGAGTACTGTTTATGTTTTCGAATTGTCTATTATAATGCATGTTTATTAATTTCTACTTTGTTTTACAGTAAATAATGCTAGAAGACAAGTAATGTATTTACAATACGTAATTTGTTTCGTTTGTATAACAATCCATTTGTGTATTTCTAACATGTAACGACAGTAGTCAATTTAAATTCTTTTAATTAAAAGTAAAATGTTTTTACAAAAATGCACTTTTGTTGTTTTGATAATCATTTTCATCTATAATCTTTTCATTATTAATACATTAAATCATATTATATAAATCTATGTTTTATGAATAATAATCTTTTGCACCTTGATATTTATTTCGCTCTTAAGTTTTATAAACCCATTTTTTTTTTCTTTTTTATTGAATATACGCGTTTGCCTGCAATATTAATGATGCTATAATTTTTTTTTTCTTTCTTTCTTAAGAACATAATAATATTGGTAAAATTCATTATTACAAAAATTAAAAGTAATTTTTTAATGTACATTTTAAACATATAAAATCACGTCCTTCAATGTTGCAAATGATGTACTATTATAGATATATGGGAACCGAGAAAATAGGGCAGACTAGGGAGGGTTGATCCACTTTTTACAAAATGATTTTCTATTTTTTAAATATTGAACGTAGAATAAAGTTTTATATAGAATTTTATTCGGTATAAAATCATTTACCAAACAGAATTGCTACAAAAGTGTAATATATAAGAAATTTGAAAAATGATCGATTTTAACCATGATAAAAATAATGGGTCAAGGCTCCCCACATATGGGAGGCTTGACCCACTATATGGGAGGCTTGACTCACTCTGTATTACATTGAAATATTTGTGAAGAGAAATACAATATGTTTAAAAAAGGCAATATAACTTTATGCTACATGCTTTAATTATTATTAAAAAAACAGTTTTGAAAGTATAATGCTTAAATAAACCTGTTTAGACCCAACGCAAATCAGAGGATAAAAATTTTATTTTAAACAGAATTTCGTCTGAGCAGATATAATTGAACAGCAGGGAAAAATGAAATTTTAACATTTAAGGCAGTTACAGACAAGTTCCGTTTTCATAGGGTTTCATGTATTATTATGCCCGGAATTTATAGCCACTGTCCCGCTTTTTTTTTTTTTGTCTTTATTTCCTACTTTTTGTGACACTCGACCTGACAACTCTAATTGACAAATAGTTTGGCTTCATCTCACTGTATTCATGCTGATGAAATTTGTCTACATATCTACCAAAAGTTTTTCGATCAATGCTATGTTCTTTTGCAGCCGCATGTGCACTTAACTCATCAATTATTTTCTTTATCACTCTCAGTGGCAAAGTACTTTCAATACTAAAATGTTGAAATAAATGACTGACATCAGAATTTACGAACAAGTTTATTTGGAAATAAGAAAATGGGTATATTTCACATGCAAATTAAATGGAAAATAATTTAGAAATATTCTGGTACCATTGTGGCGTTTGGGAATTAAAATTAAGTGGTTTCATAAGCATACAGATGCCCCTGATAGGTTTAAATCTGCTGCTTCTATTCTTTCTAGTCCTTTCTACTCTTTTACATTGTTTCAATTTACTTATTGTAGTAATATTTAAATGGAAAATGTTCCTATCAGCTTTCCCATTTATATTTCATTTTTTTTCTTTCATTGAATACTATAGCAATTGTTCACATCTTTCTTTAATCTAAATATTTTTATAACTTCACCCTATTTTACCGTGGCTTTAAAGAATAAATTTACATTCTTTTTTATATATAACCATTAAACTTTCATTATGCATAGTGCATAATGAAAATATTTCATCTCGTCAACCTTCCCTCACATTGACTGGGTCAAGACTTCCCACATAGCCCTTTTCTAAAGATTAGCTCATTCTTATGTTAAGCCTAACTTACTGTACAATCTTTATGCCTGGAATGAAAGAACGATATTTCTGCATTATTTAAAACCTACTTACTTAAATTTCTATGATAAATTTTATCTGGAAAAAGCTTACAAAATATTTCTAAAAAACACAACTTTTAGGTTGAAAACGACTCACAATAATTGATTTTTCCACACCTGTTTCGATTATCTGTATGAAACAAAGGCTGTTGTTTGAGCATTCTAGTACCTTTGGTTGACACATAATGATAAAAATCTGAAATTCTTTTAAATATGAAAACTGATGGGTGGGTTAAGCCTCCCGTATGGTCAACCCTCCCTAGTCTTCCCTATATATGATATGACTGATGAAAATTAATTTTAAACCTATATATAAAATAGAAATATGAGTACTGACAAAAAAAATGAAAAAAATATGTTTAAGTTGAGTTAAAGTTAATTATATTTTAGATGATCATATTTTTTTCGTCAACAGTTTCTCAAAAATATTCGAATATTATATTCTATTTCAGTCGTTCCACAACATTAATGTGCGCGCGATCTTTAATGAATTTCATACGCATGGCGAACCCCCTATTTCTAATTAAATGGAGTCAAGAATAGGAACATAATTTAAGCAACACCTGGCTACAAATAACGACTCATTTTTTAGGTAGATTTCGTATGAAATACTACCTATTGGGTCGTTCCTATGTTGGAATTTCTGAAAACATTTTGCAGATCTACACCAATCATGACCCCTAGAACTCAAAACCACCCTCAGTAAAAAACTTTATCTATCTATCTATATATATGACTTTCTTCTGGACACGATAACTTCCACAATTCTGCGAAAAATCTTCCAAAGGGATACATAAAATCAAGGGGCATAAAATCTCGTTCAAGTTCGTTGATGGGCAAAATCGGGCCAAGGGGCTGGAAATAGGGAGGGGTTTTGTGAAAATAGAAACGAACCCAAAAAATAGGGCCAAAAATTTATGCATCACAGATTTCTGATAAAATTAAAAATGGGCTCAAGGGGCGCAAAAATAGGGTTTTTGGGAGAAAAAAATTCATAACTTCGTCAATTCTGAACATATAAAATCCAATTAATTTTATTATACATCTCCTTAATATTATCTAGAACTTTTATATTGACAAGTTTTTGATAGGACCAATTCGTACCGCAAAAAACGAAAACAAAAAAAGGGGGAGGGGAAGAAGAAAAATCTCCATAACTCCGTCAATTCACAAGATATAAAATCTCAATGAAATTATCATATATCTTCTTAATATTGTCTTTAACATTTATACAGACAGGTTTTTGATAGGAGCAATTCTAACAGCAAAAACAAATTAAAAATACATAGCGGTTGAAGAAAAAAATCATCTTATTAAGAATGTATTCAAATCCAAACTGCTTATTTTCTTACTCATTTTTAAATTAATTTTTGCTCTCAAATGCGTCCAATTGATAGATTCTCTTCTTCAGAAACTATGTAATGTACTGTAATGGTCGATTTTTTGATAGGGGCAGAATATATTTCAAAAAATGATGTCAAAGTGGGCATTTTGAACAGAATTTCCCCAAGCTACTTTTTTAGAAACGAAAAATATTGCCCTACTGAGAAAATAATTGTTTATTAATCAAGTTTCAATTAATTGAAAGAAAAATAAGAACACATGCTGCTTATAAATCTTTTCAAAAATCACGTCAGCAAGTTTCGTATTTTTTCTATTAAAAATGACTCTGAAAATGTGCCAGAAAAATTTCGAGTTGTTGAGCATGGAAAAGTATTTTTTTTTTAATACCGCCTTAACATGATTCTGATAAAACCAGCTATTATATAAAAAGGAAATAAAAACTCGTCAAAAGCGGCCAGATAAAACTGTTAAAGTGGATTTATATCTAATCATGATTTAGTTTTTGTTGGAGCAATTAATATACTTACCTTCGAAATCTACCTCCGCCTGTAGGCCGGGCCGGCAGGGATTTTTTTCATTTAGTATAGTTTTACATGAAACAAGCATCGTACTGTAGAGATTGTATTGTTTTATATTTGGACGTTTTGATGTTAAATTGTTGAGGTAGAACCATATTTAATATCTAGCACCAGCAAGCTATTATATTTTGGAATGCGAATAAGTTGAAAAATGCTTTACACTGATTCATTTACATGCATGATGTCGGCAGCTCGTTATTAACACAGACTGACACGTAGCCATATAGATATATGTACCTCACTTTAGAAATTCTCTGCTGAAAACCCATAAATACGAGGGGTGGCTAAAATGATATGCACACATGCTTGTAGAACACGAATAAAACCAAATAACCAGATCGGACAAAAAGTACTCTAAAGTACAATTTTTAAGCTTCAAAATTATATACTTATTTTTAAACATAGTCAACGTTAAGACTAACAAATTTCTCCCAACATGTAACAAGTTTTTTTTTTTTTTTTTTTTTTTTTTTTTTTTTTTTTTTTTATTCTTTCCTTAAAAATTCTTTCAATATTTCTCGAATCCAAGACTTAACAGCTGCCTTCATCACATCGTCCGATGTGTAATGATTAACCTTGAGGTATCTTTTAAGTAGAGAAATAAAAAAAAAAAAAAAAAAAAAAACTCAAGGCGCAAAATCGGGGTTGTAAGGAGGGTAAGGAATTGATTCGAACTTCAGCTTTCGCAGACCCATCGTACACAGGTTTTACGGTATCTGATATCAATAATTCCTTGTCTATCCGAATATTGTTTGCAACACTCTTTTGCGTGATTCACCGAAAATTTTGTATGAAATCGTCGACGAGATTGCGATGTTTATCGACTTTCAATTTTATTGCTCATCGATTTACAGTAGACCTTGTAAAGTAGTTGTTTGTTGTTGCACAGGTGGTTCATTTTGCTAAGCTTCAATACCGACTCTAAGGTAAAAAAAAATTAATTGTTAATTATTTTAAGAAGAAGGCAGGGAAATGCTGAGATAATAAAAGGCAGAAATTTTCTGAAGGTCTTTATTGTACACCGGGATCGTTTCCACCACCGCCGAGAATTACACGGCCAATGTTGGAGAAGGGAGCGAAGAGTTACATTTGATTTATTCACATCATGCGAGTTCAGAAGCTAGTCCCTCTCAAAAAATACACTTTCTCGAAATCTGGAGTGTTGGCAAGCTTACATACACAATTTCGCCAAATATATACACTATATGGCGAGATTAAAGAGAGGAAGACATGTGGTCAAAGTACAATAATTGAAATTGAATGGGGAATGTAAAAGAGTAATAAGAAATATTTAACGCCAATGGCTGTGTTGGAATTTTAGCTCATAAACCGCGAAATACATTCTATAGGGGTTGCTAAAGTTCTCATGGAATTGAAGCGGCCGAAAGAGCACGTTAAAAGACAAAAACAAAATAAAGACAGGGTTAAAAACTGAAATGACACATCTATCTAACATCTGGACCAACGGCTAAAAATGTAGAAGTAATATGTCTGACTAATTTCTGCATATCATCAAACTAAGGCAGAAGGATGAAAATTAGAATCCAGTTATTAGGCGAGAAAAGGAAATGATTTCTTTTCTTTTAACTGTAGTGCGCTGCGGTTAAAATATTAAAGAGACTAAGAATTGAATGCTTAATTTATGAAGGGAAAAGAGCGTTAAAAACAGATTGAATCCGAATGCAGACAGATAATTAAATTTAAGAATTTAAAAAAATGTAATTTTAAAGGGGGGAAAGAGGAAAGGTCTTAATATTAATATGTGAAGGTAGGCGCCTTCACATATATCTCCCCAACAGCCGAAAAAGAACGAAGTGAACCGAGAGAGAAAAAAAATTACCCCATGTCTTCTCTCAAATACATTACACATAAATAAAATATGTAAAATGTAATATTTTGCAGAGGGAACCCGGTGACCAACAGTTTATAAACATATACAGAAATACTAAATATGTAAGGAACAAATAAATCATGTCTCATATAAAAAGCATGCCTATAAGCATGACAAAGCAAGTTGGTACCAAAGACTTGCCAAAATAAAATATATTGAAAATTTTTTGAACTGCAGTTAATACATCTGGACAGCTGTTTTCTTATTTTCTTATTATTTTTTTTAATGTGTGCACACAGTTATTATATTTTTTTATGATTTCCAGAAGATTTTAATATAGAATTGCTTGAACATTCACTTCAAGCAAGAGCAATTTCCACAATTGCTACAACAGTTGGTTATACTCCAACTTATAATTTTTTTTTTTTTTTTTTTTTTTTTTTGAGACATGAACTGTAAATAAAAACAAACATTACATAGTATAGTAAATATAAAAATTGTTCATTTTCAGCACTATTTGTGACATTTCAAGTTTTCCAAGGTGTTATAACTGGTAAAGGAGAGGAAGATGGGGGTAAATTATTTGTTAAAAGTTGAAAGTTGCCCTCGTTTTTATCTTGTAACTACAGACTTAATGTGTTTTACTGAGAACCTAATTTAACTAAAGTGTATTTTAAAACATATTGCACTCCTATAAGGTATAAACAAGAGGTAGTGAGAAATTTCCAGAGAAAGTACCCCTTAAAAAATGGTAAAAAAAATGTACAATAAATTTAATGAAATTTAATAAGCATTATACAACAGGTGACACAAATGTATGTGTGTGTGTGTGAATGTAGTCATAAATAACACCGTTTGGTGTTACGACTGGTATATACCAGTAATAAACCACATGTGTCAATGAGCATAACAAAAACCAAAAACATAATGCACACCTGTGTACTGAGTGATTGGAAAATCGTGCATAAGAAAAGTATCTTATCACGTGAAATACCTTGAATAGCCAAGAAAGGTACCGAATGAAAAAAAAAGTAAAGTGTAATCCTGTAAAGTTAGCAAAAAAAGAAACTCTTTTTTTTTTTTAAATATCTAGCATAAAAAAATAACAAACGTGTGCTAGTATACAAATGAACACTAGAAGTGTATCACAGTGACCTCAAGTGAAAAAATATAACACTGAACCAAAGAAATGTATCAATGAAGTAAAATGCCTAAGTGTTTTGAAAATCAGTTGTAAAAACAGTGACAATTAGTCCCTGATGCACGCAAAGAATTGACAAAGCAATGAACTCGTGTAAGGGTTTTTTCTATGAACTAAGATAAACTATGAACTACTGTATGTGTTAACTATGAACAAAAATTCTCTACATGCACCAAGCACCAAACAGCAAAATGTAACAGAAGAGAAAAAAGGGTACCGTATTTAAAATAAATCGTTACCAAAGGGTTAAATTATTATTTTTTTTTTTTACTGTAAATTTCATAAGATATTGCTGCATTCGTTGAAAAATATATATATATATATATCTACTCAAAACGCATCAGTGTAAAATTGACAGGATCCATACCTTTACGTTAAATAAACAAAAAAGGAAAAGGAGTGTTACCGCAAAAGATAAACTGTCTCTTGCAAAATATAGAAAAAGAAGTGTTGTTTACCAAAAAGATATCCTTAAAATCCTGACATATGAGTGTGAAAGAAAAAAAGAAATTTCCCTCGATAACCAGTGAGAATCAAACACAGTAAATGAAATTTGCCACAAAAAAAAAGGATATGTAAAGGTTTTAGTTTTGCTGAATTTTCGTGTATAGACCATCTGTGTATTTATTAAAATTTTGCCCCTGGCAAAAATATTAAAAACATTTACTAAGAAATTGCATACGATTTAATATAGTGTGACAAGATACCTTACTCGATCTGCCACCTTCAAGTAAGAAGTATCTAATGAAAGTGTTAAAAAAAATGTTACATGTTAAAAGTAAACAGATTCGAAATGCGTGTGTAATTTAACATGTCATGTGACGGATAACTCCTAGTAGCTTTAGAATCTTTGTACATAGACAAATTGATGGTGTCATTGATATGTTATGACATTATGCAAACACATAAAATAAATAAAAACAACTCTGTTAAAATTAAAAAATAAAAAAAACTGATAGAACATTTTAATATCGAAACATGGTGTAAAGTTTAAAAGATAGAAAAGTAACAGGAAAAAAAAAACTGTATGTGTGTGAAGGGAGGGGAAAGAGAAACCTAAAACTCATGAACTAAATGAAATAAAACACATGAACAAGTGTGTACGCAAGCATACACAACGTGTAAGTAAACACATGAACAAATTGTATAATTCCACATGAACTACTTGTAATAATGTCTCAATGAACTAACGTTTTTATGCACTTTGCCAACAAAATATACGGACAGTAGGTGTGTAATAACCAAAAACACTAACATACGAGTGAGATTCAATTACATAATTAGTGAGTTAATCACCAAAATGTAATGAATAAGGGTTAATAAAGGCAAGGAACTCCGTGTAATGTGTGAAAACTCTGGTTATACTCTAAACCAGCCAGTGTGTATTGCTCAATGAACTACTTGTGAGAAAAAAAAAAACAAAAAGGAATACTGTCGAATAGATCGCAAGCAATGTACAATGTGTAAAAGCAAATGAACAAAATATGTAAATCAACACATGAACTAGTGTAATGTATGTATATGAATGAACAAAATTGTATTCTAAATGAGCAAATTTTGTGTAACATAAATAAATATCCAACACATGAACTACTTGTGAAAAGAAAAAAAGTTGCATAAATGGTTAACAAAGGGTTAAAATTAAAATAAAGTTGTATTTGCGAGAGTTATTTCTGTATGAAGTTAAAAGAAGCGTGCATACAATGTACGAGTGCACGACAGATTGCATAACTCTACGCTAAAATGTAGAAGTAATGCCAAGGCACGCATGTTCCAAGTAACGGGATGGAAAAGAGAAAAAAATGAATAGCAAAATACCAAGCTTTATACTTTATGGTATATGAGTGTATGTATCCGTCACAAGACACCTGCGAGACTATAACTCACTAATTAAAAAAATTTAACTCTGAGAAATTTCCAAAGATTTAGTTTAATGACTATATGGGAATAGCTTTTTTTAAAAATAAATAAAGTGTACATAACAGCTCACATTATGCATTTGAATAAATTTTATAAAAACAGCATTTTCAACGATATCAAATATCATGTCAGTCATAATAAAATACCTTATGTTATAAATAAAATAGCAACTAGTCACCAGCCGCGCGTAAACAAACAAAATTAACAAATGTGTAAAAAATACCAGCTAGAAATTAACTCATGCATGTAAATTTAAGATGCATGTGCAAATATTGTATTGAATTACATTATGTAAAAAAAATCAGTACCAATCCGAAAATAAAAAAAATGTCAAGGCAACAAAAAATACGCTAACTTTAAAATAGTGAAAACTATGTATTTGTGAAAATGTACACTAATGTTGAGAAAGTATGTAAAAAAAAAAATGTACAAGCACACAGAATCATGACCATGTTTAACCAAGGTGAGTGTCATAAAATTATTACAAAACAAGACCATATGAAGTGCAAATGTAAATATGTGTGTGTGTGTAGTACCAGGTTAAACTTGAAATCATAAAAATGTGTACATGAGATTAAAAAAAAATTGATGCAGACAAACATCTAACTTCACTATCTGCCCATAGTAAGCTAGAGTGAGAAAAAAAAAAAAACATGTACGGAGTATCAAATAGTACGAGAGATACGTCATTATGCATTTAAAAAAATAAAAGAGAGCGCGAACGCCTTGTAAATTAATGTGAGGTATTGAACATTTGTATCATGTAAGTAATATATTCCACTTTTGAGAAAGTGGACGGCCGATCCACTTAGCCAAAACTGAAACACATACCTTTAATCATTAGGCTATTTCCGGATCATAGCGCAATGAAAAAAAAGCACTTACACAACACAGGAAACAATAATTAAAAATTTACCTCAAGTAATATAATCACATGTAAAATGTAGTGCGCGTGTAAATTGTGTGTGTATGCAGTAACAAGCATACAGATATCTAACACATGCATAAAATGTTTACGACTCATGTTATAAAATTTTTATAAAGTAGAAATAGAAATCAAAAGGAAAAAGAGACTTTTTTTATGAAAAAAAAAAATTAAGATATGATTACTCGAGCTATATTTTAAAACGAAGGAGCCTAACTTATGCTATAGAAATAAATTAATGAGACGTGAATAAAAATGTATAAAATCCGTGAAAATTGGAATATGAGAGATCTATCTAAACAGAAAAGTGTACTGTATAGATGCCAAATCTAATTTTCCTAAATTAGTAGCAACCAACTGGAAAGGATTGAAAATGAGCAAATTTAAACATCATTACTGGTTCCTTCCTCTCTCTTTTCTTTTATATGTCACCAGTGCTTATCCTTAAGTATAAAAGTTGCAAGACGTATACTTATAGTAATCTAGAGTATTAAAAGTTTCATATCTTATTGATATGGATGACTGACAAAGCATATAATATACACATAAAAAAACATATAATATACACATAAAAAAAACATATAAAATATTATATATAAAAAGAAATTACCTGTAGGAAGTGCTACAACAAGAAACATATTAAGCACAACAAGTAAGAAAAAAAATCAATAATAATAATAATATCAGTCCAGTATCAGTTTAAGCCTTTTCATTTTTTTACCTCATTTTTTTGTATAAAAATTACATTAAGCTCTGTGAAAAAAAAAATTACCTTAAGTTATTTTATTTATCTTTTTTTTTTATACTATGCCCTTTTTTTATCTAACAAGGTTTTCACCATCAGACTGCCTGATTACAACAAGATTGCTGAGTTTTAAAAGTACACGAACCAAAATAATAAAAACTTTGTCTGTGATCATAATATATAACATTTTTATATAAAATGCAATGCGACACATATCAGTTGCAGACGCATAATATCTAAAAAGGGGGGGAAAAATGCGACCAGCGCTAATGATGTAAGAAATTAAGCGAGAGCAACCATGTTCAGCAATCCTAGGCCAATAGAGATAAGAAAAACAACATCTCATCTCAGAATTGCAACATTGTGTCACACCGAAAAATTTATATAATGAATTAAATAAGAATCGGAAATGTGAAAAGAAAGAAAAAATATTTTGGACAATCTTTTATGTAAATTAAAAAACTTTGAAACTGAACTGGATATGAAGTGCATCCCTAGACATACAAAATCTTAGCATGTTACTAATAAAAATAAATGCTTAATTTTTAGTACACGAAGCCATCAAAACTAATATATATAGATATACATTAAAAGAGCAATATAATCCTGTCATGAGGATTTTTTTTTTACATATTTTTTTTTTATCTCCATATATATATAGCAAAATCAATCCTCGTAACTAAAACATCATTATTTGAATTACTTTAATATTTTCAATATCCACTGTTAAAAGGTAGCAAAAAGAAAATTTAATCACACAGTATCTATACTGTATTACTTAGGAATCAACATAAAAGTATAATTCTGCCTTTAGCACAAGCACAAAACTGGTAAGGAGAGAGCAAACATTACCTTTAAAAGTGCAAGAAAGAAAAAAAAATACTTTACAATTTACACTGTAAATATATATAAAACTTGCCATCTAACTATCAAATTTTATACCTTAAAGAAAATACAGGTACAAGAACCAAAAGTAATATTTCAAATTTCTTTTCATTGGCCCTTTTTAAAAAAAAAATTATATGATGTATTTGTCAAGAGTTCATACCACTTTAAATTACTTAAATTTAGCATGCCTCTATATCATAGGAGCCATAAAATGTAGTTATGGGAGTAGCATGACTTGAATACTGTAAAAGGAAAAAAAGAATAGCTTACCTGTTATACTAAAGACAAGAAAAATGATTTTTTTTTATGTAATTAATTTCTTGTGTTTTCACCTTATATTATATTTTTATAGAGAAGGAAAAATTATTTATTTTGTGTGCGCCCCCAATGAATTTTACTTGTATTTAAAGTTTTTTTTTTCTTTAGCAGTAAACGTTCATGTTAATTTTGTGAAATCAATCAGTTGCTTAAATTCACACGTTCATTTGCAGATGTCTCAAAACACAACGCACAGAAGCAATGAATATTTAAAAAGGCTGCGACTACTGAAAGTTTGTAAAACGGCGCATCCATCCAACACACACAAAAAAAAACACAAATCTTGCTTCGGCGGCGAGAGAAAAATATACTTTGAGTCATCGTGAATAATAATTTATTCCTTTCTCTTCTTGCTGAAAATAAAGAGGAGGTGTTTGGCGGACTTTGTGACGGAATCCCCCGGCAAAGGGATGCATGGATTTTCCGATGACCACCAGGAAATCTGCGGTACAGTGCTGTACGAGGGCGTCTTTCATTTTCACATTAGTTCAGGATCACGGGAACCAGTTTTTTTTTTCCTTTTTTTTTTGTATAGCAGGCAACATTCACTGAACCTCTGTTCTGGAATAGCAGAAAATAGTTTCAGACATTTGTTTTGGATAGCACACTCAAAGATCAAACTGGCTAATCGGGTACTACAGGTGTCATAATTATTGCGTCTCAGTACCGAGGTAGTGGACATTTCAGGCTAGATAAGCGTGCAAACAGCCACTGTAATGAACATAGTCCATAATTGATAGTCCATGAATTTTGCAGTTTTTTTGTTAAAGAAATTGAACAGTTTTTTTTTTGTAATAATCCAGTATTAGTAATTATTTTGAATAAGAAATATATATATATCACGTGCTCCGCTTCTCCAAATGTAACCTCGGCAATGCCGGCCTTAAGCACCAAGTATTTGTAAGGAAGTTATCCAGTATTTGTAAAGTAGTTGTTTGTTGTTGCACAGGTGGTTCATTTTGCAAAGCTTCAATACTGACTCTAAGACAAAAAATCAATTGATAATTATTTTAAGGAGGCAAGGAACTGCTGAGATAATAAAAGGCAGGAATTTTCTGAAGGTCTTTATTGTACACCGGGATCATTTCCACCACCGCCGAGAATTACACGGCCAATGTTGGAGAAGGGAGCGAAGAGTTACATTTGATTTATTCACATCATGCGAGTTCAGAAGCTATTCTCTCTCAAAAAATACACTTTCTCGAAATCTGGAGTGTTGGCAAGCTTACATACACAATTTCGCCAAATATATACACTATATGGCGAGATTAAAGAGAGGAAGACATGTGGTCAAAGTACAATAATTAAAATTGAATGGGGAATGTAAAAGAGTAATAAGAAATATTTAACGCCAATGGCTGTGTTGGAATTTTAGCTCATAAACCGCGAAATACATTCTATAGGGGTTGCTAAAGTTCTCATGGAATTGAAGCGGCCGAAAGAGCACGTTAAAAGACAAAAACAAAATAAAGACAGGGTTAAAAACTGAAATGACACATCTATCTAACATCTGGATCAACGGCTAAAAATGTAGAAGTAATATGTCTGACTAATTTCTGCATATCATCAAACTAAGGCAGAAGGATGAAAATTAGAATCCAGTTATTAGGCGAGAAAAGGAAATGATTTCTTTTCTTTTAACTGTAGTGCGCTGCGGTTAAAATATTAAAGAGACTAAGAATTGAATGCTTAATTTATGAAGGGAAAAGAGCGTTAAAAACAGATTGAATCCGAATGCAGACAGATAATTAAATTTAAGAATTTAAAAAAATGTAATTTTAAAGGGGGGAAAGAGGAAAGGTCTTAATATTAATATGTGAAGGTAGGCGCCTTCACAGACCTGTAAATAATATCGTCACCTTAAACAGCTTTTAAATGATGTTGAATCTCAGTAGGAGTCACTTTTTCAGCAGTTTAACATTCGATAACAGCACACTATTTACTTCCCGTTCACACAGCACTAGAACACATCGCCATACTTCCGCTTCTTAAAATACACTGGATGAATTCAACGACTTCAAATATGCACATTCGTAAAGAGGATGAATGTTACACCTACATGCCACCGAGCGCGCTTATGAAGGTCATTTTTTTCGCGCTATACATGCATGTGTGCATTTCTTATCAGCCTACCCTCGTATAATGATTTCTTTATTAAATCAAACTGCATTTGTTTATCATAACAAAATAGTACAAAAAATAGTCTATCCTATATATTTTTTTTGTTCTAAGTTAAGTTTTACAACCAATGCTGTACTGTTGCAACACTGCTGGGTTTCCTAAAATAAACCGATGATTTTTAAAATCCAATAGTAAATAAATGCTGAACGCTACCAAAGTTCTATTTACAGTCGATGAACGTATGAAAGCAGAAAGGTCTTTACATTGTTTCCTTGATTCAGTTCGGGCTCTTTCGGCCGCAGTTCTTTTACAACCTGCAAAATGATTTTATTTTTAAATTTATTAACGTTCATTCAGTTTGACCCCTTCTCTTTTTTAACTGATAAACGCCAAGAAAATACTTCACAGAATTACTTTGAATATTATTTTAATTTGAGTCAGTGCAATGCCAATAATCGGTAAAATTTTAAACTAAAACACGAGAGCGCATAATGAGTATAAAATGTCACATTGCTCTCCTGCAAGATTAACGTGCATGACTTTCGTAATTTTAATTTATTTCGTTATAAAAATCGTCAGATTATTTTAGGAACCTTTCAAATACAGTTCATATTTTTAGAAAAGTTTTATTAATTACAGTTTATTGTGATGAAATTTTATGAAATTCCTATATGCCCCACGATAACATGTATTTATGTATGCTGCATTATCTGTTTACCACATAAAACGTATCTATTTAACAAAGATTGAGTATTTAAGGAATACGATCTTTCATTTTGTACAAATTGTTTTATTAACATGTACCTTAGATGTTCTTTAATCCATTTTCCTTTTGAAAATATTATTTAAAAACATCCCCTCGCCTAATATATACAAATTCATAAATTATTTTGACTTTTCGAGACAAAATTTTCAAGATACGTCTTACATATTTTATGAAGCATATTTTTACATTTAAATAAGTATAATATATGTATATATATATATATATATATATATATATACATACATACATAAGAACCTGTTACTTACTTTCATTTTAGAATTTTTTTATACCTCCTTCATTTCTGAGAGATGTTACTCGTGTCTCCGCATATAAAGTTCTGTTTAATATTAAACTTGTTAATATGTTTACTTTTTCGTGCTCTATGCTCTTCTTTAAAGATATTTAAAGCTTTTTGAATAGTTTGGGTTAAAAGAAATTTTCTTTTCTTACGTGTGTTTTTAAAAAACGTAAAAGTAATTGGATTTTACGAATGTTATGAATTTATAGATAAATATAACTGAATGTACGTGAACATATATGTTATATCAATGTGAGAATTGAATACCGAAAATATAAAGATAGGAGAAATATAAACAAATAAAAGGGAATAGGTGAGGGTTTTTTTTTTTTTTTTTTTTTTTTTTTTTTTTTTTTTTTTTAATGAAAGTTAGATTATACTTTAACCGTTAATATATATATATATATATATATATATATATATTCTTATAATTACATTCTAAAATTTTCAATATTATATTCTACGTTTGTTTGTTAGTTTGACGGCCAATTATCAACATTAGGGATATAGGCCCTAAGGGGGAGGAGGGCCCTTCGTGTGGTCTTTCTAAATGAACCTAACCCGTATTAACGCGTGGAGAACTTAGTTTCGAAGAAAACCACGAAAACGCCGAATGATTAGGCCGACGGGCGCAATTGGGATAGAACCCAGCACCTCCCGTCTACCAGCTTCGAGAGCAGAACTTCTCGGCCACTGGTGGGACTATTATTTTCTAAGCTAAATATTTTTTAAATCATGTCTTATTTAATGAATCAAACTCTATTTTTGTATCCTAACAAAATAACTTTACAAAATAAGTGATTTGTGATAAAACTCTTCGCCTTAAATTGTTTTTTTACAAATAGTAATAAAAATACTGCTCACATTTTCTGACTTGTTTATATTATTATATTTTAAGAAAGAAATTTTAAGATTTTCCAGTATTACGCACGGGCATATATGCATGTGGTATCATACATTATTCATTATTTTCGTACATTATTTCATTCATCTTTAGAAGGGAAATAAAATATTTAAGAGCGACAATATTACTTTTAATTTTAAATATTTTGCTGCAATTTTACTCCGTTACTCTCCGATCAGTTCTCTTTTAGAAGATTTAGCTTATTATCCATACAATTTGTACACATAGATTTATAAATTCCGTTTGCTTTTCGAGACAAATTGCTTTATATATTTATTACATATTTTATTGTGCCGATATATGCACATAAAACTATGTATTATTTAACTAAAAGCTTTTACACTTTTAAATTTATTTAAAGTTACATTTTGTAAATTCCTTTGAAGTTCTTCGAAGTGCTAAACGTGATACGAATATAAATTATTCTTTAATATTAATGATGGTAAAATATTATCCTTTCATGGTCTATTTTTCTGTTTAAAAATACAGATTTTTGAATGGTTTTTTAAAAATTAAAATCTCATTTTCTTTTCTACACTTTCTTTTACGTCTGCGTATACGTGTAAACTACTGGAAAAATTACGAACCTAGTTTCTTCAGTAGGGGATATATTAAGTAAAGAGGGAATATTACTAACAAGGAAGGTCTCCATACGGGCATATTCAGAAAAATCTGGAAAAAATACAGAATGTTCTTCTCATATGGATATATATATTTATAAAAAAAATTTTGGCGGAACCCCGATACAGCGTCCGTAAAAAAATAACGAAATTTTCGTTTATTTGGCGATTTCTCACTGGTTGGCGATGAAAAAAAAATACGGTTTTATGTAGGAAAAACTTTTTATGTTGAATTTGTTTATACAAGTTTAATTTAAATAACTTTAGTTTTGTCATTTTTAATTTGTTTTAACAATAGTTTTGTCATTTTTAGTTTGCTTTAACTATTGTTTGTGATATATATTTATAATAAAATTAAATATCATATTTTACGATTTAAAACAAAATTTTAATTCATTTAAATTATTTCAAGCTCAAAAATAAGACAGGCAGAACACTGTCGACTTGATTTTGTTGCTATGGAAACGACTTCGTCTTCGATATGGAAATGTTAAATTAAATGTCTGCTGACTATAACTTAAAATAGATATTTGCAACTTGCAAAGCATAGAAACTATTTTTACAGTGATGAAATTAAATAACTACAGCAATAAGCAACATATATATGTAATATAAAAAAATATAATAACCTCTTTAATTGATTAAGTTTGAATTCATTAAAATCCGTGCATTCTAAAAAACAATTAATAAATTTTCAGATGCATTAAAATCGTTTGCTTTTGGCTAGGAAAAATCCTGCTCGCCAAATCGCGTGTCACTTTCGTATTTTCGCGCCAAATATTCGAAAGTATTTTATTTTTTTACAGACTTTCTACTGAAATTCCGCCGTTAAATGTGACTGATCCCTTATGACACACATGAGTAGTTTCACTAGCATTTTTTTTTCAACATATTCTGAGTATGCCCTGTATGGAGACATTCCTTGTAAGATTAAAATAAAATACATATATATGCTAAAATCTATTCTAGTAAATTTGTATTTTAATAATAACTGAAGGGATTTATTCTGATAAAATTCTATAATAAATTAGATGTATAAATTTTGCGGCAATCTAAGCATAATTACGAAAGTCAAATTTTACATGGGCAGTCAGAAAAACTGAACTAATGAACAATTTTAAACCATGTGGGAAAAATCCTAAAAATTTATGCGTATTTCACTGATGAACTTTATTAAATGATAGAGATCAAGTATATAAAATAAATATAAGAAAATTAGCGCACATCTTTATATAAAAAATCCTTATGTGCGTAAATATCTGTATTTGTAAAGAAAATTTTTTTAATATAGGATAACTCCGGGAGAGTCGCCGCATACGGGATAGACGCCGCACCCCTTGTTTTTCTTGTAATTATAGACAGATGGTCGTCAAACACACAGTATAGGTGCGCAAAGAGATTATTTTAACCAGTGTATAGCGTGAATCCCATTTCGATGTTTACTTGTAGAAGTACAATCCTTAATTTGACGTAAGTGTATGATTTCACAGTCAAAACCTTTAAACACGTTATGTTTAAATACTTTTCATGCACTAATTACTAAATTCATTCATGATTTCGAAGTCAAAACTAAGAGTAGCGTCTGTATAGAGTACTGTGTGTATCGTTACGCCATTCCCCTTAGCGATGGAAGGTAACTGTGATGGCCGACGTCTGCACCATGCAAAATGGGATACATGCAGCACTGCTATTCTGGTTTTTGTACTGGATGATTAAGTGTTATTAACTTTTCTTTTCTTTTTGCACAGACTGAACATGTTAGTCATGTTATCATGTTTACTAAAACTAAAGGACGAAAAGGGGAAAATAAAAAGTAAGCAGTACAAGAAATATGCAAGTCAAGATGATAATAATGAAAAATTGGATTACGCGTAACACAGACGTTCTTTGCAAATAACGCCAAAAATGAGGAACTGTAATTGGCTTTGTTGCATCATGTGTTTAAATGTAGTTACATAAAGACTGTGCTTCTTCGACACTTTTTCTGTAGATTGTAATCGAAAAAACAGGTCTCTTAACCCATTCGGGATCATAGATGCATATAAGCACCTTCATAAAGAGCTTAAAAAATTTGTTTCTGGCACCAGTAAACAAGAAAAGTAATATTTGCTTTGTTTAATTAGAGCATTTTCATGATTATTTAAGTAATGGTAACTTCTTTTTAAAAAAGTGGTACCAACCGAATAAAATTTGTGTGAAATCCGCCGGTCCCGAAAGGGTAAACAAATAAATTATGTAAACACAATTTTACTTTTTTTTCTTTGTCCTGTCTAATACATTGATGTTACGTTGTTGCTGAAATAACAATTAAAATTTAATGTAAAAAAAATAAGACGATAATTTTGATAGTGAAATTAGGCAACAATTATTAATTTGAATCTACTAATACGTTTCATTGTATTCATTTAGATTCATTTTGTTATTGCATCGTTAATTATTGTCCAGATATGATTTTTTTTTATTTATAATTTAATTCTGTTCTTATTGCAAGCTCGGCATAACTACCGCACAAATGCGGTGTCTCAGCCTGAATGTACGGGTGACCTGCCGCAGCGTAATGTTTTAGAAAATAATTGTTAAAAAATATTAATATTTTTTTTTTTTTTGTCGTAGTACACGCGTTCCATATTTAACATTAAATAGCACATCATGATTTTTTAAATTTTATGTCCACCATGGGACTTCAAAATAATGTGCGGCATAAATCCCGGAATTACCCTATATTAAACATCTTATAAATTTCTCATTTTAATATTGTATCACCCATTTAAAAGCGCTACACACAACCCTTTTTACCGACTTCAAAAAGGAGGAGGTTATCAATTCGACGCGTATGTATGTTTTTTTTTTTTTTTATGTATGTTCACCGATTGCTCCGGAACTTTTTGTCCGATTTATGTGATTTTTCTTTTAATTGAAAGAGGATACTCTCGAATTGGTACCACTTCCGTTTCATCGAAATTGGTTGAGTAGTTTTTTAGTAATTCAGCAAAAACCAATAAAATGAAGGATTTCACACAAATTATCTTTCATTGTTGTAACCGGTTTCTCAATCATAAGCATAAAACTATGTATTCATATACGTTAGCGCCAAGTTGTCGCAAAACATGGCGCAGTTACGTGAATTGTCGCCAAATTTGGCGACCAAAATAAGTCGCCATAAATGAAGCCAACTTGGCTGTAACTGACTAATTTGGCGATATTCCCATTCAAATTCAGTAATGGATCTTCCCCAATCTGTTTCTTCGCATCTTCTAATCGACAGTCATATTTAAAATTCTCAATTGGCAATCACATTCAAAATAGTAATTTAATATACATAAATTAAATATACACCATTATTTCAAATGCTAAATAATACAGAAACAAACTAACTTAATACAAAACAATAATTTAGTATACAATAGTTTAGTTTAATTAAACACATAACATCTGACTAGCGGCACATAATATATATATACCGGGTGTCCCAAAAAGGACTGACTGATTTTAAAATTCAATAACTTGTAAACGGTGACAGATATTTAAAAAATTCTTGCAGGAGGGTTATGCATAAGGTCAAAAGTTTTTTTACAGTGATTTTCAATTTTAGTTCGAATTACAAACAATAGATGGTGCTGCGATCGATAGACGCTAAATTCAGGCTCGATTTTTGGTACTTCGTGGCCCGGATAATACATTTCCATCTCCTTTTTCCGCATAGAACAAGAAAAAGGACCAAAAATCGAGCCTGTATTTAGCGACTATTGCTTACAGCGCCATCTATTGTTTGTAATTCGAACTAAAATCGAAAATCACTGTAATAAAACTTTTGACCTTATGCATAACCCTCCTGCAAGAATTTTTTAAATATCTGCCACCGTTTGCAAGTTATTGAATTTTAAAATCAGTCAGTCCTTTTTGGGACACCCGGTATATATATAATAGGTACTTCTTAGTTATCCCGTCGACCAAATTACTGTCGCCATATTGTAAGATTAATTGCCAATAATGGTTTGCCATTAATTAATTAATTGTAAGATTAAATGCCAATAATGGGCAATAAAACCATTAATTCGACATTTTATTTATATTTTTATTAATGTTTTACTAATTTATTTGTTCTTTCGTTATTTAAAATAAAAATTATGTCAATTTGTATAATTTGGCGATATTGGTCGACGGGATAACTAAGAAGTACCATAATATTATATACATACCTATATTATATTATATTAAACAGTCATAGCATGTATGAATGAGGGTATGAATACATGTATGAATATATGGAGGGCATGTACGAATGCTTTTTGATTGCCTTTAATATTTCCACTAAACAACATTAATGATATCTTTCCTGTATAGGGGCCTTGGAGATAAAATGAAAATTTCACGCATATATTCTGACAACCTATTAACTGTCTCGGTACTACTAACTAAAAGTGCTAAACAACAAGATATAAATGTTAAGTAACTGGCATAAAAAAGTTCATCATTAAGAAATAGACACTGCTGATAGTAAAACGAACTAGGCGCCCATCAGGTTTATTGCCGCTACGTGTTGATTAGGTGGTCTCCCACGACGATGCCAGGTATCGAACACGCTCATCTAGGGCAACCCGGAAGATAAGCGCCTGGTCATCGGTTAGAAAGTATGAAAAATAAGTCATTGGGTCTCTCTTCTCTATTTCATAGAGCATTTTTAGTAAGCCGAAGAACTTTTTATTGTCAGTTTCCAAAGTTCGTTTTTTTTTCATGCGAGCAGCATCTCTTGTCGTTCAACCCATTTCCAAATAGAGAAACAAAAATATTTAATTAAAAAATAAAGCTATTAAATCTGAAGAAGAATGAATGTAACATATATATAAAGAATTTTCACAAAAAACCTGTGTTATGAATGTACACACAAATCTGGACAAAAGTATTTACTTATCAAAATAACATCTTTAAAAGTCCCTAATTTCCTCCAAAAGAATCATTCAAATGTAACTCAAAAAAAAAAAAAAAAAAAAAAAACTAAAAAGTGAAAAATAAACTTTTTTACCAAAAATAAAACCGACTTCAAAAACTACTACAAAGTAAAAAATAATTTTTTTACATAATATAGTTAATAAGAAATTAAATTAAGAGCATTGTATTTACCATGCGTGTTATTATATTTATGTACATTAATTTGATTTTTTGGAGTCGGTGCCAGACAAGCAAAGTTCAAAATTAAAATTGCCTATCCAATACAAATCGTAACAAGATTCAGCAAAACCGTTTAGGAAGAAAATTCCATTCTCAATCAACTCTGACACCATCCTGCATTTGAAAATTTGTGTTTGGCTACGATTTTTTTACATAATAGCCTGTATAAACGCATTAATTTTACAATAACCCTTAATTTAATTTAGCACACATAATTACAGATAATCCCACTTGAAAATACACGTTTATAAAATCAGATGAATTGTTTCAAAAATGGTAAAATTCAAATTTTTTTTCTAAATAACAAATCGTAAAAAAACTCGTAGATATTTGGATGTGTGTCTGTTGGATAATTATACTTAACTTCGTTTGGCTGGCACCGACTCCAAAAAATAAAATTAATGTACATAAATATAATAATATGCATGGTAAATACAATGCTCTTAATTTAATTTCTTATTAACTATATTATGTAAAAAAATTATTTTTTACTTTGTAGTAGTTTTTGAAGTCGGTTTTATTTTTGGTAAAAAAGTTTATTTAAGTATAGTGATATCTCGGCTATTGAAGATAATTCATTTAGGAATAACATTCATTAGCGGAAGCCATTCTTAGCATAGGCTTTCCGCTAGCTGAGGTTTTTAGTACAGATTTTTGAATATATATATATATTTTAGATTAGAAGTAATTTTGTTTTCTATCCTTTCTTCAAAGATGCAAATGCTTTCTAAGAATTGTAGAAAGAAAATTCCAAATTTAAAAATGTGAAATGAGCGTAAAGTGTTCTATAAGCGTTCTAAATTACGATTTTTATGCAATCGTATGAGATACGAAACCGATTTCAAACATAATGGATTGCAAATTAATGGTGATAGAACCTGCTGAAACATAAGCTATATTTTATGTCTGTGCGACAAACCCTAGACGGTTGCAGGAGCAAAAAACTTTCTAAATTGCAATTTCAGCGGTACTGAAGACGCTAGAAACTTTAAATATAGTAAGGTAGTTACTTATAAAATACAATTGTCCTCTAACAACAGTCGGAAATAAATTCGAAATTAAAAAATAGTGAAAGGAAGGGAACGAGCAAAAAGCATTCTAAAAGTGTCCTAAATTACGATTTCTATGGAATCTCAGGAAATAATAAACCGATTACAGAAGTTATTGGTTGCGAATTAAGGGTGATAGTCCCTGATCCTATACGGGCTAGATATACGGGATCCTATACGGGCTATATTTTTTGCCGGTGTGACTACAACCTTGTTGGCATGAACAACAAGAAAGCATTTAAAAATATCTAAATTCCGTTTTCTATAGAATATTAGGAAATACCAACCGATTTCATGGTTAATGTTGGCAAATTAATGGTGACAGTCTCTGTTTCAACATTTTTCAAGACATTCTATTTCAACTCTATTCCGGAATTTTATGTTGGTGCCACTAACACTAGAGAGGTGGTAGACTGTTAGAAAAGAAGCTTGAAATTTGACATGATGGTTAGTTTTCAGAAGTAAATGTCTTCTAAAAAGATGGTTTCTAAACAATTCAAAATTTAAATGAATACTGAAGTGAGCGTATGAAACGAGCATAAACGGCTCAAAATACTTTCTAAATTATCATTTATTTAGAATTGGTTTTAGATCTTCTTATTAATTAAAATCTCATTTCTGTCTATTGCAGTTTTTTAATGAAGTTTGGTCAAACTGTGGCTTAATATGTAATTTTTGAATTATTCCAAAAAATATTCTTCCAACTATTACGCGAGCAAAGCCGCGGGATTTTCTAGTTTATTAATATAAACTAGTATTAAAAAATGCTCTGACGAGTACCAAAAAAGGCTAATATGTTTTTAAGTATGAAAAAGGGTTTGACAAGTGCTTCTAATTGGGCATGAAAAAGGACAAGGGGTCCGTTCTTGGCTGCAGCTCACTGTCAATGCCAACTTTGAAAAAATCATATTTGCGCTTTTTCTATATAAAATAAATTCACGGTACTTGAGTAAAACTTTCCGCCGTGCTTTAGATGTAAACTGCACTGTTGTACTGCGCATGCGTCTGCAATGCAACTTTGTACAGTGCACTGTGTACCATTATTTCTCTATAAATTATACTACACTGTACATTCCTATTATGCTTTTAATTTTTGAACCTCAGCGCACACTCACACTGTGCTTTTGTACTTCCGTATTAAAGGTGTCTGCGTCTAATGTTCGTTTATTATTTACATGCATTGCTGTACTGCATAGTACATTGTACAGCCACAGCCACTTGCATATAATTTCAACAATCAATGAATGCATTATATTGTTATGCGTGCACATGTAGAATTGTTCCTGTGCAGAGTGCTGCAACAGTCTGCACTGCACTACAAATCAGTTTTTTGTACAGTTCTACACTGCGGGCGTGCTTGGTGGCCCTGCATGAGTGTGATACGCTGCAGGAACTAAGGTTTTTGGTGCTATATCGCCTTACATTCATGTTTAATCAGGCTGCGTCGTTATACTACACATTTTTATCGTAACCGTGGCTGATTTTTTTTATATGAAAAAAGAGCAAACATGACATTTTCAAAGTTGGCATTGCCAGTGAGCTACAGCCAAGAACGGACCCTTTGTCCTTTTTTATGCCCAATTAGAAGCACTTGTCAAACCCTTTTTCATACTTAAAAACATATTAGCCTTTTTTGGTGCTCGTCAGAGCATTTTTTAATGCTAGTCATTTAAATTTTTTGATAATTATATATTGAATATAAATAAACCTGAGTTGCTTTCAAATATTCCTAATACGTTTTTCTTATTTCGCGCAATAATGCAATATTTAACCAAGTTATGCACACTGTTTTAAGATGTTCAATGTTTTTAAATCAAATTCACGTTATTTTTATTCATAATTTAATTTACTTGGACTCCCTTAAATATAATTAATACAATTCCTTAAACTGATATTAGTTTTTGTTGCATTAAGATATCTCAATCTGTTGATTCTCTCTAAACAAGTAAACCCCATTGGTTTACAATGGAAGTCTATAGGAATTTGGCGATACATTTACAAGTTGATGACAAACTTGGCGGTATTTGGTGACAGAACAGGGTCCTGCCTATGGTAACCCCCCCCCCTTATAGGTATGGAGATGCATTAAATGCTGTTCTATAACCAATGAGATGCGTTTCATTCGAGCGTTGCCATTAAACAATTAACAACTAATCGCAATTTCTGTGACACATGCGATAGCGTAATATATATATATATATATATATATATATATAGATTATTGAGGATATCGAAGGTTTAGGTCACATCGTATTGTTTAGCTACACCGGTTATACTAATATCGTTCTCATGTTTTGCTACAATTCCTTTTATTGAACAGTAATTCGCTTAAGCTTCTTACTACTGCTATCACTAAGCACTTATTCATTGTTAGAAGCCATAATGAGAGCTAAAATTAGCGCAAACCTGACTAAAAGTAAATTAAAATTAACTCTGTGGCTATACAATCCAAGAAAGATCTGGGCCGACAGTGCCCATCTCTGTTTTCTTGACCCTGGGCCCCGAGGTGCTATGCGGCATGCGCCCCGGCCAGGTGGTCAACCTAACGCGAGACCCTCGGTGTTTAGTTCCCAAGCAAGCTTGGTACTCATTTTATCGACTCCAAAGGGATGAAAGGCTGAGTGAATCTTGCCCAGTCGGGAGTCGAACTCTCGACCTGCGGTGCGGCAGACAGACGTGCTGACCACTACACCGCTGGGCTTCAAAAGTAAAACAAAAAGTTAATTTTTTACAGCAATAAAGGTACACAAAGCACTCTGATATGCGCCTTACTCCAAACTTGACTAATAACACGAGTTATGTAAGGGTTGCCAACTGAACTATTCGGCAGCCTTGGTCGTGAACCGAGATATTGAACGCCAACCGAGTCAAATTTTGATCACCGAAGTTGGACATAAACCGAACTGGTCATAAACAGAGGCGGTCGTGAACCGAGGTTCCACTTATATTTTGACCTATAAGTTTGCAAATAAGGCATTATTTATATATTCAATGGCGATGATCATTAAGCATTTTGGCGATTTTGGCGATGAAACTCACCGATTTCAAAGTAACGTTCAGAAGTGTACTTGAAACGCCACAGATGTCATATACGCATCACGGTGACCCGATTTTTTTCTGACGCCAATGTCATATACGAACCGGGGTACTTAACTGGCGCCAAAGTTTTGTTATTTTGCTTGATATGGTAACCCGGATGTTGTTGTTGATTTATTAATAAATTGTTTCTTTACTTTTATTTTCTTTTTTTTAATTATATAAATTGTTTTGTTCTATTGTTATTAATTAAACTTTTTTAAATTTATTGTTAAACCCTTTTTAAAAATACATATGCAACTGGTATTCGAAAACGAGGTTTTCGCCAAATTGGCGTCAGAAAAAATATCCCGCCAACGTGGTGTGTATATAACATCTGTACCATACTTGGTACAACTTGATTATCTGGTCGATCAAAAAATTACCGCTAAACTATAAGATTAAAGGACAATAATGGTTGATAGTAAATGTTACATTCACTTGACATTAAACACGATACACGTGTTTGTTACGTCATCAAGTGATTTTTAATTCAAGTTTTGGCACAGATGTCATATACAGAATATATAAATAAACAAATATTGGCGCGATTTTTTTGACGCCAATGTCATATACGCACCGGGTACTTAACTGGAGACAAAGTGCCGCTATTTTGCTTGATATGGTAACCCGGATATAGGTGATAAATTAACTAGGTTTTCGCCAAATTGGAGGCAAAAAAAATTGCGCCATTACGGAGCGTATATGACATCTGTGCCCAAGTTTTTATTAGTAATTTTATTAATGTTTTACTAATTTATTTATTCTTCCGTTATTTAAAATAAAAATTATGTCAGTTTGTATCATTTGGTGAATAGTTTGGCGAAATTGGTCGACGGGATAATCAAGTAGTACCGTATATTTTTGCTGTACATTTTCGACAATAACTCAAGCGAAAGTACCTAAAGTTAAACGAAACCCTAATTATTTAAGGCACAGATGTCATATACACAACGGGTTTGGCGCGGTTTTTTCTGACGCCAATTTGACGAAAACCGAATAGCAGTTACATATTTTTTTCGAATAGCAGTTACATATATATTTTTAAATTACTTTCTATTATTTAAAAAAGGAAATAACAATAAATAATGAAAAGTTTAATTAATAACTATAGAACAAAACAATTTATATAATTTTAAAAAATAAAATAAAAGTAAATAAAAAAATAATTAATAAATAAACAACAATAGCTCAGTTACCGTATCAGGCAAAATAACGCCATTATCTCGCCAGTTATGTACTCTGGTGCATATATTACATCTCTTCCTTATTTAAAATAGATGGAATGCTATTCTTTAAGGTACGCTTAGTATGCGAAGTATTTATATTACTGACTACCATTCGCTTGTGTAAGTTAGGATGTTATGATGATAATTTAAAAAAAAAACTTACAGTTAGCTCCTGAACAGAAGCTTGGGATTTACCCTGTTTTTTTTTTTTTTTTCCTATCAACTCGTTTGTGCTCCATTGTGTCTATTAGCCCAGTTCAAAATATTAATCAAGAAAGTATATATATATATTTATGAAAATTATGCATTATCTGCTTAGGTTGACGTCGATTTCAAAATTTAAAAAATCTATCAGTTGAATTTCAATTTTTATTGACTTATAACAGCAAAAGTACACGTGTTATCCTTTTTTTTTAAATTACTGTATTGCTTTTTAGGGAGTGGCAACACGAAAGACATTATTGAATTAGAAAATTAAAAAATGAAAAGTAGATATTGCTATAATTTTATGGAGACATTATAAAAGACAATTTCGATTTTCTCAGCGACCGTCAAACATACAAAGATTTAAAAAAAATCTATTTTATGTTTGAACAAGAGGATCAAAATAAAACAAAAACGAAGTTAATCCACCCACTGGAACGTTAGCTACACTTTGTTGAATTTTGTGTCTTCATTTTTTCGTTTAAGGTTGAATAAAAAACTACTGAAAGCTACAGTAATTTTTTATGCTATCAGTTTATTCGTCTCGTCGAGTTCTATCTTTCAAAAGGAAAATCATTGTCGTATGTCAACTGGTTCGCCAGATATTTAAGAAAGTCGTTTGCATTTTCTATTTCTTAATCATATTATAGCTTAACGCTACCGCGTTTGCTATGATATAAATGTCATCTTACGATCATAAATATCTGTAATTGTAAACAAAACTTCATACATAAATTAAGCACATTAAATTCCTCATTTTGAAAAATTATTTTAGCTATTTAAAAACGCCAAACAGAACTATTTTTATGAGTACATTGATACCTCAGCTCATGAAGATAATTCGTTTACTACTTATATCTTTACTAGTGAGTAATTATATTATTTCTATACGGATCAAAAGTGAAAAAGAATTCAAACGGAATTTCTGAACATTTATTTTTCATTTTAAAGCAAAGCTTGCTTTGCGTAAAGATTGCATTGTCCAAAACAAGAGAATTGAAAATTTCACTAGAACACATTTATGTTCGAATTTTCTTTATTATTTCGAATTTTTTTATTTCAATGCTTAAACCATGTACTCTTAGATATTTGTTACGTAAACAATATCTTTTTTTTTCACAATTTTCTTCCCTTTAGTGACTACTTCGTACTTAGTATTTTTTTCTTTGTAGTAGTTTACATGTAATGGAAACAGTCTTTTACCGTCTACATTTTTTATGTGTTCTGTATTTTTCATTTCCGACAAATTACGCTTTGCAAATTCCTTGCGAATTAAATACATCATTTTTTATATTTATTTACTTAATCTTAGTGGCTTATGTTCATTTGAAAAAGGATTGAAAAATGTGGTAGAACACAAATATTAAACCATTTTAAATGCAGAAACCTTTTGTATCAATGAAGTAAAATTTCAATTTTATGATTCTCGATATATGTATAGATAGAAAAAATCGGCTTACATGATTCACAGGAAACAGGAAAAAATATTAGAATTATTATACGATGTGAAAGTTTTACAGGCAAACAAAATGATGCGATATGTTTTTCCTTATTATTTTTTTTATGACATAGACCTTTTTCGCGTCTCTTTTACATATCATTGGTGTCATCAAATTGGTGACCATAGTGATTTTCACAACAAACTAAAATATCATTGTAGATTTTGAAAGAAATAATATTAATAATTCCCTTTATACAAAGAATTTTTTTTTTTTTTTTATCAAAACATCTAAATGTTTTTCATTTTTAATATTTTTACAATTTTTTTCTTGTATTCGTAGTTTTATCGTTCATAACACTAGGAATAGATTTTTTAATAAATCCACTAAATTATGATAAAAAAGAAACTTTCTTATCAAGTCTGAACTTTAGTGAAATACACGAATTTCGTATTAACTTTTTTGAAAATTCTACTTTACTTATTCGATTTAAAATATTCCTCTAAATTTGTTGAAACATTTGAGTTTCTAAAATAATGTCATTTCTTATATAGATACAAGCATTTTAAAAGCATCTTCTATGCAGTGTGAGTCTAAAATTATGGGACAAACTTTAAGGGGAGGAAGGGGACATCACAAGGATTCAGATTGGCATAGCAAACCATTATCGGAAATGCTTTCCAGGCGCGATAGTGACGACACAAAACACAAGAAAGAAAGACACGAACAGGGAGAGAAAACATGTTTATTATTCTTAGCGCTGCACAAATACCGGGACAATGATGGAAAAAGCAGAGGAACTTGTGGCATGCATCGCAGCACCTGCTGGGGAAGTCCAGCACACTCCCGGTATTTTCGAGAACATTAATCTTTCGCGCGGAGGGGATCACGGCCCAGGGTCGTAATTCCGAACACCTACTTTGATGACTATCATTGTCTCCTTAATGTTATTTTTTCTTAGATTTGTTTGCTGTACTAAGGGTAATAAACATGTTTTCTCCTCTTATTCGTGTACTATCTTTCTTGTGTTTTGTATCGTCAGTACCGCACCAGGAAAGCGTTTACGACCATGGGTTGCTATGCAAATCTGAATCCTTTTAATATCCCATAATTTTAGACTCACCCGGTATATATAAAAAGTAACGATTTGAAAATGGACCAATGAAAATTTGCGGTAGATACCGCGAAACCAAAACTGCATACATATTAAACGTACAATCTTAATGCTGGAATCAGGAGTAAATTAACACAGATGTGCGATTTTGTTTACGGGATTGATAATGGTGGTGGAATGTGGAACTAGCAGAACGCGATTTTGTTAATATTTGTAAATCTAATAAGGCGATCTGTTTTAAACTTTGAGATAGTTCATAACACACGATAAAAATGTATAAAAAAGAATGGTGCGCACATTTCTGGGGGGGGGGGGGATAGACGAACAAAATTAGGAAATATAACAAGGCGATCTGTTTGAAACTTTAATATAGTTTATAACA
Source organism: Maratus speciosus (assembly GCA_963932465.1). Taxonomy (NCBI): domain Eukaryota; kingdom Metazoa; phylum Arthropoda; class Arachnida; order Araneae; family Salticidae; genus Maratus; species Maratus speciosus. The sequence goes on from OZ010790.1 coordinate 55,605,465, forward strand.
CATAATAAGAATTTACAAAATGAGGGCGCGTCAAAAACTGGGGGATGGATGGAGTGCGTTTTTACCAAGTGGAATCTAAAAGTTGAATGTTTAGAAAAGAAGTGATTGCGAAGCGATCCAGAATATAAACGCGAAACAATTACGTCTGGGGTTGGTTAGAAAATAGCGATTGCAAGAAGATTGCGAAGAAGCAATTACGCCGGGGGTTGGCGAGCGTAGCAAGCAGCGGGGCGGACCCCCCTCTCTAGTAATTAAAAAAATCGACAGAAAAAGAATTTAAAGTGTGGAACTCTGATATATGTAAAGGTAAATGGAAGCAGTAACATGCGTTTTATCAGATAAGTATAATCGTCTGATTCTTACTAAACTACGCCTAAAGATACTAGTGGAAAATTTATGGAAATTAATTAAATAAATTAAAAAATTAATGGCAAATTTATATTCATGCAATTTTTCGCAAATTGAAGATTAACTAATCGCCATAATATGTTCCACGGAGTTTTTTTAGAGATTAAAGTAGCATCATACTTCCCTCAAATATATTTGTAAACGCCTTCTACCAAATCTATTTAAGCACTTTAGCAGTATATTCTACTATGCGTGGCTCTTACCCTGTGAAATAATGTTCAGTTTTTCATAATTCCAATTTAGTTAGAACGAACTGATTTCAGTGATTGAACAGTGTGAATGTGTTATGGTGTTGGTGATTGTATTAAGGCCGATTATCTACTCAGGGATATAGTCCGAGTGGGGATGGTGATGAAATACATTTAGTGGGTCTTCCTAAGGGTCCCAACTCGAATTACGCGAGCTAAGCAAAGTACGAAGAAAACCAAGGAAAATATTGAAATTTTAGTGCGGTGTGCCCGCATATGTTCTAATTCAGCATTTGTCTCTAACAGTTTTGTGAGAAGAGTTTAGCATCCACTAATGGTGGTGTCCCAGTGTAAAATATAGTGTCGATAAGGGCCTTTTTCTTCCACATGCAATAAGACATTATATTATTATTCTTTTTAAAAGATACACATTTACAAATAATTAAAATATAGTTATGTGTACATTTTTTATATAAAAAACTAATTTTGTATTATATTTTTATTATTAGAAATTAACATTTAACTAAACATTTAAATAACATGCAGATAATGTATTGTCTGTAGATCAGCATGTTGGAGCCTTTTGAAGTGTTTTCGGATATCCGAAATTTAGTTTTTAGCTCACAGACTATCAAAGCCTCAGAACTAATGTACCCGCAGGTTCTGTATGCTTGTATGTATGTACGTATGTAATGTATGTACGTAACGCGATAACACTTGATACAAATATCCGATTCGCTTCAAAAAAATTTTTCAATTTCATTCTGACAAGGCGTTTCCCTGATTGAATTGAACTACGTTTTGCTGTTATCCATAAATTCAAACAATTAAATGTGCATGAAAATGTCCGATATATGAAAGCGTAAAAATATTGTGAAAAGTATAAATTACACGAGTTACACGTGATTTTAAATCCCTTAAAAATAAAAATTCGGTCTTTGGCTAGTGTTCTGTTACTGAAAAATTGAAATTCAATTTAAGTAAAAATGTCAGTGATATTAATGCGTGAAAATTTTCTGAAATGTATAAATAGATGACAAATACGGAAAAAAGAAACCAAAATAGATTAAATTTAGTTCAATTAAAGTTAGGTTATTTATTACCCAATAAAATGATTCCCTACCATTTCATCATGAATATTGTAATTACATATTCTAACTTGCCTACCTTTTAAAATGATACCTATTTTTATAAAATTAAACTGTATTTGTTTTAATGCGGGGAATTAGTACCTGAAAAAAATAATAACACTCTCGTTGCGTATTTATTTTTTTTTTTTAATCCAAAATATATTAAAAAATTGCGAATTTCTTTTATTGCATATTTCGAATCTACATATATTTTAGAGTTAAAATAAGTAATTTTTTTTTCTAAAATCGTTCTTTTTTTAATATAAAATTAGATCATTTTTAAAAAAGATTGAGGAAATCGTGGGTTGTGCAAATTTTGCTACTTTTCCGTTGCCCGCGGAAATCGCGGGATGAGCATCGAAAGCGTTAAATCATCATTTACTTTCTTCATTTGACCAAATAATATAAATACTGATTACATTTTTGGGCTCTTTTAAATTATTATGTTTTATCGTGAAAACATTTTATGAAATTTCAGTATCACCTAATTCAGACATATTTTTGCTTCACACATTTTTTTAGGAAAAAAATTGCACATTTTTATATTTTAAAATTTAACGGCCATATCAAAATTAAGGGATTCAATCTTACTTTTAATATAAAATGTTTCACTTCAATATTACTTCGTTTTTTCTTTAATCTATTATTTTCTTTGAAGTTTTTACTTAATAATAGCTACACGCAATGCATACATATATTCATAAATCCGGTTCACTTTTCAAGACAAATTACTATAGATTTTTCTAACCCATTTTTCTTAGTCTTGTATATGCATATAAACTTGTACATTATATAACGAAAAGCACACCTTAGCATTTTTACTCACTTATTTTTCATAAATTTCTTTGAGAAATTCTTCATTTCTTCGAGATGCTACGCAAAGTCGTGAATATAAATTTGTTTTTAATATTGATGATACTAAAGTATTTTAGTTTTCGTGCTGTAAGCTTCTGTAAAATAAATAAATAAATATAAAAATATCAGAAAGTTTATTTTATTTTATTTTACATTACTTTTTGTTAAAGTTTATTTTCTTCTGCTGCATGCTATTTTAAAATACGTAAAATATATAAATTCGATACTTGAAATGCAGTATTGGTAACGATAAACTGAAATTTAATATGTATGAAAATATTCATGATAAATACGAATAAAAACAATGTTAAAAATTTTAAATAAACGTTAAATAAACAGAAAAGGAAACAATAAAAGAAAAGTTTTTAACGGGGATGTTAACGGTTTTGCCTACAATTATAAGTTTTTTGCATCACTTTCTCCGCATAAAAATATTTTACTTTCTTAATTGCAGAAATACGCGATATTTTAATCTGAATATACACTCATTTCCAGAATTAAGGCCACAAACATAAAATCTGTGCAAACTGGTGAACTATTTACTGTGTTGCCATGAATTTTGGCACGGAGGTATATTACAATGGGAGAAAGAATATAGCAACATAACAATATGGAAAAGATTTTAACTGTGAATTAAAATACAGGGTATATCAAAAAGTGCTAAATCATGAATCAGAGATAAAGCCTTTATCTCGGGAAAAGCCTGTGTAATATGGAGTGTGACCACCGTGCGCTTCTATACAAGCCTCACAACGAGCTCTCATACTTTTTATGAGGGTGCCAATAAATGTTTGTGGCAACAAAGCCCATTCTTGCAAAAGCGCGGTTTTTAACTCCTAGCGGGTCATGGCAGGGGGGGGGGGGTTACGCTGCGCATTGTCTCGTCCTAGACCATCCCAAACATGTTCAATAGGATTGAGGTCCAGAGACACCTCGAGGGCCAATATCCTCTTCTTCAAGAAAATCATCAACAATGTGAGCTCTGTGGGGCTTCGCATTATCGTCCATAAACATGAAGTCCGGACCTACAGCACCCCGGAAAAATCACATATAGACTTCAAGGACCACATCCCTATAGTGATGTGCGTTGACAGTACCCGCATCGAAGACGTGCAGTGGTGTACGACTGTCCATCATTATGCCGCCCCAGGCAAGGATTCCTTTGCCACCAAATCTGTCGATTTCTTTCACGTAGGAGGGATGATAGCGAGTTCGACGTTCTCTCCAGATGAAGATTTGACGAGAATCACACTGCGTGGTGAATCTCGACTCATTACTGAAAAGAACACGTCCCCATCCTTGTTGTGTTTAACACTGATGTCTTCGGCTCCACAACAACCGGGCTCTCCTGTTTGATGCAGTGAAAGGGACACATACGACAGACGCCGGGCGTTAGGGATGAGGTCCTTGAAGCCTATGTGAGTTTATTCCGTGGTGCTATAGCATCGGACGTCATGTTTATGGACGATAATGCGAAGCCACACAGAGCTCACATTGGTGACGATTTTCTTGAAGAAGAGGATATTCGCCGTATGAATTGGCTGTCGAGGTCTCCGAACCTCAATCCTATTGAACATGTTTGGGATGGTCTATGAAGAGCCATTGCACAGCATAACCCCCCCCCCTCCCAGGATCCGCCACGAGTTAATAGCCGCAGTTTTGGAAGAATGGATTTTGTTGCCACAAACATTTATTGCCACTCTTTTAAACAGTATGAGAGCTCGTTATGAGGTTTGTATAGCAGTGGACGGTGGTCACACTCCATATTATACAGACATTTCTCTACGTAAAGGCTTTATCTCTGATTCATGATTTAACACTTTTTCATATACCCCGTATCTTAATTCACAATTAAAATCGTCTCCACACTGTTATGTTGCTATAGTCTTTCTCCCATTGTAATATACCTCCGTACCAAATTTCGTGGCAACACAGTGAATAGTTGATCAGTTTTTACACATTTTATGTTTGTGACCTTAATTTTGGACATGAGTGTATTTGTCTATCTCGCATTCAGTTTAGCCTTCTACAAAAAATATACTTAATTACATATTTTGTAGAACATAAAACCTAATATTCTTGTTTTCAAGTTATCATTGCGTTTTAACATTTTTAACATCTTCCAAAATATTTGAAAAGTGCTAAAGAGTTCGGTCTGCCTGGCCGCCTGCTTTTCTGTCAGTTTGTCTGTGCTCTAACTCGCGTAAATATGGTAAGATTTCCATTTAATTTTTATATATGATTGAAGTTTTCCGTGGTATGTTCAGTATTGACAATGAAGTGCATAACACTTATAGTTGGTTTACACGGACGCACAAACAAAGGCCGTAACATTCAATCATATATAATTGATATATGTCATTGAAGTTTTCCATGGTATGTTCAGTATTGACAATGAAATGCGTAACACTTATAGTTGGTTTACAGGGACACACAAAAGAATGCCGTAACATTCTGTTCTGTAGTAAAAAACAATTGCAGTGCATTTGAATTTTGTGACATTTTTCAAACATATTGAGATTGAAATACATCACTGACATGCATTACGAGACACTTACTATAGAATACGGTGTGCATAGAATTCATCGTTCATTTACAGAGATAGAACAAATAGTTTTGCTATAGTACTGTCGCTGTGCAATAATAGCTGGAATTGCGTTTTCAAATGTGATATATAAGTTTTATAATTTATCTAACTTTTTAAATACTAGGGGGCTCTGCCCCCTATGAGCTACGCTCACTATCCCCCGTTCAGTCTCTATAAATCGGTTAATATGATGTGATATAAAAGATTGAGGAAGATTGAATTATAATTAAAAAACCAGCAACGATCTCCCTGTAAACGGGTTTCCATGCATTTCCCTTTTACTGGGCGAATTTTAGGCCGAACCGGCTGCTGTTAATTGAAGTTTTCGTATTTTATTAAATAATATCAGCTAAGCATTTGGAAATTAGCTGACACAAAATGAAATAAGCCAATAGAGTCTTTGCTTCCCGGTATTCTTTAACAGCCTTATAAGAAAATGATTTTAAATAAGAGATTTAAAATACAAGTTATTTGGCATAATTTTCATTAAACTTTTCTTTTTCTTTGAAATATTCACCTGAACATGTTTTTATTGTTAGAAAGGTAACATTATTATTTCCGCTCTTTTAGAATTGGCAACAATAGTTTAAAAGATCATCTCGAAATATGAAATAAATCTCTCTTGTACGTGTAAATGTATTTTTTAATTTAAAGTGTTTGTCAATGTTATTATTTGACATTTGAAATAGCCCATCATTTCCCCTTTTCACCTTCAAATTATTGAAAAATAAAATTTATTCCCTCAGTAACCTGCAATTACGATAAGAAATTATGAAGTTATTAATTGACGCTTTGATCTTTGGTATTACGTAATGAAAAAGCAACGAAAATTGCGCAACTATGACACAATTATAATTTTTTTCTTCAACGAAATCTTTTTCAACCTCGCAAAAGTTACATACATACTTTTCATATTTATATTCACTATTTAAAAAAAAATATTTTACCATAGAATAGATTATTGATAAGTGTATTCTCATGCAGATATTATGTTTGCCATTTACAATTTTACGCGTAAACATTCACACTCTTGAGGTTCTAAACTGAGTGCCCGCGGAATTCAGAAATTTACTTTCAGTTTTAGATATCTTCGTGGTAAAATATTTAATTTTATCAAAGAAAATACTCCTCAGAAAGTCTTAGATAGAGCTATTGATTAGATAGCGCTATATATTTTACAAGGAATGCATTTCATTTTTACCATGACGTCATTTTCACTCACTGAAACTCTCTGAGATTAGCGCCTCAATCTCAGTATCAAGAGAATGAAAACTATTCAAATGTTAGTGTTTTATAAGTAAAAATGCGTTTTTTAAAACCGTGACATCATTTTATGTTCAAAATTTAAATATATATATATATATATATATTCTTAATTCCAATACGAAAATGATATTTGTAATGATATAGTAATTGCCAGTGTTCCCTTTCTCTCTTCAACAATGGCAGTAACTCGATTGCTACAAATATGATAAAATTTCATGAAGGACTTTTAAAATTTAAATTAAAACATAAAATGGGATTATTAAAAAAATAGCTAGTGCGGACCCATCTACAAATAAACTGCTTTCATTTAAAAAAATAATTGTCAAAATCAGTTCAGTAGGACGTTCAAGCCAGATAACTAAAAAAAAAAAAAAAAAAAAAAAAAAAAAAAAAAAAAAAAAAAAAAAAAAAAAAAAAAAAACAGCCTTGTCGTTCAGGATTTTCTTCTTCTTTTTATGATAATCACGTGTGAATAAGTTTTTAATTTAATGGAAATATCATTCTTCCCGCGGTTTTTACAATTGTTAAAATACTAACCTTTTCTAAAATTAAAAAAAATATATCTTTGGTAATGTTCAAAAATTGAATTTAAAATTGAAATAAACTCTCAAAAAAGGAGTCAAATTGAAAAAAAAATAAATGCAGTGTGCACACCGCAAGTTTCTAATGAAAATCCTTAGAAAAAATGATTAAATTACTATGTATGGTTTTTGCTCCTATAAAACTGATTTAACAGAACGATTTCGACCAAATTTAACATTAGATATCGCTTTCTTCGATTTAGAAACTGTCTGCTTCAAACTGTTTATCAAACATTTCCTTATAATGTTACCCATTCTCATATTTTTATATGCCGTAGTTTTCTTAATATAACAAAGAAAGACCCCCGGTCACGATAAAAATTATTGACAGCAGCGGTGAAAATGTTTTTTTTTTTTGACTAGTGATATTACTTGTAAAAATTCTATAGATTTTATACAGTGCTACATAAAATAATTCGAGATCATTTCCTCTTATTGAAGGAAATTACGGAAGGGAAATATTACCTGTGTTATGATTCCCTAACTGTTCTAAACTGTCTAAATTGCGGCCCATCAGGTAGAAACTATTGATCACAAAGAAAACTTCACAAAAGAATTGGGATTTTCTCTGACTATAAGTGGTAATTGTTGATACAGTAGAACCTCGATCCATCGTTTTTCAAGGGGTGCGTGAAATTAAAAAAAAAACGATGAATGAGGGTTAACGTCAAAACACGAAAAAAAAAAAAAAAAAAAAAAAAAAAAAAAAAAAAAAAAAAAAAAAAAAAAACAATGTTTATGCATTACTAATACCTGCAATGTATACAGTATACTAATAAATACTAATTTGTTGCTTATCAATCCGCAAGTGGGTAAGTGTGATCACAGATCGCACAGATGGTTTCGTTTAATATTCCTTTTAAAACACTTTATCATTTTGCAAAACATCTAAGTTCCACATTCCGCAACCGGGGGTGCACTCTATTTTAAATAAACCTCTATACGAACGAAACTCAGTTTTACAATCTATCCGCAGATATATTAGTCGAGGGGATCAGGCCCGTAGCACCCGAGATAGGTAGGCGCCCCTGGCGGTAAAAAGTGGAACTAAAATGTGTAAGGCAATATGTAAAATATGTAAGTGCTTTAAAGTTACAAAAGTGCACCATTTAACTCCCATTACCCCCCCCCCCCCCCGGGGTTCAGATTAGAAAAATTGCTTAAAATACAGAGCCTGGACGGGTAAATAATATAAGGCTTTTTGAAAATTATATGATTTTTCATGTGATCGCAAGTGTTCCGCTGTAATTATGCAAAATTTCAAGGTTTCAAATTAATTAGAGGCTGATTTAGGAAAAATGCTTAAAATACACAAGTTTAAGACCGGAAGGATAAATGTAAGACTTTTTGAAATTTTTATGATTTGTCGTGTGATCGCAAGTGTACAGCTATATGTATGCAAAATTTCAAGTCTTCAACTTAATTAGAGGCCGAGTTAGAAAAATTGTTTAAAATACACAAGTTAGAGCCCGAAGGGGTAAATAATGTAAGAATGTTTGAAAATTTTATGATTTTTCATGTGATCGCAAGTGTTCTGCTATAAGTATGCAAAATTGCATGTCCCCAACTTAATTAGGGGCTGAGTTAGAAAAAATTGTTTAAAATACACAATTTAGTGACAGTATGGGTAAATATAAGACTTTTTGAAATTTTTATGATGGTCGTGTGATCGCAAGTGTTCAGCTATAAGTATGCAGAATTTCAAGTCTGCAACATAATTAGGGGCTGAGTTAGAGAAAAAAGTTTAAAATACACAAGTACGCCCAGACGACTAAATATAAGACTTTTACTAAATTTTATAATTTGTCGTTTGATGTGAGATATTCAGCTATAAGTTTGCAAAATTTCAAGTCTCCAGCATATATAATTTCTGAGAACAGGCTCTGTGACGGACAGAGAGACAGAATGCAGACAAACAGAGGAGTGAGACGAATAGGGTTTCGTCAGATGAACGAAACCCTAATAAATCGAAGTTGTAGAAAATTTATATTTATTTAAAAAAACAGTAATTTCATGTTGGGTCTCCGTTTATTTTTAAAATAAACAAAAAAATTCAAGATGTACAACATTTTTCTGGTCATTTTCTGTAAGTTCATGTGCATATATAATAGTTCGTAAAATTCCAAACCGTAATTGCATCAGACAGATTTGGCACTCGTGTAGTCTCAGTGTCATCGGCATGAACATTATCCTCTGCTTCTTCGCCATTATTTTAATATTTTTGCATCATCACACATTTCTTCTACGCTTAAGACCCACATTTCACATCATCCTGATCAATGGAAATATAATCGCTAAATTTCACACCCGATACATCATACATCCTCTGCTACACGCAACCACTCTTCAGCTGCATTATCGTCACCATTATCATTATTTTATTTCCCTTTTGTTGAGAATTCTTCAGCCACGTTTCAAACAAAAACTCAGTTCGCGAAACAATTCTGGATTACTGAAGATTACTCCAGGCCATGTTGAAAGTGCAAAATGAATAGCCTGGAAAAGCTATCTTTTTTTATCTTTTCACTAGCTGTCTCCTGTAAAATTGCTTAAAACAGTTGATTATCCCAGCATCCAGATATTGTACGACATACTATATACAATTAGTTGGCAACAGAGTTGGGCAGTATCGAAAATACATGTATTTGAAATACATTTTCAAAATACATTTGTAGCTTGTATTTTGTATTTTAAACCGATAAGATCAAAGTATTTTTGTAATGTATTTTCTGATGGTTTTACAATGTATTTTGTATTTTGAAAATACTCAAAATACATTTTTTCCAAATTTCAAACTGCCATGTTTAAACCGCACAGAGAAAAGCTTCGATTCATTAAAAGGAAATACACGACTATCTGTTTTGATTAGTTTTCAAGTTCTGTTCTGGAAGTTAATATAAACACACTTTTCGATTATTGCTGATACAAGGAGGTTGATGAATATGATGTTTTGTTATGTATGTTATGATGTTGTATGCTGATTAGTTACAAAAATAACTTTTATATATCCTAATGTTGCTGTGGGAATTACAAGAAAAAAAACATGTATTGAGATAGACCGGAAGGATCTTTCAGAGTTGCGCAGGTGCAGCGCTCTATTACCGACAGTTACCCATTGACCACACATATAAGGAGCACAATTTTACTTTCAGGTCTAAAAGTTTCATTTAAAAATATCGAAAAAGGATTTCTTAAAAATTCGCAAGTTTCATTCATTAATATAAATTTTGTTAGACAGTAACCGCAAGAAAATTGCTAAAATGAACTTTTAAAGAAACGATTTCATTATAAAAAAATGAAATTTATGGCTTTGCAAATTTTACATTCGAATTAATCCTACTTTTTTATGAATATTTTATAAGTGCTTTCTTTTTGCGAATGTAACAGCTTTCATAGTTTTTCTGCTCTATATTAAAAGTTTCAAGACTTTCATATTAAGTGAAAATGATTTCTTATTTCTTTGCGCTTATATATGGTTTGATATTTTACCTGAGTGTTTTAATTTTAAACTTCTTTATACGAAGAATTCGTAGTTTTGTTAATAATAACAATTCAAATTGTGTTAAAAATTATCTAATATTTTCATTTATATATTTGCATTCCAGTAATACATATTTTAAATTTCGTATGCATTATTTCTAAAATGCACCATAATCGAAAAGTTGTACCCCAAACATTTTATTAGTGGAAGGCCTAAAAAATCTTGCGTAGTTGGGAGCTCTTATTAAATACACGCACATTATATAAAAAGAGAAAAATACAGTTAAACACATTTAAACAATTTTATTCGGTGTCATTGTACATATAAGATTATTATAAAATATGTTCTTTTGTAGACACATACTAAGAAAGACTGATTGAAAAGACTGTTACTAGACTAATTTATTTTTACATTCTTCTAATAAATAAGAAGAAAGTATTGGAATCGAGACAGTTTTCGACTTCGTTTTTTGCTTGATTTACACGTTTCGGGATGTCTTGAACGCGATTTAACTATTTTTGGGAAATGTGTGTATGACTGTTAGTCAGTGTGAGACCCAATTTTTGTGGCGCTTCAATCTCAAGAAGTAATGCATGGAGTTTAATAATAATCAAACTTCAGATTAAGATAGACCTAGGTATAACTTAGCTTTGGCTTTATATCGCCCAGCCTGCTATGCTTAATTATTTTATTCCATGATAGCTATACTGTAAGAACCAATATACAGAATTTCATTTAACTGCATATAGGCCTGAACGGCAGAACTTGCCAATTAACTTTTAGTATATATCGCTCAACAGGTGGTGGTGCTATGCTAGGTTTTTCATGATTTCCGCGATAACTATATCAAAAAAAAAAATCTAATGGACAAAATTTAATCCAATTTCATAATTTTAGATCTTCAAATAAATTAATGCTAATAAAATTTGGAATGCATCGCTCAAGAGGTGGCGTTGTTATGCTGTGTTTTATGATTACCATAACATGTACTTAAAATTCTCGTTTTTTTTTTTTTTTTTGTTTTTTTTTTTTTGTTGTTGTTGTTTGTTTGTTTGTTTTCTTCCATGTCAAAATGATCATATTTGTAAATCAAATTTAAATAAAATAAGTACCGCGTACCTTTTTAAAATAAATTTTCTAGTTCGTAGTGGTAATTTTTAAAAAATCCGAAGTTGGCAGGTATGCCATGAGAACTATATTTCCAGAACTAGGGCACGGAATTTCATCAAACTTCATCATATTCAGATAGCATGGATGGCATTTTGGTGCATATTGTCGTACAGATGATTTTTTTTTTCTGTGTTATGATTTAAGATTTTTGATATTTTTATACCTCGAGATATAAAAATATCAAAAATCCCTATTGAATAGAATTGCATCAAACTTTTTGTGCTTTTTTTTTTGCGCCTCAAACATAATTAGGGTTCACTTAGAAAGAATTGTTTAAAATACACATGTGGGAGCCCAAAGGGTTAAATGTATGACTTTTTCAAAATTTTATGGTTTGTCATTTGATGTGAAGTTTTCAGGTATAAGTATGCAAAATTTCACGCCTCCAACCTAATTAGGGTTCACTTAGAAAGAATTGTTTAAAGTACACATGTGGAGCCCAAAGGGTTAAATGTATGACTTTTTCAAAATTTTATGGTTTGTCATTTGACGTGAAGTGTTCAGCTATAAGTATGCAAAATATCACGCCACCAACATAATTAGGTTCACTTAGAAAGAATCGTTTAAAGTACACATGTGGAGCCCAAAGGGTTAAATGTATGACTTTTTCAAAATTTTATGGTTTGTCATTTGATGTGAAGTGTTCAGGTATAAGTATGCAAAACTTCACGCCTCAAACCTAATTAGGGTTCACTTAGAAAGAATTGTTTAAAATACACATGTGGGAGCCCAAAGGGTTAAATATATGACTTTTTCAAAATTTTATGGTTTGTCATTTGATGTGAAGTATTCAGGTATACAAAATTTCACGCCTCCAACCTAATTAGGGTTCACTTAGAAAGAATTGTTTAAAATACACATGTGGGAGCCCAAAGGGTTAAATGTATGACTTTTTCAAAATTTTATGGTTTGTCATTTGATGTGAAGTGTTCAGGTATAAGTATGCAAAATTTCACGCCTCCAACCTAATTAGGGTTCACTTAGAAAGAATTGTTTAAAATACACATGTGGGAGGCCAAAGGGTTAAATGTATGACTTTTTCAAAATTTTATGGTTTGTCATTTGATGTGAAGTGTTCAGGTATAAGTATGCAAAATTTCACGCCTCCTACCTAATTAGGGTTCACTTAGAAAGAATTGTTTAAAATACACATGTGGGAGGCCAAAGGGTTAAATGTATGACTTTTTCAAAATTTTATGGTTTGTCATTTGATGTGAAGTGTTCAGGTATAAGTATGCAAAATTTCACGCCTCCAACCTAATTAGGGTTCACTTAGAAAGAATTGTTTAAAATAAACATGTGGGAGCCCAAAGGGTTAAATGTATGACTTTTTCAAAATTTTATGGTTTGTAATTTGATGTGAAGTGTTCAGGTATAAGTATGCAAAATTTCACGCCTGCAATCTAATTAGGGACTCACTTAGAAAGAATTGTTTAAAGTACACATGTGGAGCTCAAAGGGTTAAATGTACGACTTTTTCAAAATTTTATGATTTGTCATTTGATGTGAGGTATTCAGCTATAAGTATGCAAAATTTCACGCCTTCAACCTAATTAGAGGCTCACATAAAAATAGCTTTTTCAAATATACATGTGGGAGCCCAAAGGGTTAAATGTATGACTTTTTCAAAATTTTATGGTTTTTCGTTTGATGTGAAGTGTTCAGGTATAAGTAAGCAAAATTTCAGGCCTTCAACCTAATTAGGGTTCACTTAGAAAGAATTGTTTAAAATACACATGTGGGAGCCCAAAGGTTTAAATGTATGACTTTTTCAAAATTTTATGGTTTGTCATTTGATGTGAAGTGTTCAGGTATAAGTATGCAAAATTTCACGCCTCCAACCTAATTAGGGTTCACTTAGAAAGAATTGTTTAAAATACACATGTGGGAGCCCAAAGGGTTAAATGTATGACTTTTTCAAAATTTTATGGTTTGTCATTTGATGTGAGGTATTCAGGTATAAGTATGCAAAATTTCACGCCTCCAACCTAATTAGGGTTCACTTAGAAAGAATTGTTTAAAATACACATGTGGGAGCCCAAAGGGTTAAATGTATGACTTTTTCAAAATTTTATGGTTTGTCATTTGATGTGAAGTGTTCAGGTATAAGTATGCAAAATTTCACGCCTCCAAACTAATTAGGGTTCACTTAGAAAGAATTGTTTAAAATACACATGTGGAGCCCAAAGGGTTAAATGTATGACTTTTTCAAAATTTTATGGTTTGTCATTTGATGTGAAGTATTCAGGTATAAGTATGCAAAATTTCACGCCTCCAATCTAATTAGGGTTCACTTAGAAAGAATTGTTTAAAATACACATGTGGGAGCCCAAAGGGTTAAATGTATGACTTTTTCAAAATTTTATGGTTTGTCATTTGATGTGAAGTGTTCAGGTATAAGTATTCAAAATTTCACGCCTCCAACCTAATTAGGGTTCACTTAGAAAGAATTGTTTAAAGTACACATGTGGAGCCCAAAGGGTTAAATGTATGACTTTTTCAAAATTTTATGGTTTGTCATTTGATGTGAAGTGTTCAGCTATAAGTATGCAAAATTTCACGCCTCCAACCTAATTAGGGTTCACTTAGAAAGAATTGTTTATAGTACACATGTGGAGCCCAAAGGGTTAAATGTATGACTTTTTCAAAATTTTATGGTTTGTCATTTGATGTGAAGTGTTCAGGTATAAGTATGCAAAATTTCACGCCTCCAACCTAATTAGGGTTCACTTAGAAAGAATTGTTTAAAATACACATGTGGGAGCCCAAAGGGTTAAATGTATGACTTTTTCAAAATTTTATGGTTTGTCATTTGATGTGAAGTGTTCAGGTATAAGTATGCAAAATTTCACGCCTCCAACCTAATTAGGGTTCACTTAGAAAGAATTGTTTAAAATACACATGTGGGAGCCCAAAGGGTTAAATATATGACTTTTTCAAAATTTTATGGTTTGTCATTTGATGTGAAGTATTCAGGTATAAGTATGCAAACTTTTACGCCTCCAACCTAATTAGGGTTCACTTAGAAAGAATTGTTTAAAATACACATGTGAAGCCCAAAGGGTTAAATGTATGACTTTTTCAAAATTTTATGGTTTGTCATTTGATGTGAAGTGTTCAGGTATAAGTATGCAAAATTTCACGCCTCCAACCTAATTAGGGTTCACTTAGAAAGAATTGTTTAAAATACACATGTGGGAGCCCAAAGGGTTAAATGTATGACTTTTTCAAAATTTTATGGTTTGTCATTTGATGTGAAGTGTTCAGGTATAAGTATGCAAAATTTCACGCCTCCAACCTAATTAGGGTTCACTTAGAAAGAATTGTTTAAAATACACATGTGGGAGCCCAAAGGGTTAAATGTATGACTTTTTCAAAATTTTATGGTTTGTCATTTGATGTGAAGTGTTCAGGTATAAGTATGCAAAACTTCACGCCTCCAACCTAATTAGGGTTCACTTAGAAAGAATTGTTTAAAATACACATGTGGGAGCCCAAAGGGTTAAATATATGACTTTTTCAAAATTTTATGGTTTGTCATTTGATGTGAAGTATTCAGGTATACAAAATTTCACGCCTCCAACCTAATTAGGGTTCACTTAGAAAGAATTGTTTAAAATACACATGTGGGAGCCCAAAGGGTTAAATGTATGACTTTTTCAAAATTTTATGGTTTGTCATTTGATGTGAAGTGTTCAGGTATAAGTATGCAAAATTTCACGCCTCCAACCTAATTAGGGTTCACTTAGAAAGAATTGTTTAAAATACACATGTGGGAGGCCAAAGGGTTAAATGTATGACTTTTTCAAAATTTTATGGTTTGTCATTTGATGTGAAGTGTTCAGGTATAAGTATGCAAAATTTCACGCCTCCAACCTAATTAGGGTTCACTTAGAAAGAATTGTTTAAAATACACATGTGGGAGCCCAAAGGGTTAAATATATGACTTTTTCAAAATTTTATGGTTTGTCATTTGATGTGAAGTATTCAGGTATACAAAATTTCACGCCTCCAACCTAATTAGGGTTCACTTAGAAAGAATTGTTTAAAATACACATGTGGGAGCCCAAAGGGTTAAATGTATGACTTTTTCAAAATTTTATGGTTTGTCATTTGATGTGAAGTGTTCAGGTATAAGTATGCAAAATTTCACGCCTCCAACCTAATTAGGGTTCACTTAGAAAGAATTGTTTAAAATACACATGTGGGAGGCCAAAGGGTTAAATGTATGACTTTTTCAAAATTTTATGGTTTGTCATTTGATGTGAAGTGTTCAGGTATAAGTATGCAAAATTTCACGCCTCCAACCTAATTAGGGTTCACTTAGAAAGAATTGTTTAAAATACACATGTGAAGCCCAAAGGGTTAAATGTATGACTTTTTCAAAATTTTATGGTTTGTCATTTGATGTGAAGTGTTCAGGTATAAGTATGCAAAATTTCACGCCTCCAACCTAATTAGGGTTCACTTAGAAAGAATTGTTTAAAATAAACATGTGGGAGCCCAAAGGGTTAAATGTATGACTTTTTCAAAATTTTATGGTTTGTCATTTGATGTGAAGCGTTCAGGTATAAGTATGCAAAATTTCACGCCTGCAATCTAATTAGGGACTCACTTAGAAAGAATTGTTTAAAGTACACATGTGGAGCTCAAAGGGTTAAATGTACGACTTTTTCAAAATTTTATGATTTGTCGTTTGATGTGAGGTATTCAGCTATAAGTATGCAAAATTTCACGCCTTCAACCTAATTAGAGGCTCACATAATTATAGCTGTTTAAAATATACATGTGGGAGCCCAAAGGGTTAAATGTATGACTTTTTCAAAATTTTATGGTTTGTCATTTGATGTGAAGTGTTCAGGTATAAGTAAGCAAAATTTCAGGCCTCCAACCTAATTAGGGTTCACTTAGAAAGAATTGTTTAAAATACACATGTGGGAGCCCAAAGGTTTAAATGTATGACTTTTTCAAAATTTTATGGTTTGTCATTTGATGTGAAGTGTTCAGGTATAAGTATGCAAAATTTTACGCCTCCAACCTAATTAGGGTTCACTTAGAAAGAATTGTTTAAAATACACATGTGGGAGCCCAAAGGGTTAAATGTATGACTTTTTCAAAATTTCATGGTTTGTCATTTGATGTGAAGTGTTCAGGTATAAGTATGCAAAATTTCACGCCTCCAACCTAATTAGGGTTCACTTAGAAAGAATTGTTTAAAATACACATGTGGGAGCCCAAAGGGTTAAATGTATGACTTTTTCAAAATTTTATGGTTTGTCATTTGATGTGAAGCGTTCAGGTATAAGTATGCAAAATTTCACGCCTGCAATCTAATTAGGGACTCACTTAGAAAGAATTGTTTAAAGTACACATGTGGAGCTCAAAGGGTTAAATGTACGACTTTTTCAAAATTTTATGATTTGTCGTTTGATGTGAGGTATTCAGCTATAAGTATGCAAAATTTCACGCCTTCAACCTAATTAGAGGCTCACATAATTATAGCTGTTTAAAATATACATGTGGGAGCCCAAAGGGTTAAATGTATGACTTTTTCAAAATTTTATGGTTTGTCATTTGATGTGAAGTGTTCAGGTATAAGTAAGCAAAATTTCAGGCCTCCAACCTAATTAGGGTTCACTTAGAAAGAATTGTTTAAAATACACATGTGGGAGCCCAAAGGTTTAAATGTATGACTTTTTCAAAATTTTATGGTTTGTCATTTGATGTGAAGTGTTCAGGTATAAGTATGCAAAATTTTACGCCTCCAACCTAATTAGGGTTCACTTAGAAAGAATTGTTTAAAATACACATGTGGGAGCCCAAAGGGTTAAATGTATGACTTTTTCAAAATTTCATGGTTTGTCATTTGATGTGAAGTGTTCAGGTATAAGTATGCAAAATTTCACGCCTCCAACCTAATTAGGGTTCACTTAGAAAGAATTGTTTAAAATACACATGTGGGAGCCCAAAGGGTTAAATGTATGACTTTTTCAAAATTGTATGGTTTGTCATTTGATGTGAAGTGTTCAGGTATAAGTATGCAAAATTTCACGCCTCCAACCTAATTAGGGTTCACTTAGAAAGAATTGTTTAAAATACACATGTGGGAGCCCAAAGGGTTAAATGTATGACTTTTTCAAAATTTTATGGTTTGTCATTTGATGTGAAGTGTTCAGGTATAAGTATGCAAAATTTCACGCCTCCAACCTAATTAGGGTTCACTTAGAAAGAATTGTTTAAAATACACATGTGGGAGCCCAAAGGGTTAAATGTATGACTTTTTCAAAATTTTATGATTTGTCATTTGATGTGAAGTGTTCAGGTATAAGTATGCAAAATTTCACGCCTCCAACCTAATTAGGGTTCACTTAGAAAAAATTGTTTAAAATACACATGTGAAGCCCAAAGGGTTAAATGTATGACTTTTTCAAAATTTTATGGTTTGTCATTTGATTTGAAGTGTTCAGGTATAAGTATGCAAAATTTCACGCCTCCAACCTTATTAGGGTTCACTTAGAAAGAATTGTTTAAAATACACATGTGGGAGCCCAAAGGGTTAAATGTGTGACTTTTTCAAAATTTTATGGTTTATCATTTGATGTGAAGTGTTCAGGTATAAGTATGCAAAATTTCACGCCTGCAACCTAATTAGGGTTCACTTAGAAAGAATTGTTTAAAATACACATGTGGGAGCCCAAAGGGTTAAATGTATGACTTTTTCAAAATTTTATGGTTTGTCATTTGATGTGAAGTGTTCAGGTATAAGTATGCAAAATTTCACGCCTCCAACCTAATTAGGGTTCACTTAGAAAGAATTGTTTAAAATACACATGTGGGAGCCCAAAGGGTTAAATATATGACTTTTTCAAAATTTTATGGTTTGTCATTTGATGTGAAGTATTCAGGTATAAGTATGCAAACTTTTACGCCTCCAACCTAATTAGGGTTCACTTTGAAAGAATTGTTTAAAATACACATGTGGGAGCCCAAAGGGTTAAATGTATGACTTTTTCAAAATTTCATGGTTTGTCATTTGATGTGAAGTGTTCAGGTATAAGTATGCAAAATTTCACGCCTCCAACCTAATTAGGGTTCACTTAGAAAGAATTGTTTAAAATACACATGTGGGAGCCCAAAGGGTTAAATGTATGACTTTTTCAAAATTTTATGGTTTGTCATTTGATGTGAAGTGTTCAGGTATAAGTATGCAAAATTTCACGCCTCCAACCTAATTAGGGTTCACTTAGAAAGAATTGTTTAAAATACACATGTGGGAGCCCAAAGGGTTAAATGTATGACTTTTTCAAAATTTTATGGTTTGTCATTTGATGTGAAGTGTTCAGGTATAAGTATGCAAAATTTCACGCCTCCAACCTAATTAGGGTTCACTTAGAAAGAATTGTTTAAAATACACATGTGGGAGCCCAAAGGGTTAAATGTATGACTTTTTCAAAATTTTATGATTTGTCATTTGATGTGAAGTGTTCAGGTATAAGTATGCAAAATTTCACGCCTCCAACCTAATTAGGGTTCACTTAGAAAGAATTGTTTAAAATACACATGTGAAGCCCAAAGGGTTAAATGTATGACTTTTTCAAAATTTTATGGTTTATCATTTGATGTGAAGTGTTCAGGTATAAGTATGCAAAATTTCACGCCTCCAACCTAATTAGGGTTCACTTAGAAAGAATTGTTTAAAATACACATGTGGGAGCCCAAAGGGTTAAATGTATGACTTTTTTCAAAATTTTATGGTTTGTCATTTGATGTGAAGTGTTCAGGTATAAGTATGCAAAATTTCACGCCTCCAACCTAATTAGGGTTCACTTAGAAAGAATTGTTTAAAATACACATGTGGGAGCCCAAAGGGTTAAATGTATGACTTTTTCAAAATTTTATGGTTTGTCATTTGATGTGAAGTGTTCAGGTATATGTATGCAAAATTTCACGCCTCCAACCTAATTAGGGTTCACTTAGAAAGAATTGTTTAAAGTACACATGTGGAGCCCAAAGGGTTAAATGTATGACTTTTTCAAAATTGTATGGTTTGTCATTTGATGTGAAGTGTTCAGGTATAAGTATGCAAAACTTCACGCCTCCAACCTAATTAGGGTTCACTTAGAAAGAATTGTTTAAAATACACATGTGGGAGCCCAAAGGGTTAAATATGTGACTTTTTCAAAATTTTATGGTTTGTCATTTGATGTGAAGTATTCAGGTATACAAAATTTCACGCCTCCAACCTAATTAGGGTTCACTTAGAAAGAATTGTTTAAAATACACATGTGGGAGCCCAAAGGGTTAAATGTATGACTTTTTCAAAATTTTATGGTTTGTCATTTGATGTGAAGTGTTCAGGTATAAGTATGCAAAATTTCACGCCTCCAACCTAATTAGGGTTCACTTAGAAAGAATTGTTTAAAATACACATGTGGGAGGCCAAAGAATTAAATGTATGACTTTTTCAAAATTTCATGGTTTGTCATTTGATGTGAAGTGTTCAGGTATAAGTATGCAAAATTTCACGCCTCCAACCTAATTAGGGTTCACTTAGAAAGAATTGTTTAAAATACACATGTGGGAGCCCAAAGGGTTAAATGTATGACTTTTTCAAAATTTTATGGTTTGTCATTTGATGTGAAGTGTTCAGGTATAAGTATGCAAAATTTCACGCCTCCAACCTAATTAGGGTTCACTTAGAAAGAATTGTTTAAAATACACATGTGGGAGCCCAAAGGGTTAAATGTATGACTTTTTCAAAATTTTATGGTTTGTCATTTGATGTGAAGTGTTCAGGTATAAGTATGCAAAATTTCACGCCTCCAACCTAATTAGGGTTCACTTAGAAAGAATTGTTTAAAATACACATGTGGGAGCCCAAAGGGTTAAATGTATGACTTTTTCAAAATTTTATGATTTGTCATTTGATGTGAAGTGTTCAGGTATAAGTATGCAAAATTTCACGCCTCCAACCTAATTAGGGTTCACTTAGAAAGAATTGTTTAAAATACACATGTGAAGCCCAAAGGGTTAAATGTATGACTTTTTCAAAATTTTATGGTTTGTCATTTGATGTGAAGTGTTCAGGTATAAGTATGCAAAATTTCACGCCTCCAACCTAATTAGGGTTCACTTAGAAAGAATTGTTTAAAATACACATGTGGGAGCCCAAAGGGTTAAATGTATGACTTTTTCAAAATTTTATGGTTTGTCATTTGATGTGAAGTGTTCAGGTATAAGTATGCAAAATTTCACGCCTCCAACCTAATTAGGGTTCACTTAGAAAGAATTGTTTAAAATACACATGTGGGAGCCCAAAGGGTTAAATATATGACTTTTTCAAAATTTTATGGTTTGTCATTTGATGTGAAGTATTCAGGTATACAAAATTTCACGCCTCCAACCTAATTAGGGTTCACTTAGAAAGAATTGTTTAAAATACACATGTGGGAGCCCAAAGGGTTAAATGTATGACTTTTTCAAAATTTTATGGTTTGTCATTTGATGTGAAGTGTTCAGGTATAAGTATGCAAAATTTCACGCCTCCAACCTAATTAGGGTTCACTTAGAAAGAATTGTTTAAAATACACATGTGGGAGGCCAAAGGGTTAAATGTATGACTTTTTCAAAATTTTATGGTTTGTCATTTGATGTGAAGTGTTCAGGTATAAGTATGCAAAATTTCACGCCTCCAACCTAATTAGGGTTCACTTAGAAAGAATTGTTTAAAATACACATGTGGGAGCCCAAAGGGTTAAATATATGACTTTTTCAAAATTTTATGGTTTGTCATTTGATGTGAAGTATTCAGGTATACAAAATTTCACGCCTCCAACCTAATTAGGGTTCACTTAGAAAGAATTGTTTAAAATACACATGTGGGAGCCCAAAGGGTTAAATGTATGACTTTTTCAAAATTTTATGGTTTGTCATTTGATGTGAAGTGTTCAGGTATAAGTATGCAAAATTTCACGCCTCCAACCTAATTAGGGTTCACTTAGAAAGAATTGTTTAAAATACACATGTGGGAGGCCAAAGGGTTAAATGTATGACTTTTTCAAAATTTTATGGTTTGTCATTTAATGTGAAGTGTTCAGGTATAAGTATGCAAAATTTCACGCCTCCAACCTAATTAGGGTTCACTTAGAAAGAATTGTTTAAAATACACATGTGAAGCCCAAAGGGTTAAATGTATGACTTTTTCAAAATTTTATGGTTTGTCATTTGATGTGAAGTGTTCAGGTATAAGTATGCAAAATTTCACGCCTCCAACCTAATTAGGGTTCACTTAGAAAGAATTGTTTAAAATAAACATGTGGGAGCCCAAAGGGTTAAATGTATGACTTTTTCAAAATTTTATGGTTTGTCATTTGATGTGAAGTGATCAGGTATAAGTATGCAAAATTTCACGCCTGCAATCTAATTAGGGACTCACTTAGAAAGAATTGTTTAAAGTACACATGTGGAGCTCAAAGGGTTAAATGTACGACTTTTTCAAAATTTTATGATTTGTCGTTTGATGTGAGGTATTCAGCTATAAGTATGCAAAATTTCACGCCTTCAACCTAATTAGAGGCTCACATAAATATAGCTGTTTAAAATATACATGTGGGAGCCCAAAGGGTTAAATGTATGACTTTTTCAAAATTTTATGGTTTGTCATTTGATGTGAAGTGTTCAGGTATAAGTAAGCAAAATTTCAGGCCTCCAACCTAATTAGGCTTCACTTAGAAAGAATTGTTTAAAATACACATGTGGGAGCCCAAAGGTTTAAATGTATGACTTTTTCAAAATTTTATGGTTTGTCATTTGATGTGAAGTGTTCAGGTATAAGTATGCAAAATTTCACGCCTCCAACCTAATTAGGGTTCACTTAGAAAGAATTGTTTAAAATACACATGTGGGAGCCCAAAGGGTTAAATGTATGACTTTTTCAAAATTTCATGGTTTGTCATTTGATGTGAAGTGTTCAGGTATAAGTATGCAAAATTTCACGCCTCCAACCTAATTAGGGTTCACTTAGAAAGAATTGTTTAAAATACACATGTGGAGCCCAAAGGGTTAAATGTATGACTTTTTCAAAATTTTATGGTTTGTCATTTGATGTGAAGTGTTCAGGTATAAGTATGCAAAATTTCACGCCTCCAACCTAATTAGGGTTCACTTAGAAAGAATTGTTTAAAATACACATGTGGGAGCCCAAAGGGTTAAATGTATGACTTTTTCAAAATTTTATGGTTTGTCATTTGATGTGAAGTGTTCAGGTATATGTATGCAAAATTTCACGCCTCCAACCTAATTAGGGTTCACTTAGAAAGAATTGTTTAAAGTACACATGTGGAGCCCAAAGGGTTAAATGTATGACTTTTTCAAAATTGTATGGTTTGTCATTTGATGTGAAGTGTTCAGGTATAAGTATGCAAAACTTCACGCCTCCAACCTAATTAGGGTTCACTTAGAAAGAATTGTTTAAAATACACATGTGGGAGCCCAAAGGGTTAAATATGTGACTTTTTCAAAATTTTATGGTTTGTCATTTGATGTGAAGTATTCAGGTATACAAAATTTCACGCCTCCAACCTAATTAGGGTTCACTTAGAAAGAATTGTTTAAAATACACATGTGGGAGCCCAAAGGGTTAAATGTATGACTTTTTCAAAATTTTATGGTTTGTCATTTGATGTGAAGTGTTCAGGTATAAGTATGCAAAATTTCACGCCTCCAACCTAATTAGGGTTCACTTAGAAAGAATTGTTTAAAATACACATGTGGGAGGCCAAAGAATTAAATGTATGACTTTTTCAAAATTTCATGGTTTGTCATTTGATGTGAAGTGTTCAGGTATAAGTATGCAAAATTTCACGCCTCCAACCTAATTAGGGTTCACTTAGAAAGAATTGTTTAAAATACACATGTGGGAGCCCAAAGGGTTAAATGTATGACTTTTTCAAAATTTTATGGTTTGTCATTTGATGTGAAGTGTTCAGGTATAAGTATGCAAAATTTCACGCTTCCAACCTAATTAGGGTTCACTTAGAAAGAATTGTTTAAAATACACATGTGGGAGCCCAAAGGGTTAAATGTATGACTTTTTCAAAATTTTATGGTTTGTCATTTGATGTGAAGTGTTCAGGTATAAGTATGCAAAATTTCACGCCTCCAACCTAATTAGGGTTCACTTAGAAAGAATTGTTTAAAATACACATGTGGGAGCCCAAAGGGTTAAATGTATGACTTTTTCAAAATTTTATGATTTGTCATTTGATGTGAAGTTTTCAAGTATAAGTATGCAAAATTTCACGCCTCCAACCTAATTAGGGTTCACTTAGAAAGAATTGTTTAAAATACACATGTGAAGCCCAAAGGGTTAAATGTATGACTTTTTCAAAATTTTATGGTTTGTCATTTGATGTGAAGTGTTCAGGTATAAGTATGCAAAATTTCACGCCTCCAACCTAATTAGGGTTCACTTAGAAAGAATTGTTTAAAATACACATGTGGGAGCCCAAAGGGTTAAATGTATGACTTTTTCAAAATTTTATGGTTTGTCTTTTGATGTGAAGTGTTCAGGTATAAGTATGCAAAATTTCACGCCTCCAACCTAATTACGGTTCACTTAGAAAGAATTGTTTAAAATACACATGTGGGAGCCCAAAGGGTTAAATATATGACTTTTTCAAAATTTTATGGTTTGTCATTTGATGTGAAGTATTCAGGTATACAAAATTTCACGCCTCCAACCTAATTAGGGTTCACTTAGAAAGAATTGTTTAAAATACACATGTGGGAGCCCAAAGGGTTAAATGTATGACTTTTTCAAAATTTTATGGTTTGTCATTTGATGTGAAGTGTTCAGGTATAAGTATGCAAAATTTCACGCCTCCAACCTAATTAGGGTTCACTTAGAAAGAATTGTTTAAAATACACATGTGGGAGGCCAAAGGGTTAAATGTATGACTTTTTCAAAATTTTATGGTTTGTCATTTGATGTGAAGTGTTCAGGTATAAGTATGCAAAATTTCACGCCTCCAACCTAATTAGGGTTCACTTAGAAAGAATTGTTTAAAATACACATGTGGGAGCCCAAAGGGTTAAATATATGACTTTTTCAAAATTTTATGGTTTGTCATTTGATGTGAAGTATTCAGGTATACAAAATTTCACGCCTCCAACCTAATTAGGGTTCACTTAGAAAGAATTGTTTAAAATACACATGTGGGAGCCCAAAGGGTTAAATGTATGACTTTTTCAAAATTTTATGGTTTGTCATTTGATGTGAAGTGTTCAGGTATAAGTATGCAAAATTTCACGCCTCCAACCTAATTAGGGTTCACTTAGAAAGAATTGTTTAAAATACACATGTGGGAGGCCAAAGGGTTAAATGTATGACTTTTTCA
Organism: Maratus speciosus; assembly: GCA_963932465.1. Classification (NCBI taxonomy): domain Eukaryota; kingdom Metazoa; phylum Arthropoda; class Arachnida; order Araneae; family Salticidae; genus Maratus; species Maratus speciosus. The sequence goes on from OZ010790.1 coordinate 55,630,528, forward strand.
AAATTTTATGGTTTGTCATTTGATGTGAAGTGTTCAGGTATAAGTATGCAAAATTTCACGCCTCCAACCTAATTAGGGTTCTCTTAGAAAGAATTGTTTAAAATACACATGTGAAGCCCAAAGGGTTAAATGTATGACTTTTTCAAAATTTTATGGTTTGTCATTTATGTGAAGTGTTCAGGTATAAGTATGCAAAATTTCACGCCTCCAACCTAATTAGGGTTCACTTAGAAAGAATTGTTTAAAATAAACATGTGGGAGCCCAAAGGGTTAAATGTATGACTTTTTCAAAATTTTATGGTTTGTCATTTGATGTGAAGTGATCAGGTATAAGTATGCAAAATTTCACGCCTGCAATCTAATTAGGGACTCACTTAGAAAGAATTGTTTAAAGTACACATGTGGAGCTCAAAGGGTTAAATGTACGACTTTTTCAAAATTTTATGATTTGTCGTTTGATGTGAGGTATTCAGCTATAAGTATGCAAAATTTCACGCCTTCAACCTAATTAGAGGCTCACATAAATATAGCTGTTTAAAATATACATGTGGGAGCCCAAAGGGTTAAATGTATGACTTTTTCAAAATTTTATGGTTTGTCATTTGATGTGAAGTGTTCAGGTATAAGTAAGCAAAATTTCAGGCCTCCAACCTAATTAGGGTTCACTTAGAAAGAATTGTTTAAAATACACATGTGGGAGCCCAAAGGTTTAAATGTATGACTTTTTCAAAATTTTATGGTTTGTCATTTGATGTGAAGTGTTCAGGTATAAGTATGCAAAATTTCACGCCTCCAACCTAATTAGGGTTCACTTAGAAAGAATTGTTTAAAATACACATGTGGGAGCCCAAAGGGTTAAATGTATGACTTTTTCAAAATTTCATGGTTTGTCATTTGATGTGAAGTGTTCAGGTATAAGTATGCAAAATTTCACGCCTCCAACCTAATTAGGGTTCACTTAGAAAGAATTGTTTAAAATACACATGTGGAGCCCAAAGGGTTAAATGTATGACTTTTTCAAAATTTTATGGTTTGTCATTTGATGTGAAGTATTCAGGTATAAGTATGCAAAATTTCACGCCTCCAACCTAATTAGGGTTCACTTAGAAAGAATTGTTTAAAATACACATGTGGGAGCCCAAAGGGTTAAATGTATGACTTTTTCAAAATTTCATGGTTTGTCATTTGATGTGAAGTGTTCAGGTATAAGTATGCAAAATTTCACGCCTCCAACCTAATTAGGGTTCACTTAGAAAGAATTGTTTAAAATACACATGTGGGAGCCCAAAGGGTTAAATGTATGACTTTTTCAAAATTGTATGGTTTGTCATTTGTTGTGAAGTGTTCAGGTATAAGTATGCAAAATTTCACGCCTCCAACCTAATTAGGGTTCACTTAGAAAGAATTGTTTAAAATACACATGTGGGAGCCCAAAGGGTTAAAAGTATGACTTTTTCAAAATTTTATGATTTGTCTTTTGATGTGAAGTGTTCAGGTATAAGTATGCAAAATTTCACGCCTCCAACCTAATTAGGGTTCACTTAGAAAGAATTGTTTAAAATACACATGTGGGAGCCCAAAGGGTTAAATGTATGACTTTTTCAAAATTGTATGGTTTGTCATTTGATGTGAAGTGTTCAGGTATAAGTATGCAAAACTTCACGCCTCCAACCTAATTAGGGTTCACTTAGAAAGAATTGTTTAAAATACACATGTGGGAGCCCAAAGGGTTAAATATGTGACTTTTTCAAAATTTTATGGTTTGTCATTTGATGTGAAGTATTCAGGTATACAAAATTTCACGCCTCCAACCTAATTAGGGTTCACTTAGAAAGAATTGTTTAAAATACACATGTGGGAGCCCAAAGGGTTAAATGTATGACTTTTTCAAAATTTTATGGTTTGTCATTTGATGTGAAGTGTTCAGGTATAAGTATGCAAAATTTCACGCCTCCAACCTAATTAGGGTTCACTTAGAAAGAATTGTTTAAAATACACATGTGGGAGGCCAAAGAATTAAATGTATGACTTTTTCAAAATTTCATGGTTTGTCATTTGATGTGAAGTGTTCAGGTATAAGTATGCAAAATTTCACGCCTCCAACCTAATTAGGGTTCACTTAGAAAGAATTGTTTAAAATACACATGTGGGAGCCCAAAGGGTTAAATGTATGACTTTTTCAAAATTTTATGGTTTGTCATTTGATGTGAAGTGTTCAGGTATAAGTATGCAAAATTTCACGCCTCCAACCTAATTAGGGTTCACTTAGAAATAATTGTTTATAATACACATGTGGGAGCCCAAAGGGTTAAATGTATGACTTTTTCAAAATTTTATGGTTTGTCATTTGATGTGAAGTGTTCAGGTATAAGTATGCAAAATTTCACGCCTCCAACCTAATTAGGGTTCACTTAGAAAGAATTGTTTAAAATACACATGTGGGAGCCCAAAGGGTTAAATGTATGACTTTTTCAAAATTTTATGATTTGTCATTTGATGTGAAGTGTTCAGGTATAAGTATGCAAAATTTCACGCCTCCAACCTAATTAGGGTTCACTTAGAAAGAATTGTTTAAAATACACATGTGAAGCCCAAAGGGTTAAATGTATGACTTTTTCAAAATTTTATGGTTTGTCATTTGATGTGAAGTGTTCAGGTATAAGTATGCAAAATTTCACGCCTCCAACCTAATTAGGGTTCACTTAGAAAGAATTGTTTAAAATACACATGTGGGAGCCCAAAGGGTTAAATGTATGACTTTTTCAAAATTTTATGGTTTGTCATTTGATGTGAAGTGTTCAGGTATAAGTATGCAAAATTTCACGCCTCCAACCTAATTAGGGTTCACTTAGAAAGAATTGTTTAAAATACACATGTGGGAGCCCAAAGGGTTAAATATATGACTTTTTCAAAATTTTATGGTTTGTCATTTGATGTGAAGTATTCAGGTATACAAAATTTCACGCCTCCAACCTAATTAGGGTTCACTTAGAAAGAATTGTTTAAAATACACATGTGGGAGCCCAAAGGGTTAAATGTATGACTTTTTCAAAATTTTATGGTTTGTCATTTGATGTGAAGTGTTCAGGTATAAGTATGCAAAATTTCACGCCTCCAACCTAATTAGGGTTCACTTAGAAAGAATTGTTTAAAATACACATGTGGGAGGCCAAAGGGTTAAATGTATGACTTTTTCAAAATTTTATGGTTTGTCATTTGATGTGAAGTGTTCAGGTATAAGTATGCAAAATTTCACGCCTCCAACCTAATTAGGGTTCACTTAGAAAGAATTGTTTAAAATACACATGTGGGAGCCCAAAGGGTTAAATATATGACTTTTTCAAAATTTTATGGTTTGTCATTTGATGTGAAGTATTCAGGTATACAAAATTTCACGCCTCCAACCTAATTAGGGTTCACTTAGAAAGAATTGTTTAAAATACACATGTGGGAGCCCAAAGGGTTAAATGTATGACTTTTTCAAAATTTTATGGTTTGTCATTTGATGTGAAGTGTTCAGGTATAAGTATGCAAAATTTCACGCCTCCAACCTAATTAGGGTTCACTTAGAAAGAATTGTTTAAAATACACATGTGGGAGGCCAAAGGGTTAAATGTATGACTTTTTCAAAATTTTATGGTTTGTCATTTGATGTGAAGTGTTCAGGTATAAGTATGCAAAATTTCACGCCTCCAACCTAATTAGGGTTCACTTAGAAAGAATTGTTTAAAATACACATGTGAAGCCCAAAGGGTTAAATGTATGACTTTTTCAAAATTTTATGGTTTGTCATTTGATGTGAAGTGTTCAGGTATAAGTATGCAAAATTTCACGCCTCCAACCTAATTAGGGTTCACTTAGAAAGAATTGTTTAAAATAAACATGTGGGAGCCCAAAGGGTTAAATGTATGACTTTTTCAAAATTTTATGGTTTGTCATTTGATGTGAAGTGATCAGGTATAAGTATGCAAAATTTCACGCCTGCAATCTAATTAGGGACTCACTTAGAAAGAATTGTTTAAAGTACACATGTGGAGCTCAAAGGGTTAAATGTACGACTTTTTCAAAATTTTATGATTTGTCGTTTGATGTGAGGTATTCAGCTATAAGTATGCAAAATTTCACGCCTTCAACCTAATTAGAGGCTCACATAAATATAGCTGTTTAAAATATACATGTGGGAGCCCAAAGGGTTAAATGTATGACTTTTTCAAAATTTTATGGTTTGTCATTTGATGTGAAGTGTTCAGGTATAAGTAAGCAAAATTTCAGGCCTCCAACCTAATTAGGGTTCACTTAGAAAGAATTGTTTAAAATACACATGTGGGAGCCCAAAGGGTTAAATGTATGACTTTTTCAAAATTGTATGGTTTGTCATTTGTTGTGAAGTGTTCAGGTATAAGTATGCAAAATTTCACGCCTCCAACCTAATTAGGGTTCACTTAGAAAGAATTGTTTAAAATACACATGTGGGAGCCCAAAGGGTTAAATGTATGACTTTTTCAAAATTTTATGATTTGTCTTTTGATGTGAAGTGTTCAGGTATAAGTATGCAAAATTTCACGCCTCCAACCTAATTAGGGTTCACTTAGAAAGAATTGTTTAAAATACACATGTGGGAGCCCAAAGGGTTAAATGTATGACTTTTTCAAAATTTTATGGTTTGTCATTTGATGTGAAGTGTTCAGGTATAAGTATGCAAAACTTCACGCCTCCAACCTAATTAGGGTTCACTTAGAAAGAATTGTTTAAAATACACATGTGGGAGCCCAAAGGGTTAAATGTATGACTTTTTCAAAATTTTATGATTTGTCATTTGATGTGAAGTGTTCAGGTATAAGTATGCAAAATTTCACGCCTCCAACCTAATTAGGGTTCACTTAGAAAGAATTGTTTAAAATACACATGTGAAGCCCAAAGGGTTAAATGTATGACTTTTTCAAAATTTTATGGTTTGTCATTTGATGTGAAGTGTTCAGGTATAAGTATGCAAAATTTCACGCCTCCAACCTAATTAGGGTTCACTTAGAAAGAATTGTTTAAAATACACATGTGGGAGCCCAAAGGGTTAAATGTATGACTTTTTCAAAATTTTATGATTTGTCATTTGATGTGAAGTGTTCAGGTATAAGTATGCAAAATTTCACGCCTCCAACCTAATTAGGGTTCACTTAGAAAGAATTGTTTAAAATACACATGTGGGAGCCCAAAGGGTTAAATGTATGACTTTTTCAAAATTTTATGGTTTGTCATTTGATGTGAAGTGTTCAGGTATATGTATGCAAAATTTCACGCCTCCAACCTAATTAGGGTTCACTTAGAAAGAATTGTTTAAAGTACACATGTGGAGCCCAAAGGGTTAAATGTATGACTTTTTCAAAATTGTATGGTTTGTCATTTGATGTGAAGTGTTCAGGTATAAGTATGCAAAACTTCACGCCTCCAACCTAATTAGGGTTCACTTAGAAAGAATTGTTTAAAATACACATGTGGGAGCCCAAAGGGTTAAATATGTGACTTTTTCAAAATTTTATGGTTTGTCATTTGATGTGAAGTATTCAGGCATACAAAATTTCACGCCTCCAACCTAATTAGGGTTCACTTAGAAAGAATTGTTTAAAATACACATGTGGGAGCCCAAAGGGTTAAATGTATGACTTTTTCAAAATTTTATGGTTTGTCATTTGATGTGAAGTGTTCAGGTATAAGTATGCAAAATTTCACGCCTCCAACCTAATTAGGGTTCACTTAGAAAGAATTGATTAAAATACACATGTGGGAGGCCAAAGGGTTAAATGTATGACTTTTTCAAAATTTTATGGTTTGTCATTTGATGTGAAGTGTTCAGGTATAAGTATGCAAAATTTCACGCCTCCAACCTAATTAGGGTTCACTTAGAAAGAATTGTTTAAAATACACATGTGGGAGCCCAAAGGGTTAAATGTATGACTTTTTCAAAATTTTATGATTTGTCATTTGATGTGAAGTGTTCAGGTATAAGTATGCAAAATTTCACGCCTCCAACCTAATTAGGGTTCACTTAGAAAAAATTGTTTAAAATACACATGTGAAGCCCAAAGGGTTAAATGTATGACTTTTTCAAAATTTTATGGTTTGTCATTTGATTTGAAGTGTTCAGGTATAAGTATGCAAAATTTCACGCCTCCAACCTAATTAGGGTTCACTTAGAAAGAATTGTTTAAAATACACATGTGGGAGCCCAAAGGGTTAAATGTATGACTTTTTCAAAATTTTATGGTTTGTCATTTGATGTGAAGTGTTCAGGTATAAGTATGCAAAATTTCACGCCTCCAACCTAATTAGGGTTCACTTAGAAAGAATTGTTTAAAATACACATGTGGGAGGCCAAAGGGTTAAATGTATGACTTTTTCAAAATTTTATGGTTTGTCATTTGATGTGAAGTGTTCAGGTATAAGTATGCAAAATTTCACGCCTCCAACCTAATTAGGGTTCACTTAGAAAGAATTGTTTAAAATACACATGTGGGAGCCCAAAGGGTTAAATATATGACTTTTTCAAAATTTTATGGTTTGTCATTTGATGTGAAGTATTCAGGTATACAAAATTTCACGCCTCCAACCTAATTAGGGTTCACTTAGAAAGAATTGTTTAAAATACACATGTGGGAGCCAAAAGGGTTAAATGTATGACTTTTTCAAAATTTTATGGTTTGTCATTTGATGTGAAGTGTTCAGGTATAAGTATGCAAAATTTCACGCCTCCAACCTAATTAGGATTCACTTAGAAAGAATTGTTTAAAATACACATGTGGGAGGCCAAAGGGTTAAATGTATGACTTTTTCAAAATTTTATGGTTTGTCATTTGATGTGAAGTGTTCAGGTATAAGTATGCAAAATTTCACGCCTCCAACCTAATTAGGGTTCACTTAGAAAGAATTGTTTAAAATACACATGTGAAGCCCAAAGGGTTAAATGTATGACTTTTTCAAAATTTTATGGTTTGTCATTTGATGTGAAGTGTTCAGGTATAAGTATGCAAAATTTCACGCCTCCAACCTAATTAGGGTTCACTTAGAAAGAATTGTTTAAAATAAACATGTGGGAGCCCAAAGGGTTAAATGTATGACTTTTTCAAAATTTTATGGTTTGTCATTTGATGTGAAGTGATCAGGTATAAGTATGCAAAATTTCACGCCTGCAATCTAATTAGGGACTCACTTAGAAAGAATTGTTTAAAGTACACATGTGGAGCTCAAAGGGTTAAATGTACGACTTTTTCAAAATTTTATGATTTGTCGTTTGATGTGAGGTATTCAGCTATAAGTATGCAAAATTTCACGCCTTCAACCTAATTAGAGGCTCACATAAATATAGCTGTTTAAAATATACATGTGGGAGCCCAAAGGGTTAAATGTATGACTTTTTCAAAATTTTATGGTTTGTCATTTGATGTGAAGTGTTCAGGTATAAGTAAGCAAAATTTCAGGCCTCCAACCTAATTAGGGTTCACTTAGAAAGAATTGTTTAAAATACACATGTGGGAGCCCAAAGGTTTAAATGTATGACTTTTTCAAAATTTTATGGTTTGTCATTTGATGTGAAGTGTTCAGGTATAAGTATGCAAAATTTCACGCCTCCAACCTAATTAGGGTTCACTTAGAAAGAATTGTTTAAAATACACATGTGGGAGCCCAAAGGGTTAAATGTATGACTTTTTCAAAATTTCATGGTTTGTCATTTGATGTGAAGTGTTCAGGTATAAGTATGCAAAATTTCACGCCTCCAACCTAATTAGGGTTCACTTAGAAAGAATTGTTTAAAATACACATGTGGAGCCCAAAGGGTTAAATGTATGACTTTTTCAAAATTTTATGGTTTGTCATTTGATGTGAAGTATTCAGGTATAAGTATGCAAAATTTCACGCCTCCAACCTAATTAGGGTTCACTTAGAAAGAATTGTTTAAAATACACATGTGGGAGCCCAAAGGGTTAAATGTATGACTTTTTCAAAATTTCATGGTTTGTCATTTGATGTGAAGTGTTCAGGTATAAGTATGCAAAATTTCACGCCTCCAACCTAATTAGGGTTCACTTAGAAAGAATTGTTTAAAATACACATGTGGGAGCCCAAAGGGTTAAATGTATGACTTTTTCAAAATTGTATGGTTTGTCATTTGTTGTGAAGTGTTCAGGTATAAGTATGCAAAATTTCACGCCTCCAACCTAATTAGGGTTCACTTAGAAAGAATTGTTTAAAATACACATGTGGGAGCCCAAAGGGTTAAATGTATGACTTTTTCAAAATTTTATGATTTGTCTTTTGATGTGAAGTGTTCAGGTATAAGTATGCAAAATTTCACGCCTCCAACCTAATTAGGGTTCACTTAGAAAGAATTGTTTAAAATACACATGTGGGAGCCCAAAGGGTTAAATGTATGACTTTTTCAAAATTGTATGGTTTGTCATTTGATGTGAAGTGTTCAGGTATAAGTATGCAAATCTTCACGCCTCCAACCTAATTAGGGTTCACTTAGAAAGAATTGTTTAAAATACACATGTGGGAGCCCAAAGGGTTAAATATGTGACTTTTTCAAAATTTTATGGTTTGTCATTTGATGTGAAGTATTCAGGTATACAAAATTTCACGCCTCCAACCTAATTAGGGTTCACTTAGAAAGAATTGTTTAAAATACACATGTGGGAGCCCAAAGGGTTAAATGTATGACTTTTTCAAAATTTTATGGTTTGTCATTTGATGTGAAGTGTTCAGGTATAAGTATGCAAAATTTCACGCCTCCAACCTAATTAGGGTTCACTTAGAAAGAATTGTTTAAAATACACATGTGGGAGGCCAAAGAATTAAATGTATGACTTTTTCAAAATTTCATGGTTTGTCATTTGATGTGAAGTGTTCAGGTATAAGTATGCAAAATTTCACGCCTCCAACCTAATTAGGGTTCACTTAGAAAGAATTGTTTAAAATACACATGTGGGAGCCCAAAGGGTTAAATGTATGACTTTTTCAAAATTTTATGGTTTGTCATTTGATGTGAAGTGTTCAGGTATAAGTATGCAAAATTTCACGCCTCCAACCTAATTAGGGTTCACTTAGAAAGAATTGTTTAAAATACACATGTGGGAGCCCAAAGGGTTAAATGTATGACTTTTTCAAAATTTTATGGTTTGTCATTTGATGTGAAGTGTTCAGGTATAAGTATGCAAAATTTCACGCCTCCGACCTAATTAGGGTTCACTTAGAAAGAATTGTTTAAAATACACATGTGGGAGCCCAAAGGGTTAAATGTATGACTTTTTCAAAATTTTATGATTTGTCATTTGATGTGAAGTGTTCAGGTATAAGTATGCAAAATTTCACGCCTCCAACCTAATTAGGGTTCACTTAGAAAGAATTGTTTAAAATACACATGTGAAGCCCAGAGGGTTAAATGTATGACTTTTTCAAAATTTTATGGTTTGTCATTTGATGTGAAGTGTTCAGGTATAAGTATGCAAAATTTCACGCCTCCAACCTAATTAGGGTTCACTTAGAAAGAATTGTTTAAAATACACATGTGGGAGCCCAAAGGGTTAAATGTATGACTTTTTCAAAATTTTATGGTTTGTCATTTGATGTGAAGTGTTCAGGTATAAGTATGCAAAATTTCACGCCTCCAACCTAATTAGGGTTCACTTAGAAAGAATTGTTTAAAATACACATGTGGGAGCCCAAAGGGTTAAATGTATGACTTTTTCAAAATTTTATGGTTTGTCATTTGATGTGAAGTGTTCAGGTATAAGTATGCAAAATTTCACGCCTCCAACCTAATTAGGGTTCACTTAGAAAGAATTGTTTAAAATACACATGTGGGAGGCCAAAGGGTTAAATGTATGACTTTTTCAAAATTTTATGGTTTGTCATTTGATGTGAAGTGTTCAGGTATAAGTATGCAAAATTTCACGCCTCCAACCTAATTAGGGTTCACTTAGAAAGAATTGTTTAAAATACACATGTGGGAGCCCAAAGGGTTAAATATATGACTTTTTCAAAATTTTATGGTTTGTCATTTGATGTGAAGTATTCAGGTATACAAAATTTCACGCCTCCAACCTAATTAGGGTTCACTTAGAAAGAATTGTTTAAAATACACATGTGGGAGCCCAAAGGGTTAAATGTATGACTTTTTCAAAATTTTATGGTTTGTCATTTGATGTGAAGTGTTCAGGTATAAGTATGCAAAATTTCACGCCTCCAACCTAATTAGGGTTCACTTAGAAAGAATTGTTTAAAATACACATGTGGGAGGCCAAAGGGTTAAATGTATGACTTTTTCAAAATTTTATGGTTTGTCATTTGATGTGAAGTGTTCAGGTATAAGTATGCAAAATTTCACGCCTCCAACCTAATTAGGGTTCACTTAGAAAGAATTGTTTAAAATACACATGTGAAGCCCAAAGGGTTAAATGTATGACTTTTTCAAAATTTTATGGTTTGTCATTTGATGTGAAGTGTTCAGGTATAAGTATGCAAAATTTCACGCCTCCAACCTAATTAGGGTTCACTTAGAAAGAATTGTTTAAAATAAACATGTGGGAGCCCAAAGGGTTAAATGTATGACTTTTTCAAAATTTTATGGTTTGTCATTTGATGTGAAGTGATCAGGTATAAGTATGCAAAATTTCACGCCTGCAATCTAATTAGGGACTCACTTAGAAAGAATTGTTTAAAGTACACATGTGGAGCTCAAAGGGTTAAATGTACGACTTTTTCAAAATTTTATGATTTGTCGTTTGATGTGAGGTATTCAGCTATAAGTATGCAAAATTTCACGCCTTCAACCTAATTAGAGGCTCACATAAATATAGCTGTTTAAAATATACATGTGGGAGCCCAAAGGGTTAAATGTATGACTTTTTCAAAATTTTATGGTTTGTCATTTGATGTGAAGTGTTCAGGTATAAGTAAGCAAAATTTCAGGCCTCCAACCTAATTAGGGTTCACTTAGAAAGAATTGTTTAAAATACACATGTGGGAGCCCAAAGGTTTAAATGTATGACTTTTTCAAAATTTTATGGTTTGTCATTTGATGTGAAGTGTTCAGGTATAAGTATGCAAAATTTCACGCCTCCAACCTAATTAGGGTTCACTTAGAAAGAATTGTTTAAAATACACATGTGGGAGCCCAAAGGGTTAAATGTATGACTTTTTCAAAATTTCATGGTTTGTCATTTGATGTGAAGTGTTCAGGTATAAGTATGCAAAATTTCACGCCTCCAACCTAATTAGGGTTCACTTAGAAAGAATTGTTTAAAATACACATGTGGAGCCCAAAGGGTTAAATGTATGACTTTTTCAAAATTTTATGGTTTGTCATTTGATGTGAAGTATTCAGGTATAAGTATGCAAAATTTCACGCCTCCAACCTAATTAGGGTTCACTTAGAAAGAATTGTTTAAAATACACATGTGGGAGCCCAAAGGGTTAAATGTATGACTTTTTCAAAATTTCATGGTTTGTCATTTGATGTGAAGTGTTCAGGTATAAGTATGCAAAATTTCACGCCTCCAACCTAATTAGGGTTCACTTAGAAAGAATTGTTTAAAATACACATGTGGGAGCCCAAAGGGTTAAATGTATGACTTTTTCAAAATTGTATGGTTTGTCATTTGTTGTGAAGCGTTCAGGTATAAGTATGCAAAATTTCACGCCTCCAACCTAATTAGGGTTCACTTAGAAAGAATTGTTTAAAATACACATGTGGGAGCCCAAAGGGTTAAATGTATGACTTTTTCAAAATTTTATGATTTGTCTTTTGATGGGAAGTGTTCAGGTATAAGTATGCAAAATTTCACGCCTCCAACCTAATTAGGGTTCACTTAGAAAGAATTGTTTAAAATACACATGTGGGAGCCCAAAGGGTTAAATGTATGACTTTTTCAAAATTTTATGGTTTGTCATTTGATGTGAAGTGTTCAGGTATAAGTATGCAAAATTTCACGCCTCCAACCTAATTAGGGTTCACTTAGAAAGAATTGTTTAAAATACACATGTGGGAGCCCAAAGGGTTAAATGTATGACTTTTTCAAAATTTTATGATTTGTCATTTGATGTGAAGTGTTCAGGTATAAGTATGCAAAATTTCACGCCTCCAACCTAATTAGGGTTCACTTAGAAAGAATTGTTTAAAATACACATGTGAAGCCCAAAGGGTTAAATGTATGACTTTTTCAAAATTTTATGGTTTGTCATTTGATGTGAAGTGTTCAGGTATAAGTATGCAAAATTTCACGCCTCCAACCTAATTAGGGTTCACTTAGAAAGAATTGTTTAAAATACACATGTGGGAGCCCAAAGGGTTAAATGTATGACTTTTTCAAAATTTTATGATTTGTCATTTGATGTGAAGTGTTCAGGTATAAGTATGCAAAATTTCACGCCTCCAACCTAATTAGGGTTCACTTAGAAAGAATTGTTTAAAATACACATGTGGGAGCCCAAAGGGTTAAATGTATGACTTTTTCAAAATTTTATGGTTTGTCATTTGATGTGAAGTGTTCAGGTATATGTATGCAAAATTTCACGCCTCCAACCTAATTAGGGTTCACTTAGAAAGAATTGTTTAAAGTACACATGTGGAGCCCAAAGGGTTAAATGTATGACTTTTTCAAAATTGTATGGTTTGTCATTTGATGTGAAGTGTTCAGGTATAAGTATGCAAAACTTCACGCCTCCAACCTAATTAGGGTTCACTTAGAAAGAATTGTTTAAAATACACATGTGGGAGCCCAAAGGGTTAAATATGTGACTTTTTCAAAATTTTATGGTTTGTCATTTGATGTGAAGTATTCAGGCATACAAAATTTCACGCCTCCAACCTAATTAGGGTTCACTTAGAAAGAATTGTTTAAAATACACATGTGGTAGCCCAAAGGGTTAAATGTATGACTTTTTCAAAATTTTATGGTTTGTCATTTGATGTGAAGTGTTCAGGTATAAGTATGCAAAATTTCACGCCTCCAACCTAATTAGGGTTCACTTAGAAAGAATTGATTAAAATACACATGTGGGAGGCCAAAGGGTTAAATGTATGACTTTTTCAAAATTTTATGGTTTGTCATTTGATGTGAAGTGTTCAGGTATAAGTATGCAAAATTTCACGCCTCCAACCTAATTAGGGTTCACTTAGAAAGAATTGTTTAAAATACACATGTGGGAGCCCAAAGGGTTAAATGTATGACTTTTTCAAAATTTTATGATTTGTCATTTGATGTGAAGTGTTCAGGTATAAGTATGCAAAATTTCACGCCTCCAACCTAATTAGGGTTCACTTAGAAAAAATTGTTTAAAATACACATGTGAAGCCCAAAGGGTTAAATGTATGACTTTTTCAAAATTTTATGGTTTGTCATTTGATTTGAAGTGTTCAGGTATAAGTATGCAAAATTTCACGCCTCCAACCTAATTAGGGTTCACTTAGAAAGAATTGTTTAAAATACACATGTGGGAGCCCAAAGGGTTAAATGTATGACTTTTTCAAAATTTTATGGTTTGTCATTTGATGTGAAGTGTTCAGGTATAAGTATGCAAAATTTCACGCCTCCAACCTAATTAGGGTTCACTTAGAAAGAATTGTTTAAAATACACATGTGGAGCCCAAAGGGTTAAATGTATGACTTTTTCAAAATTTTATGGTTTGTCATTTGATGTGAAGTGTTCAGGTATAAGTATGCAAAACTTCACGCCTCCAACCTAATTAGGGTTCACTTAGAAAGAATTGTTTAAAATACACATGTGGGAGCCCAAAGGGTTAAATATGTGACTTTTTCAAAATTTTATGGTTTGTCATTTGATGTGAAGTATTCAGGTATACAAAATTTCACGCCTCCAACCTAATTAGGGTTCACTTAGAAAGAATTGTTTAAAATACACATGTGGGAGCCCAAAGGGTTAAATGTATGACTTTTTCAAAATTTTATGGTTTGTCATTTGATGTGAAGTGTTCAGGTATAAGTATGCAAAATTTCACGCCTCCAACCTAATTAGGGTTCACTTAGAAAGAATTGTTTAAAATACACATGTGGGAGGCCAAAGAATTAAATGTATGACTTTTTCAAAATTTCATGGTTTGTCATTTGATGTGAAGTGTTCAGGTATAAGTATGCAAAATTTCACGCCTCCAACCTAATTAGGGTTCACTTAGAAAGAATTGTTTAAAATACACATGTGGGAGCCCAAAGGGTTAAATGTATGACTTTTTCAAAATTTTATGGTTTGTCATTTGATGTGAAGTGTTCAGGTATAAGTATGCAAAATTTCACGCCTCCAACCTAATTAGGGTTCACTTAGAAAGAATTGTTTAAAATACACATGTGGGAGCCCAAAGGGTTAAATGTATGACTTTTTCAAAATTTTATGGTTTGTCATTTGATGTGAAGTGTTCAGGTATAAGTATGCAAAATTTCACGCCTCCAACCTAATTAGGGTTCACTTAGAAAGAATTGTTTAAAATACACATGTGGGAGCCCAAAGGGTTAAATGTATGACTTTTTCAAAATTTTATGATTTGTCATTTGATGTGAAGTGTTCAGGTATAAGTATGCAAAATTTCACGCCTCCAACCTAATTAGGGTTCACTTAGAAAGAATTGTTTAAAATACACATGTGAAGCCCAGAGGGTTAAATGTATGACTTTTTCAAAATTTTATGGTTTGTCATTTGATGTGAAGTGTTCAGGTATAAGTATGCAAAATTTCACGCCTCCAACCTAATTAGGGTTCACTTAGAAAGAATTGTTTAAAATACACATGTGGGAGCCCAAAGGGTTAAATGTATGACTTTTTCAAAATTTTATGGTTTGTCATTTGATGTGAAGTGTTCAGGTATAAGTATGCAAAATTTCACGCCTCCAACCTAATTAGGGTTCACTTAGAAAGAATTGTTTAAAATACACATGTGGGAGCCCAAAGGGTTAAATGTATGACTTTTTCAAAATTTTATGGTTTGTCATTTGATGTGAAGTGTTCAGGTATAAGTATGCAAAATTTCACGCCTCCAACCTAATTAGGGTTCACTTAGAAAGAATTGTTTAAAATACACATGTGGGAGGCCAAAGGGTTAAATGTATGACTTTTTCAAAATTTTATGGTTTGTCATTTGATGTGAAGTGTTCAGGTATAAGTATGCAAAATTTCACGCCTCCAACCTAATTAGGGTTCACTTAGAAAGAATTGTTTAAAATACACATGTGGGAGCCCAAAGGGTTAAATATATGACTTTTTCAAAATTTTATGGTTTGTCATTTGATGTGAAGTATTCAGGTATACAAAATTTCACGCCTCCAACCTAATTAGGGTTCACTTAGAAAGAATTGTTTAAAATACACATGTGGGAGCCCAAAGGGTTAAATGTATGACTTTTTCAAAATTTTATGGTTTGTCATTTGATGTGAAGTGTTCAGGTATAAGTATGCAAAATTTCACGCCTCCAACCTAATTAGGGTTCACTTAGAAAGAATTGTTTAAAATACACATGTGGGAGGCCAAAGGGTTAAATGTATGACTTTTTCAAAATTTTATGGTTTGTCATTTGATGTGAAGTGTTCAGGTATAAGTATGCAAAATTTCACGCCTCCAACCTAATTAGGGTTCACTTAGAAAGAATTGTTTAAAATACACATGTGAAGCCCAAAGGGTTAAATGTATGACTTTTTCAAAATTTTATGGTTTGTCATTTGATGTGAAGTGTTCAGGTATAAGTATGCAAAATTTCACGCCTCCAACCTAATTAGGGTTCACTTAGAAAGAATTGTTTAAAATAAACATGTGGGAGCCCAAAGGGTTAAATGTATGACTTTTTCAAAATTTTATGGTTTGTCATTTGATGTGAAGTGATCAGGTATAAGTATGCAAAATTTCACGCCTGCAATCTAATTAGGGACTCACTTAGAAAGAATTGTTTAAAGTACACATGTGGAGCTCAAAGGGTTAAATGTACGACTTTTTCAAAATTTTATGATTTGTCGTTTGATGTGAGGTATTCAGCTATAAGTATGCAAAATTTCACGCCTTCAACCTAATTAGAGGCTCACATAAATATAGCTGTTTAAAATATACATGTGGGAGCCCAAAGGGTTAAATGTATGACTTTTTCAAAATTTTATGGTTTGTCATTTGATGTGAAGTGTTCAGGTATAAGTAAGCAAAATTTCAGGCCTCCAACCTAATTAGGGTTCACTTAGAAAGAATTGTTTAAAATACACATGTGGGAGCCCAAAGGTTTAAATGTATGACTTTTTCAAAATTTTATGGTTTGTCATTTGATGTGAAGTGTTCAGGTATAAGTATGCAAAATTTCACGCCTCCAACCTAATTAGGGTTCACTTAGAAAGAATTGTTTAAAATACACATGTGGGAGCCCAAAGGGTTAAATGTATGACTTTTTCAAAATTTCATGGTTTGTCATTTGATGTGAAGTGTTCAGGTATAAGTATGCAAAATTTCACGCCTCCAACCTAATTAGGGTTCACTTAGAAAGAATTGTTTAAAATACACATGTGGAGCCCAAAGGGTTAAATGTATGACTTTTTCAAAATTTTATGGTTTGTCATTTGATGTGAAGTATTCAGGTATAAGTATGCAAAATTTCACGCCTCCAACCTAATTAGGGTTCACTTAGAAAGAATTGTTTAAAATACACATGTGGGAGCCCAAAGGGTTAAATGTATGACTTTTTCAAAATTTCATGGTTTGTCATTTGATGTGAAGTGTTCAGGTATAAGTATGCAAAATTTCACGCCTCCAACCTAATTAGGGTTCACTTAGAAAGAATTGTTTAAAATACACATGTGGGAGCCCAAAGGGTTAAATGTATGACTTTTTCAAAATTGTATGGTTTGTCATTTGTTGTGAAGCGTTCAGGTATAAGTATGCAAAATTTCACGCCTCCAACCTAATTAGGGTTCACTTAGAAAGAATTGTTTAAAATACACATGTGGGAGCCCAAAGGGTTAAATGTATGACTTTTTCAAAATTTTATGATTTGTCTTTTGATGGGAAGTGTTCAGGTATAAGTATGCAAAATTTCACGCCTCCAACCTAATTAGGGTTCACTTAGAAAGAATTGTTTAAAATACACATGTGGGAGCCCAAAGGGTTAAATGTATGACTTTTTCAAAATTTTATGGTTTGTCATTTGATGTGAAGTGTTCAGGTATAAGTATGCAAAATTTCACGCCTCCAACCTAATTAGGGTTCACTTAGAAAGAATTGTTTAAAATACACATGTGGGAGCCCAAAGGGTTAAATGTATGACTTTTTCAAAATTTTATGATTTGTCATTTGATGTGAAGTGTTCAGGTATAAGTATGCAAAATTTCACGCCTCCAACCTAATTAGGGTTCACTTAGAAAGAATTGTTTAAAATACACATGTGAAGCCCAAAGGGTTAAATGTATGACTTTTTCAAAATTTTATGGTTTGTCATTTGATGTGAAGTGTTCAGGTATAAGTATGCAAAATTTCACGCCTCCAACCTAATTAGGGTTCACTTAGAAAGAATTGTTTAAAATACACATGTGGGAGCCCAAAGGGTTAAATGTATGACTTTTTCAAAATTTTATGATTTGTCATTTGATGTGAAGTGTTCAGGTATAAGTATGCAAAATTTCACGCCTCCAACCTAATTAGGGTTCACTTAGAAAGAATTGTTTAAAATACACATGTGGGAGCCCAAAGGGTTAAATGTATGACTTTTTCAAAATTTTATGGTTTGTCATTTGATGTGAAGTGTTCAGGTATATGTATGCAAAATTTCACGCCTCCAACCTAATTAGGGTTCACTTAGAAAGAATTGTTTAAAGTACACATGTGGAGCCCAAAGGGTTAAATGTATGACTTTTTCAAAATTGTATGGTTTGTCATTTGATGTGAAGTGTTCAGGTATAAGTATGCAAAACTTCACGCCTCCAACCTAATTAGGGTTCACTTAGAAAGAATTGTTTAAAATACACATGTGGGAGCCCAAAGGGTTAAATATGTGACTTTTTCAAAATTTTATGGTTTGTCATTTGATGTGAAGTATTCAGGCATACAAAATTTCACGCCTCCAACCTAATTAGGGTTCACTTAGAAAGAATTGTTTAAAATACACATGTGGTAGCCCAAAGGGTTAAATGTATGACTTTTTCAAAATTTTATGGTTTGTCATTTGATGTGAAGTGTTCAGGTATAAGTATGCAAAATTTCACGCCTCCAACCTAATTAGGGTTCACTTAGAAAGAATTGATTAAAATACACATGTGGGAGGCCAAAGGGTTAAATGTATGACTTTTTCAAAATTTTATGGTTTGTCATTTGATGTGAAGTGTTCAGGTATAAGTATGCAAAATTTCACGCCTCCAACCTAATTAGGGTTCACTTAGAAAGAATTGTTTAAAATACACATGTGGGAGCCCAAAGGGTTAAATGTATGACTTTTTCAAAATTTTATGATTTGTCATTTGATGTGAAGTGTTCAGGTATAAGTATGCAAAATTTCACGCCTCCAACCTAATTAGGGTTCACTTAGAAAAAATTGTTTAAAATACACATGTGAAGCCCAAAGGGTTAAATGTATGACTTTTTCAAAATTTTATGGTTTGTCATTTGATTTGAAGTGTTCAGGTATAAGTATGCAAAATTTCACGCCTCCAACCTAATTAGGGTTCACTTAGAAAGAATTGTTTAAAATACACATGTGGGAGCCCAAAGGGTTAAATGTATGACTTTTTCAAAATTTTATGGTTTGTCATTTGATGTGAAGTGTTCAGGTATAAGTATGCAAAATTTCACGCCTCCAACCTAATTAGGGTTCACTTAGAAAGAATTGTTTAAAATACACATGTGGAGCCCAAAGGGTTAAATGTATGACTTTTTCAAAATTTTATGGTTTGTCATTTGATGTGAAGTGTTCAGGTATAAGTATGCAAAATTTCACGCCTCCAACCTAATTAGGGTTCACTTAGAAAGAATTGTTTAAAATACACATGTGGGAGCCCAAAGGGTTAAATGTATGACTTTTTCAAAATTTTATGGTTTGTCATTTGATGTGAAGTGTTCAGGTATAAGTATGCAAAATTTCACGCCTCCAACCTAATTAGGGTTCACTTAGAAAGAATTGTTTAAAATACACATGTGGGAGCCCAAAGGGTTAAATGTATGACTTTTTCAAAATTTTATGGTTTGCCATTTGATGTGAAGTGTTCAGGTATAAGTATGCAAAATTTCACGCCTCCAACCTAATTAGGGTTCACTTAGAAAGAATTGTTTAAAATACACCTGTGGGAGCCCAAAGGGTTAAATGTATGACTTTTTCAAAATTTTATGGTTTGTCATTTGATGTGAAGTGTTCAGGTATAAGTATGCAAAATTTCACGCCTCCAACCTAATTAGGGTTCACTTAGAAAGAATTGTTTAAAATACACATGTGGGAGCCCAAAGGGTTAAATGTATGACTTTTTCAAAATTTTATGGTTTGTCATTTGATGTGAAGTGTTCAGGTATAAGTATGCAAAATTTCACGCCTGCAATCTAATTAGGGACTCACTTAGAAAGAATTGTTTAAAGTACACATGTGGAGCTCAAAGGGTTAAATGTACGACTTTTTCAAAATTTTATGATTTGTCGTTTGATGTGAGGTATTCAGCTAAAAGTATGCAAAATTTCACCCCTTCAACCTAATTAGAGGCTCACATAAAAATAGCTGTTTAAAATATACATGTGCGAGCCCAAAGGGTTAAATGCACGACTTTTTCAAAAATTTATTTTTTGTTGTTTGATCTGAGGTGTCCATCTATAAGTACTCAAACTTTCACGCCTGCAACCTAATTAGGGACTCACTTAGAAAGAATTGTTTAAAATACACATGTGGGAGCCCAAAGGGTTAAATGTACGACTTTTTCAAAATTTTATGATTTGTCGTATGATGTGTGATGTTCATCTATAAGTATGCAAAATTTCAAGTCTCAATGATGTATAGTTTCTGAGAACGGGCTCTGTGCCAGACAGACAGACGGACAGACAGACGGACATATAGAGGAGCGAGACGAATAGGGTTTTGTCAGATGAACGAAAACCTAAAAAAATAGTAAAAAGAAAATTTACAAAAGTTAGAATAAGTTTTTCCCCGTTTTTCGTCGAGATATTTCACTTTCACAGACATGAGTCATTTAGTATTTTTAAATGTTATTACATTAAAATGAAAAACGAGACTAAATAGTCTTAAAAGAAGGACATTTCTAAACAACAACAAAAAAAATTAAGTTGAATAGAATTAGAACAGTTTCAATAAAATAAAGTGATAAAAAAACAATTACTTAATCACTTTTCACTGGGTCATTTTCTTGAAAAAAAAAAAAAAAAAAAATGCTAAAAACAATAGTACTACAACTTTGAAAACAAAATAGCTAGAAATTTAAATTAAACATTTCTTTTTTTGTTTTCCGTTCTTTGATCTTTTTTTTTTCAGTTCCGAACTATCGTATTTCGAGATGCTTGTTATGCAAATAGACACTAATCGACTTCCTTTTGACAATTGTTTTCACATCGGCGATTATTTTGTATTTAGATTTTTTCTTGGTGTAATGGTTTTGGTACTCAAGTTGAATAAGCTTTTATCAGCTACTTTTTATTTATTTTTATCCATTCTCTGTTTGAAGCTTTTTTGTA
Source organism: Maratus speciosus (assembly GCA_963932465.1). NCBI lineage: Eukaryota > Metazoa > Arthropoda > Arachnida > Araneae > Salticidae > Maratus > Maratus speciosus. The sequence goes on from OZ010790.1 coordinate 55,651,212, forward strand.
ATAATAGCTACATTTTTTACATTCATGCACGTATAATCTCTGTTAACTTATCGAGACTGATTTCTCTCAATAACGTTTACAGTTTTTTAAAGCATATCTATGCATATAAAACAATGTATTACGTAACTAAACACTTCCTTTACTACACGCTTGAATTTTATAAAAGTCTTTGAGATATTATTGATGTAGTAGTACCACTGTTAATATAAATTAATTTTTAATATTTATTATGCTATTTTAGGTAGATTTCATAAGAAATACTACCTATTGCAGTCGTTAACATGGTGCGACTTTTGAAAAATTCCTTCATAACTTTTCTTTCTATGACTCCAGAAACCCAAACCCAACCCCACCTTAAATGTTTATATATATATAGTCGAACCTCGTTATCCGGACACTCTAAAGCACAGAAAAAATTGTCGTCATAAGCGGAGTGTCGTGGTAACCGGAGTTGGAGAAAATATGTTTATAAAAAGCTGTATTTTTAATTAATTTAAGACAATTTTAAATTCATAACTGTTCTTGCAGTTTTAAGCAATAAAACAGTCAAACAAATAATTAAACAATTAAACAAAATAGACACAAAAACAAAATTGAAAAGAATGCAAATCAGATTTATGGTGACTTGTTTTTTTTTATTATTATTATTGTTATATGAAATGTTGATGAATTAAGTTTTGCTTACGCCTAGATGTGCTTCCTACAATTCTTTTAGGTAGCTTTCATTACAAAAAGCTACCTATTGCAGCCGTTCGGAGGAAAGCGATTTCAAAAAATTTTGGTATATTTTCATCGATCATGACCCTCAGACCCCGAAACCACCCTCCGTTCAAAAGTTGATATATATATATATATATATATATATATATATATATATATATATATATATATATATATATCCATATATATATATATATATCTGACATTTGTCATACTGTAACTCTCGAATTTATGAACCGATTTGGATGAAATTCGGTATGTACATAGTACTTACCAATGTCTCGACCGAGTTCGTTGGCCAGCTTTATCCGCCATTTTGTTTCAAAATGGCGGCCATTTAAAATTTTCTTAAAAATTTTAAATTTGAAATGTGGTACCAAAGAATTGAAAATGGAAAAATATTTTTTTCTCATGTATTTGACCTTTATACAAAGATTCCGGAGCAGTTTTTGTTTCGTCTATATCTAAAAAAATGGCTGAGTTATAGCATTTTGAATTTCTAGCGCGGCCGACATTTTGAAACGTCCTGATATTTGTCACGTGATAACAGGCGTATTTATGAACCGATTTGGATGTACTTTGGTGTGTACATAGTACATACAAATATCTCAACCGAGTCCGTTGGCCAGCTTCATCCGCCATTTTGAAACAAAATGGCGGCTATTTAAATAAATTTCAAAAATTTAAAATTTAAAATGCGATACCAAAATATTAGAAAATGAAAAAGATTTGTTTTTGTATGTGTTTGACCTTAATACAAAGATCCCGGAACAGTTTTTGTTTCGTCTATATCTAAAAAAATGGCTGAGTTATAGCGTTTTGAATTTCTATTGTGGCTGACATTTTAAAACGACCTGATTTTTGTCACGCGATAACAAGCGTATTTATGAACCGATTTGGATGTTACTTGGTCTGTACATGGTACATACCAATGTCTCGACCGAGTTCGTTGGCCAGCTTTATTCGCCATCTTGTTTCAAAAGGGTTGCCATTTAAAAAAAATTAAATTTAAAATTTAAAATGAGGTATTAAAAAATTGGAAAATGAAAAAGATTTTTTTATGTGTTTGGCCTTGATACAAAGATTCCGGAGCAGATTTTGTTTCTGAAAATTAGTTCTTTTGTTTATATCTTAAAAAATGGTTGAATTATAGCACTTTGAATTTCTAGTATGGCTAACATTTTGAAACGATCTTGTATTTGTCACGCGATAACACACGTATTCGCCTATTTCCATGTGAGAAAGCATGTGGATAGTATACATCAACATCTCAGCCAAATATAAGTTACTTTAAATAAAAGCAGCTTAGATAAAGCTGACTAATTTCGTGAAATTCTCATTCATAATGATTTAGTATTGATAAAAATTAGTATTGAATCTCCTATAATCGGTTTCCACTAAATTGAGCTTCGTGTGTTTGAATAATATAAGTTGGCTTTTTTAAAATAAGTTATTTGAAAGCTACCTCTTCCTCCCGGCACTGGCCGGAAGGACTTTTTTCAATATTATACAATGAATTGTAATCAATATTCGTTGTTTCAGAAACGGATCTTAGATAATTTCTGATCGTTTCAATGGAATGCAATGCTTCGGTTTTAGTCGGATGAAAAACGTCGTATAACCACAAGAAAGAACCATTTATTCAGATAAAGGATTGCATTAAAATTTCTCATTTATCTCAATGGGTATTTTAGACAATTTTACAATTTTGTGAAAGGTTTGGCTAAGACATTTCTTACCGCTTAATTTCCGTGCTCATAAGATGAATTATGAAAAATGGACAAATTTCCTAAACCGTCGGGATATCCGGAGTCGGAAATTATTTAACGACGTAAAATCCGCAGTTTATTTTCATTAAAATCATACAAAGAGAATCGGGACTTTGAAAAACTGACGTCATAAGCGGAGTGACGTGAAAACCGGGTGTCGGGATAACGAGGTCCGACTGTATATGTATATAATATGTATATATATATATATATATATATATATATATATATATATATATACCGGGTGTTTCAAAAGTTCGGTGTGACAGTAAAACCCAATAAAAAAAATATCTATGGGTCAGAGAAATATGCGGTTAGCAGATAAATATTCAGCGTGGTATGTGATTTTGTATAACACCAACACAAAAAATAGTTTAAAATCTCGACATTAGAAAGCGCTACTGCAGATAATTTCACGGTTTAATAGTTACATATTATTAACACAGTGCAAGATTTGGATACAAAAAGATTAGAGAATACCGCAAGTACACATTTTTGTATCAAATCTTCCGTTGTGTAAGCGTTATGGAAATATTCCTTGGAATTATCTGCAGTAGCGTTCTCTATTGTCGAGATTCTGTTTTTGTTTTGAGGTCATACAAAATCTCGTACCACGCTGGATATTTATCTGCAAACTGCATGTCTCGCTAACCTATAGATTTTTTTTTTCTTTCTTTTTTTTAAATCGCATTTTACTTTCGCACCGATCTTTCGAAACACCCAATATATATATGTGTGTGTGTGAGGGATTCTCCGCAAAGAGGTAATATTGCATTCCCTTATCTCTAACTTGAAAAATATTATCAAAAACGGTTTTTTTTTTTCTTTTTTACATATGTGTTTCCGCAATAGTATTATTTTTAAAATAAATTCATCACGGTGATTTATTAATTATAATTTTTTTTAAATAATTTAATATAAGATAGTCATTCCCTCACTAGTTCCCTACACCTTCTATGCAATTTTGAAATTATTTTTCTCAAATTTAAATAAAGTAAATATTTATCATGAATGCGTTTTAGCAAAGCTAAATAATGATATTAATCATAAACACCAGTTTCTTATTTTTTTCTTAATTAAAAAATTGTTTTAATTAACAATTACCATTTTCCCTAAAGTTTAAATCATTCCCTCACATTTTGAAAAAAATCTAAATTTCAGACACAAGAGACAGCATTGTTCCCAATATCAGGGTCATTTTATTTGGTGCATTGACACCTTTCTGTTTGAGAGTCTTTAGTTTGAGGTGGGCATTGTATGTTGCAGAATAAAATAAAGGAATAAACGTTTGTGTATGTTTTATTTTGTTTTTTTTGTATCGTCATTCCTTCACATTGGATACCTATTTCAAAATAAGTCAAAAAAAAAAAAATCTAGCTAATAATGTACTATATGAGTGATACTTTAAGCAATTATTCATAAATCCTTTGCAAACATTTTGTGTAACTTGAAAAAGGCATCCATATTGAATTTTATCATTCCCTCACATTTGCCAAAATGAGGGAATAACTATATAAGTGAGGAAATGATAGAACTTGTCAAAATATTTTTAAAAGTTTAACTTTAGTGTTTCAAAGCACTATCCAACTAAATTTATGCATTTTAGTACAAAATTTCATTCTTGGTTTCAACCAGTTTAGATAATTAAGATCATTTCCTATTTAAATCAGGACTTTGAGGTTTTCTTTTCAATTATAAAAGAAAAATGTGGAGCATTAAAATAATTCATGTTACTCCAGAAGATATAAAGATTTCTTAAAAAAAAAAAAAAAAAAAAAAAAAAAAAAAAAAAAAGTTTTGTGAGCATTCTAATTATGAAGCTTTCAGAGGAACTAAAAAGGTGCATCAAGTTATTTTCCGGAAAGAAAAAACTAATGTAATATTTAGAAGTTTGAGCTGCTTTAGCTGCAAGCAACAGGATTGCAGTCACTACCACCTCGGGGAAGTATATCAAAGGTTTCGAAACAAGGCCGGTACATCTACAGATGCCCAAACTTCTCATTTACTAAAAAAAAAAAAAAAAAAAAAAAAAAAAAATGGTAAGATTCGAAAGGGTATTGACGTAATAATAAGAATTTTAAATTTTATTACACATAATACATTAGTATATGTGTTAAGTTATCTGTAGGAGATTGGGTGCTATTGCTGTATGAAGATAAAAAATATATTAGAGAAGTTATAGCACAGATAAATGGCGCATTTAAAATCAGTGCAATGCATCCCAGAAAACCGCAGGGACGTATAAAGGGCCAGCACCAAAACCGGTCATTCATATTTAATATATTTCTGATATTATAAAAAAATTGTACCACCAGGGCCCTATAGTAGAACCTTGTTTACATTAACTAAATGAATTTATCATTTATGTTTAATTTATGTGTAATGTTAATTTTACAATTATTTCGAGTGTTGAAATAACCTAGAAATTGTAAAATATTAGATTTGTGTGTATAAACATGAAATTATAATAAAAGAAGCTTAATCCACATATATGTATTTTTAAAAGAATTTCCTCGTATGCAAAGAATCATTCCCTTATTTTACGGTCATTCCTTTATTTTTATAGAAATTTAAAATCCCCATAACTTTGTAAAATTTTCAAAACATTTGCTGCTGAACCATTTTCTATGTTCATTTAGCATTAGAACAAACATTTATGTATTTATCTAGCAATTTTCAAAAAAGTAAGTAGTTCATATTTTCACTTCAGTGCTTCTCAAATTTGCCTCTTTACGGAGAATCCTTCATATATATATATATATATATATGTGTGTGTGTGTGTGTGTATATATGTGTACAAAATTATATCCGAACGGTAAAAGTCGCAATTATGCGCGGATCATCTTCAAACTCACCAAAACATTGAGATTGCTAATATCTACTCAGGGATTGCAAATGGATAAAATCAGCCCAAGGGCATGGAAATAGGGAGGGGTTTTGTGACAACCGAAAAAACCCATATTTTATATATTATAATTCATATCAAATCAGTTTAAAGTTATTCTTACTTTTAGGTAAATGACCAAAATCTTATGTATCGCAGATACTTAATAAAATTAAAAATGTGCTCAAGGGGCTAATAAAATAGGGTTTTAGGGAGAAATAAATACATAACTTCTTCAATTCTCAAGATATCAAATTCGCTTGGACTTATTATAAATCTTCTTAATATTATCTACAACTTTTATATTGACTAGTTTTTAGTAGGACCAACTCTTAGAGCAAAAACAAATTAAACAAAAATAGCGGTTGGAGAAAAAAAAAGCGTATTAACATGATTCTTATAAAACCAGCTTTTACAGAAAAAATGAAATTAATAACTCTTTAAAAGCGGCCAGCTAGTATTGTTAGACTCGTTTTATCTCTAGTCTTGAATTAGTTTATGTTGGTGAAATTAGTACTTAACATCGAAATTTACCTCTGCCTGTAGACCGAGCCGGCAGAAATTATATTTGTTAGTGTTGTATTTTTCTGCACGAAAAAAATAAAGGTTCGTTTAGAGATTTATTTTATTGTCTGTTTAATATATATATATATATATATATATATATATATATATATATATATATATATATACATATATATATATATATATATATATATATTTGACCTCATTATGACTAGGGTTAATCTTTTAAATAATAATTTACAAAAAAAACATAAAATTCAAAACATGAATACTCAAATGATAATTACTTTTTCAAATCACATATTTAATAAAATTAATATCAATTCTATAATTAATGATAAAAATTGTTTTTTTCCTATTAATAATCTTCATATATCAAAAACCTTTAAATATCCGAATACAATTGGTAGAAAGATTTTTAACTACAATACATTTTCAAAAAATACATCTGCTGCAAGTAATCTTCCGTGTAAATGCAATGACCTCACTCTAAAAAAATACTTAAACCATGATCATGGACATATAATCACTGGAAATCTTGATATTGTTAATGATTATAAATTGAAACAACTAATGGGTTATGGTACTAAATATAGACTTCCATCTAAATTTAATGTTAAATCTATTATCAAATAGTTTACACATGATATTGATATTTTTATTTATAAAATTTCTATCTCTTATAATAAGCCTATTGAATATTTTAATCAATGGAAAATATTAGTAATTGAAAAATTAACTAAGGCTTTAAAAAATAATATTGCTGATTTGGTTTCTATTAATACAAAGCATTTTTTCCAACAAATTACTAAATTACAAAAAAACTACGTTATTACATATGTAGACAAATCTCCTAACAATTATGCTATTATATGTAAACTATATTATCAACAACTTCTTACAAATTGTATTTCTTCTAATAAGTCATTTCAAAAAACTAATGAAAATGTAATTGTAAATAATCGTAAAATTCGAAGTTATTATAAACTATTAAATATTTTATCTACTAACTTTAATTATCCATATTTAGTTCTTATTCCCAAATTTCATAAAACTCCAATTAAATTTAGGACTGTAACTATTGGTTGCAATACATATAATAATAAAGCCAATAAACTTCTCTTAAAAATTCTTAATCAATTATATGTACTTACTGCAAACAATGATAATACACATTGTATAAAAAATAGCTATCAACTTGTCAATATTTTAAAAAATCTTCATTGTGTTTATAATATAACGACATATGACTTCAAAGATCTTTTTAATAATATAGACCTATTAGATTTACATAAAATTATAAATGCATTATTTAAAAAGTATTATAAAAAACTGGAATTACTATCTAATATAGATATTGCATATTTTAAATCTTTAACTAACTTCATTATCTATAATAATTATATATTGCAAGATAACACTTTATATTTACAGCATGTCGGTATACCACAAGGCGGTTGTACTTCCAGTTTACTCTCAGACTTATACTTATATCATTATGAATGTAATTTTACTAATAATAATCTACATTTATATCGTTATATTGATGACATAATTTTAATTGATACTGATCAATGTGCAATTACTCGATTTCCAGTAGATTATCCCACTAATTTGGAATTAACGGAAAACCTTTTATCTAGCAATACAATTAACTTCTTAAATCTTTAAATTATAATAAAAGACAACAAAACAATCACAGATTTATATGACAAACGTAAAGAATTTAAATTCAAAATTAATACATTTACAAATTTATAATCTTGTCTACATCAGCCTGTATTTCGAAATATAATACTTAATCCTTTATATAGAATAAAATGTTCATTTTCTTCTGCTCTAATTAACAATAATATTAAAAAACTAATTTATGATGCATTAAATCATGCTTTTCCAAAAAAATTAATATATTCATTAATATACAATTAGTACTTTTCTTACATGATCTTTTAAAACAAATTAACACATGCGTAAACAAAATTACAAAAAAAAAAAAATTATAAAATAAGAAAATATCTATAAAAAATTAAAATTTGTAAAATAATATAAAAAAATTATTATAGGTTGGTTGGGTGGGTAGATGTTAGAGTACGGAGAAGGGTGGTGTTGTCTGGATAATACGCAATGGTTAATTAAAAAAAAGGGGGGGGGGAGGTTGTATTATTTCTATATTTTTGATACGTATTTTATATGGATGTTGATTTGATATTTTATATGTAATTAGAGAATTTCATTAATATTATAATTAGCTTAATTATTGATTAATCTTATTTACAATCATTTGTTATTAAATTTTAATTTACTAAGGACAATATCATATTAATTACTAATAGTATACCATTTTTATAGTGATTAATATACATATAAGTATATTTAATATAAATAAAGTTATACTCTATGTATTAAAATTGGGTAATTATTTTCATTATTATTCCTCTATTCTTTTTAATATTTATCTATTTTCAATTTATTATCGGTTTAATTTTTTTGAATGTCCCACATTCATACTTTTTGGATTTTTATGGATGTATGAAAATAATCCACACTCTATATTTGTGCTTTTTAGGTAATGGGAATTTAAGTATCTGTTAACCTTGTATATACTTCCATATGTTTTTTATTTCCTGTTCATTTCATAATTATCTTATATATAATAGATTTAAATATATATATATATATATATATATTATGTTTAATAATTATTTATATTAATTATTACTGAATTTATTTTGTTTTATAGAATATAGCTATATGTTATATATTATAAATGTTCTAGAATTATTTAAATTCTTAGTTTAGTTTAAATAAGTTAGCTAATAGAATACTTTGTATGCTTTTTAAATTTTATTAACAATAGTTTTTTTTTTTTTTTTTTTTTTTTTAATACATAGTGTGGTTTATATTAGGTTTATAATTATCTATCTATAAGGATATGTTTGTTTTTGCTGTTAAAAATTTTTTTTTTACATTCAAATGCTTAGAAATGTTTATCTTGTGACATTTGAATAATAAAAGTAATACTAGATGGCAGCACCAAAATTTGTCTTTTGACGATAAGTTCTAAATTTTAATTTTTCTAGCACCATTTCAGTTATAATTTACTACACCAGGGGTAATTTTTAGCTAAATTTTGACGATATTGTTAAACAGTTATTGATTAATTTAATAGTGCATTTTAAATAATGTAATTACTTTCTATTTATTTTATTTTATATCATATTAAATGTATTTAACATGGTATTTCAAAATTTATTTCAAAATGTATTAACTGCATCCTTTGGTATCAATTACTGTGTTTTCTTAACTGTTTTATTCACCTTAATCTTTGTGATATTTTGGTAGCCATGTGCACGTGGATATTTGTAAAATACTGAAATATTAATCGATATGGTGTTTATTATTTCTATTTTATAACTTATAAATATTTAAATAGGTTTTATTGATTCTTCCATTTCATATTATTTGATTCTATTCTGTTTTCATTTTTAATCAATTCACTTGATTTTAATGGTTGTTTGGGCACAGGGGAAAATAATTTTTAGCTTTAGCTTATTTTTCTCACAGAAAACAACCATATTGCTTATATCATTGAATTCTGTGCCCTTGACAACGTAATTCAATATATAAGCTTTTCCATTCTTTGTCGGTGTCCACTTTTTTCTTTTTCTTCCATAATAATTTTATAATAAATTAATTGAATTTTTTTTTTATATACTTACAGCTTTAATTCATAATATTACGGTTTTTGATGGTGGTAGGTTATGTTTAATTAATGGTTATATATATATATATATATATATATATATATATATATATATATATATATATATATATACATACATACATATATATATACACTGCTCAAAACAATTAAAGGATATTGCAGTTTTAGGTGGATTTTGTATCTAGTAAACTGTTTAGCTGATTGATACATGGTCGACAGACATAGTAGGTTATATGAGAATAAATTACACATGTTTGGCAGAAAAAAATGCATTTTATTGCGCATTTTTGTACTAAAGGAAAAAAAAAACACAATTTGTGCATATGAGAAAAAAAGAATAAGAAAAGGTGTTTTCTTCAAAGAAAATCATTTTCAGTAGGGGTATGGTTTCCACGGGCGGCCAGCAACGTTGAACACCTTTGAGGCATGGACTCAATGAGGCTATTAATGACGAGTTGGGGTATTCTGCCCCACTCTTTCAGAAGAGCTCTTTCCAGTTCTTGGAGAGTTTGTGGGGGTTGTTGGCGGCCAGAAACTCGTCTTCCTAGAGCGTCCCAAACGTGCTCGATTGGATTCATGTCTGGAGAACACGCTGGCCATTCCATTCGAACGATTCCTTCCTCGAAAAGGAAATTCTCCACCAGGTTTACACGATGTGGCCTGCAGTTATCGTCCATTAAAATGAAGTTATCTCCGATTGCTGCAGCGTAAGAGACTACAATAGGTCTGAGGATCTCATCCCTATATCGGCGACCAGTCAGAGCTCCATCTCGAATGATGCAGAGGTCAGTGCGCCCGTCAATGGAGATGCCACCATACACCAACACTCCTCCACCGCCAAATCTGACACTTTCGTGCACGAACGCAGGATTATTCCTACTGCCACGGTCCCTCCAGATGAAAATACGCCTATTATGTGGATGCACAAAAAAACCGGACTCGTCAGAAAACAGAATATTGCTCCATTCATTTCTCCTCCAGTTGACATGCTCGGTTGCCCACTCCCTGCGGTCGCGACGATGCGTTGATGTTAATCTAACACATACCATCGGTCGGCGAGCATACAGACCTACAGCATGGAGCCGGTTTCGGACAGTCTGAGTTGAAATCGTGTTGCCTGTAGCCGACCGAATGTGTTGTTAGAGAAGAGTAGCGTTCATGGTTCAGTGTCTCCGAGCTGTTAACGCTAAATACCGATCTTCATTGGGCGTTGTTGCCCGTCTACGTCCTTGCCCTGGTCTTCGGCCTGCACATCCACTCTCCAAAAAACGGTTCCAGATCCTGGAAATGACACTTTGTGACACTCCAATGGCTTGCGCTACTTCGGCTTGAGTTTGGCCCCTTCTAACCTACCAACAATTCTCAAAGCTTCTGAATCTGTCAAATGACTTCGCTGAGACATCGTACTGATCGAAAAAAAGCAATCACTGAATGCCGATCATCCGTGTCTTCATTCTCTTTTATCCAGTTGAAAGTCAAATTTCATTCGCTGCCGCTGAAGCGACGTTTTTGACGTCGAACTCAAAATTTGCATATTCCACAGTTTGAAAACCAGAAAAATTTGCATTTGTGATTCTCTTCTTCTATTTTCGGCAAAAAAAATTTCGTTTATATCTTTATTTTATATAAAACTTCAAATATCCTTTAATTGTTTTTTAAGCAGTGTATATATATATATATATATATATATATATATATATATATATATATATATATATATATATATATATATATATATATATATATATACATACATATATATATATATATACATACATATATATATATATATATATATATATATATACATACATATATATATATATATATATATATATATATATATATATATACATACATATATACATACATATATATATATATATATATATATATATATATATTTAAATATAAATAAGCATACATTACAATTAAAGAAATGGTAATAAATTAGCTTTGATTTCGTTAAACTTAAATTATATTTTCAGCCACAACATTTCTTTCTATTTTTATCAGAAAGTTTGCAATATTACATTTTGTGCCGAAAACCTTTCAAATAATATATTTATTATTATTATTATTAAACTTTATTTTTATAAGTTGACAAAGTAATATCTAGTATATATTAAAAAATAATGAATGATAAATTTATTTTCTAAACCAATAATATATGTACTGATCACATTTTCATACTAGCTTAAATTATTACTTTTTTGCGAAGACATTTTATGAAATTTCCTTAGAATATTTTCTGTTGGCAATATTTGTTTGTCGTACATAATTTATTCCTTTTTAACGTCATTACATTTATCTATTTAACAACGATATAATATCTAAAGCTGGAAACATACTTTTTAGAATAAAATATGTAACTCTAGTATAAGTTAGTCATTTTTGAATCTGTTCTGTTTTTGAATTTTTTTCTTAAATAAATGCATAACGATCCAATTTCAGACATATTTTAAGCTGATATATAAATATAAATTCGCGTATTATATTACAAAAAGCTTTTACACTTTGAATTTATTTCTCACTTACAATTTATAAATTCTTTAGATGATTTCTTTGCTTTTCGTCGCTATAAAAATATTGCTCCATAAAACATATTGATTACATCAAACATATTTAAAGCAGATATATACATATAAACAACCATGTTGTATAAAAAAAACTTTTAAACCTTTGAATTTATTTCGCACATACATTTAATAAATCACTTTTAGAGAATCTTTATTTCTTAGAGATTCTATGCGTCGCTGTTCTTAAATGTCCCCTATTTTTTATGATGCTATAATTTTTGTACTGCATTTTGATTAGTTTAATACATTTAGTTACCTATGATTTTAAAACACGTAAAACTAAATAATTTGATGTCACGATGTTGTATTTTTATCCATAAATTCAATCTCAATATACATGTAAATGTCCGATATGTGAAGGCATGGTCTTATTCTGAAAAGTATAAATTACATGTGATACAGGTGGTTTTAAATCACTTAAAAAATAATAATTTGATTTTTCTATCATGTTCTGTTGTTGATAAATCGAAATTTAATGTAACTAAAGTGTAAGTGATATTAATGCGTGAAAATATTCTTAAAGGTATAAATATATCAGAAAGGCAAACAAAGAAACCAGAATAGTTTAATTTTAATTCAGTAAAAGTTAGGTTATTTATTAGCCGATAAAATTCTTTTTAGCTTTTCATCGTCAGTATTGCAAAGTCATATTCCACACTGCCAATATTTTAAAAATAGACCTATTTTTATAGGAGAAAACTGTATTTGTTTAAAGAAAGAAAATGGTACCAGACAAAAATACTCAATGATACATTTATTTTCTTCTTTCAAATAATAATATAAATAGTGAAAATATTTTATAAAAATTTAGTACCACCTATGCCATACATATGTTTGTTTAGGACTTGTAAAATCACATTTTTAGGGTATCTCACTTAAAAAGTAAAAACGGAACCATTATAACACCATTCCAGTGTCTGTCTGTCCGTCTGTCAAGAACATTTTATTCGTAAACCTTGGAACGTAGAAAGTTCAAATTGTCTGATGTAATAAAGGCTATTCCGCATATGAATAGATTATTAACGATTGACAAATATATTTAGGGAAAATGTAGAGAATCTAATTAATTTACTTGGGAAAAGAAATCTTTGTATATCACGTAAAAGCTTTCATAACGCTGAAGTCAAAAATACATTTCTTTTAACTTTAGGTATAATATTCAGAGATAGCGTCTAAAATGTAATGCAAAAATATGCCCCCCCCCCCTCTACCGTCCTATTTCCGAATATCGCGAAACTAAAATTATGAAAACGTCAGGGGAAGTAGATGTTAATTTAAACATTCCAGGAAAACTATGGCGATTAATATAGGCCACATAGTTTTTGAGGAAATTGCTTTTAGCCGTTACACACAAATTTGGATTTGCGGGCGTTCATCAAATGGGTTTCGGAGCGGTGGACGTCGCAGAAGTACAAAGGGATTGTTGATAATGATTTTCGAAAACAATTGTTAGTAATTAGCCGAGATATTAAGCCTTTAAAACACGGACGATTTGGACATAGATAAAGAAACGGTCGGCAAACTCTATGCGCTGTCGAATTTTAAAGTGTAGATAACAACTTTTAATGATACATTTTCGTAATGCAATGCCCAGTTACTAATTTATATATTTATTGTACGGAACCCTTTGGGAACGAATAATGGCCGGTTATTATATTTTTCTATTTAACTGCGATATCAAAATTAAGGGCTCCAATTTTACTTTTAATAAAAAATGTTTTACTTTAATATTACATATTTTTTTTTCTTTAATCCTTTCTTTTCTTTGATGTTTTTACTTAATAATATCCAAACGCTTTGTATACGTATATTAATAAATTCAGTTGACATTTCAAGACAAATTGATACAGATTTCTCTTACATATTTTATTAGGTCGATATAGGCATATAAACTCGTGCATTATATATCAAAAAGGTTATCGACCTTAGTATTTTTTACTCATTGTATTACATTTTATAAATTTCATTGAGAAATTCTTCATTTCTTTGGGATGCTAGGCAAAGTCATGAATATAAATTTGTTTTTAATATTGATGATACTAAAGTATTTTAGTTTTCGTGCTGTAAGCTCCTGTAAAATAAATAAATAAATTTAAAAAATCATAAAGTCTGTTTTATTTTATTATGCATTACTTTTTGTTAAAGTTAATTTTCTCCTGTTGCATACAATTTTAGAATACGTAAAATACATTACTTCGATGCTGGAAATGCAGTATTGGTAAAGATAAACTAAAATTTAATATATTTGAAAATATACATGATAAACACGAATATAAACAATGTTAATATTTATAAATAAACGTGAAATAGACGGACATGGAAAAAAGTTTCTAACTAGACTGCATTTTTGGCAAGAAATTTGAGTTTCCAATGGCACTTACTTCGTATAAAAACATTTGACTTATTTAATCGCAGAATTGTGCAATTTTTTAAAATCTGTCTATCCTAGTCTATTTCGAATTCAGTTTAGCATAAGAAAGTATTTAAGTATATATTTGTGTAATAAATAAAAAGTAATATTTTTGTTCTCAAGTTATCTTTGCATTTTAATCTTTTTAACACTTTCTAAAATTGTTGAAACATGCTAATGATTCCGGTCTATCTGTCCGCCTGTTTATCTGGCTGAGATCTAACTCGCGTAAATATGGTGTGCTTTCCATGTAATTTTTTAGTATGATTGAAATTTACCATTTTATTTTTGGTATCGACAATAAAGTATATGATACGTATAGTTCGTTTACAAGGATACTCAAAAAAAAAAAAAAAAAAAAAAAAAAGCCGTAAAGTTATGGTTTGTGGTAAAAAAAAATCGTTTGCAGTGTATTTTAATTTTGTTACAATTTTCACACATCTGAAAATGCTATACATCACTAACATGTATTACGAGATAATTACTGTAAAATATGATTAACACAGGATTTATCGTTCATTTACCGGGATAATAAACACAATAATTTTGTTGCAGTTCTGTCTTAGAGCAATAGTTGCTGGAAGTGTGTTTACATTTGTGATATGCGTTTTACAATGAAATATATATTTAAAATATTACTTGAAAAAATTCTATGGATTTTATAAGGTGCTGCATAAAATAATTCTAGTAAATTTCCACGTATTGAAGGAAATTGCTCAAGGGAAACTTTAAACTATTTTGTGATTTCCTTAACTGATGTAAATTTTGGCATTCCACGTGCAATATGCTAATCTATGGATCATAAATGGGGCTTTACAAGATAATTGTGATTTTTTAAACTATAAATGATAAGTGCTGAGATTGTGTTTTCAAACGAGTTATGCATTTTCCAAATTGTTGATTTAGACATAAACGTTCAACTTATTAAACGGTGAGGATTTGTTACAGTACTCTAAATGTGTTGGAAATCATTTCAAAGCATACTTTTCGGTTCTTGTTGTTATTCTGAGAACTTAAAAAAATTTTCAAAGATAATTGCATTTTGTTTTATATTTCAAACACAATGGGGACTTTCTATTGCATTTTATGTGTTTTCCCAACTAAAGACAATAAACCTCTAAACATAAACCTCTTCAATCTTTCAATAGCTTTTATACTCATCTAAATTTATTGCTGTGTTTATACTGTTTTTTTATTTATTCTTCACGAATATATTTACACTTTTCCCTAGAGTTAATAAAAAAGCATCCATTGTGGATACTACAAAATAAATTACGCTTTTATTTCTTGTGTTTATTTTATCTTTTGATGAAAACTATTACTTTAAACAATTATTACAAAAAACTATTAATTAACTGCATTTTTTGCCTTTTTTTTTCTTTGTTAGTTTAATTAAGTAATATTGAATTAAAAATGTATCTATTTTAGAAAAGAAAAAAATTCTATAGTCTTTCAGACATACTATATTTAAGAATTTTGGCAGAAAACAATAAGACAGGCATACCGACATTAAATATTAATAATATCCCACAAACAATTGCCGTTTGAATGATTTCCTTAAAACAGGTGAAAAATATATTGTAATCTGTTAGGCCATTCTAAAATTACCAATACTTTAAACCTGTTTTTCAATTAAAGATTAAACTTAATTGATTAATTGCGAATAAATAATTACTTTACTAAGTGACCAATATAATATTTTAAAGCAATTAAAATTTTACACAAATCTGTATCTCCCAAAATATTAAAATCTTTCTAGAAAAATAGTTAATACAAAAAAGTAAAATACTACGCGATACTAGCGATATACTGGCGAACATCAAATCCTTTCATTTCATTCAAATTTTTGTTCTTCAGAAAATATGTATCAACCCTAAATTTTTGTACAGTAAATTTTCAATGAACACAAAGCTGTTTAAGCAAAATTCACGTATTTGTATTTGCATAATTTTTTAAATAGTGATAAATTAACTGTAAAAAAAACTTGTGATTCTAACAAGCATTCTTGTTTTTGGAACTTCGGTTAGGTTCGATATAATAAAAAAAATCTCTTTAATGATTTTTCCAACTTAGTTTGTAAATTCAGACCTTGTCATACCAACATCTATATCAAAGAAACTTCATCATGCCTTTCCAACATTTTGAACCACTCTAAATTTTTCTAATATAGAGTGTTTTCGCATATCGCAAACGATTAAGTGAATCCTGAAATGTTAGTTATACTGGAATATTTCCAATAAAAATAATGACATAAAACTACAAAACACACTCATTATAAGTTAATGAAAATATTCAGCAATGAAAGAATTAAAACTTTGAATATTATATAATGTTTTTTAAATGTATAAAAAACGTTAAACTACACTGGTTCGCAAAAATTAAGGACTAATCACAAAATGCTAATTTTCAAATACGCGAACACGCAAAAGGAAATAATATAATTCGAGTAATTACTATCTCTGTAACATAGCTACACCATATAGCATCTCATTCATGTCACACATGGTCACAAGTGTCACAGTCACTACGGTGAAGCAAAAAAAATAGGAAATTCCATACATCTCATTATGAGTCTCAAATGATCACTATATTTGACTCCACTGAGATATCAATGTGACTGCTGCTTTGTGACGAGTAACCAGCTGGCTTTACATTGGACTCTCATGTGACTGTCGTTTTTAGACTCAATTTCAAAGTCATCAAGAACGTTGCATTATGATTAGTCATCAAATAATATCACATTATAGTCACATGGAAACTTTTCCCAAAAGAGCACAATGGTGACTTCACAGTAGTCTCTCTGTCACCTGAAAGTAATCATGTGACTTTAATGTGACATTATTTGGTATCTTATCACAATGCAGCGTTCACGATGACTTTGAAATTCACTCTACTGATGACAGTCTGAGACTCATTTGAGACTCGTAATGAGATGTATGGAATTTCTTATTTTTTTGCTTCATCGTAGTGACTGTGACAATTGTGACTATGTGTAACATGAATGAGATGTTATACGGACTAGCTGTGTTGTAGAGATAGTAATTACTTGAATTATATTATTTCCTTTTGAGTGTTCGCGTATTTGAAAATTAGCATTTTGTGATTAGTCCTTAATTTTTGCACACCGGTGTAGTACGACAGTATAAATAAGTGAATTGAACAAAATCGAAATATTTTTCGCACCTGCGAACCACTATAGTAAGTATAAGTACCACTATACTGATTTGGACAATATTTGTTATTGTTATATCTCATTCGCATTGTTCTTATTATACTATTAATTTTATTATTATTCACTACAGACAGACTGTTCTTCTTTTTTATCATATTATGATCTTCCTCATTTCGTAACAAAATTCTTTGACAATTGAATGTATTTATACTTTTTTAACGTTTCATAATTTATCTGCTATTTTTAATAATATTTTCGAAATATTGTTAATAAAATAAAAACGATAATTTTGTCTTTCTTAAGAATTTTATACGTTCTAATCTCTATCGATTACACATTCTTTTGGGTATTGTCGTTCTCTTGTTCTCCTACTATTCCTATATTTCCTAATTCGAAACTGATTGAATAGTTCTTCATCAATTTGAAATGTACTTAATTTAAAATAAATATTTTTGTAAAACTTAAAATTGATTTATTCACACGATCACTTAATTTCTATAAGTTTTATTTCGAATAATGTCACCCATATTTTTAGAAGAAAGAACAATCCTTTAGATTACTTCAAAAAACATACCAAATTTTGACATTTTGCATGTATGATATTTAGTGTTTTGCGACACAATTAGCTTTTCATTTTATCTTCGATCTATCCGACTTTCGTAGACCTAAGTTATTTAGTATTTTGAAAGGATTATTACATTAAATTAAAAAATAAAAACTAAATATTATATCTCCCTATATATATCTAACTAAATATAGAAGGATATTTTTTAAAGAAAAGACATTTTAAGCTGGATAGAATTAGAATATTTCCAATAAAAAAGTCCTTCCGGCCAGTGCCGGGAGGAAGAGGTAGCTTTCAAATAACTTATTTTAAAAAAGCCAACTTATATTATTCAAACACACGAAGCTCAATTTAGTGGAAACCGATTATAGGAGATTCAATACTAATTTTTATCAATACTAAATCATTATGAATGAGAATTTCACGAAATTAGTCAGCTTTATCTAAGCTGCTTTTATTTAAAGTAACTTATATTTGGCTGAGATGTTGATGTATACTATCCACATGCTTTCTCACATGGAAATAGGCGAATACGTGTGTTATCGCGTGACAAATACAAGATCGTTTCAAAATGTTAGCCATACTAGAAATTCAAAGTGCTATAATTCAACCATTTTTTAAGATATAAACAAAAGAACTAATTTTCAGAAACAAAATCTGCTCCGGAATCTTTGTATCAAGGCCAAACACATAAAAAATCTTTTTCATTTTCCAATTTTTTAATACCTCATTTTAAATTTTAAATTTAATTTTTTTAAATGGCAACCCTTTTGAAACAAGATGGCGAATAAAGCTGGCCAACGAACTCGGTCGAGACATTGGTATGTACCATGTACAGACCAAGTAACATCCAAATCGGTTCATAAATACGCTTGTTATCGCGTGACAAAAATCAGGTCGTTTTAAAATGTCAGCCACAATAGAAATTCAAAACGCTATAACTCAGCCATTTTTTTAGATATAGACGAAACAAAAACTGTTCCGGGATCTTTGTATTAAGGTCAAACACATACAAAAACAAATCTTTTTCATTTTCTAATATTTTGGTATCGCATTTTAAATTTTAAATTTTTGAAATTTATTTAAATAGCCGCCATTTTGTTTCAAAATGGCGGATGAAGCTGGCCAACGGACTCGGTTGAGATATTTGTATGTACTATGTACACACCAAAAGTACATCCAAATCGGTTCATAAATACGCCTGTTATCACGTGACAAATATCAGGACGTTTCAAAATGTCGGCCGCGCTAGAAATTCAAAATGCTATAACTCAGCCATTTTTTTAGATATAGACGAAACAAAAACTGCTCCGGAATCTTTGTATAAAGGTCAAATACAGGAGAAAAAAATATTTTTCCATTTTCAATTCTTTGGTACCACATTTCAAATTTAAAATTTTTAAGAAAATTTTAAATGGCCGCCATTTTGAAACAAAATGGCGAATAAAGCTGGCCAACGAACTCGGTCGAGACATTGGTAAGTACTATGTACATACCGAATTTCATCCAAATCGGTTCATAAATTCGAGAGTTACAGTATGACAAATGTCAGATATATATATATATATATGGATATATATATATATATATATATATATATATATATATATATATATATATATATATATATATATATATATATAAACTTTTGAACGGAGGGTGGTTTCGGGGTCTGAGGGTCATGATCGATGAAAATATACCAAAATTTTTTGAAATCGCTTTCCTCCGAACGGCTGCAATAGGTAGCTTTTTGTAATGAAAGCTACCTAATAAAGTGATAAAAGAAGTTAAAATAAATACCTAATCCCTTTTCACTGGTTTCTTTTCTTGGGAAAAAAGTAGTATGCTAAAAACAAAAGTATTACAACTTTGAAAACAAAATAGCTAGATATTTAAATTAAACATTTCTTCTTTGTATTCGGTTCTTTGATATTTTTTTCAGTTACTATGTCGAGACGTTTGTTATGCAAATAGATACTAATCGTCGTACTTTTCAAAATTGTTTTCACATCAGTGATTTCTTTGTACTTTGATTTTTTCTTACTGTAATTGTTTTTGTAGTCGAATAAGCTTTTAACAGCTTAATTTTTACTTATTTTTGTCCCTTCTTTTTTTTAATCTTTTACTTAATTGTATCGACACATACTTTACATGCACATACTTATAAATTTAGTACATATAATGAGATTAATTTCTCGGGATAACTTTTACATTTCTTAACGCAGGTATAACTGAAAGCTCTCTTTATTCCACGCTTACGTTTTTTAAAAGTTTTTAGATATTATTGATACAGTAGAGTCACAGTTAATACTGTGAAACCTCATATGAGGGCGATAGAGTGAGCGGGTTTCCTCAGAGGCGTAATGACAAGATATTTAGTAATGAAGAATAGACGATTTTATTCACATTAAACACAAGGTTTCTGGACTAATATAATGTCATTAAAGTACACAACAGAAATAGTTGAGATACGTAATTTGATTAAATTAATGACTGTGAGGTGGCAGAATAAACATGAATCCTGATAAATTAAATCAGAGAGTTCGGTAAGTTAAAGAGTCTCTGCAATTTAAATAATCGCCTTTCAGATAATGTTCCTTAGATGAAATTAAATAGCTCGTCACTGTTCAAACAGCCTGTCTCTATAAAACTCAGCTGAAGTCTCAGTTGTCCGGCTTTGTTCGCCGTGACAGAAAAAGTAATCTCTCTCCCCTCTGAACGTCCTTCCTAGAAAATTATCCGTGATTTCCCTGTGAGAGGACGTCTCTCGTCCAGGTAAAGACCTGCAACCTTTTCTCCTTTCAGTCTAGAACTTAACTAACTTATCTTATTAGGGACCTCGTATAAATCCTCAATTCTTTCTCCAGGAAAACAATATGGAATTTTTCTATCCACTGGCAGTGCTTTTCTGTCAAAATCATTTGACGGCTGAGGCTCCGATTGCTTAACTAGGTCCATTCTACAATCTGCACACGCCACTCTGTGGTCCAAGTCCGGCGTGGGAAAAATGAAGTTTAGTTTCACTCTTGGCATATGAAAGCAAACACTAGGTGGTCCTTGCTTTACCCTAGTTGTCGCCAAGTGTCACCTTCCGATCATGAATTGTTATTGAACAGTTCCTTCTTATCTTAGCTGCGAAAGTTGGAACAGCCTAAAACTCGACTTTACTTTAGGAATACATGGGCTTTCTATACCTAGAGATCCTGTATCGCTATGACGGTTTTTCTTTGTGTAATATTGGAAAACAGTCCCCTTTAAATAATATTCTGGCTGCAGGACGGAATATTCTGAAAACAGATGGTAGCTCAAGATATTTGATGGGCTACATATGAAAAAAATAAGCATGTATATTTTTCTACCTTCCTCTTTTCTAATATCTTACTACTTTTCCTACCAAAATATTTCTTTTGAATTATACATATATTATTATTATTATTATTATTATTTAATTACAATACACATTAAAATACAAGAAATTTTTATTATATACTTTTCTTCTGTCTTTTTTTAAAGACCTTACTCTGTTCTACTCAAATAATCTACGTGAACAATGTCCTACGTGAACTTGACCTGTGTCCTATGGCATAGTGGTAAGGTTGCACCCATCTGAGTAACATACAATTTATTTTGTCCTCGATTTCACAAGATGAATGTGTACTTCGATCCGTCTATATTAACAGTCTCTTTCCATCAGTGTAGCTCTTTAATTTTTATATGGGAAGGATTCTAGTATCCCCATCCTTTTCTGTATCCTACTCATTCTTTGTCAGATACCCGATGGAATGCCCTTCTGAATTTTACCATTTCTCTCCCTCTACAATGACTTGTTTTTAATAAATCTCCTTGACTTTTCCAAAACCTTTTATATTTTCTGCTTCGCTTTTAGTGTTTGGCGATGTATCTATTTCTTTTATTTTAAATACCGTTGGACTTTTCAGATTTTTGCTTATTTTTATCCTTAGCTTAGTCTTTCAATACATATTTTTGCTTTTTCGTCCCTTTTTCCTTTCGCCACTTCCTTTTCATTTTCGCCTTTTCGCTCTATTCACGAAATTAGGCCTGTTAAAATTCTCTTCTTGAAACATAATCTTCTCAACCACTAAAGCCTTTAATTTTTTATTTCTTTTCATTTTCGTATTAATTTTCCTAGCACGTTTTGCTTGATTTGCTTTCGTCCGTTTTTGTTTTCGGGGACCTCTATAAGTTCGCCCACCCCTAATATTTTTTCTTTCACTTTCTTAGTGCCCTTCCATCGAATAGTTGCATTTTGCTGCCCGTTTGTTTCTAAGACTAGTATCTGTTTACCGGGTTTAAATTCTCTTTCTACTGTTTTGTTTTCACCCTGTTTTTCACGTTTTCCCATGTTTTCAAATGAACTTTTACGCAATTTTCTGACATTTTGACAAGTATCATGTGATTTGTCATATTGTTTCTTTTACTTTATACCTTTTTTGCCAAAATGAATCTCTCAGCGGTTTATCTGTCATTTTTTTCACTCCTAAGTGCTCTGCTACGCTTTTCTGATACGCACTTAGCCTACTCTGTTTGAATTTTACCGGTATTGTTGACTTCATGTCTTCGAGAGCTGTGTGTGCCTCTGAATTTCTTGAGTCCCTGAGTTTTTGTCCTCACATAAAGATTGTTTTTCCTGTGCTTTTCTTATTTCCTCCTCAACGGGTTTGTCTCTCTTTCTTTCGTTTGCGAACACTCTCTTATCCCTTTTTTTAAAGAGAAGATTTTGTCCTCCGGTAAAACTGGTACGGAAATTTTTTTCATGGCTACTCCCCCGTTACTGTCATTCGATTCCAGCCCCGTGCTATTCTCCGCGTTCGCTTTTACTTTGCGTTGCACACTAATATTTCATGATGTATTCCCATCCGTCTGATCTCTTTATTTTTGAGTTTCTGTTTTCAAGCCGGTCCCCGGTCTGACTGCGTGTTATTACCGCATTTAGAACTAGAGGTTTCCTAAATTTTTTACTTTCGATTAATTTATGTGTCTCATTACCTAAAATGTCATAATCTATATCAGATTCTTTCTCGGCGATTATAGCCTTCGTTTTTATGACCAGGATTGGATTTAAGCCGTCAGAAAATGGTTTTTGACGTGACATAGCTTAAAACTGCGTTTTAAGTGGTTTTAACTGTAAAAAACACCAATATTTAAACATGGTCAGGACAACAACAAAAAAAATATAGCAAGTTATAGCAAGATACAACATTACTTTTATTTAATGATTGTGCACTTATTTAAAATCAGTCAGTACATTTTAGGACACCCGGTATATTCAGTAGCTGTGGGATGATGGCAGTTTTAGCATTTATTTTACTGTAATCTAATATTAAATTATAATTTATTTCTTTGTTTATGACTAAATTGCCAAATTTTTTATGTGTATTTTTGTTGTGGATTTTCAGCATAATCGGTTGCATTTCTTATTAAAAAAAAGCATATACAGTAGAACCTCGATTATCCGAAGTAACTGGGACCGACCATCTTTCGGAAAATCGAAAATTTCTGATAATTGAGCTTGCTTCAATTTTAATATAAAGTACAAGTATGTGCACTATTTCTTATTATGGTAATAAGAGTGCTTAATAAAAATATAACAATCGCAAAATAGGAACAAGAATAAAATACCTGAATTTTAATTTTGAAATTAAGTACCTTTTACATATATCAAAAGGATTTGAA
Source organism: Maratus speciosus (assembly GCA_963932465.1). Classification (NCBI taxonomy): domain Eukaryota; kingdom Metazoa; phylum Arthropoda; class Arachnida; order Araneae; family Salticidae; genus Maratus; species Maratus speciosus. The sequence goes on from OZ010790.1 coordinate 55,675,254, forward strand.
AAAAAATGTTTTGTTTGTCGCAGTTTCGATTGCCTTTGCTTTCAAGTTCTATCACGGAGTTATTTAATATTATCACTTCAGCAGTATCACAGTCATTCTGCTTCTCCAGCCATGCCCAACCTTTTGCAAAACATTCAAAAGCTTCAGAATTGCTAATTTATTCCTTTTCTTCATTCCTCTTCGCAGTTTACAGGAGCTCAAGTTAAATTCAAGGGGATTCTAAGAAAGGGGATTAAAAATATTTATATGTATTCGTAGTTTGGAAAGGACCACTTGCACACATGGAATATGATAGTTAAAAAAAAAAAAGAAGCTTTCAAAATGGATTTTGCACACAGAGAATGTGATGGCAAACAAAAAAAGCTTTAAAAATGAATTTTGGTTAACAGAGAGTTTCGGTTAAAATAGTTTCCGATAAAAGAGGTTCTACTGTATTTAGACAAACTTTTTGTAATAATAAGCCATTATAACAAAGGAAATCAATCATGATACCATAAAAATAGATTATATTAAATATTGTTGAACGTTTAATATAATATTGATAAAACTGGAATATAATAATTATAACTATTAATTAAAAAACAATTTTTAAAGAAATTCCTTAAGGGTGTTCATTACTGGCACATCTACTCTATATACAGTCTTTAACAGAAATATTTTTCCTGCAGCATTTTTTTTTCCTCATTTAGTACAAACACAGAACAATAAAATTAACATTTATTTTACAAATGAGAAAGGAATGAAATGTTAGGATAAAATGATAAACTATGATATTTTAATCCTTTTATTCCTATATTAATTTTTGATAGTGACAGTCAATCACCTCTTACTGATGAAATTATCTTATTTATGGAATATATCCTAAAATTAAGGGCAAATGAATAACTAGCCATACCAATAAGAAAAAAAAATGCTTAATGATTTGAAACCTGTTCCAAAAGTGAAGGTATCCTAATAATAATAATAATAATAATAATAATAACTGCAAGCGAAATCGAAAGATTAAAAAACGGCATTTGTAGAGATCGACATTAGTTTATTAGTTATCGAATGCAAAAAACATTTAAAAATATTGAAATATTAAACAAAATTTCTACCATAGAATTGACTTTATTGAGAGGGGGTATTCATTTCTACTTCGAAAAAAAAATCTTTAAAAAGTATGAAATTTCAAACAAGATATTAAAAAAAATCTCCTGTAGGATTAACATTAGCAGGCGGTTGTTTTCACATTAGAGAAGGTAGCTCCATAAACAACCCCATCTATAAGAACATATTAGGGGGAAAGCAAGAAAAATTAGTTTTGTTGCAATAGCAATACTGTTTTGTACTGGAAGGGAATCCTTGAATTTGCTCTATCTTAAGGAAAGTAAATACGTTCATTCGATACCAATTGTGATAGATTACTCTGTGTTTCTAGCCATAAAAAATGAAAATATCCAAACAATTTATTTATCTCTGCAAAATTTAGATTAAACCTATCTATGATTACACATAATTAAGGATTATTAACTGTTCATCTTAAAGGCTTACATTAATGATAAACTAAATCATTAAATAAGAGTTAGGCAATTTTTATTCACAATTAAAGAAAAAATCATGCAACAATCAATTTGCAGTTTACCATATTCTATACAAATAGGTTTCAAGAATGTATTTCTGCAGATTATACAACACAGTTTTAAAGTGTTTATGCAGTTTTACTTAGAATTTATTGTTTAAAGACTATCTAACTCTGCTAAATAAATCTTTTTGTATTATTTTTATTAAAACTAGGCTTTTGACACTTTTTAACATTTTTGACAGAAAGGTTTTTGACACGCGGTTTTAATAATGGTTAAAATCGGTTTAAACCGTCGTATGGCTAAAACTTGCCAACCCTGGTTATGACACTTTTGTCCTGTAATTCCAGAGTTATTTCCGCTACTGGCAACCATCTCCTTAACCATGGGCTGTTTAACCCATTTGTATTCTCTTATTACTTTATCCGGATTTATTAATTTCCACGGAGCTATATCAGTATTCGTTCCACTATCTCGAAGAATTTTAACTTCCTTCTGGTTTACTTTTCCCCGACTTAAAAGGGGTCTAAAACAGTCCCCTAATTTTAAGTCGCACCTGATATGATGAACCGTTTTTATCATATCCTCCGAATTTTTTTATTTGGGGCAATTACGTTTCATATGGGTTCCACTTCTGCATAGAAAATAGTTTTTCCTCTGTTTATCGGAAATTTTCTGCCTTTCTTTATTTTCGTCTCTTTCCCGCAAATTTAATTTTATTTCCGGGCTTTTGTCTCGCTCTTTTTCTTCACATCAAACTTTTTAGAATTTTCTATCTGTTGGGGTCGAGACGTTCCACGGTTTTTTAACTCACTCCTGATTGTGTCGTACCCATCTAGATCCCTTACTAGCGTATCGGAGTTTTGTACGAAGCTCACGAATCAATGAAATGCTCCCTTATCTCCGTCGGAACCCGTCTCTTGATTTATTCTGTAATTAGCAAATCTTTAATTCCTCTATTTTGGTTATGCCTAAACCATTTATAGACCCTTCCTGAAAACTATTTAATTCGAAATTTAGGTCCTTCCCAGGGCTATTTGGATTCTTTACGTGCCTATTTAGTGTCAACCGATAAGCCTCTGCGCTCAGCCTGCATCGCGCCAATAAAACCGATTTAATGTGACTAAAATCGTCCACACTTTCTTTGGGTTCCCGTAATATTAACTCTGCAATATCTATGGGCAGCAATGTTAACAGATGTGTGAAGAGACCACCTGTTTCAATTCCTGACATATCTGCCTGCCTTTATATCAAAATTAGAAACACGGTTATGTCTGATTTTTATGCGTCTAAATTATGCATGATGGATTTTATATGAATTTTAGGGACTCTGTCACATCTATCGCTGGCACTGCTTTTCTCCTCACCTTACGTTATCCTAATTTGGTCTAATTGAAATTCACGCTCCCTTTGTTTATCTTCCCACTCTGGTTTTTCTCTCTATTTTGACTTTTCGATTTTCTGAATGATTATCGCCATAATATCACCCTCTTCAATTTGTACACCCAGCTCATCTGCTACGTTTTGGAGATCAATTTTCCTGCAGTACTTTAGTACAGTAATACTTCCCATATTGTGCAAATTTAAATGTAACACAAATTATATAAATAATATTTAGGAGAACCTTATCCCGTCACTGAGACCTAGTATATAATTTCAACGTTTTTAAAATGTAATTTTACTTTAAATACTTTTATAAGCACTTTTTTAATACAAATACAGTACATAAAGCATAACTTTGAAATACCTGTGCAATTATTTGATTACCTTCTCCCCCCTTGTTAAATATAAACAATATGCAAGATAAAATTTTCAGCCTTGAAATCCCTATGCGCACAAAATAAAGCACAGTATATAATATTTTTATGTAAATTGCACATATATCTATTTGAATAACACTTACATTTCTTCAAGATTGAGCACATATTTCAAGCTTTATCCAGTGGTATCAATGCAGTGATCATAAATTTTCAGAAAATTTCCTTATTTATTAATCTAAAGCAATTATAAAATACTTTTCCTCACAATCTATTTACAACATTGCATTCCTTGCACCCTTTATTAAAGAAGCTTTGCCTTTGGGTCTTTTTTTCGACCCAAATTTAACGTGAAATTTTTCTATGCTTTCTAGCCTAGAAAACATTACCCCTTTTATTCTTCCCGAATAAATCCCAGATTCTAATCTTCTCGCTAGGTCAGATTATTTTAGTTTTCTTAGATTAACAGTAACTTTACTTAGCTTAATCCTTTTTTTTCTACAACTCACAACAAACTCCCTGCAGCAAAATTTTAGAAAAAAACTTCAAACATTTAAACTATACTAAAATGAGAGACATTCAAAAATAATGAGCTTACCTCCATTGTTGTGTAGTCGTCCCGCCGCAGTTGAACTTGCCAGTGCACTGCTATTGAAGCGTCTGCCCCACACGCTTCGTATCACGTCAGACCTTTTCTATGGAGTCTGTCTACTGTCCGCATTCTCCGGGATTTCTCCTTCTCGCTTCCTGTGAATCTCATGGATTTCTTCCCTCCTTTCTCTGGAGAGCTGGACTGCCGTTTCCTTCTTTGCAGTTGCCGCTCAGATTTTCTGTCCTGCTGCTTCGCGCTCAGCTTTTTTTTCACTATATAGCTTATCCTACCTCTCACCGCCACTTTATTATTAGTCTCAAAGTTCGTTAAGGGCTGCCGCCACTTGTGGAACTTCAGATGAGGGCGGTAATGTGAGCGGGTTTCCTCAGAGGCGTAATGACAAGATATTTAGGAATGAAGAATAGATGATGTTATTCACATTAAACTCAAGGTTTCCGGACTAATATAATGCCATTAAGTACACAATAGAAATAGGTGAAATTCGTAATCTGATGAAATTAATGTCTGTGAGGTGGCAGAATAAACATGAGTCCTGATAAATTAAATCAGACAGTTCAGTAAATTAATAATCTCTGCAGTTTAAATATTTGCCTTTCAGATAATGTTTCTTAGATGAAATTTAATAGCTCGTCACTGTTCAAACAGCCTGTCTCTATAAAACTCAGCTGAAATCTCAGTTGTCCGGCTTTGTTTGCCGTGAGAGAAAAAAGTAATCTCTCTCCCCTCTGGACGTCCTTCCTAGAAAATTATCCGTGATTTCCCTGAGAGATGAAGTCTCTCGTCCAGGTAAAGACCTGCAACCTTTTCTCCCTTCATTCTAGAACTTAAATAACTTACCTTATTAAGGGCCTCGTATATATCCTCAATTATGTCTTGTGGAAATAAATATGGTGTTTTTCTAGCCACTGGCATTTTTTTTTTTGTCAAAATCATTTGACGTCTGCTCTCCGAACGGTTAAATTAGGCCCATTATATAATCTACACACAGCACTCTGTGGTCCAAGTCCGGCGTGGGAAAAATGACGTCTAGTTTCACTCTCGGCACATGAAAGCAAACCCCAGGTGGTCCTTGCTTTAGCCTAGCTGTCGCCAAGTGTCACGTTCCTCTGATAAATTGTTATCGAACTTTTTCTTCTTATCTTACTGGTGAAAGTTGGAACTTTGCCTAAAAAAAGAGTTTATTTTAGGAACACATGGGCTTTCTTTACCTAGCGATCTATGAGGGTTTTTCTATGTGAAATATAGGAAAACAGTCTAAAGTTTCCACAACTGTCGAGAAGTTTGTTATGCAAATAGATACTAATCATCTTACTTTTCACCATTGTTTTCACATCAGTGATTTCTTTGCACTTCTTACTGTAATTGTTTTGTTGTACTTATTTTTGTCCCTTCTATCTTTGAAGCTTTTACTTAATATTATCGATACCTACGTATAAAGTTTATACAGATAATGGTATTAATTTCTCTCGATAACGTTTACATTTCTTAACGCAGATGTAACTAAAAACTTTCTTTATTCCACGCTTACGTTTTTAAGTGTTTTTTAGATATTATTGATACCGTAGAGTCACAGTTAATACAAAAAGTCAAACACTGCGTTGGTGGAGAGCATCAAGTCCTGTCATTTCACCCAAATTTTAGTTCTTCAGAAAATATGTATCGAGCCTACATCTTTGTATAACACATTTTCAATAAACACAAAGTTTTTTAACAAAACCTTGACTTATTTATGTATGCAGAATGCTAATTGGAAATTAGGAAATGTTTCATTTCATGAAAATAATCTGCGTAAATATTTTCCGGCATAGTTAGTACATTCAGATCTTCCCCTACAGCAACGTACTATATAATACTGTTATACAAAATATAAATAAAAAGTACATCACTCTTTTAAAGTAATTTGAGACACTCTAAGCGCATACAGAGTGTTTTCGTAGATTGCAAACATATAGCTGAATTCTAAACTGCAGTTTTACTGGAAATGTATTAATAAAAAACGAAAAGAAAACTAAACTAGTTGGATGTGCCAATCCCAAGACTTTCTTCTATCTTATACATAATATTTCAAAAATTAGTTACACATGTTAATACTTCAGTATTATTAGTTCTATACAATCCCAACTTTGATTTTCATCTTAAATTTCTGCTTCAGCCAATTAAACGGACTAAAAACGAGTTAATCAATATCATGATATTTGTTAAAATTTATAGATTTTGCTTATTCTGTTGTTATCAGATGTTTGCGAATAGCCGGCTTAGCAAAAAGCGAGTTTCCGCCTCTGCACGCGCCGCCGATGTACAACAGAACTACGAAAAATCAAGAAAAGCATACAAAAATCGCTATCACAGAGCCCCTTTACCGCGCAATATTTCCAAATTCAAGGAGGACCTGTTGGCCAAAGCCAAAAACATGCACGAAAAAAATTTGTTCTATTGTATGCATTTTTTATACACTTTTCCATGGTACAATAAAGAAAATGGCACAAACATAGCTATCTATTGCAACGCCCCCCTTCAGGCAGATTTTTTCAAATTCAGGGAAGACTTGTTTGCCATAGCCAGAAACGTACACAAAAAATTTGGTTCAATTCTATGCATACCTTCATAGAATTTTCGATGGTACAATAACAGAAATTGTACAGACATCGCAATTATAGCGCCCCCTTCCGGCAGAGTTTTTCCAAATTCAATGAGGACCTTTATGCCATGACCAAAAGCAAACACAAAATATTTGGCTCAATTCTACGTATAACTTCTTACACTTTTCGATAGTACAATATGCAAAAGCGCACAAAATCGCAAAAATAGCGCCCCCTAGTGGCGCTTTTTTTCCAAATTCAGAGAGGACCTGCCTGTTGTAGTCAAAAACTTAAAATAAATATTTGGTTCAATATTATGCTTAACTTATACACTTTTGGATGGAACAATATTCAGAATCGCTCAAAAATCGCTATTACAGCCCAGCTACCGGCGATTTTTTTCCAAATACAGTAAGGACCTACTTGCCAAAGTCAAAAACTTAAAATAAAAATTTGGTTCAATTCCATGCATAACTTTATACATTTTGGATTTTACAACATTTAAAATCGCTGTTACAGTGCCCCCTACCGTCGATTTTTTCCAAATTCAGGGAGTATCTGCTTGCCGTAGCCAAAAACTTAAAATAAAAATTTGGTTCAATTCTATGCATAACTTCATGCACTTTTGTATGGTACAATATTCAAAAATCTCACAAAAATCGCTATTACAGCGTTCCCTAGCAGCGAATTTTTTCCAAATTCAGGGAGGACCTTCTTGCCATATCTAAAAACTTAAAATAAAAATTTGGTTCAAATCTATGAATAACTTCATACACTTTTGGATGGTACAGTATTCAAAATCGCAAAAAATCGCTATTACAGCGCCCTCTACCGGCGATTTTTTTCGAAATTCAGGATGGATCTGCTTGCCATAGCCAAAAACTTAAAATAAGAATTTGGTTCAATTCTATGCATAAATTCATACACTTCTTGAAGGTACAATGGGGACAGACACACGGACGGACGGACATACGGACAGACAGACATTTCCTATAAACATGTTTTTGGGGATCTCTGACCCGTAAAACGTATAAATCCGTCGAAAACCTGAAGTCGAAAAAAAATTTCGATTACAATACTTTCTTCTATTGAAGATAGAAGAAAGTAAAAACATTAAACATGCACTGCTCACTTATAAGTTAATAAAGATATTTAACTATGAAATCTCAAAAACATTTGAATATTACTTGTATTTTGTTTAATCAATAAATAACACAATAATGTGCTACAACTATATTAAGATCAGCTTTAAAAGCAACGTTAAAACTTCAGAATTAGCAAACATTCAGCAGACTACTTTCGGTAGCGTTTAGCGTGCTAAACGCTACCGAAACTACTCTGCTGAATGGTTGCTTATTCTGGCGTTTTTAACGTTGCTTTTAAAATTTATATCATTCTGCGCCAAGTAGCATCTTACTCTAAATAAAAAGGAGTGACTATTCACACTGGAGGAGTGAATAATCACTCTATCGCAGAGTCAAAATATGCCCAACCTCTTTAGAGTGATATTTCACTCTGAGCAAAAGTGAAATTTTTGACTCTCTGAAAGAGTGAATAGTCACTCCTGGGAAGTGAATATTCACTCCAAACAAGGATGGGTAATCACTCTTTCGAAGCAGTGACTATTCACTCTTGCTAAAAGAGTGCGGTTTTTCACACCTGGTAGGAGTCACTCTTTCGTATTGGTGAATGTTCATTTTTTATGGAATCACATTTGCTTTTATGGGCATTTTAAAAGAATCACATATTTTACATCATGCAATGAGAATAGATACAAGCGTGGTAAAGATTGGAATAAAATAGTTTATTAGCAATATTTATTTAATTCATAGTTTGTAATACTAATTGAACTTTTAAGGAAAAAATCAGTTAAAGTTATATAGAAATTTAAATTAGATTACTGACGGAAATAAACTAATATATTTTATTCCAATCATATCTTTTGTGTTTGCTTTTACTGCATGCTCTATAAAGATATTACTTTTAAAGTTTTATAAATAACTTTTTAATAGTTGGATGTTATAGTGTAACAATGTTTGATTTCATTTTAATTTTTCTTTTAAATATAAATTCCTATCTTTTTACCGCACTTTTTTCGTGAATTATTGCTATTTTTGCAAAGTCCTATTGTTTTAAAATATTTTTCATTTTTTCACTTAAAAAAAAAATGCTTATAAACTCACATCTTTTTTTAGAAATGAGTTCTAAGCATGATTTTAATATTAAGAATGTGTATTTTTTTCCGCTGTGATTACCTTTTGTTTTATTTAATATAATCATGGAATCTAAATTTTAAGTTCTCTGGAATATGTATATATTTTTCTTTTAAACATATTCCTTAACTTAATCATTATTTCTAATTTTCGCCCATTATTGCTGAAAACAATACTTATTAATGAAACGATACGGAAAGCCATATTTAATTAAAAATTTTTATTCCCATAGGTATTGTATTTTGGGAATATGAGCAAAATAGATTTTATATGTTTTATAGGGAAAGATTGACCTAGGAAATAGAAAAAAATAAATTAAAAATAAACACATTACGTTTATCTATTTCTGCATGAATTTTAATAAAAATAAAGTAAATGTCTGCAAATGAAAAGTCCTTATTCTTTGAAAAACATTTTAATGCAAAAAAGTAGTTTTTAATCGCTTTATAAAAATATCCAGACCTATATTGTGTACGTAAACATGAAATTAAAAAAAAATATACTAAAGCTGTCTTATCGATAAACTTCAAAACAGGCATAAAAAACATTTTATTTCAATGCTTAAATATCATGTTTAATTTTTTAGTTCCAAAAATTACGTGTATCCAAAACGCAGTAAATGCGTTTAAATTGAAGGAAATTTAATAACTGATGCAGAATGTCTATAATTAATTTTTTTATATTACTCAGTCTCGAAATTTTAAAATCATAAACCGCAAAAAAAGTTTACATACAGTTTAACAAAATTATTGTACCAAGCTTTTCGTAATATCATAATAATCAAATATCATATTTAACTCCGAATCAGTAATAATGATGATAAATACTCTAAGGAAGGCCGTAGCCAATGGGGGATCATCGGGGTTTGATTCCCTTCCGATATGTTCGTGGAGATGACTATACATATGTGATTAACTATCTGTTAAAACGACCAAAATTCGAAATTCAACAACAGTCAAAATTCAAAAATCAAAATTCTATGCGAGCATATCTTTATTGTTTGATTCTGTTAATAGATTGAAAAATGAATGCGATTTCTAAGAAATATGTAAAGTTCATACGATTTTTTAGAATCGAACGCTGTTAAAATAAAATTATTACAAAAGCCTGATAGAAACTGCCACAATGGTTTAGCCAAAAATGTTTGAAGAATGCACTTGAAAGACATTTTTGGCAGTAAAACTTTTGAAAACAAACGTGTAAAATGTCAAATATTAACCCTTAAATGCCTGGTGTTTCCTTTCAACATACCCAACATACCCAATATAGCCTTCTAAAATGCCATTAGAATAATATTGAAGCTCTAATGGCTAATGTTGCCAATAAAATACAGATAGAAAAAAATATTAAATCAATTTTCAACATGCCGAAGGCAGCACTAGTGTTGTTTAAGAATAAATATAGATTTATTTTTTCAATTATTCCTACATGATCTTTTTGTTTTGCTTGGAAGCTAGTGAAATACACTATTTTGTTCTGTAGTGATCAAATAAAATTTATTGCATGGAAAAGTAAGGTATGTAGCCCGTACTTATGATTACTTTTGGATATTTAACTGTAACATATTTGTTGTAAGCAGATTTTTGAGGGTGTTGCCAATTGACAACAACAGGCATTAAGTGTTCCACTAAGTCTGGAGAACAATGAGCAGTTTTAGTTTTACTTTCTTCTATATTCAATAGAAGTAGTTTGTTTTTCTAGTTGTTTGTAATTGTAGTTCACCTTTTTTAAAAGTATGCAAGATATTTTTCTACATTTTATTTTATGCAAATTTTACTCTATCATGTTTAGAATGCCTCCAAAAAAGTATTTGACTCAAAAACAAAATAGACGAATTGGTTCATAATTACTCTCATAATGATATTGAAAATGGATATTCCAAAATGCAGTAAAGAGATTTCAAAGTAATGTAATCTGCCAAACAGGTAGATTGTTTGAAAAAACGGAACATAAGGGTAAATTAAAACCAGATAAAGTTTAGTGGAAATGAGATTATTCACCAAACGTGAATGCGCTGGATACACCACTAGCTTTTTTCAAATATTTCTCTTTAGATGAGGTTATAGAAAAAATTGTCAGTGAACGCAATTAAATATGCCTGCAAAAAAGATCCTTATAAACCTACGAATTTCTCATCACAAGACTTAAGGCAATTTATGGGTATAATATTATACATGTCTTTAGGTCATTTGCCCAGTTTTCGATTGTATTGGAGTCATGTACTTGGTTTTCCTTTAACTCAGGACACAGAGAATATAGATCAGTTTGAGAAAGTCCGAAAATTTATTCTTTTCAATGACAACCAAAAACATCTACCTCGAGATGATACGAAACATGATAGAGTAATACAAATTTCGACTTATCATTGATATTTTAAACAATCATTTTGCTTCTAACCCTTTTAAGAAAAATCTCCCAATTGATGAGCAAAGGTGTAATATGAAAGTTCGACATTACATGAAGCAATATATGTCAAATAAAACCCATAAATGGGGATTTAAACTTTTGTACTTGCCGGTATTTCTGGGAGTGCTTGTAACTTAGAAGTATATTCAGGTAAAGAAAATATGCTAACGGGACCAATTACTGAACCCGACTTTGGCCCTTCAAGCAATGTATTCAATAGACTGTGAAGAAGAATACCAAGATCAGTAAACCATAAGTTGTATTTTGACAACTATTATACGGCTTTGCCACTGATTGTACATTTGGCAAACACTCGCATCGATGCATTGTGTATACAGTCAGAAGAAATAGAATTCCTTGATGCAAACTACCCGATGAAAAACCCTTAAAAGTTTTCGATCGGGGTTCTTGATCGGATATACTACAACTGTAGGTGGCATCGCCATTTCATCACTAGTCTGGAAAGACAATAAATTCGTCACGATGCTGTATCTACTTTCGCCGGTAGAAATCCTGTAAAAAACGTCAGTCGTATTGACAGGAGTCAAAAGAAGATCATTAAAATAGATAGTCCATACGTAATTAAGGAATAAAAGCGACAAATCGGAGGAGTTGACCGATTTGGATAACTTAACGGCCCGTTACAAAATCGTAGTCGCAAATAGTATCTACGAATATTTTCCCATTTGCGTGAATTCACTACAGTAAACGCATGGCTTCTCTACAAAAGAGTTTTGAATGCCAATGATCATCAATCGGAGATAATTCCTCAATGAAAGATCAGAGAAGAATTTGCAAGATCATTATGCATGGTGGGAAGTAAATACATCCCTAAGCGTGGTAGACACTCATCGATGGTTGAACAAGAAATTCGGGGAAAAAAAGTCATAAAGGTCCATCACAGTACTCACATAAAGATGTCGATTCGACCAAACAGGACATATGCCTCTATATGCAGAGAAAAAGATGAGGTGCAAATTCCGAAATTGCAAAGGATACATTGTAAAAAAATAGGGAAAATGAGGTGTTTGACAGTGTTGTATTAGAAATAATAATTATTTCAAAAATTTCCATACAATTGCCTAACTAAATAACTTGTACTCATATTATCAAATATCATAAAATAAACAATTTATTTTGTAGTCCACATTGATTTTTATAATGTTTTACCATAAATTTTTGTATTTTTAATAAGAATTAATTACTTTTATAAAGCACTTTGTGAAAATTCCTTATCACAGTTCTTAAAATTCATGTGTGTTTAATATTGTAGAATTTTATCAAGGAGAATTATTTTTCAATTAAAAACGAATGTTGCCAATCGGCAACAAACCATTTTTTTAGCCGTAAGCCATAGTTAAAACAAAATACGATTTTTTAAAGTATTTTTCCCATGATTTATTTAAGAAATGAAAGCCGAAAAACATTTTTACATTGATTTTTAAAAAGTCAGGCATTTAAGGGTTAATTGAATTGGCACTAATTTCAATACGTCACTAAGGAAGCATCATTCATTTGCAATAAAAAAGGCTTAAAGTATCTCTTGAAATTATATTACATTGAATTACTTGAATTCACACTAAAACTTTATTAAACTCTAACACTTGTCTCTATTCAATCAGTAAAAAACAAATCTAAAATAAGTCAAAATTAAAATTCATGACCCTAAATCTACCTCCGAAATAATTTTCTGGCTACGGCCTTGGTTCTAAGTGTGTATAATAAGAAACCAGTAAAAGAAAAAATATCTAACATAACGACAAATTAATATCTTTATTGCGGCTGCAGTGAAATCCAGATATTTTCTGAGTCAGTCACCTTTGCAAACGAAACAGATAAAACTTTTTTTTTCGATCGTTGGCAAAAGTACTGAATGAGAAGAATAAAATATTTACACTCATTTTTTTGTATTCACATTGGCCGAATTAATGATGTTTAGATTATTTTTTACTGAGCATTATGTTTTTCAATTATTAAAACAATTATATTTCAAATAGAGGTCTGCACGTACCGAAATTTCCAAGCCCGGGCCCTGCCCGACTCATAAAAAAATTTGGCCCGGCGCGGCCCTATACAAAAATTAAAAGTTCGGCCCGAGCCCGGTCCGGCCCGAGTGAATGTCTACAAAGCATTGATTTTTACGTTGATATGGTTAAAATTTTGTATCGTACGAATGGTTCTGGCCAAAAATATTTATCTTAACTTTTTTTGTATGTTTATAATCTTCACTTTTATAGAAATGCATCAGGCTGTGATATATAATTTTTGATGAATCTCTATTTCTTGTATGTAAATAAATGTTTCAGTTATTGTTAATATTGTTAATCCATAGTCCATGTATTGAAGTGCTAAAAATCTGAAAAAATGTTATGCAGTAAAATCTTCCAAGACGGAATTGCATAGAAAAGGAAAAAAAAAAAAAAAAAAAAAAAAAAACGTTATAGACAAGTTCCCTTCTTAGCAAGTATAGATGTATTATATATACTTTTCTTACGTATTAGTGTATTAATTTTGCATGGATCAACACGTTTTTCAGTTTAAAACAGGGTTCCGTAATATGCAGGTTCCTTTTCACATGTTTTCTATATTTTAATTTAGCTATATTTTAATAAGCGCAGAAATCTAGTACTCTTTAAAAAGAATAAATTTTAATGCAAACGACTTTCTTAAATTTCTGGCGAACCAGTTGACATACGACAATGCTTTTTCTTTTGAAAGATAGAACTCGACGAGACGAATACACTGATAGCATTAAAAAAATTACTATAGCTTTCAGCAGTTTTTTATTTAACCTTAAACGAAAAAAATGAAGACACAAAATTCAACAAAGTGCAGCTAACGTTCCAGTGGGTGGATTAACTTCGTTTTTGTTTTATTTTGATCCGCTTGTTCAAGCTTAGAATAGATTTTTTTTTCATATTTGTATGTTTGACGGTCGCTGAGAAAATCGAATTTGTCTTTTATAATGTCTCCATAAAATTATAGCAATCTCTCCTTTTCATTTTTTAATTTTTTAATTCAATAATTTCTTTCGTGTTGCCACTCCCTAAAAAGTAGTACAATAATTAAAATAAAAAGATAACACGTGTATTTTTGTTTTCATAAGTCAATAAAAATTTAAATTCTACTGATAGATTTTTGTATTTTTGAAACCGACCTCAATCTAAGCAGATAATGCATAATTTTCATAAATATATAGATAAACTTTCTTGATTAATATTTTGAACTGGAGTAATAGACACAATGGAGCACAAACGAGTTGATAGAAAAAAAAAACAACAAAAAAAAAAGGGGTAAATCCCAAGCTTCTGTTCAGGAGCTAAATGTAAGTTTTTTTTTAATTATCATCATAACATCCTGACTTACACAAGCGATAGGTATGCAGTAATATAAATACTTCACATACTAAGCATACCTTAAAAAATAGCATTCCATCTATTTTAAATAAGGAAGATATGCCATATACGCATCAGAGTACATAACTGGCGCGATAATGGCGTTATTTTGCCTGATACGGTAACTGAGCTATTGTTGTTTAGTTATTATTTTTTTATTTACTTTTATTTTATTTTTTAAAATTATATAATTTTTTTTGTTCTATAGTTATTAATTAAACTTTTCATTATTTATTGTTATTTCCTTTTTTAAATAATAGAAAGTAATTTAAAAATATATATGTAACTGTTATTTGGAAACGAGGTTTTCGTCAAATTGGCGTCAGAAAGAAACCCGCGCCAAACCCGTTGTGTATATGAGATCTGTGCCTTAAATAACTAGGGTTTCGTTTAACTTTAGGTACTTTTGTTTGAGATATTGTCGAAAAGGCGCAGCAAAAATATACGGTACTACTTGATTATCCCGTCGACCAATGTCGCCAAACTATTCGCCAAATGATACAAACTGACATAATTTGGCACAGATGTCATATTCGCCCCATATTGGCGCGATTTTTGGTACAGATGTCATATTCGCCCCATATTGGCGCGATTTTTTTCTGTCGCCAATATCATATAGGCAACGGGTACTTAACTTGCGCTAAAGGGCTTGATGTGGTAACCCGGATTATGTTGTTTATGCTGTTGATGTTTTCGCCAAATTGGCAACCGAAAAAAATCGCGCCAATATGGGGCGAATATGACATCTGTTCCCGATTTTTTTTCTGTCGCCAATATCATATAGGCAACAGGTACTTAACTTGCGCCAAAATGTCGTTATTTTGCTTGATGTGGTAATCCGGATTATGTTGTTTATGCTGTTTATGTTTTTGCCAAATTGGCAACCGAAAAAACATCTGTACCCATAATTTTTATTTTAAGTAACGGAAGAATAAATAAATTAGTAAAACATTAATAAAAATACTAATAAAAACTTGGGCACAGATGTCATATACGCTCCATATTGGCGCGATTTTTTCCGACGCCAATTTGGCGAACACCTCGTTAATATATCATCTATATCCGGGTTACAACGCAAATTTGGCGAAAACCTCGTTTTAGAATACCAGTTACATATATATTTTTAAAAAGGGATTAACAATAAATTTAAAAAAGTTTAATTAATAACAATAGAACAAAACAATTTATATAATTTTAAAAAAGAAATTAAAAGTAAATAAACAATTTATCAATGAATAAACAACAACATCCGGGTTATCATATCAAGCAAAATAACAAAACTTTGGCGCCAGTTAAGTAGTCCGGTGCGTATATGACATTGGCGTCAGAAAAAAATCGCGTCAACGTGATGCGTATATGACATCTGTGACGGTTCAAGTACACTTCGGAATGTTACTTTGAAATCGGTGAGTTTCATCGCCAAGATGCTTAATGGTCATCCCCACTGAATATATAAATAATGCCATATTTGCAAACTTATAGGTCAAAATGTAAGTGGAACCTCGGTTCACGACCGCCTCTGTTTATGACCAGTTCGGTTTATGTCCAACTTACAAGGGAACCACTTTAGGTGTTGCTCGCACCTAGTATTGAAACCTGGTGCATTTTAAAGCTCTATATTAGGAAGTTTGGGAATCGATAAAATTTTTTTGTTAAAATAATATTTTTTGATTTTACAGCAGATTAACTTTCTGAAAATGCAATTTTGGAGACCACTTTTCGGGCTGTTAAAGTAAAAGTTAAAAAAAAAAAAAATAGTTAAAAATATAAATTAGTCAATAATAACTATAAAATGTTGAAAAAAGTTTTAAAATTCCTTCAAGAACCTTCGAATTTGATTTAAAAAAAAAAAAATACAATATTATATTTACATATTTGGCGGGGAAAGATTGGCGTCTTTTTCGTCCCGTACAGTTTTCCGGCAACATTAGCTCAGTATTTTTGCTACGCACCGTGTTGTAATGGTTTGGACGTAAACCTATTACAAGTATAAAGCTAGTGAAAATTTTGAAGTGCCATATCTGGCGACTTAACTCTCTTTTGGTGTAAAATTAACAAATAAAAATCCAATAATAAAAAATTATAAATATAAAAAAATATATAAAATATGATTTTAACAAAGAATTTTTATCGGTTCTCTAGCTTTTATGCATAGGGCTACAAAATGCACCAGGTCTCGATTCTAGGTGCGAGCAACACCTAAAGTGGTTCCCTTGTTACGTGATCAAAATTTGACTCGGTTGGCGTGCAATATCTCGCTTCACGACCAAGGCAGTCGAATAGTTCAGTTGGCAACCCTCACATAACTCTGTTATTAGTCACGTTTGGAGTAAGGTGTGCATATCAGAGTGCTTTGTGTACCCTTATTACTGTAAAAAAATGAACTTTTTGTTTTACTTTTACCCAGGTTTGCTCTAATTTTAGCTCTCATTATGGCTTCTAAGAATGAAAAAGTTTTTAGTGATAGCAGTAGTAAGAAGCTTAAGTGAATTACTGTTCAATAAAAGAAATTGTAGCAAAACATGAGACGATGTTAGTATAACCGGTATAGCTAAACAATACGATGTGGCCTAAACCTTCGATTTCCACGATAATCTATCTCTCTCTCTCTCTCTATACACACATATATATATATATATATATATATATATATATATATATATATTACGCTACCGTATGTGTCACAGAAATCGCGATTATTTGTTAATTGTTTAAAGGCAACGCTCGAATGAAATGCATCCCATAGGTTATAGAACAGCATTTAATGCATTTCCATACTTATAAAGGGGGGGGGGTATCATAGGCGGGACTCTGCTCTGTCGCCAAATACCGCCAAGTTTGTCACCAACTTGGCGATATATCGCCAAATTCCAATAGACTTCAATTGTAAACCAATAGGGTTTACTTGTTTAGAGAGAATCAACAAATTGAGATATTTTAATGCAACAAAAACTAATATCAGATTAAGGAATTATATTAATTATATTTAAGGGAGCCCAAGTAAATTAAATTATGAATAAAAATAACATGAATTTGATTTAAAAACCTTGAACCTCTTAAAACAGTGTGCATTACATGGTTAAATAGTACATTATTGTGCGAAATAAGAAAAAAATATTGAGAATATTTAAAAGCTACTCAGGTTGATTTATATTCAATATATAATTATCAAAAAATTTAAATGACTAGCATTAAAAAATGCTCTGAGAGCACCAAAAAAGGCTAATATGTTTTTAAGTATGAAAAAGGATTTGACAAGTGCTTCCAACTGAGCATGAAAAAGGACAAAGGGTCCCTTCTTGGCTGCAGCTCACTGTCAATGCCAACTTTGAAAAAATCATATTAGCGCCTTTTTCATATAAAAAAAAAATCAGACACAGTTAAGATAAAAATGTGTAGTATAAGGGGCATCCCACACTAAGGCGACACATAAGACATGTCGCTTGAATTCGCTGGAAAAACTGGTTTAAAACAGGTTTGAAACAACTTAGTTCTTTGTTTCGACCGGTTTTTCCGCTACATGTTTCTGCTACATGTCGCTTGTCGCCTTAGTGTGGGATGCCTCTAAAGACACAGCCAGCAAAGACGCAGCCTGATTAAACATGAATGTAAGGTGACATAGTACCAAAAACCTTAGTTCCTGCAGCGTATCACACTCATGCAGGACCACCAAGCACGCCCGCGGTGTAGAACTGTACAGAAAACTGATTTGTAGTGCAGTGCAGACTGTTGCAGCACTCTGCACAGGAACAATTCCACATGTGCACGCATAACAGTATAATGCATTCATTGATTGTTGAAATTATATGCAAATGGCTGTGGCTGTACAATATATTATGCAGTACAGAAATGCATGTAAAATATAAACGAACATTATACGCATACACCTTTAATACGGAAGTACAAAAGCACAGATTGAGTGTGCGCTGAGGTTCAAAAATCAAAAGCATAATAGGAATGAACAGTGTAGTATAATTTATAGAAAAATAATGGTACACAGTGCACTGTACAAAGTTGCATTGCAGAGGCATGCGCAGTACAGCAGTCCAACAGTGCATTTAACATGTAAAGCACGACGGAAAGTTTTACTAAAGTACCGCGAATTTATTTTATATGGATAAAGCGCAAATATGATTTTTTCAAAGTTGGCATTGACAGTGAGCTGCAGCCAAGAAGGGACCCTTTGTCCATTTTCATTCTCAGTTGGAAGCACTTGTCAAATCCTTTTTCATACTTAAAAACATATTAGCCTTTTTTGGTGCTCGTCAGAGCATTTTTTAATGCTAGTTCTGTTAATGTTTTTAGCTATTATAATTTTTAGCTATTATAAATAACGAGTTGGAACCCGTCGAAACTCGACGAATTAAAATATTTAGAATGGGACTGTTAGATCGAATTTGTAATAAACCTACAAAAATAATTACAAAAAAAAATTCATCTTGCATTGGTTTTCTAACTCTTAAAACAAATAATGTTTTTATCCTAAAATTAACAAAATATTATTTCCACAAACTTCAACTGCTTAAATTATAAAAAAAATTGAACTGTATTAGAATACGTAATCAAGATGAGTAATTATGTTGAAGATATCGATTGAGGATCTTATGTTTGTTTTTACGGGATGAAAAATCAGTAAAAATATTCCCCATAAAATCGAAACTGTACGTTATTTTCACATTCTCAGAATTTACATACGCACCGTTCAAATTCACAATTTAAAAGTATTTTAACGCGCAATACATTATTAATGAATGTATTTCGAAACTTAATGTCACGTTTGTCAGATACAACTTATCCTGTGATCATTCGCACAAACTTTAAGTTCTAATCACAGTACCCGCGAAAATTTGACATTCAGAAATTTGCATTTAGTTGCCATAGTATTGGCCATTTAGTATTGGTCAAGTATTTAGTTTTATCAAAGAAAATGATCGTTTTGTTTTAAACAAGACATCATTTTTAATCACTGAATCATTTTGCCTAGCGTCTCAAACTCAGTATCAGCGTACTGTAAAAATATTGAAATATCTCCTTCAATCTTTTGATTGAAAGAAGAATGCGTGTTTTTTTTTTTAATGGCTGACGTCATTTTCTGTTCAAAAATTTAAAAAAAGGTTATTTTTATTTGTAATATGAAAATGGCATCAATAAGGATATAATCAATAAAAATAAATAAACCATGACTATTTTCCACTTACTTTTAATAGAAATGGAGTACTTCAATTGCCACAATTACAAAATTGGTACTAAAAGCCATAAAAAATTTAATATCTCAAAAATAAATTGAGATAGAATTTTCAAACAAATCGCAATTAAAAGTACACTTTTTTCCCTATACGACGGTGTAAAAATTGAAACT
This sequence comes from Maratus speciosus, assembly GCA_963932465.1. Classification (NCBI taxonomy): domain Eukaryota; kingdom Metazoa; phylum Arthropoda; class Arachnida; order Araneae; family Salticidae; genus Maratus; species Maratus speciosus. Next base: position 55,695,138 of record OZ010790.1, read on the forward strand.
GTGCAATGTTTAGAAGTTTAAAAATTTGCAGTAGATAAAATTGTAAATCCGAAATTTTATTTAAAATTTCAAAGTGTTGCCATTCGCAGTATGACGTATGCGTTACGCACAGATATGTTTGTCCTTTATATTATAGATATTTTTTAAAATAGTTGAAATAAGATAAAAGGCATCTTCTTGTCCGGGTTCAGAGATTTTTCCCGGTTTTAAACCCAATGGACTTCAGCTCTGTTAGGTTTTCTCGATGTCTCGTTCTTCTGGTATACATATATTTCCCAATTCAAAACTGTTTGTAATGTTATTATCCATCATATTGACAGCTATTTAATATATAATAGTCCTTTTTTTAAAAGATATGAAATTGATTCATTCATACGATGACTGATTTCTATAAGTTTTTTTTCGAAAAATATCCAGCTATTCTAACATAAAAGAAAAATCCTTTTAGATTACTACAAAATCATACCAAATTACGAAATTGTGAAATTTATGAATGTTTAGTGTTTTCCGGGGAAAAGAATCGGCATTCCGCTTTATTTTATAACATTAAATACCATAGAACATTCATAATAAACAATAAAAAAATAGCATAAATAAAATTAACAAAACTTAGAATAAGCTTTTCAGTTTATCTTCAAAATTTCCCACTTTCATAGACTGAAGCCATTTAGTATTTTTAAATGCTATTACATTAAAAAGAGAAGCAAAACTAAACATTCTTTAAAAGAAGAGTATTTTTAAATAAAAGAAATTGTAGTCTGAATAGAATAAGGACAGTTTTAATAATAATAATAAAAAAAAAACGGTCAAGTGCGAGTATTACTCGCGTTCAGGGGGTTCCGTACAATAAATATATGAATTATTAACTGTATTATTAAAACAAATCGTTGCTAAAAGAATAATAAGATTTCGTAAAAATCTATATAATGCAGGATTGGGTATACACTATAGCTGTATATACTAGAAAAGGGGCTGAGCGTATATAACGTTATCACTTTAGGCGGGGGTTCTGGCACTTGTTTTCGTAAGATATCTCTGGGGGGAGGGGGTTGCTTTTTGATATCGTTATCATTTTTGATCCAACCAAACTTTTCTTTTTTTCAGAACTTTTTCTTTACATCCAAATAGTCTGTTACCTTTATTATTATTTTTTAAATATGTTTTTATGAAAATACATAGCTATTATTAAAGCTATTAAAGGTTTATAAAATAATTTCATTCCAAAATTTGGAATACGTGAACGTTTGTCAGTCCTGTTCTCCTGCCATATGCGCATATAATTCGTTATTAGAGAAATCAGGAAAATAATATGTAGGAAATTATACTTGCGTTTACCAGTAAAGGAAGACTAATAATGTTGTACACTGCTTTATTAACAGGGCTACCACCGACGACTACTTTTTTTTTGGTTTGTTCGACTCTCAATAATAATTAAAAAAAAAACAGATTTTGTATAGTATATTTCTCTTGCAAATATTCTTGAACAGTATGTCAATAATTTTTGTTTTGAGAAAGTGATGAGAGGTAGAATTAAAAACTTAGTCGCCTGTGGCAGGCTTGTATTGATAAGTTCTGCTTCTAACCTTTCAGGGCAGGGGGCTAGTGCAAGAAGACAATATTACTTTTGAATACATTATGTAAAAATGTGCTCTTATTAATACTTTTAAATAGTAACTAATTTGATATAAATTTATTGCACTCGTTGATATTTTATTAAATTTTTGAATCCGTAAAGTATACAACTAAAAAATGTATAAACATATGTTTATATCACTGTAAGTGTATAAAAAGAAAGAAAAAGAATCTGAAAATAAAATAATTTTTAGATATTGATAACGATATCAGCAACTAATCTTCTCTCTATATATTTCTCTTAAGCGACGATAAAATAAGGCTGAATTTTTTGCTTGACGTTTGGCAACAACCGCGTTAATGCAATTAATTTGCCATATTACATTCCACCAATCAGAAGCGTGATTTCACCACTGAAACTGGAATCATATTTTTAAAAAATTTCAATGGTTTTCATATAACGTAAATATATTAAGACGATTACATTTATTTATGCGCTAATCGCGTACGAGTGGAACACAGATTATTTACTGAGAAATAATATTAAGTAATCTGTGTAAATAAATTGACAGTAAATAACTTTTCATAGTAAGCAATATATAAAACAAAATTTTTACGATGAAGGTAATGATATCAGTTTGAAAGCACAAGAGGCATTTTCATCCATGAATTAAAATATTTTACTATTACTGTATGAATGATGATGCCATATTCCTGCAGATAAATAGACTGGACACTTGCTATTTATTAAAGATTCTTGGTATACACAAAATGCAATATTTCTGAAAATTACATAATTTCCAATTAATTAAAATGTATATTTAATGAAACTGAAGAATTTTAAAAGATTTGCTTAAATGATGCTCTAATCTGTGAAGGGATGAATGGTTTCGATGGTGAAAATGATGTCATATTTAAAAAAAAAAAAAAAAAAAAAGAATTCATTCTGACATGGACTAAAAAATGTATCATGGCACACGGTAGAATTGTTTCAAACAAACGAGCGATTTTTGGGAAAGTTTTCCATAGCGGGAAGGGGTTACTTCCCGGAAAATAGCGGGGCTAAAACCGGGAAATGCACAAGAACGGTTTGTTAGGAATTCGCAATGACGTCATGAGCTTTAGAGTTTATATAAAACTGAAATATTTTAATACGATTTTGCAAATATGATGTAATATTCACTGGCCGGTACATCTAATTCAGCAAATTAAAATTCAGGGCAGGAGCTGTTTTTGAACACAGCTATATTTCGGCAGATGTAAGAATAGCAATGGCCATTGGTTCGTTCTACTGTCACGTGATGCATTCAGAAAAACAGCTTTTTGATCAAAAGATTCTTTTAGACATATCAGAAAACGTGTTGTTTACGTTTTGTTAACTTCCAAGTGTCAATATTGTATTTTTTACGTCGAATGAACTTAAGGTAGCGTTTGTTGATTTCTATTAAACTATTATATTGGTATCAGGACGGTTTTTCAGGAGTTTTTCGAAATAATTTTAAGCCGTGCTGTACAATATTATGCGCAATGAGTTTTAAATTAATTGTGTTCCAATGTAATTTTTTTTCAGTTAATTATTTTACATTTCAGAAATTGGTATATTTCATAACGTTAAAATAATATGTGGCTATTGTTAGCACCAACAATATGCATTTTTAATTGTGATTTCAATAAAGTTTTCAATTACTGTTTTTTTACCATAATGTTTTTTTTTTTTTTTTTTTTTTTTTAATTTTCATCAGTTAAAAGGATTTATGATAGTACTCATTATTGCTAGATTTGCTGGAAAAACTGCCGAGCAAGCGAAACGAGCTGGGGACGCGTAGCGGTCCCAATGTGAAATGTGACACAATTCACGGGGGTTGGCGAGCATTTGTGAGCAGGGGGAAGAGCCCCCTAGTAAATTTATGATCATATGTGTATATCAAATCTAAGCGTATAAAAAGAAAGAAAAATAATCTAAAAATAAAATAATATTTAGACATTGATAACGATGTCATCGGATGGAGAGGGTTGACAAATGATATAGTATGATATCGTAAAGCATGGGAGGGGGTCCAAAATTAGCAAAATGTTCATAACGTTATAATAGCAAAGTATGAATTGGTATACCCTAAAAATTCAAAGCGATATGAAGCCTAAATAATATCAAATATTGCTATTATGTGTAACTCTTTTTTTAAATCTTATCCTAATCTGTTTTTTTTCCTTTTATGAATTTAATTCGGCACTGACAATAAAAGTAGTGCATATTTAAACATCATTGGGCGTTTCACAAAACTAAATTTACCGTGATAATAATATTTTCCTTTTACAGTGAAGCTAAAACAAAACACTTGTTCAAAGTTTAAAATTGCATTATGCTAAGCGCGTATCGAAAGGAGGTCGCAAAGCTGCAATGCTGTCTTGGTCTGTGCCACGTTGTTCCAGATAGGATTTAATTGACTATTAAAGACACAGGAGACGTCGTGAGAGATCCACTCAATGGAAAGTAGTCGCGAATCCCATAGTATTTATGTGATTAATTCTAATTAAATTAGTCTGTTTTCACAATTTTATGTTTATTGCTTTTATACTGCTATTGGCATTGAATTACAAAAATATATTATTAAAAGTTGTTATCTAGGCTTTTAAAGCTTGTGGTAATCAGAATACGCCTCCCTTGTCATTATGTATGTCCATACCGTGCGTGTCTTTAAGGGTTAATATCTCTTCTAATTACCGACGAATGTTTTCAAAAATCATCATTAACCACGCTTGTATACTTCTGCTACTATAGATACTTCTAGCGCTTCTCAACAAGTTTGCTGAATGCCCGCAAATCAAAATTTATGTGTAACGGGAAAATGCGATTTTCTCTTAGCTTATGAAAAAAATACTACCTGTACTTTTTTCATAAACTAAAATTATGGAAAAAGTACAGGAATTAGACATTAATTTAAATCTTGCAGGAAAATTATTGCTATAATCCTAGGTATATAGTAGTACATATAGTAGCAGAAGTATATAAACATGGTTGATAATGAATTTTGAAAAAAATCGTCGGTAATTAGCCGAGATATTAACACTGAAAGACACGGACAGTTTGGACATTATGTATGTCCAAACTGTCCGTTTCTTTCAGGAATAATAACTCGGCTGATTTTTTTCAAAAATTATTATCAACCATCCTTATATACTTCTGCTACTATAGGTACCTCCAGAGTCCCCAACACCTTTGCTGAAAGCCCGCAAATCGAAATTTGTGTGTAACGGGAAAATGCAATTTTCTCAAAAACTATGTGACCTAGGATTATCGCAATAACTTTCCTACAAGGTCTAAATTATCGTCTACTATCTGTACTTTTTTCATAATTTTAGTTTCAGTAGATTCGGAAATAGAGGGTGGGGAATTATCTTTTCACTACATTTTTTCTACATATCTCTGAAAATATAATACCTAAAATTAAAAGAAATGTATTTTTGAGTTCAGCATTACGAAATCTTTCACACGATATACAAAGAGAGATATTTTTTTTCAAGTATCGTATTTAGTCCTTCTACATTTTTCCTAAATACATTTGTAAATGTTTAATAATCTGCAAATATGTAGGTCAATAGCCTTTAATACTTCCCTCAATTTGAACTTTCCACGTTCCATAGTTTACGAGTAAAATGGCTGGGCCCGACGGACACACAGACACAGGAGTCATCTTATAATGGTTCCGTTTTTACTTTTAGGTAGCTTTCATTAAAAAAGCTACCTATTGCAGCCGTTCGGAGGAAAACGATTTAAAAACATTTTGGTATATTTTCACCGATCATGACCCCCAGACCCCGAAACCACCCTCCGTTCAAAATTGACATATATATATATATGCATATATATATATATATATATATATATATATATATATATATCTGACGTTTGTCACACTGTAACTCTCGTATTTATGAACCGATTTGGATGTAATTCGGTGTGTACATAGTACATACCAATGTCTCGACCGAGTTCATTGGCCAGCTTCATCCGCCATTTTGTTTCAAAATGGCGGCCATTGAAATTAAAAAAAAAAAAAAATTAAAATTTGAAATGTGATACCAAAAAATTTAAAATTGAAAAAATATTTTTTTCTTATGTGTTTGATCTTGATAAAAAGATTCGGGAGCAGTTTTTGTTTCGTCTATATTTTTAAAAATGGCTGAGTTATAGCATTTTGAATTTCTAACGTGGCTGACATTTTGAAACGTCCTGATTTTTGTCACGTGATAACCGGAGTATTTATGAACCGATTTGGATGTACCTTAATGTGTACATAGTACAATCAAATATCTCGACCGAGTTCGTTGTCCAGCTTCATCCGCCATTTTGTTTCAAAATGGCGGCCATTTAAATAATTTTAAAATAATAAAATTTAAAATAAGATACCAAAAAATTGGAAAATGAAAAAGATTTTTTTTTGTATGTGTTTGACCTTAATACAAAGATTCCGGAACAGTTTTTGTTTCGTCTATATCTAAAAAAATAGCTGAGTTATTGCATTTTGAATTTCTATTGTGGCTGACATTTTAAAACGACCTGATTTTTGTCACGCGATAACACGCGTATTTATGAACCGATTTGGATGTAGCTTGGTCTGTACATAGTACATACCAATGTCTCGACCGAGTTCGTTGGCCAACTTCATTCGCCATATTGTTTCAAAAGGTTTGCCATTTAACGAAAAAATAAATTTAAAATTTAAAATGAGGTATTAAAAAATTGGAAAATGAAAAAGATTTTTTTTATGTATTTGGCCTTGATACAAAGATTCCGGAGCAGTTTTTGTTTCTGAAAATTTGTTATTTTGTTTATATCTTAAAAAATGGTTGAATTATAGCACTTTGATTTTGTAGCATGGCTAACATTTTGAAACGATCTTGTATTTGTCACGCGATAACATACGTATTCGACTATTTCGATGTAAGAAGGCATGTGGATGGCATACATCAATATCTTGACCACGTTCGCTGGCCAGCTTCATCAGCCATCTTGTTTCAAAATGGCGGACATTAAATTAAAAAAAAATTATATTTAAAGGGAGGTGCAAAAAAATTAGAAATTGAAAAAGGTTTCTTTCTTAAGTATTTGACCTTGATATAAAGATTCAGGAGCATTTTTTGTTTGTCTTTATCTTAAAAAATGGCTCAGATATAGCAATTTCAATATCTAATGTGGGTGACATTTTCAAAAATCTGATTTTTTTGCCTGCGACAGCACTCGTATATATCAATCGATTCCGATGTGAGTGAGCATATGCACAGCAATTATTAAGGTCTCGACCAAGTTCACTGGTTAGCCTGGCACTTTAAGAAATATCCGAATATGGCAGCCAAATATAAGTTACTTTAAATTAAAGCAGCTTGGATAAAGCTGACTAATTTCGCGGAATTCTCATTCATAATGATTTAGTATTGATAAAAATTAGTATTGAATCTCCTATATTCGGTTTCCACTAAATTGAGCTTCGTGTGTTTGAATAAAATATGTTGGCTTTTTAAAATAAGGAATATGAAAGCTACCTCTTCCTCCCGGCATTGGCCGGAAGGACTTTTTAAGTACGGAACCCTATGAAGTGATTAAAGAAGTAAAAATAAATTCGTAATCCCTTTTCACTAGTTTCTTCTCTTAAAAAATAGTATGCGAAGAACAAAAGTATTACAACTTTGAATACAAAATTACTAGAATTTAAATTAAACATTTCTTTTGGAATTCTGTTCTTTTATCTTTTTTCAGTTCCGAGCTAATGTATTTCGAGATGTTTGTTATGCAAATAGACGGTAATGTCTTCCCTTTCACAATTGTTTTCACATCAGTGATTATTTTGTATTTAAATTTTTGTCTTGTTGTAATTGTTTTTGTACTCGAGTTGAATAAGCTTTTATCATATACGTTTTTATTTATTTTTATCCATCCACTTTTTGAAGCTTTTTTGTAACAATATCTAAAAACTTTACGGACACATACTTATAAAGTCTATACACTTTTCGAGACTAGTTTCTCTCGATTGCTTTTACATTTTTTGCAGCAAATATAGGCATATAAAACAATTTAGTTTGTAAGTAAACGTTTTCTTTATTACACGATTATGTTTTATGTATGTCTTTGAGATTTCATTGATGTCGTGGAGTTGCTGTTAACATAAATGTCTCTTTAATATTGATTATGCTAATATTTGTTTTGTTTTGTTTTGTTTTCCTGCACGAAAAGAATGTTTCTTTTAGAGATTAGTTTAATTGTTAATATATATATTTGTTTTCATGTGCATACAAACGACGCAAAAATAGGTGTTACGATTATTGTACTTTTGAAATTTAATATATTCAAACATATTCGTCATATAGCTGTGTGAAAATGACTTTAAAAATAGAAATAGACATAATTTTTAAGTAAAGAAATGTTAATAAATGTGTTTCTTTTGCGTTAAACTTAAATTATGTTTTCATCTAAAACTTTTGTTCACATTTTCAAAAGAAAGTTTATACTATTATTCTTTATGCCGAAAAACTTTCAAACGAAAATTATTTTTTTAATCAAACTGTATTTGTGTAAGGTAACATAACAGTTTTACTTAAAACATAATAAATGACAAACTTATTTCCAAAAAAATAATATAAATATTGAACACATTTTCAAACTAGTTTAAATTATTACTTTTTTTGTGAAGGCGTTTTATTAAATTTCCTTACAGCAGACAATCTTTGTTTATCTTACATTATTTATTATTTTTGTTCGTCATTATATAAGCCTCTTTAACAATGATATAATATTTAAAGGCTAGAAACTTACTTTTAGAAAAAAAAATATTTAACTTTTTGGATTTATTCCTCACTTACAGTTCCTTAGAGGATTTCTTTGCTTTTCATCGCTATGAATATATTGCTCCGGTTACTTCATACATATTTAAAGGAGATATATACATGTAAACACGCGTAAGAAAAAGCTTTTATACCTTTGAAATATTTCACACATACATTTTATAAATTTCTTAGAGGATTTTTTTTTTGTTTTTGTTTTTGTGCTTTCCATTGCTATGAATATGTTTCTCATATTACTTCATACATTTAAAGCAGATATCTACCATGTCTATCTATATTATAAAGGACAAACATATCTGTGCGTAACGCATACGTCATTTTGCGAATAGCAACACTTCGAAATTTGAAATAAAATTTTGGTTTTGCAATTTTCTCTACTGCAAATTTTTAATCTTCTAAACATCGCACATTTTAAATTTTTACACCGCCATATAAAAAAAAAAAAAAATGCTCTTGTAAATGCAATTTGTTTGAAAGCTGTATCTCAATTCATTTTAGAGATATTAATTTTTTTGCAGTTTTTAATACCATTTTTCTTATCGTGGCAACAAAAGTACCCCATTTCTATTGAATCTCATTGAAAGTAAACGAAAATAGTCGAAAATATGAGACACTGTATCTTTTTGTTGCCATTATCCCATAAAACCTGAAAAAAATTGAAATTAAAATAAGGGCTATGTCAAGAATATTGTCTGTTATTCCTTGTTAATGACGTCATATGCATACTTTTCTATATACGAAGTTTAAGACTGTATTGTAAAAGTGGATTGCTATAGCGGATGCAAATGACGTCAGTTTATAAAAAAGCCTGTATTTTAATTCTTAAACCTGAATTATGTTTTTTAGAAGTGCGTCATTTTTACAGCCCAGCTGCTTTGAAATTCTTCACAGGTGAAAATGCTTCACTTTTGAGAATAATGTAACCGACATCACTCACTGATAAAACGCAATGTTTCTCAAAAATTAGAGTGTCTTTATAAAAGAGAGGTGACATGCAAATAATAGCAATTTATATTACAGAAATTGATGATTCTCGCCCGGATGGATTTGCTTCGCCGAGTTAGACAAGCAAACAAATAATTCGTGGTTTAAAGTAATATCATGCTCCTGAAGTTTTTCTCCAAAATTCTCTAGAATAATAAAATGCTATTCTTTAGGACATTCTACTATAATTTTATCAAAATAACATAATTTGCTTAATTTAATTTTTCCTAATTTTATATAATCTATATATTTAAAACACAAGTATGTTTTTAGTCATCTTCCCTTATCTTTCTGCTGAACCAATTTTACTATTTTTTTTTTAAACTAAAAGCTCTTCATTTGTAGATATGATCGCACTATCTGTTTTTTTTTTGTTTTGTTTTTTAATATCCCCACTTTTATGTTTAAATTTAAAAGCATTTATGAAATTTCTTCATAATGGTGAAAATTAGATAGCTTTCATTATTGCAGACAAGAGAGAAACAATGAGGCATTTTTATCTTTATTCATGCTATTTTCTGATAAAAATGCAAAATTGTTGATAAAAATTGTTGTATAGGGTTTAGTGCCGCAAAATCCGATTAGGAGTAGAAAATTATATTAGGGGCATAATAACGGAAAATGACATACTGCTTTTGAAAACGCGCATTTTTCCTCATAAATTTTCTATTTTGTTTTTCTTCCTGCATATGTACTGATAATAAGTTACAGACACTAGGCAAAATGCTTATTTAAGTGAAAATGAAGTCATATTTAAAGAAAACGAACATTTTCTTAGATAAAACTAAACATTTTAACACAAATGCGTCTAAAAATCATAAATTACGGAAATTATTACTCTCCGGAATTGAGATTAGAATCTCAAGTAAAGAGTGCGTCTGTTCACATAAAAGATGTTGCTGACAATCGTGACTTCAAGTTTTGAGTTAAAATGACTTTTAAATGATCAAACAAAATACAATTTTTTTAAAAATGATGAATATGGATATGAGAAGTGCTTATGCAAATTTTGAGAAGGTGAAAATTGCTGTTTTTCATTCCTGAATACCAAGCATAAGAGCCTCAATTGATAACCACATCCTGATAACTGATCTTTATTATATTTTACTGATTAAGTATCTATATTATAAAGAACAAGCGTATCTGTGCGTAACGCTGACGTCATTTTGCGAATGGCAAAACTTCACGATAAAATTTTGGTCTTGAAATTTTCGCTACTGCAATTTTTTAATCTTCTGACCATCGTACATTTTCAATTTCCGTCGCATAGGGAAAAAAATTTACTTTCAAGTGCAATTTGTTTAAATACTATATCTTAATTGACCGATGTATTATATTTTCTAAAATAATTTTTAAGCAGGATTTTTTTTAAGTTTAACTTATCACGTGCCGGTTTCAATACATAATAATAATAAACAGTTTGCACATAAAGCAGCAAACATTTTTCAGCATTTGTTTCAGACTATTTTTGAATAACGAAATTAATACTTCCGTTATAAACAAATAAAAGAATAATATTAAAAAACCACCAACCTAAAATATTTGTCGAAGACAAATTAACGAAATTAGTACTTCTTTTATAAACAAATAAAAGAATAATATTAAAAAAAAACAAATCTAACATATTTGTAATCGTAGAAGCCACCAATAGGATTTTTTTATTCAAATGGAATTTGTTTGTAAAGTTCATCTCGCCTGTCTATGGTTTTAAAAACAATTTTAAAGCGTGAAATATTTTTTAATTTATCTATTTCGCGCGGAGCTCAATTACGAAAGATTAATCCGTTTGCCCTTGAAACAAAATAAAGAGTTCATCACTTTCTTACGGCTAATATTAATTAAAAAGATTTCCCTATGAATAAATAAACAAAATAATATAAATACAACACAAATTTAACACACATGTATAAGCTCTGAAATTATCAGAATATAAAAGGATGCCATAAGTACCAAAATCGTGGTCAAATAACTCTTAGCATGCGGCTAATCAAAGACTATCGCTTTTGATAAATTTCAAAAATTTATTTGATTGTATAATTCGTATTTTCCATATGAAAAATGCTTTTTTAATGTAATTGAGCAATCTAAAAAAAAATATTGCATGTAAAAAAATTATTAGTTTTCAATTAAAAATAATGTGTTCACCTATATTCTTTAACCCGGGAAGCCCGGTTACGATCCCCTAGTACATATAAAATCTTATTGAAACGAATTTATGAAATAATTTCATGAATCGACTGAATAAACAATTCATTATGTTTCACGGCGATTTCTCTTAAAATATGGAATATTTTGCAATGTAATTAACACAAAAAATCCGTATTGATCCGCAGATCTCAAATTTGGTATTAGAATTTTTAAATTCGAATTAGTTTTCGAAATATTAATTTTTTTTCTGATTTTAAATACTTTTCTCTAGTGATGGTAACTCAAATGTTAATCATAACAAATATTATTTTCTCATATTTTAGAAAATATTATTATTTTAAACTAATTTGGCGACCAGTTTGGCCTCCCATTAATGTATGCTAAAAAATGTATCATGTTACTTTATCCATAATTCGGTTGGTCGCTTATTTTTTAAACATTTTATTTAATACAAGACATTCGTGTAAAACTGAAAAATTTAAAATTAATTGCTTTCACTTCTTTCTTTTTTTTAAACAAAACTAAAAGAAAAATATTAGACCCAGATGTCATATACGCACTGGGGTTAAAATGGCGTTATTCTGCCTGACATAGTAACCCGGCTGTTGATGCTTATTTATTAATAAATGTTTATTTATATTTATTTTCTTTTTCATTAAAAAAAAAAAAGTTATAAATTATTTTGTTCCATAATTATTATTATTTATTTTATTTATTGTTATTTCATTTTAAAAATAATTGAAAATAATTAAAAAATACATATGTAACTGGTATTCGAAAACGAGGTTTCCGTCAAATTTTCGTTAAAAAAAAAAAAATAAATAAATAAATAAAAATATCACGCCAAACCACGCAAATCATGACATTTAATTCTAATTTCAAAGCAATGTTTTAGTGGTACAACTTAGTTATCCTTCGACAAATTTTGCCAAATTACATAAAATCGCCAAACCACTCGCCAAATTATACAAATTGACACAATATTTATTTCAAATAGCGAAAGAACAAATAAATTAGTATAACATTAATAAAAATACAAATAAAACGTCGAAATAAAAATCACTTGATGGCGTAAAGACGTGTAACTTCCTTAAAGTCAAGTGAATGTCACATTTACGATCAACCATTATTGGCATTTAATCTTATAGTTTGGTGATAGATTTTTGGTTGATGGGATAACTAAGTAGTACCGTTTTATTACCACTCGAAAAATAATCAAATGCTAACTGGCGAGTTAAAAAAAATGCTATTGGCGAGATTTGCTCCCGGCTAACATAAAGGTACCATGAATTTTTCGCTATCACGACAACTTTAATGTAGTTTTACTCGAAGAAAAATAATTTTGATTCATTAATCAAAATCTATAACCTTTCTTATGAAAAGCGAAGGGATAAGCACGTAATTGTTTATGGCAGTTACATGACTTGGACTATTATAATTTAGGTGAAATGATAAAATAATGCCGATAGAATAATATTTGGCGACATATCACCTGTGGTTGGTTAACATTAAAGTACCAAAATGGCCACCTGAAATATAAAAAGCGAAGGGACTGTTGATGATAATCATATGACTTAGGCTATTATTATAGAGATTGTTTTAAATTCTAAAAACAGCGCAAAGAATAATATTTTCTTACGATTAAAAATGTTTATACACGTGACAATAAAAAACATAAAAAATAACTTTAAAATTACTATTAAATGAGTACGTGTTAAATGTAGGAAAATATTGAAATTATTTCTTGAAAATTGTATTTACACGTGAATATTAATTGAGAAAGGAAACTTTGAAATAATAAATACATTAATATGCGTTTAACCCTTTCAGGGGCAAGGTACTTCTATTCGTAAAATATTGAAATCAGTATATTATATCATACATTACTTTTATTGACGGATTGTGCTCACTTTAAAAATGAACATTTATTTTCCCTTTTAATAATTAAAAAAGCTGCTTATATATATATATATATATATACAGCTTTTTAATTATATATATCCATCGTATTTTTGACATTAGATATATCTTCATCCTTAGTCTCCTGAAGGTAGCGATAATTCACATAAAAAAACAATTGTTTAAAATGTTATGAAAGGTAAATATAGTAAACTAAACAAAACATTTAGATGAAATATACCGAAAATATTCACACACTTTTCATAGTGTTATTCAAAAATAAAATAAAGAAGTTGAAAAAGAATGTTATATGCGTGATTTTTTATTCCAAATACATATATGCAACTTATACACATATACATATATACACATAATACATACATTACATATATGCAACTTCTGCAAATACATATATATATATATATATATATATATTGAAAAATCCAAATTCATATAATTTAGTACACGAAAAAAACATCTAACAATCTGTAACTAAAACAATAATTAACAAAACCAAGAGTAACTAAGAAAAAACTAAATATGAAGACAAGTGGCCAAGGCTTATGACTTGCACTGCGGGGTTAAACATGTTTCACGCGCACAACATTCCCCCTCACTTGCCAAGACCAAACAAATAGAAATTGAAAAAATGAAAACCACAAACTAACCCAAAAGCCGTCAAATGAAGTCCGTGAATATCCTCACCCCTAAGCTATTTTCGATAGCAATCGCGTATCGATAAATCACCATCACCGAACAATTCCAATGTTTTATTTCGATAGCTTTTTTTCTTGATAAAATTGAGAGTTAAATCATTCAGAAAATGTATTGGGTAATTTTGTTTACTGGCGTTTATGTAAAGGTTAAAAATTTCACCAACCAATTTATCAACATTTGAACATAAATTTGCAATACGATTTAAACCATTTAAATATATATTTCTAAAAATCGAAACATGCACGTTACTATTAAAGTTTAATATTTTTATTGTATCAAAATCAAAATAATTTCTTTTATCATAAACACTATATACTAAAATTCCGTTTATAATCTCCAACTTAACATCCAAGTAGTTGACATTGCCTTGATTATCCGAACCACTCTTTAAATTTAAAGTGTCTGGATAAGATTTAAATTGATAAATTTCTTTTTGTTATTCAGCTCAACCACCAAAACATCATCTATATATCTGTATATCTTTAAGTCTTTTTCCATGAATAAACCAGCTTCATATGTAAACAGATAAATATCTGCAAGGATGGAGCTACAACCGCCCCCCCATTGGAATACCTCTCACTTGTTTATACATTTGTTTCCCTTCAAACAGATAATTTCGTAAACAACAAATTGAAATAAATCGGTGAATATTTCAATACTGATATCCTTCGCTTTAGATTTCTTGAAAAAATCCATAACTCTGTACTTCAAATCATCTAAATTTATGCTGTTATACACATCCTCGAAATCATATGTATACAATCCTGTAATGTTTTTCAGCTTTTTCAAACTTTTTATAAGTTCATAGCTATTTTTTATTACTATCGAAGAATATTCATTTATAACCTGATCGAAAATCTTTTGTAATATATTCAACAATTTTTTATTTACACATTCCAGGTAAGAACCAAACCCACAAGTTACGGTTCTGAAAGTATTTGGGTTTTTATGAAATTTTGGAATCATTACAAGATAAGGAAATTCCACACTATTTTGCTTTGATTTTATTTTTTTATAAAACGCCTTCATTCTGTTTACAATAACTTGTTTAGTAGTTTTTAGTAGTTGATAATTTCCCTCTTTATTGTAGGTTTCCCTTAGAATATCTTCATATATTTTTTTACATATTATAGCATAGTTGGTGTTAGCTTAATCCACATACGTAATGATAAAATCATCCTGTAGATTTTTTACTGATTTAATCAAATCTTTGTAAGATTCTACCGAGACACCCTCAAAATCTTTATGGTAAAAGCCTTGAAATTCTTTTAAAATATAGTGCCTCCATTCCTCAAAAAGACTTTTCGGTAAACCATATTTATATATTAATTTTTGAATGAAGATATCCATATTATTTGACAAACGTTTTTTAGCTAAACCTCTACTCACGACTCTCCTCAATCTGTATTTTGTACGATACCTCATGTAATTTCTGAGATTTGTGTCTGCCACTATAGTAAGATCCCCAGTAAGAATATGTCCGTAATTTGAATTAACGTATTTATTGTATTCAACTTTATTACAATGACAAATACTGTTCTCAATACAGCTCTGCAAATTCCTATAGTAACTGTTGTAGTTAAATATAACTCTGCCTAATGGTTTATCGTATTTGTAAGCTTTAATAATATGTATGTTTTTATCCGGCAGGTATTCATTATACTTATTTAAAATTCCCTTAAAATTAGCACCCCTAAAATGGTGCCCCATGTAATCCAATACAAAATAAATCTTATTCTCTATATTAGCTTTGTTGTTTTTCAACTCGATATAACCATTAAGTTTCTACGTACCTATTCTGAACCTCAAAAAATCAAACCCTATATCTATATTTCCGTTACCTGTATGTTCATATAATTCTCTCAATAAATCGGGTATTAACTTCTTTTTCACATTGAATATTATGTATTTTATTGTTTTAACAATATTGCCGGAATTAATATTGACAATAGCACTTTTAATATCCTTACTACAATTTAGATCATTAACTTTGACATTTTGTTTATTATAATTTTATTTATTGTTATATATATATATAACAATAAATAAAATTATGAAATCATTTAAAATTGCTACATGTGCTGTAAAATTACTGAAATAAATCTACATATCATTCAGAAAAATTTCTGTATTATAATTATGCTTTAAAACTTAATAAACGCTCTTTTAAGAATACAGACATTAACTTGTTAAATTACTTTAGATGTCTTCAGGCCTCCTAATAAGTGTGTCATTTTAATAATCGATATTACATAAACTATAACCCACGCAAATTGTGTCATCAGGCAGTTCTAACTGAGTAAAAGTTATGATGGTATACCGGGAAAACAAATTATGATATTACTAAAAGTTCATTTTGAAAAATCTCTTAACTCATCGTTCGCATACTGAATATAAATTGCAACTATAATTTTACTGCATCAGGAAGGCATAAACATATAATAAGAATTATTTTTCGTTTTTACTTTTGCTTTATGTTGTTCTGATTGAAATTC
This sequence comes from Maratus speciosus, assembly GCA_963932465.1. NCBI lineage: Eukaryota > Metazoa > Arthropoda > Arachnida > Araneae > Salticidae > Maratus > Maratus speciosus. The sequence goes on from OZ010790.1 coordinate 55,711,790, forward strand.
AGTAAAATATAAATTCAATCGAATTGTTCTTATTATTATAATCGTACTATTCTTCTATCAAGTATAATCGTATAATACTTCTTGAAAGTACATCCAGTTTTTTTTTTTTTTTTTTTTTTTTAAATACGTATTTACGTATTTTCAATTTTCCGCTGCTGCACGGAGAACGCGTATAATGCTAGTTTTCATTAGCTCTCATGATTAACAAGAATATATGTTTGTTTTATTATTACATGTCATCAAGAAAAATCCAAGTATCATCGTCTCAAATGCTAGATCTGTCATCTGTGTAGTTGATGATTATTTTAATATTTCGTTACTTTTTCAAGAGTTACTTTTTCGTTACTTTTTCGTTACTTTTTCGTTACTTTTTCTAGTGAGTCTAAGGGACTCGGATAATAGAACTTCATATTATGAAAAACAGCTTGCATTATTTCTTTATATATTGAGTTAGTAAAATTCTATTCCATTACATATCTAGCGTATACAGTGGAGTTTCATTAACATAGATCTATTTTGTAGAGTTGCGTCATTTTACGAAGCCCGATGCTAAAGTTTCAAGGTAGTCTCAATGTGCTTTCAGTTGTTCATGATAGCCTTGTTTGTGGAGTGTTGGCAGCTAAAATCTAAAATATTCTGTGTTCGAATATCTGCCTGGGAACATTTCCACTCAATTTGAGGAAAAATGAACTTATAAAACTATTTTGCATAGAATAAAGTCTTCATAAAAATCTGAAAATCAAAATTAACACGGGTTCACCTTAATGTGCACACATTGGATTTTGACGCCTAATGACAGTAAATGCAGTATATGGCCATTAATGAACGGACACTTTCAATATTAGACATTTTGTCGAATATTTAAAGATATATTTGTCGGATTTTTCTGGAATGTCAGGATTATGAAGACTATGTCCTACGTATATTTATCAATGGCGGCTTGATCAGAAGGACAATTATTGGGCCAACAAAAAAATGAAAGAAAAATAATAATTTTTGGGATCACACTGTAAGATAAAATGCACGAAATAATCTATCGTTATAGCTTACGAATATATGGATATTGTATAATATATGTTTTTTATTTGTGGAAAAATAGAACGTTTATTCAGGGTGATATATCGTTTTAAGTTAAAAAATTGCATTTTTTTATCTATCATGCTGGAATTTTTACCAAATTTAACCCTAGTTTCAGAAAATTTGACAAAATATAGTAGAAATAATATGATGTAATTGGAATGTAACTATATTAAACATGTGATGAAATATGAGCAGTTGAATGAAATATTTTTTCTCTGCGCAGGCCTGCATGGTACAAAAATATTTTTTTTTTTTCCTGATTTGATAGTCAACTCTACGGAGCAACTCATAAAAAAGGCCAGTCAAATATCGAGAAAATTCAGAAATGTATCGGCAATAGACTGAGCTGATTTTTACTTGTTCTCTAAAAATAGCTAAATGATAAGGTGTTATCCATATATTGTCGTTTTTAATTTTTACTTTTTTTTGTGAATGCTGTAGATCTTCTTGGAAAATCACTAGAAGAAACCTATTCCAAGAAAAAAAAGAAGTATCAAAATCTAAACATTTCTTCTAAATCTACTCGTTAACATTCATTAAGTAAATCTCTCAATCATCTTTGCTGGAAGACAGATATTAAAAAATGACAATTTGTAAATATAAATTTTTCCATATGTATAGATCCAACGCTTAAAACACATAAGTATTTCATTGAAGCAACATTTTTTTCAGTGTTAATCGATTTTACAATTAGCATATATAAGGAACTACAGTAGATGCTTAATCGACCAAACTAGAAAAAACTAAATTTCCCCTTTATATAAAAAGCGTTTTTTCATACTGTGAATTAAAGAAAAAATACATATCTAACATTACAGAAAGATAAATTTCCAAACAATCAAATAATTTTCAAGAAATAGAACTATAGAAATCATATTGTACTATAAAATTAAAATTATTAGAATAAAATATATGCATTACGTGAATAAGAATTAATGGATTTTCTTCTAAACACATTTAACTTAACTTGCAATTAATTTAAAAACAAAACTAAATATTATATATATATTTTTTTTTTTAATCATTATTTTTGAAATAAATGAATATTGTTGTAGGCAGAATAAAATAGATATATTTTTAATGAAATAAAGTGATGAAAAATTTTAAAATAACTTCATAGTTCCCTTTAATTAATTTGTTTTCTACAAACAAATAGTATATAGCTGCAACTACTAATACATTGAAGTTTCATTAATATTTACCAGTGAAAAAGATTCACTATAATGTAAAAAACTGAGCGAATACTGAAGAGTTAAATTTGTTTAAATCAAGTTTCATATTAGATAACATTTGCCTACAGTAAATTTAAGATCAAGTGGTTAAGTTTAAAACAGATATTTCTATGTTTAATTTCATGCCATTGAATTAAGGACCGTGCTGTAATAGATATTGGATAATGATTTCACATGTGTGTCGATCGTATGAGCCGGTAATTCCCCATGGGAGTTTTTGAGATAAGGTTTCAACTTTAAGAAAAAGAACTTGCATTTTCAGCTACATAAACTACTAATGTAAGAAGCACACCCATCAAATATAGTTCATGCTGAAAAAAGTAGTTTTGTTACAATTGTCTAATTCAGACATAATTCTTTTGGGTTTCTATGTTTCATGTCTCCCCATTTTTGATACCATATTCGATCTAATTGTTGCGTCCGATATCTGTTCGTCTTTAAGGAAACTAAATTTTTGTAATAAGTTTATTTGTGATGGATTAGTACTTTTTTGGAAGTATTAGGATGTGTAAAAAATAATGGTATTTTCTGTTATTGTACTTCCCAAGCAATTTATTTTAGATGGTTCTAAACAGTTTTAAAGCATTCTCAAAGTTCAGCAGTAAGCTGCGGACTTTGGTACGTAGATTAGTTTCAATTTATGCTTTCGAATTCTCACTATTAAAGACAAGATGTCACTCAAGATCATCTCCATACACAAAACTCTTATTATCACCATGAAATTTCTTGAAGCAGTGTTAAACTGGGCTGTCTCATATAGTAAATGGAGTCAAAGGTAATGTTGAATCTAGACATTTTTTTCCGGGTGGGATTTATGCAGCTCTAGAAAGGACACTTTGGAGTTCCGTGGAGGAGGGTAGCAATTCTAGACCATTAACAAGCATAAAATCTCAAATCTTCCGATTGCACCCTTAAACAACTTTACATGAGGATCATGAACCTCATATCTGTATATTTGAGCATTCACAGTTGCACTGGTAAAAGTATGTCGGTCACTGCAACCATTCAAAATGATGCCCGTCCGTACCACGATTCCATGACCTTTGCATCGATGCCTTTCACGGATGTTTTCAGCCTTATTACATGTGATTTTCTCCATCCATATGGTAACACGTTTGTAGTAACTCTCTAAACAAAATCGGGAGTTAGCGGTAAAGAGAACTAGGCTCCAGTCCGTTGTACTCCAATGACGATGATCTCTGCACCAGCACCACTTTTACCAGGAGCATTTCGCTACCGAAGTTAGTTGAAAACAAATCATGGGTTTCCTTGCATGCAGCCCTTATTTATGCAGCCTGTCACACACAGCAAACTTGGATAGTCGAGTTCCTGTTGCTGCAGCAAACTCTCTTGCAATCTCAACTGACGTCAATTTCCTATTTGTTTTTGCAATCCTTGTCAAATAACGTTCCTGAGAGCCCATTGTGGTTTTTACCTTAACCTTGTAGTCTGTGCATATTATACCCGTGTCTTTAAACCGTTTCCAGATTCTTGACATGACGCTTTTGGCTATTTTTAAGTTTTTACAGATCCCTCAAAAGGTCTGTCCTGCTTCCATTCTCCCTATCGTACATAATTTCTCAAAATCGAACAAATGTCCTCTTGACGACATAGTCCACGTACTCAGTGTTGAATTCAGAAACTTTTCTCCGGGAGGGATTTCTGTGGCTCTGAGGGGACATTAAAGAGTTCTGGGGAAGAAATTGAACTTTTTGACCATTGAAAACACAAAATTTCAAATCTTCCTGGGGGGATATCTCATTGCTACTGAGGGGGATATCCCCCGGCCCACCCCTTGAATTCAACACTGCACCTACTACAAGAGAATTTTTTTTCCTAATTACACGTACAATCCTTGAAATAAGACTTCAAATAACCCAACGTGTACTTCTTTTCACACGTTAACTAAAAGAACGGGCTGAGGCTGAAAAATGTGCATATTTTTCTGTTGCTTAGGTTAATCCCATTGGACTACGTGATAACGTTGACATTGAGTTACCACCAATCACCTTTCATCGTAGTTCCCTTAACAGAATTAACATAAATCTCATTTTTATCGTTGTTCCTTTAATTTTTCTCGTCAGTGTATTTTGAAAGTGGTAACAAATAACCAGTCCAAAAATAAAGCCACTACTTTTATTAATTGCAGGCAGCAGATTTAAAGTAATTGTTAATATTGTCCTTTATAAAGTGTTTATAAAGTGAACCAAGACAAGGGTCACGAAACTTAACCAACGTGCCGTTATTGCGTTCTTTATAAACTCGTCTTTTCCCATAAGTTTTGGGAACAGTCGGTCCGATCGAAGTCCCTAAAGAAGTTTTACGTTTAATTTAGTTACAGTAATTAAAAATTTGTGTAAACGAAATAGCAGGTATACTTGTCCTTCCGTCTCGGGACATTAAAATGTTTTCGTTTAGGAGAGGATTCCGTTTTAACAGAAAACCTGCCAAGAAGGAATCACAGTTGGAACAAGTTTCATTTCTGATAGGTTTCGAACATTAGCAAACATAAATATATAGTGTTGTTTTCGTCGAATCTTGAATTATTTTCCTTTGAGATAGATCATTTTCACACAGTGTATTGTACTACATTTATGCTCGCCAGAGGTGTATTTTAGTAGTGGTTTCCAACCCGGGGTACGCGTGCCCCTTGGGATACGTGGCGGGCCTGCTGGGGATACGTGAAAATAATATCGGTAATGGCAGAAGTCGCAAAAATGGTTAGAAAAGGTCCCAAAAATGTTAGAATTGTCAATGTAATTTGCATTGATTTATTATATGGTTGTGATAAGAAGGTTACTACTGAAAAAATCATGTTTACGTTATCTCGTTGAATGGAGAGGAAGGGAAGGAGGCGTGTTTATGAGAAATGGGGGTACTCTGAAATGAGAAGCCTAAGAAACGGGTACGTGGAAGAAAAAAGGTTGGCAAGTGAGCACGTTTTAGCAGTTTTATTGGTTACTGTGAAAACGGAAAGTGTTTCTAACGAAAACCTGTCTATACCAGAAACGTTCATAGTCCATGTGAAAAACATAGCTTTGAATTATACCTTCAAAGCCGAACACCTGTCAAAAGCGGAATTTTTCATAGGTTCTTTGTAATTCCGTCTTAGCCGTGTTTACTACTATACCCATGATTCAGCAAACCAGGTCTTCGTTCGGGGGGGGGGGGGGGGGTGCCCTTGGCTACGCCACTGATCAGATATTCTCTATTTTTTGTTTACTTTTTACCATTGGAATTTACGATATTGAAAAAATCCTGACCTTATGGTGAAAAATGAAGGTCATCTTCGGATTCAACACTAAAATATATAAAAATCGATTATCAAAAGTTAAAGAACACAACCATCGTAGACTTGTGTAATTTCTTATTTTATAAAATTGACTTTTATTAAAAAAAAGCATTGTAACCTATAAAAATTTTAACAAAAATTGATAGTTAAACAGTTAATGGTACAACAAACACCAACAGCAAAAATTCCAGGATATATACAATTAATTCAAAATGAAGGAATTTCCATTGATTTTTATAAATAAGAATGTATCAGAAAATAATCGACTTTACATATTTTTTTTTTATATAATGAATAATAAAAAATTAGTATTTGTAATTTTAAATTATTTTTTTAACCATGATTGGCGTGCCTAAATACGAAAATCATATGGAAATATCAGGTGACCAATGACGTAAGTTGAATAGGAATCAGTCATCATGATGCCGGTGATCAGGTTCACTAAGCTTGTCAACTTCACAAGAATTTAAACCAAATATAATATTCAATATATGTGATAGATATATTTTGTCAATAAAACAGAAAAGAAACTTCCTTTTAAAAATAATATGCAGAAAAAAGAAGATATAAATACCATTTTCTTATGAGAGTTTTTAAAAATAGCCATTTGATGATCATGCATTTAACGTTGATGTGAAAAAAAATGCGATCGGGCTGATAATTTCTTCACAAAATGATAGTTTATTAAATCAAACAGCATTTCTTCTGCACGTTTTCGAAAGACACACTTTACATATTCTTTTAAGACTATCATACTAGACTTTTAGAAAATTTATTTATTACCGTAAAATGGAGTGAATATGAACGAAACTTTCCGGTCATACAAAGAGATTCGACAAAAATATACGTGAGGGTATTTTTACATGCCAAATTTTTTAAAGAAGGTAATATCATGAATAATTGGGAAATTAAGTTTTTTCAAGCTGGCACTACTACAGGGATTATCATCAAAAATGCAAGTGGGTCCTCAAGATCTACTGTTTTCAACATCTGCAAAATTGAATGTAAAGTGCAGACCTTTACGTATTCTAAACCTAAGAGTATTCTACCTAATGTTTTAGGTAGATTTCGTATGAAATACTACCTATTGGTAACATTCCTATGTTGGAATTTCTGAAAACAATTTGAAGATCTACACCGATCAAGACCCCTAGAACCCAAAACCACCCTCAGTAAAAAACTTTATCTATCTATCTATCTATCTATCTTTCTATCTATCTATACATATATATATATATCACTTTCTTCTGGACACGATAACTTTCGTAATTCTGCACCAATCTCTTCCAAACTGATACAAAAAATCAATGGGCATAAAATCTCGGTCAAGTTCGTTAATGGGCAAAATTGGACCAAGGGGATGGAAATAGGGAGGGGCTTTGTGAAAACAGAAAACCCCCCATAACTTCTTAATTTTTGTACGTATCAAATCACTTTAAAGTTTTTATTACTTCTAAAAACAGGGCCAAAAATGTATGTACCACAGATTTTTGATAAAGTTAAAAATGAGCTCAAGGTGCGCAAAAAATAGGGTTTTTGGGAGACAAAAATTCATAACTTCGTCAATTCTCAAGATATCAAATCCAATTAATTTTATTATAAATCTCTTTAACATTATCTACAACTTTTATATTCACAAGTTTTGATAGAACCAATTCATACCACAAAGAAAATTAAAAACGAAAACAAGCAGGGGGTTGGAAGAAGAAAAAAACCCATAACTTCGTCAATTCAAAAGATATAAAATCCCCATGAATTTATTATATATCTTCTTAATATTACCTACAACATCTATATAGACAAGTTTTGGATAGGACCAATTCTTACAGCAAAAAGAAATTAAAAATACATAGCGGTTGAAAAAAAAAATCATCTTAGTAAAGTTGTATTCAAATCCGAACGGCTTATTTTCTGACTCAGTTTACAATTCATTTTTGTTCTCAAAGGCTTCCAATTGGTACATTTTCTAACTCAGAAACAAGACAATGTACCGTAATGGTCCATTTTTTGATAGAGGCAGAATATATTTTTAAAAATGCTGTTAAAAAGGGCATTTTGAACCGAATTTACCGAAGCGGATTGTGTTGGAAAAATTGTATTAAGGATGCACTCAAATCCAATCTGCGTATTTTCTGACTCATTATTAAATTCATTTTTGCTTTCAAACTCATTTAATTGGTAGATTCGCTTATTCAGAAAAAATATAATGTACCATAATGATCGATTTTTTGATAGAGGCAGAATATATTTCAAAAAAGGATGTCAAAGTGAGCATTTTGAACGGAATTTCCCGAAGCGATTGTGTTAGAAATGAAAAATATTGTCCTTTTGAGAAAATAATTGTTTATATATCAAGTTTTAATTAATTGAATAAAAAATAAAAGCACAGGTCGCTTCAAAAATCACGTCAGCAAGTTTAATATTTTTCTGGAATGAAAAATGAATCTGGAATTATGCCAGGAAATTTCGAGTTGTTGAGTATGGAAAAGTATTTTTTTGAATACCGTCCTAACATGATTCTGATAAAACCAGCTATTATATAAAAATGAAATAAAAACTCGTCAAAGGCGGACAGATAAAATTGTTAAAGTGAATTTATCTCTAATCATGATTTAATTTTTGTTTGAGAAATTATTATATTTGACTTTGAAATCTACCTATCCCTGTAGGCCGGGCCGGCAGGGATTTTTTTTATTAGGCATGTGCCTATAAACGATATACTGCATTAGATTTTACGTATTTTTAAAACTACGTAGCAAAAAACGAAAAATGTCTTGTGAGATCATAGTCTTAAAATTTACGGAAGGAATCGGGACACATTTTTGTTGTGGTTTGAAAAATGTTTCAGGGTTTCAAAAATGTGGTTTTTGTGTCGTAAAAATTGCTTTACATGTTGCCAAGCACTAGTGCCCGAACAACACTCATGCCGTTGCACCAACAGCAGTTTCACCAACTCTGGAATAACAACACCTGTTTCAATACGTGTAGAGTTTATTTATAATGCTTTTCAAGAGTTTTTGAAATCACCGAGACAGATTGACACTCCCCAGTCAAAGAAAGGATAAACCGAAGTAAAAGTCACTCCTCGAATGAGTTTGGAAGGCAAGTACTTTGAAGGACAAGTGACGGCAGACCAATGTGAACCCGTTGAAGAACAAATATGAATAATCGCAGATCTTGACTAAACCGAACATGGACCAAGCAAAGGCAAAATAAAGTCTTGCTCAGACTTGTTAAAACAAGAAAAATAAACGAAAGAACCTATTCAGACGGTCATCGTCTGAAGATTCCAATTCCAATTATCCTGTTCAAGACATTAATGAAATATTCATTTGGCCAACAGCTTTAGGAGAACACACAGATTTTGAAATACCAGAATGGCCCCAAACAAATTTGTCCCATGAGAATTTCTTACCATTACAGTGCATGGAAAAAAGTCATACACCGTCCTGTACCCAGAAGATGATGGATATGTGGTGAAATTTTAATAAAGGGTCCCCCATTCCTGGAGATATCAGAAAACAGAGGAGGAGTGAGCAGCATTTCTTCCAGAAGATGCCATAAAGAAACTTCAGCCAAATGACAACAATCAAACACCTGCTCCTTTCAAGGACATGATAGCTTTTGTAAACGCGTTGAGTGAATTGAATTTGGATTAAATATTTATCTTTCTCAATTTAAACACCTTTTCTTACAATAAATTTGAATCACTTTGAGTTCACAGTTGTTTTCTAACTTTTGAAAAAACATACCTTTACTTGTGTAGAAAATAAAGGTTATGTTTGATAGTAACTACGTATTCCTATTTAGCCCTTATCATCGTTACCTGTTTTTGTTAACCCTATTAAAGACTAAATCAGATCAAATAAAAATTATAACATTTGTTCCGATTCACCCCTATCTGCGGGGTGAATCGGAACACGATCAAAAAAATTTAAAAAAGTATATAAAAACTATTAAAAATGTTTTGTTTTTGTTTAAAATTGCAATAACAAAGCAAGGCGGGAAGTATCTATTCAAAAATTAATCAATAAAAAAAATCGTTAGTAGCTTTTTTACATTAAAGTTAAAAAGTGTTTCGATTAAGCCCGTTTTGCGGTACCTTAGTTCTTTTTGGATACATTTTTCTTAGATTCTAGTACAGGGTTGGCGAAACTTTTTATAGCCGCGTGACAATTTTTTCAAAAAATATTTTAAACGACCTTGACCGTTCCAACCAATAAACAAATATAGTGGATTCAAAAATCATCAATAAAATTATTTTTTAAGGTTTCTAAGGAATGGGTAACGTACATGTATGTATTACACTGTAATAATTGTAAAAAACAATTATATTTTAAAAGTCATTGAACAAAATTACGTGTATAATTGTGTTGTTGCATCTTGGATGAAAAATAATTAAAATCAGTTTTTCAATTTCAAGAGAATTCAAACTGAACTGTCTTTATCTGAGAACTGCTTTTTATTTAATTTTAGTATTATTGATTTGCGAAAATAAGGAACTTGTGGTGATAGTTAGAAAGAAAAAAATATTAAAAGAGCAAACGCCAATTTCTATAAATATTTCTGAAGTTAATTTCCAAATTACCACAATTTTATCATTGGTATTTTTTTCTAATTCCGTAATTGACAATATTTTTAAAAGCTGTAACGAAAATTCTTCAATTGCCAGTTATTCAAATTTATTCAAGATCAGCGCATCTAAGTTCGTATATTTTATGCAATATCACGGTATATTGACACGATATATTGACCACATCAACACCGTGTCAAAATTATTCTTTAGCGTACCATATTTGCCACACCTGTCATAGGTTCTTTGTCCCTTTTTCTGGTATATCCCACAGAAGACAGTTATTTTTTATTTCATTATTTATTATAGTTTATGAAGAGAGTAATCACAAACAATATAAGTTTTTAAAAAAGTTGTACTTTATTGAATTATAGTTATTTTTGTTTATCCGCTTTTATATAATGACTTTTATGCAATAAAAATCCGAGTTAAATCTCCGTGCACTTCAAATTCTCTTCACTAATCAATGTTGTTGATACTTCTAAAATATTTTGTAGAGAAAACAATGTATTGTGTATCAGAAATCTTTTAAATCTTAATATTACTGTAACTGTTCCATCTTCTAAATTCCCCAATAGATGTTTTATTAGTTGAAGATCTCTGCGTGGATATGAATATTAATTCAATTTCATATTGCTTTCTGCTTCTTTCTCTTGAATGAAAATAAGTCTTTTTTTTAAATATTTTTCAATTTTGATGCAAAAAGAAATTAAATTGAGATGCTTCTTTAAATAAAATAAAAACTTCTATTTTCAAATTATTGTACTCTTGAAACAATTTATACTCATAATTAAACGCTTGATATCTAGAAAATGCATGTGAAAAGAATATATGATAACAACGTTAAGAAAAATAATAAAACAAATTAATTTGCTGTTTAAAATACAGATTGTTAAAATTTAAATAAAAGGTTGGTTGTATTTATGACGGCCAATTATCTGCATGAGGGATATAGGCCGGGGGGGGGGGAGAGTGACCTTCTGGGGGTCTTTCTAAGGGAACCTAACCCATATTAACACTTGGAAATCCAAGGTTCGAAGAACACCACGAAAACTCCGCACGATTAGGCCAACAGGCGCGATTGGGATCGAACCCCGCACCTCCCGTCTACAAGCTTCGAGAGCAGAACCTCTCAGCCACTGGTGGGGGATTAAATAAAAGGATAGTTAGAAACTCAAACAGTTTTTTACTGTTGTTTTTGTTGGGATTTTTCTGTTTCTCAGATCTATCCTTTTGAAAGAGTATGGAATTTCTACTCTAATATAAGTACCTAAAATTAAAAAAAAAATACATTAGTTATAATATATTTGAAATATTAATTGTAAGTAATTCAACTTAAGATTACTAATGTGTAATTTATTTTAATATGTTTCAAAAGATGTACACAGAAAAATATTTTTAAATTAATAATTCTTTCTCAAATATAACTTTTCGTGTGTTTTTTATTGATGAAACAGATTGGATGAAAATTTTATGTTCCTGGAAATTTCTATATTTCATGCAAGGTCATGCTTAATGTTCCCGCATTTTCTAATTCAATAAAATATTCAAAACAAAATTTTAAATGAAAAGATTTTAAGTAAAATACAGATTGGTAGTACAGGGAATGTATCAGGAAGAACACCAGATTTTCGTATACTTAAGTTGTAATTAAGTTACAAAACTTGCAATTACATAAGGCCGATTTTAATATTAAAAAAAAACCCGATATTTAATCTGAAAAATACCTTGAGCCGTATCCACCGTTGAATATTCCCACACCCCTTTGAAATACCAATTTAACACTGATATTTAATAATTTTTTTTAAATATATTTAAGGATTTCATAACTCTTCAAACACATTTTAAAATTTCGGAAGTTTGTTTTGGTTGGTTGTGTTTGGTTGTGTTTTATGACAGCCAATTATCAACACGAGGGATATAGACCCTAATGCGGAGAGTGCCCTTTGTGGGGGTCTTTCTAAGGGAACCTAACCCGTATTAACGCTTGGAAAACCAAGGTTCGAAGAAAACCACGAAAACTCCGAACGATTAGGACGACGAGCGCTTTTGGGATCGAACCTCCGGTCTACCAGCTTCGCGAGCAGAACCTCTCGGCCACTGGTGGGGCGGTTTGTTTTGGAAGGTTTTTTTTTTTTATTAATTCATAATTTCGGATATCTATATTAAATACATTTAAAATTCATTTTTTTTTTTTTTTTTTTTTTTAGTTGGGGAGTAATTTCAAGTTTCACGCTTGAAATATAAAAGTCTATTTATTTATCTTTTTAAAGAAAAAAACCCCTTCCTCATTGGAAACTAATACACTTGAAAATAAATTCTCATATGAAAAATTATTTTGTAACCTTGAATAAAATATATTCACGTTATTACAGAAATCTATGTCGCATTCAATATATGTTGAAAAATAAAATAAACTAATGTATATAATTTATCAAATTAAAGTGTAGTTTTATTTTTTTATTTTTTTTATTTCCTTAATTTTTCTAATTCCGAAAATATACTAAACTTTTCATATAAAACATGTTATCGTAAAACAGGATGAGAAAAAATATATTCAACCCTGATCAAGCATATTTCTTATCTTGAACATTTCTTTAAATACTTTTTCAGGCGTTTATAATTGTCATTGAAAATTTTTCTACATGCATTTTCTATTTTAAACGAAAAATATTAATCATTGTTCTTATTTTAATCTGAAATAGTAGCAGCTGCGGTTTTCACATTTCTTCAACAGATTTACGATACTTTTTCGATATGCCAGATTTGGATATTAATAAAAAGTAAGAAGAATCAACGAAAATAATGAAAGGTAAAATATCCTTTCAAAAGATATGATTTTTTAATTTTAATTTATTTTTCGTATCAATCAATGTCTTTTAAAAAAATATGTGGATTTTCCTAAACTCTTGTTTCATGATTAATGCGACTTTTCTAGCTATATAAATATATATATTATTTCACTGTATTTTATTTTATAAATTTTCTTTTTCACATTTAGAAACTGAGAACACATTGATGTTGAAATTTCACATATTTTTCTCCATATTTTTCACTATAAAAATAAATATTTTGAAATCTAGTATTTTTAAATGAAATTTATCACATTTTAAGATACAATAGTTTTTTTCATAATTCAAAGTACATACTAGTTAGATGAGATCTCTTGATTTTTTGCAGAAAAAAAAAATCATATTTTATTCTGTATTTAAAAAACATTTATCATGTTAGTTTTATTCCATATCTTGTTGTGAGAAAGAAGTATATTTACAAAGAAAATTAACTGAAATTTACATATATAACATTTTGTAAGTTATCTGATTTTTATGTAATCGTTTAAGAACGTCTTATAAGAAATTTCTGACAAACACGGAATAAAATTCTGCTAGACGGGAAGATTTTTGTTAAAAACTCGGAGAGCTTGCCATAACCGCAAATCTAATTTTTGATCATTTTTATAACTCGTCGAAGTAAATTCATACAGATAAAAAACGTCAAGTTGTGCAGAGTGGGTTGCTACGGTTTTCAAGAAAAAAAAAATCTTAAAAGCAATTTAACAAATTACAACGACCATTTGGAAAATGATTTTTTGAAAGACTAAAATTTTAGACATGAAAAATCACACGGAGTTGATCATACATTACGTACGCCATGAATTAAATATTAATAGTGTTATTACACGTAAAAATTCCAGGCGATAAAAATCTCCTGTGACTCGTACGTATTATCCACCTGAAACTTATGTATTATCCAAGCATTTCATTTGCTTTTCGGGAAAAGGCTTTTCCATCGTCAGATTTCCAAGAAATCTGACGGCCAATTTTAAAGGAAATTTCATTCTTAAACTTCTAAACACCCCACAATATTACTTTTTACAGCGTCGTATAGAGAAAAAAAATGTAAATTTAAATGCAATTTGTTTGAAACCGTATCTCAATTTGTTTCTGAATTATTAATTTTTTTTGTAGTTTTTCTTACTTTTTTGTCATAGTTGCAACAGAAGGTATCCATCTCTGTTGAAAGTAAAGGGAATTACAGATTACTGTAAGACCAGTCAGAAAACGAATAAAATGCGGATTAAACCAATGAAAACCTTCAGATATGAGTTTGATTTCCTACCGTGACGAGAACAATAGCCATTTTTCCAAATGGTTAAAAAAAAAAAAAAAAAAGACTCTTCGTCTGATTATATGGTCTGTGCGCATGCTCAGACTACTTGCTCGAAAATCCATGTTATATAAAAACTCTTTCCTCAACATTTTGAACAAACTCGAAAAATTTTAATTTATAACATTAAAATCGTTGAGCTGATTGGTAATAATTTTAGAAAATTTGGAAGCAATGTATAATGAATTAAAATTAATATATGTTTGTTGTATTGACATGTATAAATTCAATAACAACGTCAAAAACGCCTAATTGAGAAACAATACCTTCTTAATAAATGATATTAAGTTTGGTAAAACTGATTACACTATAAGAACCGCGCAGAAACTGTTTCGAAAATCCGTTGCAGGGAATGAAACTTTATATCAGAGTAACCATATACTAGAGGAAGAATAATCCTACCTTTCAGCAGGAAATATAAAATCACGTGACTTAGGGAGAGAGGCACTCCGTTCAGCCTTCTAGTAGCATTGCTTGCTGTGAACGAAATTAGACGATGTTATGTCTGCAATTAAAAAATATTGTGTTACGTATATATGCAAAGAAACAGCAAATAAAACAAGATCTGTTCTCTTTCAATGATATCTATATATTTTTTATTACCTTTTATTTGATATTAAAGGAACTTAAAAATATATCATTACAACTATGAATTCGTTTATTCGCGTTGTCACCGTAAAAATAGAAAACATTTTACTTTTGATATAATAAATGTGTGTAATAATAGGAGATACTGACATGTCGTGTTATCAATTTAAATATTAAAAGAGTAAGTATTTGAAAACATTTCATTTACTTGCAATTTAAGAACATCTCCTATAACGTTGCTTGGGGATGCAATTTTTCGCAAGAAGAAACACTTGTTTTAGTTCTTGACTTATTTAGTAGTATTTAATTTTTTTTTTTAAGATTAAAATAACGGTGGAAATAAGTATAACGTTGCCTAGGATCTTCAAAAAATCAGACAAAACGCAGAAAAATCCTCTAAAAATCTGGAAAAAACTTTATTGAAAAGAAGATAATATTTACTATACTAAGCTAAAAGTTTGTTACAGTATTATTTCAATGAACATAAAAAAATCGCCGTTGAACGCGTAAAAGATTAAAAATGACATAGGTGATCGCTAAAAAACCAAAAATAGCAAAGCTCGAAATTTTGCTCTATTAGGCTAAAATTTTGAATCCAAATTCCTTTTACGAATGTGAAAAATCGCCAAAGAACATAAAAAAAATCCAAATATCGTTGTGCGGATTATGTATAAATCGTACTCAAAAGACAACAAATTTAACTATGTTGGGATTAAAAATTAAAAATAGATTTATTTTACTAATGTGAAAAATTTGCCTCAAAATAAAAAAAAACAGAAAAAAAAATAAAATAAATGTTGCTGAGGACAAATTTCACTAAATCGATTTAAAACATGTAAAACATGCATGTGTAAAAATTATTTCATGAATGTTAAAAAATTCATGAAGAAAACTAAAAGTCAAGTATAGTGGAGTGCAAAATATACGACGTTAGGCTAAAAGTTTGAAACCGAATTCTCGAAAAAAACGCCAAAAATCGCATTAAATTTCGGTAAGAATTCAAAAATCAAGGAAGATAAAATGTAGCATATTAAGATGAAACTTTGAAAACGAATTTCTTTTACGAATGTTAAAAAATGGTCACAAAACCATTTTTTCATCAATAAAACCATACAAACAAATTTCCATATTAGAAGTAAATTTCCAACTGGGCGAAAAAATTCCATATTAAGTTTTAATGCTATTGGTCGATTCCAAAATGACACATTTATTGAAACATATTATATGATACAACTGATTTTTGACACACTTGCAAGACAAATCATATTTTAAACTAGAAGATAGGAAATTTGCTTTTTCTGAATTTAGTGTCGCCCCCGATGAAAACAAATATGTATATAAATATAGATAACACAAAACATATTTCAGCTTTAAGACATAAAGCACACACTTATATTTTACATAAAATAACGTCATTCGCAGCCTCTGAAGAAGTCCTCATTTACGATTCAGTCTTAAACAACATCTACAGTAAAGTATTCATATGGCGTCACTATCGCTGAATAATACACGCACATATACACACACACACACACACACAAAAAAAAAAAAACAGATATCACTCAAGAAACTCGACAAAAAAGAAAATCGCCTATCTAATGATTCATATGCTTTAATGATATCGATAATTAAATTAAATATAAGAACTAAAAAGTTCTTTTAGTTCTCATTGATTCACAAAAGTTTCAACTTATTTTCTTTAAATTAAATATAGTTTATAATAGCACCATGTTTTATCAGAAATCATTCATTTATATTTATTTTCAAAACAGCACGTATTTTAATTACATTACTTTCAGTAGTTATGGGCAACAGGAAGTCTATGGGGACTTTGCGAATTATTAGAGATATCGCCAATTTAGCGTCACTTTTGGCGACTAATTTTGGTCGCCAAACTTAGAGATATATCGCCCAGTTGGCTACAGATCAGGGCGCCCCCTATGGTAACTCCCCCTTATAGGTATGGCGATGAATTAAATGCTGTTCAATAACCAATGAGATGTGTTTTATTTGGGCGTTGCCAGTAAACAATAAATAATCGCGATTCCTTTGCCGTTTACGATAGCGTAATATATATATATATATATATATATAGAGAGAGAGAGAGAGAGAGAGAGATTTTTTCAAAATAACACGCCCATTAATTGCATTTTTTTCCAACTATTTTCCTTTACTTTCTACTAAAATGGAGTGCTTGAGTTGCCAAGATTAAACAAATAACGCTAAAAACTACAAAAAGATTAATATCTCAAAAATAAATGAACATGCAGTTTTCAAACAAATTACATTTAAAAGTACTTTTTTTCTCAATACGACGGTATAAAAATTGAAAATGTGCGACGCTTAGAAGTTAAAAAATTGCAGTAGAGTATTTAACAGTACAATGATACATCTGCTTTGTTTTACGGCTAGCTTATACAACGGAACCGTATTTTTTGTAGAAGACGCTTTATTTGCTGGGAGAAAGAAATAGCATATCGGAATCTAAAATTATGTCTTACTTAATGTTTTGAACCAATTACCGAGGCTGAAATGCCACTGAAATATCATTAACCAAGATCAACTCATTGTAATTTAAAAATGTATGCATTATGAAGACGAAAAATGCTTTTATATTCTAAAGCATTTAAATAGATATGTGTGCCAATTTGAAAAATGAGTGTAAAAATGAGTCAGTGCTTGTATCAGAAAGTTTCATATTGTTCAGATGTCAGTAGGGAAATGGTTAAATTTAAATTTTAAAAAAATGAATTTTTCGTGTAGCGTTTAAGGTATAAAACATTTTAATTACATTTTACATTTATTATTTTATTGCTATACATGATGATTATGTTATTCATTTCAATCGATTAATATTGTCCCAGACACACTCTAAAAATTTCTAAATTTGTCACTTTTACATACATATGTGTATGTAATCTTTTTTACGGATTTACTCGAATTGGTGTGCTATTGTAATTTAATTTTTTGCTTATTACACAAATATCTGTGTATTTTGATAATTACACTGACATATGTGTATGTTACACAGATATATGCATAATAACATAATATTGCATAGAAATATGTGCGCAAATTTTACATAGCTGTATGTGTAAGAACAGGATATTACACAGGTTTATGTGCAGCAATATTACTTATAAATACATGTAAGAACAAAATATTACACAGAAATATTTGTACTTTCTGTACACAATAAATAACAGAACTTTAAACTTGGCTTGTGTAATTGTAGATGAATGGTCAAGTTAACTGCTTAGAAAGTCCAAGATCATGAGTTCAAATTCCGCTTTGGTAATTATTGCTTGTTTACTGTGCATTGAATTATATAGAGAATTTATCCTAATGATGTAGATGTATCTTTCAAAACTTGTGACTGAAATTGAAACGAAAAAAAAAAAAAAAATCCGATAATAATAGCAACATCACGATTTTCGTATTTTTCAAAATTTTATTTTACTGTGTATTTTTCAGATTATACAGATTATATTAATAAATTACGACTATACTATTTTAGTTACTCAAAACAACTTTAACAGAGACTTGCTTGTAGTCAATGTAATTTCAGGCGATCTTATTTTTTCTAAATTAAGATTACACTATTTTGTGGTCTAAAAACAAATTGTCTGGAAAGAAAACAAAAACACCAAGCGCACGTGCTTGTTCTTTATGCAAATTGTTTTGCGAGCATAAACATATTTAGTTCAAAATTTACATGCCAAACTATAAGGTTATGTACTAGGTACACAAAATCGGTCTCATTTGCATATTATACAGGCCAGGGCGTGTATTTGGTAGTTTATATGTTTTTTTTTACACATATAGACAACTCGTTTTTCTATCATCAGAATATCTGTTATATATCGTAAATTTGCGCATTTGTTTAGGGTGTATCTCTTCAAATGAAAAATATAATTATCACTGTTTATAAAGCATCTTCGAATTGAACAATACTGAAAATGATCTAGTAAACATGTCAATCTTGCCTATGGTACTTTTTTAAAGCAATTTTCATGATTTAACACAAGAATGATTGATATACATAGAAACAATGCAGAAATATATGTAGTTTACAAAACTGCAATTAAATTAAAACGTTAAAATGTTTTTAATGAGTTTCATCTGACTCGACGTATTTCCCATTAATGTTTTATCATACAAACAATGCAGTTAAAGACTGTGAAGTCTGAAATTGTCTCTAATATTACAGTTGGAACTGCTTAATGTGACATCTTCACTTAGCCTCATAGTAACTCTTTAATGGAAGTGTAGTGGGCATAGAAGGATGCGGACATACTGAAAAATATACTTTAATTAAAACTTTAAAACATTAAAAATAAATTATTTGCAAAGTACGAAAACACATCTTGGCGCCGACAACATTCCACGTACTGAAGGCAAATGACCGATTATATCTAGGTGGATATTCTGAAATGTCTGATCTGGTACCAGAAATCGCATCAAAGGAGATTTAGTACGCAAGTGTACCTTTGTCTTATGATAGAATATGCATGATCTACAGCACACAGCAACATCCTTATTTAGCCTTGGCCAAATGTACTTTGAACATATTAGCTGCCTAGTTGCCCGTATTCCTGGGTGCGACAACCCATGTATTGACTCAAATAGCTTTTTCCTTAAAACCTGAGGGACATAAAACCTATTCACCTCGCCATAAGATTCACAATACATGTCGGGCATTTGTACTTTAGCGAATTTCCCGCTAAACTCAACTTCTCCATCCAAAATGGCCTTCAGATCCCCATCTTCCGTTTGCAACTTTGTCCAAAATTCTGAATCAGCCAGTGTCCAAAACTGAATCTCAAAAATTCTCGATAAACTATCATCAACAAAATTTCCTCTATCTGGCAAATAACGTATATCCGTAGTAAACTGCTATATAAAATCTAATTACCGAAGCCTTCTAAGGGAACATTGTTCTTGTTTCTGGTGGAAAGCAAATAGTAAGGGTTTATGATCCACGTACAACGCAAATAGACGGGCCTCCAGGCCTAAAATACTGGATCACCAAATATGCCACTAACACTTCCCGGTCATATGTTAAATAATTGCCCTACGCAGGTGATGACTTACGAGAGAAAAATCCAATTGGTTTCGGACCATCAGAGGAAACTCCTTGTAACATCCCCACCCATAGCAGAATTACTGCAATCAGTTATAAGTGCAAGCTCCGCATCTTCAGAAGGGTTTTAAAGTAAGTCACGATAACCTTAGCTTCTTTAACTTGTTCAAAACTAATTTCTGTATCCGCATCAAACTATATTTCTCTTTCATCTCTTTTTTTCCATCCCATTTAAGAACCTATTCAGTGGTCCCAAAATTGCTGCTATATGGGGTACAAAACGACGATAGTAACTTACCATACCTAAAAATCTTCTCAGATCGCTAACAGTCCTTGGTTTTGGAAAATAAACAATCGATTTTGCTTTATCTCTATGTGAATGCTGCCCTGGCTATTTATACTGTGGCCAAGAAAATTTATGGTTTCTTTACCAAACTCACATTTGGATTCGTTAATTATAGCCCCGTAATCTCGAAAACCCCTAAAAATTTCATTCAAGTGCTACATGTGCTACTCGTGAGTTTAACTCGCAATTACGTGGTCATATAGATAAGAAAACAAAAATCTAAACAACGAAGGACCTCATTTTTGAAGCGCTGAAACGTCTGCGCCGCAGAGGATAAGACGAAGTTTAAAAAATGGAAAATCAAATAAACCAAAAGAAGTTATAATAGCAGTTTTCGGAATATCGGGAGGATGAACCGGTATTTGATGGTATGCTCGGACTAGATCCATTTTTTAAAATATTTTTTTACCATTTAAATATATCTAAAATCCTGAATTTGAGGCATGGTGTACTTGTCTTTCAGTGTAATTCGATTATGTGCCCTATAAACCCCTGTTGGTCACCAATCTGACGCACCCATAGGAAACATATGCAATGCAATGGACTGACCCAATTGCTTTTAGAGGGTCTACAAATACCTTTCTCTAGTATATAATCAAATTCATGTTTAGCTATTCTGAGTTGTACTGGATGTTACCGACGAGCTCTAGCCGTAACAGGGTGCCCAACAATAGGGATAAAATATATTGTATCATGTTTTACAGTTCGATTGTCCGTATTGTTCAACCGAGTAATCTCCTTGTACTTTTAAGCAGTTCCATATATTCAGAATCACCAAGAATACTGGAAAGCAAATGGGACATCACACAGACTTGCGCGACCAAGATAACTAATATTAGTAGTCACCGTGTCAACGCTTTTTTAAATCAACCAATAAACCAAAATTTTCCAAAAAATCGGCACCAATAATCGCTTTAGTTACCTCAGCTACGATAAACAGCCATTGCAATTTTCGTTTCAATCCACGATCGAAAGTCAACAGCTTAGTTCCGTAAGTGCAGATTTTAGTACCATTAGCAGTGTACAGTGTGAAATCGCTAGCGATTTAGGAAAACATTAAACATCACTATCAGTGTCTATCAAAAACTGGATAGCGTAATTATATCAGTAATATAAAGTCTGCGACTCAAGCCCATACGTGCAGTAGCCGCTGCTACTCCTGCGAGCGATGGTCGTAAGCACACGAAGAGACACATTTTCGCACCTTTTCCCTAAATCGAAAGTGATACCAACATAGCCTTACGTCATTGCGTGCTCTGTCCTTTGAATTTAATGAGTTCCGTCGGTAAAGTTTCCTAGGTGGCGGGGGACAAGAATCTGAACTAACAAACTTTGAAAGATCCCAAACTTGCAAATTTAGCTGATTAAGCTGCGCCTGTTCAGACATTAACGAATCCAGAGAATTAACACTAACCTGCGTGCATTCTCAAATCTTATCTGCCACTTCCGCCAATTTATTTAAACCCTCAGAACTGACAGAAAAATTTCTTTGCACCGACACCAGTAACCTGCGAAGCCACATATTTTTCAAAAAATCATCCTCAAAATTACTCTCTCTTAATTCTGTCATTTTACGCAACACCATTGAGGGGGTCTCTCACCCAGTTCTAAATATTCAAGCAATTTCTTTATTTTCCGATTCTGCGAAACTTCAAATTCCGATTATAACCGTTGTTTAAGAGCACTATACGGATCCTCCAGCGATGTACAAAGAATATCTGTTGCAAACGATAATGTTTACGCCTTCAATGAAGCCACCCAATGATCAAATTTATTTTGCTCAACGGACATTCCTGTTAATCTAAGACTAGCTTCCAACTTCACACAAAAACACTTAGCATTATTATACCAGAAATCAGGAAACTTTACCGACAATCTACCGCATCTTGTATTTACATTTCTATCCGCATTAGACACAGTTAGAATATTCTCAGGCATTCTTTACGGTAAAAAAAATAAAATATCAACAGAAATATCACAATTGAGAAAAAAACCAAATATTTACTCAAATATGAAACAATTTAAAATAATGAACAGCCTCGAAGGATAAATACAACCGGAAGATAAACACTCGAAAATCTCTCACATGATTTATGAAAATCTTAACTTTACAGCTATGCAGAGAACTACTTTATGAAGAAATTGTTTTAAGTCCAGCTCCATTCGTGTAAACAGGGTCACCTGTTTTTGTAGTGGACATAGAAGGATGCGCTAGACATGTTGAAAAATATACTTTAATGAAAACTTTAAACTTTAAAAATAAATTATTTACAAAGTAAGAAAACATATCTTTGCGTCGATAACATACGAATGTACACAAACTCCAACGTCGATCTAAAGACATAGGAGAAGAGTTGTTTCAGTTCGTCTCAGAAATCGACTACGGATGAAAACGATTGAATAAATAAAAATATTGTATTTCGCTTTTCTACATATGTCACAAAGTGGCATATTTTCACTTGAGGAGATGTTTTCATTTCTGAGTGTTCTTCAAAAAGCAGTTAGCAGTCAGAATAGTAAATAGCACTATTGATTATTTGAGGACCTGTATTTTATGAAAATGAGACTTCATGGGTACCATTTAGTGTAACATTGTGAACTTCAGTGTAAAATCCAAGCAATTTCGTGAATAATTTCAAAGGATAATGCAATAATAAAACAGCATTTTTCTTAAAGTATAAAAAAATAACAAAATTAATTTATCGCAGGTAAGATTACAAAACAAAATATGTCATTAGTTAATTCATCTGAATTCGGCTGTATCTAAAATATTTGTCATATTGATACTTAAAGAAATTTGAAATGGCTCACTCCATTCTGACCATTTTTATCACACCATTTTGACTTTTTCAGAATTCATTAAAAACTTATGATAAAATATCTTTATGTATATTTCCTGAAACATAGTCCAATAGAAAACATTAAAGAGTTGGAGAAAAAAAGCTTAATTTCTAATTTATGTTTGCAAAGAATTGAGATCATAATAATAGAAATATTCAACATAACAATGTCATGAGTTTTTTATCGCACTAGAGTTTTGATAAATAAATATTTTAGAAGAATTTATATACAATTATGCAAAATTATAATAAATAGAAAGAGAAGAAATATTGTTTTCGAAGTTTTGTTAACATGCTGAAAAATTTCCCCTTAGTGCGTCATTTGATGATAGCAGACGGCTAATATATTTTATTTTTCTCTTTGTATGTTTTCAAAAATGTCAACCTTTTACATTTTTTTCTTACATTTTAGATTTCTATTAAATTTTAGTGGTATAGGAATCTGTAATACCTAGTAGCTGTGAATTTTTCTTAAAGATCAGTACCTTTGAGACAGATTGTGGAAAAAAATATAAAGGTGCAGAAATATCGTTATCGGATCATAATTTACTTCAGATAGAACACGCACGCTAATTTATGAAACACTTTTTAAACAAAAATAATACGTCTAATTTAGGATAAAGTAGGATTTAAGAATAAATTTTAATGCCAGAGGATATAGAATTGTAATACATAGTAAAAACAAGTTCTGTGTTTTACAACAAAAATTGCTGACACCCCGGCTGCCAATGCAATTGCTGTAAAATATACAATCTGATGTCTGTAAGAGTGCTGTAAAATTTCTCATGTCCGGAGAAAGTCCCGTTGCTATCGTCTGGGTGATGCACGTGATTGAAATAATTCGATTTTTACTTCACTTTTTGCTTGAATTCGTTTTCAAAGAAGTAAAAGCGAAACCGTATATAATAAGAGTCATTCGTGTTCTCATCCACTTTGGCGAGTGTAAAGGAAAGTAAAAAATGATTTTGTTCCATTAAACATATATTACTATAGTGGTTTTAGTCTATGTTCAGATATTTTTTGATAGTTTTTTTTTTAAATCATTACAAAAGAATAGCATAGAAGTTACAGTGTTAATTTATTGACTATCTACATTTTACATCTTTATTCAAATAAATGTAATGTGTGAGTATGCAGATGCATGACATCTAAGTTATTCTGAAAATAAAGTAACGATTTTTTATTGTTTAAGAATTAAAGAGGAAAAACAGAGAAGCAAAGAATGTAGATGCAATATCTGTAAAGAAGCCAGAAATACTTCTCATAAAGTTCAAATAAGATTCTTCCGATTGCTATAAAGTGTCACACAAAAGTTAGAAAATTATTGAACTATGTTTAATAGATATTGTTATTCAAATAAAGTTAATGTAAGCAGGCAGAAACGAGCCATCAAAATAAGTCTGAAGATGAAATCAAATTTTTTTTGTTGAATCGTATTCATGTTGAAAAATATAGAAGTGAATAACGCAGATTTGGCCTTCGGAAAAGGATTTTTGAAATATTAAAATATTTAAAATGTTTTAAGTGTGTATACGCGTGTATCTGATCTCGTCAGGTTTAGAAGACGTTATTTGTGTAATACGGATGCTTCTTGGTGTTGTGTGAATTTATTACATATATGAGTACATATACTCGTGTATATATCTATGTATCTATATATATATGATTTTTTATCTTTAACTCGATTCTGTCTTAATTTATATTTTTATATGAAAAAACGCTGATAAAAACGTTTGTAATTACGTTTTTCATTAGAGTAGCAGGATTTTAGCCTCTGTTACACAATGTTATTTTTCACAGACATGTCATACATTTTCCATCCTTTTATTGTCCCAATGCTTAATGATTTAGGTGTCTTATATAAAATACCTTACCGCTGGTTTTGCGAAAAATCGGTTAAAAGAGAAAAAAGTAAAAAATGAAACTGATAAATTTACAGATCTACTTTTGCATTTGATAGATGGCGCCACCATTGTCCTTAAAGAAATTTTATTAGAATCTATTTTCAAACTCAAAGACGCAATCTGATACAATTTTTATTTAATTTTTATCGGAAACGCATGAAATTGACAGGTGATGGTAATATTATTCAAAAACAATGCAATCGAAATAATCTTCCATTTTTTGATAAATAAGTTACGTATCGAGTTATAAGCGATAAAGAGTTTTCGTGTCTAATACACTTGATTCTTGAAAGTGGATGTTGAAATATGTGGGTTTGTATTTGAAAGATTATATTTTGTCTCTTAAACGGAAATTTTTAAATACAGCTATATGAAAAAAGGGACATTTTTTTGTAATTTACGGAAGAAAATTTCCATTAAAATATGTAATAAGCCCAAGCGTCTAAATTGAGAGTAAAATTTACATAAATTAACGGTCTCTCTCTCTCTCTCTCTCTCTCTCTCTATATATATATATATATATATATATATATATATATATATATATACTAAGGCGGAATCGATCGGTACCAGAACATTTTCCGTAGTAGACAATATTCCGCCTTAGACAAATTTTACTCTATATTTATGGATTTGCAGGGACTTGATAATCTTTTTCAGTTAAACAGTTTTCCGTCTTACACAGAGTCCACCTCACAGGAGTTTATTTTTTTATATATATATTTTTTTTATAACAGTGTACAATGCTTACAAAAAAAGTAAACAAATGTCTACCTGTTGTCGACAAATGAGACGTGGGTCCAACATGAATGCCGTTTAGACGTTTGTAATGTCTTAAATTCAGATGCATATAAGTGTCTTAAAAATTAAGACACTTTAAAATGTCTGAAAATTGAACACTCCATTTTAAGACACTTATATGTCTGAATTTCAGTCATTTCAATTTACAGTGTTTATGCCTTGATCATAGTAAGACACTTCAGTGTCTTAATTTCAGACATCTATGGCGTCTGAAATTTGATATTCAGACACTTAAGTGTCTGAATTTCTCTTTCAGTCACATATGTGTCTGAATTTAAGACGCCCCTATTTACAGTGTAGGATTCTGTTAAGTGCTATGAAAAAATATGTTGATGTTATATACTGTATACTGTGTGACTTTTTTAGGAATTCATTTCCATTTACTGTTTCAAGTAATGACAACTTGACTGCTTTGTTAGTATATGATTTAAAAGGTAATTTCGATTTGAAACACAGTTTTGTAATTTTTTTTTTTTTTTTTTTTTTTGTTACTCGTGAATCTTTGTTTGTATTTAGCTGCTTAAAGGCGCATGAAATGTATGACAATAAATGAAATTACACAGGTAAAAAACTTCAACAAGAAAACATTTGGACAGCTGTACTGTTTCAGATATGGGCCTTTTTTATTATGGTATATAAAATAATACAATATTTAATAAAATACAGAAAAGGCAACATAGAAAAGCACAAAATAAAGTCGTATATCAAACATTTTGAGCTTTACTAAACAGTACAATTATCCATTGCAACAAAACTGCTGTTTTAAACATTCAGGAATTTACTTCAGAGAAGGGCTGCATACTAAGATGGAACTGAGCTTGCCGCAATTAGAGCGGATTTGATGGAATTGTGAACTATCCCCTAAAAATATCTCATTTTTATTAACTATCCCCAGTTGAATTTCTCTAAAGATGACGTATGTTTTCTTAAAATTTACCAATCACTATTTTAACAAAATATAAAAAAAAATAATAACATTTTGATTCTCATTTGAAGTCTTTGATTTTCAACATTATGAAGACACTTTATTGCATATCTAATTTTAACTGACGTAAAGTCCTCTGAAACAGGAGACCTTGGAATTTCTCCATGTTAACCACTTTTTAGTTAAAATAGTATTGGTTATTAGCAAACTGAAATCTTTATTTAATTGATTTATCTTAACTATGTGTCATATTATTAATATTTTGACGCCTCTAGTTGAACATGTTTTTTTATTGTTATTTATTTTATCTTTACTTTATTTTACTTTAAGTTTATAAAAAGTACCCAAGTTATAGTGTTATAGTTTTGTTAATTTTAAAAGTGATTTTACTTTTAAGTTTTTGCCCGCACGTTTAATATCTAGTACAATCCAAAATACTTAAAGAAAAAACTTTAATTTTCCCGAAGTATTACTTAAATCCCATTTGAGAAGGGTGAAATATGTTCCAAAATTTCATGGAGGGTTTTTTTTTTTTTTTTTTTTTTTTAAATATTTTTATTCATCTAAACTGCAACTCGATTTTTCGGCATGTATGTCATATAATTTCCGTACATTATAGTGAAGTGATATTAAATATACGAAACTGTTTAAGCCAATTGTAAGAACGTTAGCTTTATAAACAGTACCAGTCTTCTACTACTATGAATATGTCATGCAATTAACTTGAATTCACTTGTCTGAAGTAATTCTTAACTGATTTGGTGCATTTCAATTCATTTCAATAATGAGAGTTATACTCAATTGCCAGAAATTTGATGCATAATAACGATTCATTTCTGAATGAATAATTATGAATTCGACGGAGTGTATTCATGTTAAAATAGCAAATCAATTCATTTAAATTATTCTTACATTGATTATGTATATATATATATATATATATATATATAAAAGAAAGTCTGGATTTCGTATTAATCAACGCGCAACCAAAACTACTGAACCTAAAATCTTGAAATTTGGGGTAAAAATACTTCTTATGACATAGAGTGCCGCTAAGAAAGGAATTTCTAAAATTCACCCTTAAAGGGGGTAAAAAATAGAACGAACTTTTAAAAAATTCCTTAAAAATCTGATTTTATAGTTATTTTTCAACTGATAACATATTTTGATGTATGTTTGCATGTTGAATCGAAAGGTATTAATTAAATTCTTTTAAGCTCAATTGTTCGCGAGATATTCAATATTTTTCTAATTTGGCGATGTATTTGGCGCTAAAACCTCAAATTTTCAAGTGATGATTTCTAAAAACACATCCGTTACTATAGCAACGGAAATATTTAAATAAATATTTTTGTTAATCAATTCTTTTCATTAAAGAATTAAACGGCTTATAACAACTAGAAAAAAAAAATAAAGGTTTAATCGCATCGAAAAATAAGATGAAAAAAATATTTTTTACTGATTTTATTTTTTAAAAAAGGCTTAAATAAAAAAATAACATTATAAAAGAAATATGTTTCATTTAAATATGAAAGCAATGTTTGTAAGGGTTAAACATTTTTGGAATGGAAATAATATTTGGTTGTTTATCATTAACTTTTCAATGAGAAGAAAATATAAGTATTTTTGTGCTAGCCATGCGCAATTTTCGCCAATAGCAGTATTTATATTTCGCGTGTGTAAATTGTAAAAAAACTGTTTTATGCGGAAATAATAATTTTTTGTTTATGGTATTTTTTCTTCTTATTATTTTTTCTTTTCATCATTTTAAATGAAATTAGTTAAAGATATATATTTTAAGTTGTGTATTTGAAATAAAATGAATAAAAGACATGTGTTATAGGCATACAATGGAAGAAACTAATATTGTCGGTAAAACAAGATTTTTTTTTCATGCTTATAATAAAGTGTAACGAAATGTATACCCGCAAGCAATTTTTCCCGCACGGACTATCCATTTCCATTGCTATAGTAACGTATATATTTTAAGAAATTAACGATTGTAATGTACTTGAAAAGAAGTATTTTGGCGCCTAATTAAAAAATATGCAATATCTCATGAAATATAAAAATATTGAAGAATTTACTTGGTTTCTCTGCTCCGGCGAATTAGCGGATCACGTGAGCAATTTCTGAAATATCGCATCAGTACGTACACGTTATAAAAGTAATTTAAATGTTTTTAAGCTCCTGTTTGAGTCTAAATAAAAGGGCTAATATGGGCACAGGTGTCATATACGCATATTGGCGCGATTTTTTTCTGACGTCAATATCATATACGCAACGCGTACTTAACTGGCGTCAAAGTGTCGTTATTTTACTTGATACGATAACACAGATGTTGCTGTTTATGCTGTTGATGCTTTCGGCAAATTGGCGTTGGAAAATAATAGCGCCAATATGGGGCGTATATGACATCTGTGCTCTAATATGTTGTTCCAGCAATATTTTTGGTGATTGTTCCCTTGTACCGCTAAAGATTATGTTATTAAGTAGATGTGGTTTTTCTAATAGTAACTTATCGTTGCTTAACATTGCATTTTATTAATTTCAAATAAGTAAACTATTATAATGGAACTCTAAAGTAAAGGAACGTGTGGAATTATTGTTCAGCAATTTTTTCGATGATCGTCACAAAAGTTTATTTTGTTAGACAGTAGGTGTGTTTTCATTTGCTTTTTATAATAACAACTTATCGTTTTTTGCAATATTTAATTATATTGATTTGAAAGAAGTAAGCTTTCATAATGGGTGAAGAAGTTGTTTAATTAATGAAATACAGAACATTTACCCTTGCCGAATTGTAAACATCCGTGGTGACGGAGCGTGCCTGTTCTCCTCCTTGTCATGTCTTGTGCACGGTATCGTCTCAATGGCTAATAAAATTCGGGCAGACATCGTGCGTCACGTTTTCAACAATTGTCAGAGGTTCAAACCGTTCACTCAACAACACTCTGAGTTTCCTTATAATACTAAACGTCGATACCTCAACAAAATGTCTAAACCTTATACCTACGGAACTATTTGAAGAAAGAAGACTGCAGGGGAGATGAGTTCTTATGAGTTTCAGGTATTTCATGGTGGCACCCTTCTTGCTCTTCCGTGCGGAGAGGCTCTGCATGGAATCAAAAGAATTCTATTCACAGGGGATTTCAATGAAGGACACTTTGATGTTCTTATCCCATTGGGTGAAAGAAAAATTCTGATAATGTTAAACTATCAACTAACCTTGATAATATCCAA
The DNA here is from genome assembly GCA_963932465.1 of Maratus speciosus. Lineage (NCBI taxonomy): Eukaryota > Metazoa > Arthropoda > Arachnida > Araneae > Salticidae > Maratus > Maratus speciosus. Next base: position 55,741,864 of record OZ010790.1, read on the forward strand.
CAATTGCTGACCCCGAATGAGTCAATGGTTTGAGACCTGAATTTGTCCTGCATATTGTCGCAGTCCCAACTTGCTGCTCATACTGACCTGTGCATTTCTGACAAAATCCATCTACCATTGTAATGCCAGTTAAAATTAAAAGAAATATAAAGCACAGGAATAGATTAACAGATGAAATCAGGAAAAAACAAGAAAGGGTGGTTACCCTCCCCCCCCCCAAAAAAAAAAATAAATAAATAAATAAATAAATAAATAAATGGGAGAAATACCGTGACAGTCTTGCAGAAGATATCAAATGGAAAATGCAGAGAGAGTGCGGACATCTTCAATTAGTCATCAATATCGTTCACGACCGATGCCTTATCCTTCTTGAGGAAATTGTGATATCCATGTCGAATAAATCATTCCTACAGTTCGGACTTCCATCACCTTCACGAGAGCAAAGGGCATTGTCGACAACAATCAATACTTCAGAGAACTCTTTTACGATACTGTTAAGCTGATCGAAGCTGTTGAAGTAAATGTTCCAAAATTAAATCAAAAACAGAGGAGAGCTTACGATGAAATAATACACAGTATTGCTTATGATTCTGGGCAGTTGTCCTTTCTTGAAGCCCCTGGTGGCACTGGGAAAACGTTCTTGATCAATCTGTAGCTGGCTACGATTAGAAGTGGAAGGAATATTCCCGTTTCTGTTGCTTCCTCAAGCATTTCAGCTACTTTGATCGATGGAGGCAAGACTGCTCACCCAATCTTCAAGTTACCTCTCAAACTTAATCATTCTTAGTCTGCACTTTGAACAACTTAAACAGAGTGACATGGATTAGATGTTTCGAGAAACCAAATGTATCGTAATGGATGAGTGCACTATGGCTCATAAGAGAGGTATTGAAGCTGTAAACAGGGCTCTGCAGGACATAAAGGGCTGCAACCGTTTCATGGGTGGAATTACGGTACATTTGGTTGGTGATTTTAGATAGACTTTGTCTAATATGCCAAGAGGGACACGTACAAAGGAAGTCAAGACCTGTTTCAAATCATCCATCTTATGTCAAAGTCCTGCCCTGGAGAATTAACATGCGTGTTCTCTTCAACGTGACTTGGGGTCAGCAGAGTTTACTCGATATTGGAGATGGTAAGCTTTTGAGGAGAATAGGAGAATAAAAATTCCGAACAGCCTTTGCAAAGTTGTACTCACTCCTACAAATGACTCCGTCAATCGAATCAATAATTTTCTATTTAACAAGCTGCCGACTGAGCAGATGAGGTAAAAAACTTTGGAGACTGTAAGGGAAGCTAATGATGCTATTCATTTTCCTGTTGAGTTTTAGCATACTTTCGATCTACCAGGATTACCTTCTCATGTCCTCTGACTCAATGTTGGTGCTCTTGTCATGCTTTTGCGCAGTCTAACCTCCCCCCAAACCATGCAATGGCTCCAGACAAGAATTGAAGACTTTACACAGAATTAGTCTTTCTGGATTCATAGATCCTAAAGCATCAAGAAAAGTAAAATATCCATACTGTATTTACTTTACCTATCGCAATAATTTCCATACCAAGGATTGCTAGATAAGAAAAGTAAAAAGAAAAAGTGATACAAAAGATAAGCATAAAATTCAAAATATTAGGAAAACAATGGTTGTTTCAAAACTGTTTTATGACCATTCAATGTTTATATTCAAAATCACACTTTTATTGGTTGACCACAATTCATGTGTTTTCTCAAAAATTTCCGTTACAGTTCATTATTCAATCGTGGGAACAGAACTTGATTATGAATAATTTACTGATTTTTCTGATGTTTGGTAACGTAAGCAAATGGATTTATTTAAAGGTATTTAATTTTTACTCTGTCTCTTTTTAAAGTTAGGACAACAGTAAAGCAAACTTGAAACATTATTTAATCTTTTTTAGGATTTGTAAATGGATTACTCAACATATAATACTAAATTAATTAATTAATTAATTAATTAATAATCGATCTTTTTTTTTAAATATTACATTCTTCATTTTTTATTTTCCATTTATTTTCAGCATTTTCCTCTTTATAATGTTTTATTGGTGCAGTTTTAGTTACTTGGCATAATTTGGCGAGTGTTTATTGGCGCATAATTAAATTTGTTGTTCTTTTAACTCTTATACACTTTCACGAGTTACAGATAATTTGGTGAGTTATCACTTGAGGCAGGCTAACAGTAAAATAAAATTAACGTATTAATTTATAAGTAATCTCTTCTAATATTAAAGTGTTGCATTGTCATTACGGACCTGTAAACACACCTGTAAACATAATGTTTATAATTCTAACATACCAGGAAGTGAGTTAAAAATTAATTAATGATTGCAAAATTCCATCTTTACATGTAAAAGAATGGTTGACTTAAACAAAAAAGTGTAAAGTTAGAATTACAGATAGAGAAAGAGACAGAAAAAGACATGCAATCGACCAAAATTGGAAGTTATGAAAGAGAGAGAATTTACCGTAGCGAAGCGCGGGTACCCAGCTAGTATATATATATATATATATATATAAGCTCAAAAAAGGTTAAAAAAAAATAAAAATAAAAATAAAATCCATGCGATAAGCGCTAAAGTTGCAAATAACCACACAGATTATATATAGCACATTATGTATTAAATGCATTCGTGAGACCCAGAATCTTGCATCATAATTAAAATAAGAATAACCAACAAACATATAAGAAATTTCAAAAAACACCAAAAAGCTGTATGTATGTTTATATACCGGGTGTCCTTTTTAGGACACCTAGTATAATTAATTTTTTTTTTAAATTTAAAGTTTAAAAATTTTAAATTCATTTCTCACAAAGTAAGATAAAAAAAAGTTTGAACTAAAATCTGTGTATTAACAAGCTGCATTTAGATAATTAATAATTCTTTAAAACAATGTTTGTGTATTTTAAAATAATTTTGGTTATAATTGAAATGTTCGCTACGTATTTGATAAAAATAAAAATTAACATCAGAATATTATACATAGAAAACACTGCAAATCAAAGCGGTATTTCTAAAATCCCTTATGATTGACTAAGATTTCTAATCATTTGTTTAAAAAAAAAGTTTGACACTAAAAAAATAGGTTTCTTTAGAAATAACATATGTGTAACTTTTGATAAGAAATAAAATTTCAATTATTAATTTCCAGTATTCATGTTTCACGCATTTCAAAAATTACTCTGATAAAACAGCAATCATAAAATATAATAATCAACAGACAATTGTTTTTGATAATTTAAAAGTATTAAAAATGTTCCGACAATATATTAAAGAACACCTTTATTGAATATATATTTGACCAGCCCTCATACTTTTCTATCCGTTAAACTTCTTATTTGCTGCTCGAAAAAAAAAAGTATAGAATTGTAATTTTATTCCACAGAAAGAAATTTTAAGAATTTTTTTTTTTTTCGCTTAAAACTGTTAACTTTCTCACTTTTTGTTTTGTTTCTGGGTTTTCCCTGCTTCAAGTAAAATCACTTTATTCAACCTTAGAAAGCTAAGAAATTTAATTTATTTTATTATGTATTTACTTTATTCACTTAAGGTTCATTATTCACTGTATGTATATTTATACTGTTATATCGATTTCAAATAATAATCTACCAAAAAAAAAAAAAAAAAAAAAAAAAAAGGAATTGTCTTTAGCAAAAAAAGAAAATTATCATTATTAATTTGTTACCTCAAGAAGTGTATTGCAACATATTTTACTTATTAAATATCAGACGTAATTATTTTAATCTTAGGACTTCTTATTTCTTGTAGATTCTATTTACATAAAATGTACGGGACTCGAAGAGAGATTCGCTCTGTAATACATTCGTTTCATTCGATGTTCGTTTGTAAAATCGACCATCGAACGTGGCAAAGCTCGCTAGTAACATTTTTTTATATATTTTAGCTAACTTTTAGATAAAATATTTTTGATAAAAGAAATGGAATTTCTATTTAGTAAATTTAAAGAAACATTTACTAAAACAGCAATTCAACTAAATCAACGCGCTGTTATTAGATTTTATTCTCTTCTGTGTGAGTATGTTATGTTTTCTGGCTAATAAAAAAATACATTAAATAATATTAAAAAAGTAATTTATAGTCCATAATTCACATCTGCATATTTAAAAATTTATATTGATTTTAAAATATCACCTGAAAAAAGATGAAGTTTTTTCTAAACAAGATAATTTTTTATTATGAATTTGTTCTTTTGACATGTTATTTATCGATTTTTAAAGTTTATTTTGAAATTAGGCTATTTTAAAATAAGGTAACCAGCAGTTAAATTTGTATTTTATTCGATTTTTTTTTTCTAAAAACTGGGCTGTAAATATATAACGTTATAAACATTTTTTGTAGATTTAACCCCCCCCCCCACCCACCCACCCACACACCCTTACGATATCATACGTTATCTTCCCACGAAAACTCTCCTTATTCCTTAATGATATCGGTATCAATGTCTAAAAATTACTTTGATTTTTGCATTTCTTTTTTCTTTTGCTTCCAGTGAAGTACAGATATGGTTATACATTTATTATTCGCATATTGTATTGATTCAAATGAAGAGAAGTGAATAAAATGTAGCTATTGTATATGAAATATTTTTATATCAAATAACACTTAAAATAAATACCTACAATTTAAAAGTATTTATTAATAGATTTTTGTTACGTAATGCATTCAACAATAATATAACTTATTGTACTTGCCCGCCCATAGTGTGGGGGGCTTCTTAAAAAACAGACAGCAGAATATGAATGCCAAACGTTGGATTACTCCATATTTTGAAATTAAATATTTTATAGTCATATAATGATTTTAATAATAACTTTGCATTTTGGTATAACTAGCCAATAGAGAAAAAGAAAAAAAAAAAAAAAAAAAGATAACAGACTATTTTGATGTAAAGAACGAGTTACAAATAAAAAAGAGAAAAATTTGTTTACATCAAAAATGACAACGATATCAAAAGACAAATCCCCTTAGCCATAGAGATATCTTACAATATAATGTGTAAGAGTCCTCCCCCTCCGCCATTTACAGTTATAACGTTATATATGCACAACCACTAGGAATACATATAGTGTTTTAATTTTATGTGAAACTTGTATTTATTTTAAAAAAATAAGAAATAAATTACAGAGCATGTACGAGCACTCTTAACTTGCACCTTATATGAGGACATCAGAAGCCAAGGGTTACAAGTGACAAAATTTCGATTTGGAGTAAATTGAGTTCAAAGATAATTGACGTTAAAGTTGAACATCAGTAATAATTGACTGAATTGAAATAGGAGCTGGTGCTTGTTTTACAGTGGTCTTTGAACTTTTATTTCAATAAATGTGAAAACAGTTTTGTGCAATTTTATTTAAATTTATAGCCAATCGATATTGATCATTATTCGGCGAAAGTTGTTGATCTCTAATACACAGCACATAATTATAAATTCACTTATATTTCTTTACCAGAAAAGAAAAAAGCATATTTCTAGGTAGTCTGTGCACTTAGTTCATTTTTTTTTTAATTTTGTCACTTATACCCCATGGCTTCAGGGGTTCTCATATATTATTTTATGGGTATGGTAGTGTCATTAAATACTAGGAAATAAAATTTTCTTCTGTTTTTAGTCGATTTATGGTTTATTAGTCAGTGTATATTTTTTGGCACTTTATGTTTATTTCCAATAGTTATAGTCCACTCAAATAAGGTGGAGAAAAGGGCAAACCTCGGAATCAAAGACAGCAAGCTGAAAATTTGCAAAAACCTTTGTTATGACATTCTAAAAGTTAGCTAAAATATCTCATAAAATCTCGTATCGGCGTCGCCAGATATTCAAGGTCAAAGTTCACGAAAATCCGTTTTTTTCTTATATCTCAAAAACCGTGCATTTTATTGGAAAAAATCCAATTACAAAATTAAAGTACACAAAATTTCTTATAAAGTACATACATTAACTTTAACTTTCTGTCAAATGGTTTTGGCGCTAGAGCGCGCTGAAGAAAGGCAACTTTTTGACCTTCTGGACAAAACGGGAGAAAAACCCTTGCCCATTCTCGAATTCTCAGAAACTATGGATTTTATCGAAAAAAAAACAGTAACAAAATTCATGTATACTATTTTCTACAAAATTCATAAAATAATTTTCATTTTCTGACAAAAAGTTTAGGGGGCTAGATCGCGCTAAAAGAAGGGCGATTTTTTACCTTTGAGCCAAAACGATATAAAATCCCTTTTGTATCCTCATTTTTTCGAAAACTATGCGTATTATTGAAGAAACCTAATTACAAAATTAAAGCTGACTTTATTTTCTAAATAATGCAAAAATAACTTTAATTTTCTGACAAAAGGGTCAGGCGTTAGGGAGCGCTGGAAAAGGGAGGGTTTTTGGCCCTCTGTCGAAAACGACAGAAACACCTTCTCAAGATTGTTTCCTATGCTTCAAATTTTCTTTGAAACTATTACAAATATTTTAGAGAGTTTTATACTCTAAAAGTCATCAGACAACACTCGCTGCTAACTCAAGATGTAATACTCTTACATTTATCAAAAAAAGTAAAACGTTTTTCTGTTTAGAATCTCTCCAATAGTCTTGCTCGCAGATTCTACGCTTTCACGCTTAAAAATAACTCCGTGAATACGGGAGAAAGTTTTAAGCTTATGAGAGGAATATATATATAACTTTTCAAGACAAGAAAAGTTTTTGTCGAACCCATGCAATAAAAAGAACTTTATTTCAATGCTTATTAAGCAACTAAAAACTGTTAAGATCACTACAAAACAAGCCAGAGATGATGCCGATGTCCTCATCATCGATACAGCCATTGCAGAATCTGAACATAAAAAGACTGCAGTCATCGATGGAGAATATATTGATCTGTTAGTTGTTTTAACAGGACGAGTCGAATCGCTTCAGCAAGAATTAAAAAAAAATTGGCAGGGGCAATGTGGAGACACGAATGTAAAGCTTCGACAAATATCCTCGTTCTAAAGAACCTATTTTATTTTGCACGCCTTTAGTGGATGTGACACAACATCTGCACTGTTTAAAAAAGGAAAACTGCCAATTATAAAAATGTTCGAGTAACATCCCAAATTATACCAAGCAGCTCATATATTTCAACAAGAAAACAGCCCTCCAAACATATTATTTGAAAGTGGAATAAGTGTTCTTTTAGAAATGTACAATGCTCCAAAGTCTGAACACCGCATTGCCAATTTCAGGTATATATAATTGATTAAATCAACAAGATTCAACAAACATGTGCAGTTATGATCTCTTCCACCTGAGAGTGCAGCAGCTCGCCAGTATATCTATCGTGTCTACTATCAGATCCAAACTTGGTTTGGGAAAGATTTAGAACCGGAGGAATGGGGGTGGATAATACAAAACAAGATCCTGGAACCGGTAACAACGTTATTACCTTCAGCACCAGAAGAACTACTCAGTATGACATTCTGCAATTGTAAAAATGACTGTGGCGCAAACTGTGGATGTAGAAAAGTAGTATTGCAATGCTCCTCAGTTTGTGGCCAGAGTAACGGACAAGCATGCCTCAACGCTTCATCATATACAAAGGATCTTAATGAAGAAAGTGAATATGAACCAGAGGTTCTTCAGGCTTTAGAACCAAATGTGACGGACAACGAGGATGATGATCTGGAAATTCAATGTGAAGTACCCGAAGAAGGGGGCAATGACGAACAAGATGAAAATTAAGTTGTATGACTGCTATTGATAAACAGAGGTAAAAAGAAATTGCTCTTCACTTTAACTTGAATAAATTGTAATAGATTTACGATAAACTTATGATAAATACAAATGTAATAAAATGTATTTAAACAATTTCATTTCAATATCTTCTTACTTATATATAATTTAACTAAATATTATCATACGGATGTCTTATTTATGAGTTATGTTTATAAATAAGTTAATAATGTCTTAATAATTATAATATTTTTAGTAAATAATCAAAGCTCTAAACATCATTAGAAATATGGGAAACAATCTTCAGTTGGCTTTTCTCTCTTTTGGCAAGTGGGCCAAAAACTAATTAAATTTAATGTACGCATTTTTCAGAAAATTTTATCCACTTTAATTTTTGTAATTACGGGTATTCGACAAAACGCATAGTTTTCGAAAAATGGAGGATACAAACGAGCTTTTCTCTCGTTTTGGCTCAAAGGTAAAAAAAAAATCGCTCTTTTTTGGCGTGATCCAGCGTCTAAACTTTTTGCCACAAAATTAAAATTATTTTATGAATTTTGTAGAAAATGGTCTACTTGAATTTTGTAACTGTTTTTTTTTTCGATAAAATGCATAGTTTCTGAAAAAGCGAGAATGGGCGAGGGTTTTCCTCTCGTTTTGGCCAGAAGGTCAAAAAGTCGCCTTTCTTCAGCGCGCTCTAGCACCAAAACCATTTTTCAGAAAGTTAAAATGAATATATGTATTTTATAGGAAATTTTGTCTACTGTAATTTTGTAAATGGATTCTTTTCAATAAAGTACACGGTTTTCGGGAAATAAGCAAAAACGTGATTTTCGTGGCCTTTGACCTTGAATATCTGGCGACGCCGACACGAGATTTTCAGCTAACTTTTCGAATGTCAGAACAAAGTTTTTTGAAAATTTTCAGCTTGCTGTCTTTCATTCCGAGGTTGAATCCCTATTTGACTGGACTATTATTTTCTGAACGAATGTATAACTCTCCACAAGAAATAAAATGAAAAATGGTTTGTTTCAGTTTCATTTATTGAAGGATTTTCTTCAAAATAAGCTGTTTTAAAATATCAAAATGACCCGCAGTTGAAAATTGACTTGTTCTGAAATTTTGAATTTTTCAAATGGGGTAGTAAGATATTGAAAACGTATTAGTAAGCACACAATTTTGTAAAAGCTTACAAATTATTTTTAATATTTTGAAATTCTTTTTTTATTCTTTGATCTGGTTTCTTTTTTCATTAAGTGTTTAAAAACATGGAATGGAAATTCCATTTATATTATAACAGATGTTTTTTAAATAAATTTTGATCCCCAAACCAAAACGGTAGATTTACATTTTATTTCAATGTAATGCTGCTGTAAAAACCTGTTATTGAATTCGACATTCATGACTCACTACAAGTATTTTTATATAAAGATTCCCAATAATAATCTACGAAAACGTAAGTAGTTTTCGACAAGAGAGGAAATTCTGATAATATATTTATTTGTTTTCTGAATTATTTATCAAATTATAAAGATTGTTTTGAAACAACTAAATTTAAGTTACTTAAGTTACTGTTAAGAACTAATTTTAAGTTAAAACAGCTAGCAGCTAAATTTATTTGACTTTTTAGGTTTTCAAAAGGAATTTCAAACATGCAGTGTACTACAATATATACTTTATATAATGTATTTTTATAAACTTTTTTATTTATATTTTATTTAAATTTTTAAATATTTTTATTGTGTGTGAATAAATTAAAACAAAGTTTTTATATATTTTATAACAGTTTTTTAATCAATATTTGGCGGCTAAAGGAACATGTTTAACATAGTTTTCCACTTTATTTGTCGGTTTGCGTGCCACTGAAAAAATATCCATTTTTATTTTTAAAAACTCTAGGATATCTACTTGTCTACTTTTTTAACCTTTAGTCAAATTATGTTTTAATATTCGTTATATGTTATTTTACGCTTATGTAAAACATCTTCAATAATAATCAGGAAGAAAAAGCAGAATAGTTTTCAACAAATATTGAATTGTAATATGTATTTGTTTTTATTTTCCATATTATCGTTTATTTAATTTTGTTCTAAAACACACTCCTTTTTAAAATGTAATATCCATCAAGATATTTATTTTTGTTAATATTTTAAATTTTGCAAAGGTGACTATCAAATATACAGACAGCCATTTACAATTTACTTTATTGCAATCAGCTCTTTTTTCTATAAGAATATATCTTTTTAAATGTTTTAGTTTTTTTACTTACTGTGGTTCATTTGCAGATACAATGTAGAAAAAATATTAAATTTTTACGCATAAGATAATAAATATTTTTTAGATATAAATTTCATGCTACAAATTTACCCTATTTTAATTTACATTTTTTTTCTTTTATTTACTTTGTGTGTGTATATGCGGCTTAAAGATAATTTCTGTTGAACCTACAAGAACGAGATATTTTAAACTTTCCTTTTTAAATGTTTTTTTACTTTTGTTGATTAGAAAAGCAGTACATTTACCACTTTAAAATGTTCGAAAGTTTAAAAGGATAATTCTTATCAATAATTTAAAATTTAAAAAAATAATTCTTATCAATAATTTAAAATTTAAGAAAAAACTGCATTTTAAATCCAGGCCGATTATCAGAATTAAACTCACACATGCTGTCATAGAAATATCTCGCATCTGACTCTTTTCCATTTACAGGCACAACACTGATAAATATTACATGACTACTATAATGCAAAAACGGTGTAAGCAAAAGTCATTCATATACACTGTTAAAAATTCGCAGCAAACTGTCCAGTCATTCAACGGCTTATGGTCAGAATAGAGTTAAATTACTGCTATTTAACACTTTTCTATAGAAAAGGCCGACATATTTAACAGTGTACACTGCGTGCTTTTCCGCCAACTGATTCAACGACTGTTTTGTTATTAGAATGTGTAGAAATGTATTCTGCTAGCAATCGATGTCCGATAACGGTAACCGTATACATTGGCATTTTGAAGGTAAATGGAAAAACACTCTTAAGTTATTTTAACTATGTGTATATAGATATGCAGCAGCATACCACAACACATTCATAAATACATACATTAAAATTATCTTCATGTACTTTATATTGAAATTTTTGATAAGATTTGGCTATATTTGAATGTTTAGTGTTCTTTTCCATTAATAAACGGGACACATATAAATCGTAAATTACTGTGAGTATTAGATACTAATTTCAAGCAAAATGCATTTATATACACTATGATGACAAAATGATCATCAGAATCAGTATGTGGTAAACTATGTAGTGCATATGAATACATTCTGTGGGCACCAATGTCAGATAATTAAAAACGTGTACAATATATCGGTGTCATATTGATTAATGGAAAAGCCATTATAAGTCCATTGAATGGAAGTACATACAGATATGTACCATAGAAAACGGCAAATGCTTAAATGCATAAATACAGAGTTGTTATAATACAAGTATCTCTATTTGGAGCTGTCTGAAGCTTAAAGGATTAACCCGAATGAAAACTTTTCGTTAGCTTTCGTTTAGCTTTTATTTAGCTTTCCTATCCGCGTTTAAATCCTTGTGAAAATGATTTTTTTTTTAAATATTAAAATAACTAGAAAATTTAAATATTCTTGTTAAAATATATTTTCACTTTAGTTGGTGTATGGTTCATTATATGTATTTTTAGACTTTTATAACCATTTCCTATAACATTTTGCTAAATGATCTAAAATAAATATTCTAAACGTAAAGGAAATTCTCTATTGTTAATTTATTTCTGTTTCCTTTATTGGATTTTAAAGATTATTGTGAAGTAACAGAGTTTTAAATGAAATAGCCTACGGATAAAAATCTATGTTATTCAATACACTTAATTTTTCAAAAGTTATAGTTAAATATACTATGCAATCCAGTATATTTTATTTAATATACTTTATGCAAATCGGTATCTTTTATAATCTCTTAAAATTACAATTTCCTATGGCGAACTTTTATTATATATATACATGCATTTCCCATTTATTGCATAACAAATATTGTTAAGGAATAAGTTTTGAGGCCTGAAGCAGTATGCTTAAGGTTTTTTTTTTTTGTTGTTGTTTTTTTTTTTTTTTTTTTCTGTGTATGTGTACATGCTTTTTCTGACTGAAAAAAAATATTTTATCTAATCTTAAATAACTAGGAAATTTAAATTTTATTCTTAAAATATATTTTTACGTTTGTCATTTTATGATTCATTATTCTCTTTTGTATTTGTTATGCTTTTACATTTATTTCTAATAATAATTTGTTCGATTAATAAGACAAAATATATTTCATTTTGGTTACAAATTTCTTCGCTTCCAGTTACGTTTTGTCGAATTTTCAAGACTATTCTGAAAACCAGGCTTCTAGCAGGAACTTATGTTTAATTTTTCCCGCGATGCTTTTAAGTTTAACTAGCGTTTTAAACAAATACATTGTGATCTTTGATTAACACACTACACTGAACTTTAAAAAAACTCTTATACCCCGGTGATTGAGATGAGTCAGTGCACAGAAGAAATTTCTTTAACGTCATTTCCACTATTTTTTTAAATACCTTCCATATTCACCCTATTTTTATAGTTAAAAACTAATATTTATGTGGTGAAAATCCAATAGGTTTTTAAAATACTACAACCGGCAGTTATGTTTAATGTGTTTACAATGCTTAAAATTTAACAAACGTCTTAAGTAAATACAGTGCGATCTTTAATTAACCCACAGCATTGAATTTGAAAAAAAATCTTAGACCCCAGTGCTTGAAATGGGTTAGGACACAGAAGAAATTTCTTTAACGTTAGGTTCACTCTTCTTTTAAACATCTTCCCTCTTTAGGTAGATTTCGTATGAAATACTACCTATTACATTCTCTCCTATATTGGAATTTCTGAAAAAAAAATTGCAGATCTACACCGATCAGAATTCCTAGAACACCAAAACACCCTCAGTAAAAAACTTTATACACACACACATATATATATATATATATATATATAGGATTTATTCTGAAAATTATTTAAAGATTCACTTGGCTTATAACTATGAATAAATGCATCTATTAGTTCATCAATTTGAAACGCCATTTATTATTCACTCGAACAAATATTATGCTCGGAAGATCACAATAGTTCATTCACGTCAATAATATAATACATTTGTAAACATAAATACTGGAATTAACCTGGAATTTTTATTCAAATATTTTATTTTTTATTTAACGAATCTTCAACCTTCATGTTGAGATAAAAACGATCGAATTTGTAAAAAAATAAAACATCTCTTGAATTTACTTATTTTCCTAATCAAACCGTTGCCACACACTTTTAGCTTTTTTTTCCATGCTCCTCGTATTGTACCTTTTATTTCATATAAGATTGCATATTCATTAAATAAACCTTTGAGTTAGTCAAGATGCACTGTTGAGAATATTTACAATCCCACATTCGGACATCCTGACAGTCCGGTGATTCAACGGAACGTGCTTTCAAATCGTCTCACCCACATGATTAGATACTTATGCTTTGAATTTCACATTTGAAATGGTTTCAATTTACACACATATTATTGTACAACGGGCACTACAAAAAATGACGTATCACATGACGCACAACATTTAAATCATTGGACACATGCTAACTCATTTATATTTCCTCTATGAAAAGAATTATACTGACGTCTGTCTTCTCTATCCGCATCCACATCGAAAATGGAAGAAATATTACACTGCGTGGCTCTATTTGTGAATCTATCATATTCTCTTTCAAATTTAGCTTCAGGTCGTCTTTAATCAAAATTATTAGCGATGCCCGATGACTGCTCATGTCTTCTAAAATTACTATTACTCCAAACGTATATATTTCTCCGCGGACCATTAAAATATCTTTTAATGCTTATTTTATCTTCCAATTTCATATTGTCTATTTTACTCGGTTCAATCTGTTTGCTTTCAAAAATTTCTACTTCTATTTCGTGTTCACAGTATCCTATTGGCTCCGTTTCTTCTCCGCAAAATCCAGTCAAAATATACAAATTTTCTTGGCATAATTCAGTTGCGCCTATTTCGGTGTAATATTCTCCATTTATTAAACTCACATCGCTTGCTGTGTCGATAATAATTTTCGTCGGTTTCTCATTTATTAGAACTACACGACACGTATCTTTTTTGTCGATTTGGCGTTATATTCCGCTTTTGATAAGCTCATTATGTTTCTTTTTTGTTCGACATTCTCGTTTGCTTTCGTAATCGGGGCACTATAATACTCTTGTGTGCTCATTTGATTACTATTTGTACATTTGGCAGCGATATGACCAGGCAAATTACAAGAATAGCAGGTAATTATTGAATTAATAGCTCTTTCTCTTCGTTTTATATTATTTCGTTGAGCACTTTGATCCCACTGGCTGTCTATTTCTTCCCTGTTCATGCTATTTTGCGCCTTATACGATTGGGCGGTTTTAAATCCTCTCAATTCCGTATCAAAATCATCTAGTTTTTCCACTAATACATCTACTTCTTTTATCCTTGGAAATTCCTCAATAAAACGCTCTCTGGTTTCTGGCGGTATTTTTCGTTTAATTTGATCATTTACTAATAACTTCGCTAATCCATCAAAAGTTGTTACATTCATTCCACGTACACATTCATTAAAGTATGTTCTTAACTGAAAACCAAAATCGCGCCAATTATCTGTTGGCTCCTTTTTATGAGTCATGAACCTCTGTCTAAATTCTTCCGGCAACATTTTGAATCTTTTCAACAATAATTTTTTTATATATTCGTAATTATTTACATCCAGTTCCTTTTCTCTTGTAATTATGCTAGCTATTTCTAACGGTAATAAACTTAATATATATGATACCCATTCATCTTTGTCTATTTTCATTTGAAATATTTGTTTTTCGTATAATGTTAAAAACATACAAATATCACCATTTTCACTGTCAAAACGATTAAGTAACTTCAACAAATCAAAATTTTTACTTGTTCCCGTTCTTGGAGATAGTATTTCTACATCCTTCTGAGAGTCTATTTCGGCTTGCATTGTCAGTTTCTTTTGTTCAAATTCCCTCATTTTTTTCTCTATCAATTTATTCTCCTCTATCTCTATCTGTCTTCTTCTCTCTTCTGTTTCAAGTTCTGCCTGCCGTCTTCTCTCTTCTGCTTCAAGTTCTGCCTGCCGTCTTTTCTCTTCTGCTTCAAGTTCTGCCTACCGTCTTCTCTCTTCTGCTTCAAGTTCTGCTTGCCGTCTTCTCTCTTCTGTTTCAAGTTCTGCCTGCCGCCTTCTCTCTTCTGCTCCAAGTTCTAATTTTCTTTCTTCCAACGCTATTCTCTTCTCCTCTTTCTCTTTCTCTGCTTCTATTTTTCTCTTCTCTTTGTTGGCCGATGATATTATATCAAGAGGGTCTTTTATAAAGTCTGCATCAAAACTTTCCCAAGTTTTTATTGCTTCAGTTAATGACAGAATGGTTACTTTCTCTGGCATATTTATTCCGCATTCCTCGCATAGTTCAATCAAATCGCTTCGTCGCGCTTTGTTCAAAATCGACATAATGATGTGTTTTTTCCGTAATCGTTTGAAATATTTATTCAAATCCCGGCCGAGCTCCAAAATTTGTAGGATTTATTCTGAAAATTATTTAAAGATTCACTTGTCTTATAACTATGAATAAATGCATCTATTAGTTCATCAATTTGATACGACATTTATTATTCACTCGAACAAATATTATGCTTGAAAGATAACAACAGTTCATTCACATCAATAATACAATATATTTGTAAACATAGATACTGGAATTCACCTGGAATTCTTATTCAAATCTTTTATGTTTTATTTAACGAATCTTCAACCTTCATGTTTAGATAAAAACTATTGAACTTCTAAAAACATAAAACATCTCTTGAATTTACTTATTTTTCTAATCACACCGTTGCCACACACTTTTAGCTTTTTTTTTCACGCTCCTCGTGTTGTACTTTTTATTTCATATAAGATTGCATATTCATTAAATAAACCTTTGAGTTAGTCAAGATGCACTGTTGAGAATATTTACAATCCCACACACATATATATATATATGTGGCATATATATATACATATATATATGTATATATATATATATATATATATATATGGTGTGGTTACTTAGAACCACTGCCATATTTTTATTTAATTTCATTTAAAAAATATTTTTATTAATCTTGTATTCATTTAATTTTAATATTAGCATTCCAAAATTATTTTACTTCCCTTTTTTTTTCAAATTTCCCCTGTACGTGTTTCTTTCTGGCATAGCATTTCATTCATTTTAAAATCATAAACGTCGTTTTGAAATCTGTACTTCCGGTAAAAGAATTATCTGGAAAATTCCATATCTTTCTATTTGTGAAGTCATATCCTTTTGTAGCTCCACTCCTTACCCAATAATATTTAAATCAGTTTAATTCGTAATTTAAAAATTTGTATCTCTTTACTACTGTTTGGCATCTTATCTCTGTGAAACCTATAAAATTTGCTTTTTTTAAAGCAGTTTTTATATTCTTTAGCATTGCATTTTATGCCAATGCATGGCGCCTATATGTTCGTTCAGCCAAAGTTGGCGTGTTTCAAGGATTATAGCAAACCCCTTTACTCCTCTTCTCGGAGAGCTCGGGCGCATTCAGTACTGCAGTGGAGTTGGGTTTTCAATGCAGAATGGCTGCCTTTTTTTGCCGTTCTGCGAAGAAATTATGTCTGTGCCTGCATGAGTGTTCTATCAACGCGCGCAGAGAATGGATGGATGCCTTTTCCCCTCCTACGAAAAATAATAAACGAATTTCGTATCTACAGTAAGAAATATTAAAAGTGCAAGAATATTTCGGCTGCATAGTTTCGTCTTTTTTTTTGTGGCGAGAGGCTTTGACCAGTTACTTCTCGTTCTTCTGTAGGATGTGGATAAAGAATTCTGTTGACGGCATTATTATTATTTTTTATTCAAGTGTTGCTTTTATTTCGAGTCGTAGAATTATTATGCTATAAAAATCATCTAAATGCCTGTGTCTCCATACTCCCCAAAGGAAAGAAATTATTTTATTTTCCTTAGTAAGAATGTTATTGTATGTGTCGATCATAAAAAAAGTACATCTAAAAGAATAAGACATGTACTCTATGATAATACGCTACGTTCTGCAAAAAATTGCTTCACAAATAAAAAAAAAATTGCAAGGAAGATTTTTCATTTGTTTATTTTCTTTCTGCAAATCTCTCCATCATTTTTCTATTCTTTCGGGTCAATGCAGGTAATGATTTTACCTTTTTATTTTTTTGTTCTTAATTTCCAAATGTATGATAAGTAAATTCAGATTTTCTTTAATTAATGACTGTTGTGTCTAAGTGGTCTTTTGTGGCCGCAATAAAATGTTAAATGCACACTATACGATCGATCCTAAAAAAAATGATTTGGAATTTCAATATCCAAAATAACTTTACAATATTATTCTATCACCTCCTGTCTTCCAAACACAACAATATATATATATATATATATAGATAGATAGATAGATAGATAGATAGATATACATACACACATATATATATATATATATATATATACATATATATATATATATATAGATATATATAGATATATGTATGTATGTATGCATATATATATATACCACTTTCTTCTGGGCACGATAACTTCCATAATTCTACACAAATCTCTTCTAAACTGATACATAAAATCAAGGGGATGGAAATAGGGAGGGGTATTGTGAAAACCGAAAAACCCCATAACTTCTTAATTTTTGTATATATCAGTTCAGTTTAAAGTTTTTATTACTTCTAAAAATTTGGCCAAAATTTATATATCACAGATTTTTGATAAAAATGGGTTCAATGTGCGCAAAAATATGGTTTTAGGGGAAAAAAGTCATAACTTCACAAATTCTCAAGACATCAAATCCACTAAATTTATTATAAATCTTCTTAATATTATCGACAACTTTTATATTGACAAGTTTTTGATAGGACCAATCCAAATTTAAAAAAATTAAAAACGAAAACAAAAAAAGGAGTTGAAAAAGAAAAAATCCATAAATTTGTAAATTCACAAAATATAAAAGCCGCATGAATTTATTATATATATTCTTAATATTGTCTACAACATTTATATTGACAAGTTTTAGATAGGACCAATTCTTACAGCAAAAACAAATTAAAAAATACATAGCTGTTGAAGAAAAAAATCATCGCATTATAGGTGTATTCAAATCCAAACTGCTTATTTTAAATTCATTTTTGCTTTCAAACGCGTCCAATTGGTAGATTCTTTTATTTAGAAACTATATAATGTACCGTAATGATCGACATTTTGATAAAGGCAGAATATATTTCAAAAAATGATGTCAAAGTGGGCATTTTGAACCGAAATTCCCGAAGTGATTGTGTTAGAAACGAAAAATATTCACCTACTGAAAAAATAATTGTTTATAAATCATGTTTTAATTAATTGAACTAAAAATAAAAACACAAGTCGCTTATAAATCTCTTCAAAAATCACGTCAGTAAGTTTCATATTTTTTCTATTAAAAATGTATCTGAAAATGTGCCAGAAAATTTCGAGTTGTTGAGCATGGAAAAGCATTTTTTTTTTAATACCGCCTTAACATGATTATGATAATACCAGATCTTGTATAAAAATGAAATAAAAACTCGTCAAAAGCGACCAGATAAAATTGTTAAAGTGGGTTTATCTCTAGTCATGATTTAGTTTTTGTTGGTGAAATTAGTATACTTAACTTCGAAATCTACCTCCGCCTGTAGGCAGGGTCGGTAGGGATTTTTTTAATTAAAAACTAGTATTTATGTGATGAAAATCGAACAATATTTATGAAACAAGAAGATGAAATAAGTTGATAAATAATTAGTTATATGCATTTAACTTATCTGGATTATATTTAGACAATGTATATCATCTATTTGCAAGTTAGAGGCGAAAGGGGGCTTTCGTGGCAAACTAAACACAATATGAGAATTCCGCCGGAGCATCTTCCTATTTCGTCAGGACCTGGCTCTACGTCTCAAGAGATCACAACAGATCCACGTGATCTCTATAACGTTGAAATGATTCTCGGGTTTCTTTATTAACCCTTCACTGCACAATTTTTTCTATTTGTATGAAAAAAAAAATATTTTAAATCTATATATCGGCCTAATAATGAGAAAAATAGTAAAAAAAATTAAATTTCGAATTTTCAGCTGAAATTTGACCTTTTATGGCGTGTACCCTCTGTACACAATTAGGGTTTTAAAATATTGTATGGCTATATTTTACAACTAATTGGGCTTAAATTAATTTATCTTATCTGCTTAACATTCTACAACCTTATTTATATTAAGATTTTTAATTATTCAGTAAAAATAATGAAAGTAAATTTTATCTTAATAGCTTGATCAAGTATTTTTTTTTCCGAAAAACAAATACTAATTTTTTGTCAAATGTAGCCATCTGACATGGACAAAATAAGTGTTATTCAATTCTTTGGACTAGTCTTGATCAGGAATAGAGATCATATTGGCCAAATGCATGCACATAATAAGAATTACAGTGTTTTAATGTATGTTCCAGATGTGGCACGTGGTGCAGTGAGGGGTTAATTTGTTCCCAAGCCCAGAAATGAAAAAATGTATATCAGCAATGCCATTATAGCCTGCGGTTACTTGCGTCAGGAGCTCTCGTGGGAACTTGCTGATTACGTATTGTGTGTAATGCGAGCATAGTGGGAACGCTTTAACCAAACTCAAGTATTTTTACGGAAGAGGTTTTTAAAATTAAAATCTAACCAAAGCATTCTCGAGCTATAGTAAAATGTTTGCTCTATACAATATTGAAAGATTTTCTTATGTTCAAGATGATTTCAAGGGGAAATATCACGCAAAGGTATTTATTAGAACAAAGGAAGTGATCAATATAACAAAAGTAATCATATGTGAAGAGCCAAGCAATTCCAGGCGTCAATAATTTCCACGTTTTCTACAATAAATAAATATAAAAGAAAAATAGTTTTAAAAAATACGTGCGTTAATTTTTTTTTTAAATCACGCCCTAATTTCATGACTGAAAATCCTATTATATAAAGAAAAAATCCTTTACAATACGTTAATTTGGTGTGGTCCTCTATTATGGAAAATTGAACGTTTTATGTTTGACTCCTTTGATTTCTTCTTGGTAGAAAACGTATAGTTTCAAAACTCGGCTTGCACAGAAAATCAAATTTTGGGAAATCGCGAAAAACCTCAAACTGCTAAGCCAATATTTGAGGGGCTCACAATCATATTAGACCAAGTCCAATTTTCTCCAATGTAAATAATAACGCTTTAATGTTCTTAATAAATAATTAATTCATGTCAAGTGATTTATAAGGATTATATGTGTCAATATTCAATTCAAAGCATCATTTTTATAGTGCCCTACTTTTTGCAAATGATAAATTAATACTTCTATTGCAAATTTATACTTTTTTTTTAAAGGAGGACTTGGTCCAGTGTGGTTGTGAAATTTCATGCGTAAATAAAGAATTATTTATTATGATTACAAAAATTCTTTATTTCGATTTATATTTACTTATTCTATGTTTTACTCTAAATTAATTACAAAGAATGAAACATATTACCAGTTATCGTAAACCATTCACTGTACACATACATAATCATCATCGTCATCAGGATATACTTTAGAGGCAGTAGCTTGGAGCATGGTATTGACATCTACTGAAAATTCTAGAAACATGAATAAGGAATTCGCGGAAGGTATGGCAAAATAACCATCATATCTTTCTTTTTGGTCAAAGTGTTTTTCTACGACTGACATTTTTGACTGACATTTGACAAATAAAGTAACTTGCGCCCACGAGCCCATTTTTCCAAATTTATTTTGCGAAAAGGTTGATCCTCATTTAGGGTTTCTTTGAACAATAGCATGAAGGGAGAATCTCTCACAACACGCGGACATCTAATTTCAATCCAACTAAAACAAGCTTCTTTGGTATCCTTCTTTCTGCTTGCGATACTTTGTTCCAAATCTGAAATAGAAACAAAGTCGGAATTCTTAACTTCAATGACATCAAATTTTGGACATTTCCTCTTTGTATTAAAAATAGTTTCCTTCCAGTCTCCAGGAACATAACTGTGCTATTTTTTGCGACTTGCTGCTTCAAACAGGCGAAATTCTGCGTCATTCGGAAGGAAAGATTCGCCGGACACCATGGATTTGTGGTCAATTGTCTCTGATCTTATGTTTGTACTTATTAACTTGTTTCAACAGCATAAGAGACATTTTGATGTTCCTATTTTGGCCACCACAGGCATCAGAATATAGAATAATTTTCTTATGTTTAGAGGTTTTCTCTCTTAGGTGTCTTGCAACAATGCTAGAAAGGTCTTGAGAACCACTTCTTTATATTTCATTCCAGACGTACATGTATCGCATATTATTATTAAAGGAATGCACCACAAAGTTATAAACATAAAAATTGTGTTTATAATAAGCTATGGATGTTCAAAGCTTAGGAAAGGGAAGTGCTTTTTGCAAGTCGAATATACAGCAATAAGTTTCATCTGAGGCTTCAAGTTTTGTTTTTTTCTGTAGCCTGTTTAGCTTTCCGCAAATGGAACTCCCGTTCGGTTACAAGACTTTTTTAGTGTTTTCATCATTTTCTGTCGAAAGCTTCATTGATATGTCATCACATAATTTACATGTATCTGTATTTGACGGCTTAAAGTATAAATTAATCTTTGTGCTGAAGACTTTGTAATAGATTTTTTTTTTCACGTGGTCTTATTTTTTGTCGTACATACATTATTCTCTATGCCTAAGATCGAACTATGTGACTATGGGATTAGAGTTTTTTCCTTGTAATAATTTTTGTTAAGAAAAGCGCTCTCAGTACGTTTACCGTTTGTTTACCGAGAAAAAAAAAGGTGGGGGGGTGGTCACTCATAAAAAACAATATTACTTTCCATTCATAGTTTATCCATCTGGTGATTCACGAACATCAGATTTTTCATCAGAAGTTTTGAAATCATTACTTATTTATTGAACAACTTTTTTTATAGCACTAAGGCAAGATTTAGACAAGAATAGACCACAGATGAAAGAGTAGTACACTGATGAATGGATTTGATTCAGTCTGGTTGTGAAGGTTTTTTGTATTACCTCACCAACTCTGGATACAGATGCAATCTATGAGAAAGCATATGAACTATAGACTTGGAGAACTACGGCAGTAGATAATCCACATTTTACTGCACCTTCTACATGAACTATCTCATTTTTAAAAAAAAGTGGACTTGGTGTACTATAGTTGTGAGCCACTCATTTTATAATGCCAGAAATTCAGGATAAAACTGATTTTTTTGCTGATTGTTGTATTTCTTCGGTTCAGGTTCACCAGTAGAATAGATTGATAGAGAAAAGACGATTTTTTAAACTTTGGATAAAGCGAGTTTTAAAACTCAAGCCCTCAATATATATATATATATATATATATATATATATATATATATATATACATTCTCCTTCTGCCACTTCTAGTTATGCCTAGCATACATCTTTTCATACTTCGCTGTGTTGTTTGCAAATTTTGTACTATCCGTTTTATTAACGTCCATGTTTCTGCTCCATAAATTAGTGTAGGCAAAGCACATTGGTTAGAAACCTTTCTTCTCAAACAAAGTGGCATGTTACTCATTGGATGCGCGCATTGCAGGAAGACAGGGCAATAGATTGAACACAAACACCATATAGTGTATCCCTGAGATGTAAAACGACCATGAAGACGACCTTAAGTAAGATGAAGTCACAAAATCAGAAAACTGGCCGGCATTAATTGGATGACTAAAGCAATAGACAGGAAACATCTGAAAAAGTCGTGGAGATCTACATTCAGCAGTGGATTGAAAACGGTTGTTATTGATGATGATGATATACATATATATATATATATATATATATATATATATGATTTTTCCTCTCTTTCTGATTTAAGATATAGCAAAAAAAAAAAAAAAAAAAAAAAAAAAAAAAAAAAAAAAAAAAAAAAAAACATTGATTAATCTATCTATTAAGGATTTCTAAACTGTTTTTTTTTCAGCGTATGGCCATAACTTCATTAATTTTAAACTATTAATTTTTAAAAACATATTTAATATATATATTACTGTTCATTTTCAACTTTTTATTGCTTAAAATATTTTATTGTTCTAATTTCATATTCAGTTGGTATATTTTAGCAACTAATTTTAGACTGATACCAGATAACTTATGCTTCATTATTCAATGGTTTTACTTTAAATTTTTTATCTTAAATCTAAATCCAGTTTCCAAATTTCTAAAACGTACATAGATTTCACAAGAAATTAAATTTTGCTTATAAATTTGTTGTTTCCCAGGATAAAAGTTTAAATTTTCTCAATTCCATTTTTCGTTTACTAGCAATCTTTTAAACAAAAAACTAGTCGGATATGGTAATCCAAAACTTTCTGCTACCTTATACATGTTAATACTTCCTGAGAAATATAGCATAGCAGCACCACCGGTTAGGTCATTTACTCCAAAATCTAGTCAACAAAAACTTATCTCAACTAACTAAGTCTTAACTCTTTAACTAAATCTGAAGTTTGATGAAAATCCGTGCATTAGTTTTTGAGATAGAGCTATTGCGGAAATCGCAAAGAATTCTGCATAGCAATGCCACCTGTTGGGCAATTTATATAAAAAACTAATTAGGACCAATTTATATCAGGCACTAACGGAATTGGAAGATTGATGAAAATTCAGGACTAGTTCTTGAGATTGAGCTATTGGGAAATATTTCAAAAATGCAGCATAGCACTGGCACCTGTTAGGCAATTTACACCAAACACTAAACAGCACTAATTTATATCACGGACTATCTGAATCTGTAGTTTTATGAAAATTCGTGCATTAGTTCTTGAGTTAGAACTATTGTGATAATCACGAATTAAGCCATATCGGAGCGCCACCTTTTGGGGTATTTGCGTCAAAATTTCATCAGCACCAAATTATATCAATTACGAACTGAATCTGAAGTTTTCTGAAAATCCGTGCATTAGGTCTGGAGATATAGCTATTCCGAAAATTGTTAAAATTGCAGCATAGCAGTGCCACCTGTTGGGCAATTTACACCAAAAAGTAATCAGCACAAATTTATATCAGGGAGTAACGGAATCTAAAGATTTATTTAATTCCGTTTATTAGTTTTTGAGATAGAGTGCCCACAAAAGTTTTGTCATATACAAGCAGTGTGACAGACAGACATTTTCTAAAAAATCATCAAATCGTGTTCAGGATCTTCTAAAACTTATAAATCCATCGAAAACCGGAAGTCGAAAATTTTCACGAATCCAATACTTTATTCCTGTAAAAACAGAAGAAAGTAAAAATAAATATTTTAATTTAACATTGATAGACAAATATAAAAAAGCTCATTGACGCGTTCTTAATTTAATATATTTTCCGTCAGTAAACCACTTTTTTACTGCAATTCAGTTTTGGATAAACTATAAAAAAATTATAATAAGTTTCTATTTATCACATCATGAATATTTTTAAGAAGTACTTTTGTGTGCTTAAACCAAGCACACGAAGCGAAACTTAGCTTTGTTTGTCAGCTTTTCATTTTACTTTTTGAGCGTACGTGCGACTAAAAAAAAAACATTTTCTTAAAGCATAAATTAAAAGAAGATGTATAGATTCACCTTTAAAAGTCTTTACTTTAGTCAATGTATATTTCATTACTTAATGCGTGTATTTCAATACTTCCATAAATATTTAATTCTGGAAAGATTTTCCTTGATTAGATTTGAACTATAAATATGATTGTTTTACTCTGAACGTTTCGATTTTTAGAAAGCATGTTAAGGCTTTCGATTTTAAATTCAATAACAAGTATTTCAAAAAAGTCTGTGCAATCATAAATTTTTTATAACTTTTTACAATTCTAATTCCTGTAGATCACTTTTATAATAATAATAATAATAATAATAATAATAAATTGAATTTTCATTTATTTCTTAACCAATATGTTTAAGAAATGAAAGTTGGTGTCTAAAGCTACACTCTTATTTTGAAAAATTTTCCCCCTGATCGTGTAAGTTTTTACGTGTCGAAATGTTTTTTATTGAAGATTAATTTTCTATTAATTAAAACTTTCTTAATAAAATTATTTTTCCTCTAGTCAGTAATGTAAAATAGTTGTTTTATTATGAATGCATTTGCTATGTTTTATTTTTCGATTTCTTTAAAATGGTATTTTGGGAAAACATCTATTTTAAAACAAAATTGCCTCTAGTTAAAAACCTCTTTTATTCAAAATTTTAAAGTTTTTTAAATTAATAAATAAATGAAGTAGAATTTACAGCATATTTTCATTTACCTTTTCTAATTAATTGGGAAAATTTTATCCAACTGAATTTTAATAAAGAAATTTCAACTTGATATCGGAATTATTTGAATAGATTTTTGCTCAGAAAATGCACAGTATGAACTTTAAAAAACTAGCCGTTTTACTTCAAAACGACATATAAAATTATAATATAGATGTTACAAGTTAAAAATAAACATTTTATTTAAATTTCATCCACTGCAAATAAAAGAGTCTTAAAGCAAGACAGAAAAACGACTGAAAAAGCATTTAAAACACGTAAATGTCTTAATATAGAGCTTAGACATAATAGATACCTTAATTTAAGATACTTGTGTGTCTTAATGGACTGGTAGTAGAAATGAACCAGTATTAAGTGTCTTAATATGGTGAAATATCTTAAACAGCATACCACAGTCGACCGCCATATTTGTTATGTGTTGTTGTGTGTCGTGCGCATATCGAAAACGATTTCCTTTTATAAATGTGAAAAAATCGCTGTGAAGTGTGAATAAATGAACAGTGGACAAGCATTTCAATCTCTATTGTCAAGACCTTTCAGGGAAAATGCAACACCCTTTCTGAGAGCTGAGATAATCCTCTGTGGAATGGAGATGTAAAGGGAGACGCTATGTGAACCTCGTGCTAATTCTAAGACTTAGTCTAGCTGGGTTTTCTATAATAGCTGGTTAATTTAAATGAAATACATATTAATCAGTTATCTAGAAATCTTTGTTGGACAAAAAAAAATATATATATATATATATATATTTTCTCCATCTAAACAAAGGATAAATTACTAGGATAATATAAAATAAAAGGATAATATAAATTATAGTGATTTATAAAATATAATACTCCATTTTGTCCCACTAACGTTTTCTATATGTTGTATTATTTTTAGAACAAATTTGATTTTAACAAATATTAATGTTATCTATGTTTTTTATGAGGTTCCATTTCTGAAGTATACATTTATTTCTAACATTTTAAATTAATATTAATCCATATTTACGCGATTGTTTTCTGTTTTTTTTTTTTTTTTCGTACTATAAAATGCAATACAGTATTGTTTAACTCGGTGTTTTTACGCAGTTTATTTTCTTATAAAAAAAACTTTAATCATATTTATTTATTTATTTATTTTTGTGTAAAAAGTAATGGTCTGATTTTTAATTATATGTATTCTTGCAACAGTCGTAAATATTTATTTTATTGTTGAAACACACTGAATTAATTAAGTTTTTTTTAAAGTTTTTTTAGAAACATGAATGAATTAACATATAAATTTTTGACAACTTTAATTATTAAATTCCCTTATATGTTAAACTGAAGCAAAATGACATACAATGTTTTCAGATTTTTCTAATTATCTGATGGAAAATATTTATATATAAACGGTGAATTTAATAATTTGAAAGTATGTGTAAAATTATTTAAAATATTCACTCCTGTTTAACAAGCACATTATTAACTGTTGTGTCATAAAATGATTTCTTAAGTGATTTTAGTATTTTACAACAAGATAATTTTGAATAATAAAATCATACGTAAATGATTATTTTAATTTCACCTTAAAAGGAAAAAAAAAAAAACGGTGTAATCAGAAATTTGAAATATGCTTCAAATGTTTGTTTATGAAAATGTGTCCGGATTTGTGTTTGTGCACATTTTCCTTGAATTATAAATGAAATATAAAAATTTGTTATGATTTACCTTATGAAGCATAGAAAAATTTCATAAAGAGAAGGGTAGATGCAACCCCGTGCAAAAAGGGGGGGGGGGTGTGAAGGGGGCCGTCGCCCCGGGCGCGGAAATTGAGGGTGTGCCAAATTTATACTACTAACGTCTCTGTTTTTTGCTGTCGATCTTTTTTGGTGGATTTTTTTTTTTTCTCTCTGGGGACCACTTGTTTTTAACCTTGTTGTTAGCAATTTTAACCTTGCCAATTTTCCCATTTTCTCCAACTCAAATACTAACAAAAGTTGAAAAGAAAGAAAGGTTGAGAAAAATCTGTCCAAAACATCGCAATCTCTCTAACAATTAACTGCGATTTTCTCTTGTGTTATTTAGTTGCTTGGAATTTCTCAATTATAAAATTACACATTTTAAAGCTCCAAAAATAAAAGCAAAATATTTATCCAATAAACTTTATTTCTGTTTTTGCACTTTAATAAATTTTGTGGCACCTGCCACAAAGAAAAAGTGAGGGGGGGGGGTGGGGGGCGCCAAATTGAAACTTAGCCCCGTGCGCAGATTTTTCTTCGCACGGCCCTGGGTAGATTTGTCGATTTGAAAATAACATTATATTTATCTTGTCTACAATTTTGAAGGGGTGAGGAATTTCGTTTTTAATTACATTGAATCTATGGAAAAATAACATAAATAATAATCCCAGATATGGTTTGTATGTATGTCTAATAATTTAAATTGACTAAATGATTAGTAAACTTCTTCAACTAATTTCCAAAATAAACAAAGAAACTAGTAAATCTGCAGATCAGGAGCCTCAACGTCAGCTCTACAATTCATTGTGTTTAGCACCCTTTGAGTAATATTAATCTTTCTACAAAAAACGAAATTTAAAGTTTTGAAATTATATAAACATTTATAAAACGAAAAAATATTTCGAAGGTTACTGACATTAGAAGCGTTAAATTAAACCCCTTGTTATGTAATGGTATTCTGAAAATCTCATGAGCTACTTATTCTGGTAATATTTAGATAATAAAGTAGATTTCTTCAGGGGGCTCTGCCCCCCTGAACCCCTTCGTAGTGTAATTTAATTTACATTTGTAATTATCAATTAATTGTGTTAATGTCCTTTAGTAAATTCTACCAATAGACGGAAACGTACATGAATTCTTTTCTACAGCCCTGTATATTGCGTGAAGATTTTTACGCGTCGTCTATAACTTTTAAATTTAATGCAGACAAAAAAACCCTCTTAAAACTGCTCATATCACATTTCCGGGGATTAGTATGCATAGTGTGCACCATATTTTCAGTTTCTGCGGAGTCCTGTAAATGGTTCTATTTAAATTCTGCAAACATTTGTTAGTATACTAAATGTAATTGGGCTGGGAAATACATAACTCAAAAAAAAAAAAAAAAAAAAAAAAAAAAAACACTGAAGCAATTCGCGCTCATTTTCATTTATACTTACGAATTCATTTGTGTATCCCTGTACATGGTCTATACAATATTTAAGCACTACTTATTAAGCACAAATTTACTTAACGTTAAAACGCACACCATAATCGAAAATGCTCTTCAGCAATCATCCCTAATAGACCAGAACTGCATCCGAAATTGTTTATGTGACCCTATAAATGAACGATAAATACGATACAAATCATATTCAAGCTTCTTGTAGTCAACCACAGTAATGTAATTTAATTTCATAATGTTTGAATTAGAGCAACACAATTAACACACTGACAACAAGCAGTTTAATTAAATCTGGGTTTAGAAACAGTAGAAGCTCCCCCCTCTTCTGAAAGTGTCTCGGAAATTGGTTTCTGAGATATGTTTTTCATGTTTATGCAGCAGTAAATATCTTTCAATGTACGGATGTAATATATAATGTCTTACAATCTATAAAAAATATGGACAACACAATATAAATGTCTTTTTTGTAAGGTAGAATCACTCCCTTAGCCAATGATGTATTCTGAATAAAAACGAGAATTCTCGTTTCCCGTCGCTAATGTGTTAAAATAAGCTGTGAAGAGTTTTTCCCCCGTAGACCACATTTTAATCGACCACTTTTGTGTGACCCTGAAAAAAAAACATATGATTTGCACCCCATATACTACAAAAATGTTTAAAAAATACATATCAATTTTATTATTTTGTAACAGAGTAACATCATTAAAAAACGCCACAAAAGGATTTTCTTCAAAGATTGTAATATTATGAATACTTTTGAGTTCCCTGTACGCATGCTGTAAGTGCTACACATAACATATTTTATAGTAACCAGGTTCTAGTGCACCTTAATAAAGTATATAAATTTCATTACGTTTAAATTGTGTAACATTATTAAAATACACCGCAGACGATTTTTCCCAAAGACTATAATGTAACGGAATAGTTTTGAGTGCCCCTGTAATTCAGCTATGAATGCTACACTCTTCATTTTTAATACCAAACATACTTTGGCAAACCTCAATAACGTATATCAATTACATGTAATCCCGACTATATTTACGCAAGTTAGAGCACGTAGAGAAACACGGCAGGCGACAGATAGAAAAACTGAAGTCATAAATGTCATTCCCATGTTGGAAAGTGTTAAAAAGGATTTACATGCCTTTAACTGTACTTTTTTTTTCACTTATAGCATGGTTAAACATTAGTTTAAAAATCCTAATCCATGCGATAGCAATAACATATTAAAAGCGCCCCAAAATATGCATATCTGGTGATCTATAAATCTACTGGAAAATAATTCATTATCGTGCCCACTGTTAATTGCATAAATTGCATCGATTTATTCGATAAAATATTTTTTGTGATAGCCTTTTAATAGTACCTGCAACAAAATTAACGTAATTTACTAACTTCATTCATATTTGACGCAATGATAGGCTACGAATAACAGTCGCTAGGCAACGAAGAAAAGGGGAAAAAAAAGAAATATGTATCATGTAAAACAAGAAAATTAATTTAAAAATTCTTTATATTATTGGAATACATGTATAAATGTCCTCAAAACATTATACACGTAAATAAAAAAATCTGATAGATATATTGATAAAACTTCAATATAATAGGAATAATTTAAAACCCTTATTTGGAATTTTAGTATCCATAATTTGACATTTAATCAAACGTGCAATTTTCTTTCAACAAATGGAAATTTGAAAATCGTCTGACTTGCCGTAGAAAAGCATTATAAAGAAAAATAAAATCTTCCATATTTTCCGAACGAATGAACCAAATTTAACCAAAAACTATACAGCTACGTCCGGGTATCTCACGAATATGTCCAATGAATTTCAAGCTGATCGGGTGCTTTTTGCGGCAGTTATCGCGGAACAGAGAGACAGACAGACAGACAGACAGACAAACGGAAATCAAAACTTTTCGTGTCTCCACAGTAAGCCTTCACTGACGTTTCGGCAATAACTAGTAAATCTGCAGATCAAGAGCCTCAACGTCATCTCTGCAACTCATTGTTTTTTATCAAACTTTGCGTAATATTAATCTTTCTACAAAAACAAAATTTAAATTATTTAAATTACACAAACATTTATAAAACGAAAAAAATATTTCGATGGTTTCAGACATTAAAAGCGTTAAATTAAACACGTTGTTATGTAAGGATATTCTGAAATTCTCACGAGCTACTTATTCTAGTAATTTTTATATAATAAAGCAAATTACTTCAGGGGGGCTCTGCCCCCCTGAAGCCCCCGTTGTGTAATTTAATTTGCATTTGTAATTTTCTACTGATTGAGTTAATGATTACCCTATATCTTAGATTTCTTTTTACACTGCGATTTATAAGGATAAGCAATAATTCGGTCAAGCATTTTACGTTATCCTAATATCCATACAACAGTATTTACTTGCCTGCTAACCACAAATACCTGTATCTAATGGATAAAGAACTTTTGGAAATATAAACTGAAACATCTAATTTAGAAATCTAATACCTTTATAAATTTTGTTTATAAAAAAAAAATTTTGATTACCATTCTGCAATATTTATATCTAAGATCTAATCTAAATATCAAAAAATGTACTCGATAGCATTAACTTACTAAATTCACCCTAAAGTAGGGGGGCTTCTAAACATAACAGTTAATAATTCATCATCGTTAAATAGATAAACATGATTTGGCGCCTTTAAGTATTTTTTGTGATTTTCTTTTAATAGTATCTACATTTAATTTAAAATCGTGATGTTACAAATACCGTTGAAATTTGGCGCAAACCTATGTTCAGGTCAAATTACGAAAGGTTAACTAACATTTCATTTCCCTTAGCCGGACTTTGTTTCAGTTTTCGTAATAAGGATTATTTTAATAATTTAATTTATTTTACACTCTACAAGCTGTTACACGGACGTTGTTCACGTAGCATTAAAATAGAGATAAATGCATTAAGTAAAACATTTCACTCCCCACCAGACGCACCAAGTCTCAAGCTTTTTGCACATCACTATTATATTAGAGAAAATGTTCTTTTAAATCGCGCAAATGTTTCAATTAAATAAAGTAACATTTTCTGTATTAAAATACTGGTATCCAGAACGCCGGAGGCTTGGCAACTCTGCTCCTCTTAATAAAATCATATATGATTAACCAACACTTTATCACATTTTATAGGAGACAATACGGAATTTCTTATTTGTATGGCCTTACATATATCTCAGTCATAAAAATGTAAAATTTTGTGCCAATTAATGCACGCAATTGCGAAAATGAAATCGCAAAGAATGAGAAAAGGAAGGCCAAGTAAAATCGTGTAAATCGAGGAATCTTTCTTCGTAGTG
Organism: Maratus speciosus; assembly: GCA_963932465.1. Classification (NCBI taxonomy): domain Eukaryota; kingdom Metazoa; phylum Arthropoda; class Arachnida; order Araneae; family Salticidae; genus Maratus; species Maratus speciosus. Next base: position 55,773,567 of record OZ010790.1, read on the forward strand.
CTGGGAAAATACTGCTACAAAAACTATTTTAGGTGGTATTTGGTGTGAAATGTTTATATGTATTCATTCCTGTCCTATATATCCTTTTTTTTTTTTTTTTTTTTGCTTATTCCATTTTTCTTTTGCACGTGAAAATCTTACAAATTAAAATTAACTCTTTGGGAGAAATTGTTATTCATTTTTTTTTTTTTTGGCAACAATAAAGTTTATAAAATTTAACAGAATAATGTCAGTTTATTCTGTATGAAAATAACGAACTTTTTCATTTATAATCAAATAGTTGAATAAGTAAATGAAAATATTATTCTATATAGTATATAAATACTATTTTCATTTCTGCGTCTAAATAAATCTATATGCAAATATCTATACAAAGGCATTCATTAATTCATTCCTTTTGCTTTGATTTGACTTCAAAAAACCATACATACTTTCACATTTATGATATTTTTAGATGAGATGTTGTTGCTACGCAACGGTTAAAAGAAAAAATGAAATATAAGTAAATTCATAAAATAAAATGTTTTATATTATTCGAACACATGTATAAAATTCTATCATAAGTTATACACCTAATTTAAAAGCTCTGACAAATGTTTTGACAAAATTGCAAACTAATAAGAATAATTTAATACTCTTATTTAAAAATTTCAGAATCCAAAATTTACCATTTAAATCTATTATTCATATGAGCGATTTCTTTCAACAAATGAAAATTTGAAAATCGTCTGACTTCCCATAGAAAAGCATTATATCACAAAATAAAATGTTCTGTATATTCCGAACGAATGAACCAAATTTAACCCAAAACTATACAGCTAAATCCGGGGAGCTCATCAACATGCCCAGGGAATTTCAAGCCGATCGGATGCTTTTTGCGGCAGTTATCGCGGAACAGACAGACAGACTAACAGACAGACAGACTAACGGAAACCAAAACTTTTCGTGTCTCCACAGTAAGCCTTCACTGACGTTTCGGCAATTATTTATAAGAATAAAAAATACGAAGATTTCAGACATTAGAAGCATTAAATTAAAAACGTTGTTATGGAAGGATATTTTGAAATAATTTTCATGAGCTACTAATTCTGATATTTTTTTAAATAATAAAAACAGATTTCTTCAGGGGCGGGGGGGGGGGGGGGCTCCGCCTCCTGAACTCCCCGTGGTTTCATTAATTTACATATGTAACTTTTTATTTATTGCACTAATGGTTATCGCAAATCTTAAATTTCTTTTTATACTTCCGAGCCTTAATTTTCAATACTGGTGGACAGAAAATGTTTCACATTGACGCAATTATATTAAAAGTTTAGGTTTTATTCATGAAAATATAATTTCCTTTTAAAAATAAAATAATTTTCATTCATATTTTCTGAAATGAGACGGCATTAAGAAGTAACACTCGTCATAAAATATTTTTTTAGGTAATCTAGTTAATGCTTGGTTTTTAAGAATGAGAATATTTATTTCCCAATACAATGACGTCATTTTCGACAGCGATAATTTTGCGGTGTAAAATTTTGACATTTACTATATATTTGATTTTCAAAAGTTTTTTTTTTTTTTCTCATTGAAATTTTCGATTAAAAATTAACATTTCTGTTAGCTGTGTGCAGACGATAAACCATGAGATATTAGTAACATTTCTTTTAATAATAAGAATTAATATCATAACACAAGCCCTTTTTATTTCAACCTCAAAGCATATTAGTTTTATTTTTTGATATATGAGATCAAATTCATCTTCTTTTCGTATTTTAGTTTTATTTCCAATATGAAGACGTATTCATGTCTATTTTTTATTTCATTTTCCTCTTGCACATGAAAATCTTTCAAATCAAAATTAACTGTTTAGGATAAATTATTATTCTGGGATAGGATTTTCTTGGCAACGGTTAAAAAAAAAAAAAAAAAAAAAAAAAAAAAAAAAAAAAAGATTGTTAAATTTATAGCAAAATGTCAATTTATTCCTTATGAAAATAATGAACTTCTTAATTTAAAAGAAAAAATATTTGAACAAAATAAGCAGAACATAGTCTTTCTTTATTTCTGGGGTAAATTTCATCTATATGTAAAGTCACAAAGGCATTAATTCGTCCCTTTTGACTTTGATTGACTTCAAACAATTACAAATACTTTCACATTTACGATATTTTTAGGTGTAGTTCCGTCGCTAGGCAACAGTTAAAAGAAAATAAAACAATGAAATATGTGCTTTGAAAAAAAGTAAATTTATAAAAAGATATATTATTGGAACACATATATAAAATACCTCCATAAGTTAAACACCGAATTTAAAAACTCTGACAAATGTATACACAAAATTTCAAACTAATATGAATAATGTATGGTTCTAATTAGAAATTACATCATCCATAATTTACTATTTAAATCCTTCAATCATATGAGCCATTTCCTTTCAACAAATAAAAATGTAAAAATCGTCTGAATTGCTATAAGAAAGCATTATGTCGCAAAATAAAATGTTCTATATATTCCGAACGCATGAACCAAATTTAGCCAAAAACTATACAGCTAAATCCGGGGATTTTACCAACATGCATACTTAATTTTAAGCTAATCGGATGCTTTTTACGGCAGTTATCGCGGAACAGACGGACAGACAGACAGACAGACAGACAGACAGACAAACGGAAACCAAAACATTTCGTGTCTCCACAGTAAGCCTTCACTGACGTTTCGGCAATTAATATTTTTAAATACTTGAAAATGGATTAGTATAATTTGGCTTCGAATCTGATGAATGTAAAAAAAAAATAATAATACATAAATAAATAAAAATAAATAATGCAGTCTATTGTAGTCTTCCATAATTAGCAAACATTTATTTTAGCCTGCTGTTAATGAGACAGTGTAAATAAGAGGGGAAAAATCTTCTAAGATGTTTCGAGCGTCTTAAAAGACCTCATTTTAGATGTTTCAACTGTCTAAAAAATTGCGGCTTTTTAAGACGTTTCAAGTGTTTTAAAAATGGCCGCGTTTTAAGACGTTTGCAGTGTCTTAACCTCAGATACAAAAAGGTGTCTTAAAAAGTAAGACACCTTTTTTTCACTTAAAATGTGACCATCCACTTAAGATACTTTTTTAAACAGAATTTCAGACGTTTGCGTTTACAGTGTAGTACTTTAGGTCTGAAATCCCGCGGCCTTCATCAGGGAATATTTTTATTAATTACTATTCCATTCATTCAAATACGTCAATTCGTTTAAAATGGGAGAGGCTAAAATTATTAGGGTATATGGAAGTAGTAATAGCCGTAACTTGGCTTGAATATATGTAGAGTAAACATTTAACTGCAGTTTCATTTATTTAAATACCTCATTTTGTTCACATACGTCACTTTCATTTTAAATGCATAGCTGAACTGTAGTAGATGTAGCAATGTTTCGGATTAAACATGGGTAGAGGAAAATATTTAACAGTCGTACTATTCATTTTAACCCTTTATCTACTTACGGTACTTATAAGTACCATTAATATAACTTATTAAATTATAAAATACATTTAATACATCGTTATAAAATTCATTTAATATATCCATTAGTTGTAATACAGTTTATAAAGAGTTATAGATATATTTCTTTATCTTCTTCCAAAACCATTATTGGTTACACAAAACAAAAATATTTTTAAAAGGATGATTTCTTTTGTCTTTGCATCTTTTCAGCTTCGCGGCTTGGGGGTTGGGGGGGGGGGGAGGAAATTTTTCAATTCGGAAATATTTCTACATTTCTGTTGTAAGAACATTATATTTGTACATTTCCTAATTCTACAAAATACTAAGAAAAATATTTAAAATAAAAGATTTGAGTGGGGTTATAAATATTTCACAAAATCTCTATAAATTCAAATTTAATTACTCCTCCTAAATCCTTCAATCCTTCTAAAATCCTTCTAAGATTTATTAAATGATTATGTACATCTTCTAATGTAGTTTAAACAATTCACCATGAAAAATGCTTTAGAAGATAAAATTTTCATGAATTCATAATTCAGTACATAAAAGTATAATAAGTGACTCTGTTCATATATGTCATTTCATTTTTAAATTGGAAGTAGTAAAAGGAGTTTCGTTTTTAAAGTATATAGTAGGAAATTACTGGGTGTTTAAGTTTTTAAGGTTTATTTCGGAATATTTATGTCTGTATACGAACAAACTGCCGAATTAAAGTTAATGGTATGGCAGTTAGATATTTTTCTCTATGCAAGTTTAATCCGAAACGCTCTTAGTTCTACTACAATCCAGCTACGCATTTAAAATGAAAATGACGCATGTAAACAGACGTATTAAAATAAATAGAACAGTAGTTAAATATTTTTTGCTACATAAATTAACCCAAGGCACTTCTACTTCTACTTCCAGCTACCCTAATAATCATCGACTCTCCTATTTCAAACGAAGTAACTTATTTGAATGAATGGAACAGAGATGGACAAACAGATTCTCTGACGTTTGCGATATTGCAGGCCGAACGTACTAGGAATTTTAAATAAAATGTATATTTTTAACTTGTAACACAAAAATTATTTTTTTTTTGTCGTATTTTAAGAAAAACGGTGGGCTTTTTAAAGCTCATATTATATTGTGATTGAAGCAAATTGGAATATTACATTTTCTATTATAATTTTATTTAGATTCTTGCTTTTATAATGTACTTGATGAAAAGCATATAATTTCTTACAAATCAACGTGTGAAATTCTGCTGACGTTCAATCATTTTAAAATTATAGGAACAGAAATAATTTGTCTTTTAAAGTGTTAATAAACATTCTATTACCATTTTTTATGATATTTTAAAATTCTTACTTCCAGTGAGAGTGCATTTTATTAAATTTACAATCAGCATGCTTCACTTGGATTTTTTTCTTAAATGAAAAATTCCTTTTATTAATATTTTAATAACTAGACGATTTAAATTTCTTAGAATATATTTTCACTTTAGTCATTTTATGTTGTTATTCAATGTGTGTTTTATTATTTCTTTTATGTCGATTTGCAATAATAATCCGTTAGAAATGAAAATAACTTTAAGCGAGAGATAAAATATTGTTTGCGCATTTCTTTTATTTTTAAAGTATTTATCGATTTTCTTAGATTTGTTTAAACAGGCAGTAGTTAAAAATTTATTTTATTGGAAATAAAAAAAAAACATAATAAATGAACATCTGCAGCTTTGTTGAGCTGCCAAAAAATCAAAATAGAATTTAATTTTGTAATAGTCTAACGTAATATCTGAAATTACTGCAGTATTTTTATATGCGTACAGTAATATATGAGGGGCTCACAACCATAGTAGACCAAGTCCATTTTGAAAAAAAAAATGTTATATTCTCCATTTAGAAGGTGCATATAATCTGTTTTATTCACTACATTGAACCAAGTCTGTAAGCTGATTGCATATATCAGAAAGTACACTGTAAAAAAATAATAATAATAATAATAATAATAATCTGTAAAGTTACGAAAGTTTTTTTAGAAAACTGGGATTGCTAGAACTTTTTATGTAACGGCAACAACAAAAATTCCTGTAACAGCGTCTGATACAGGAATTTTTCTTGTTGCCGTTACATAAAAAGTTCTAGGAATCCCAGTTTCCTAGAAAAACTTTAGTAACTTTACAGATTTTTTTTTTTTTTTTTTTTACAGTGAATACGAAAACAGTCTTGGTTCACTGTGGGAATAGCTAAAACACATTTTTTGCATCTTTTAAATGGACTATCTCATTTTTTTTTTTTTCAAAATGCACTTGATCTTCTTTGCTTGTAAGCGCCTCAAAAATATTGATAAGTTTACGTGGAGGTTTTGCTTAGTTAAACCAGTCATTATAAAACTTGAAACAGTTTACTTTACAGTGTTTTTTAAGAAGAGGAATATATATATATTTCATTTCTCCTTGAAATTAAGTTTGACTATCATTTTTTTGAAGTGCTCTGTAAATCTCAAAAAGATTATAACTCTTGATTTTAAAGGAAAGGAAAAAAAAAACGAAGAAAATAAATGTAAGAGATTTTAAACTGAAATTTGAGACTCCTTATAAATTTTTACCTTGACAATTTTACTTTTTATTTTCCAACATGATTGCTCAAAAAATAAAATATATTTAACTTTCTATTTCTACGAATTATTGTAAAATTATAGCTGAAAAAAATATCAATGTGGGATATTTTATATATTGAAAATGCTGATATTTATTAAAACTTTTTAATCTATTGGACTAATTGTAAACGGAATTTATTAGGAGATTTGCCGTTTTGTAGTGTACCCTATAGACTTACATCGTTGCTTTACATTTTCTGAAATATTTTGCGATGAGATTGCATGCATGGAATTAAAAATTAATACAATTTTGACACATTTATTTGTTGCTTCAATTATTAAATTGAACATCTTAGAATAAAATATTTGATTTTCTGTAAACTTTTGCCAAATGTTTATTCAACTTCAGACGTTCAATAAACATTTACGGTTTTCGTTTTTGGTTTACACGAAAGTTTTGCATTTCTTTGCATTTCTTTGTATTTCTTTGTATTCTCTTCTTATAAAAATGAGCAAGCTTATTGTTCATTAGTTTGAACATTTTATCCTATTTTTATACCTTTTTAAAAAAAATTATTAATGTAAATATGTGTGTATCTATAGTAGAAACATTTCGGTATTTTTATATTCGGATTATATGCCCAAACCGTAAGCGTCTTTAAGGGTTGATATCTCGACTAATTAGCGAATTTTTTTTCGAAAATCCTTATCAACAATTCTTTTACACTTCTACTAGGATAGGTTCTTCCAGCTTTACTCAGCACCTTTGCTGAATGCCCGAAAACTGAAATTTCTGTGTTACGGAAAAATGTGCTTTACTACAAAACTATGTAAACTAGGACCTCGCTATAGTTTTCCTGAAAGGTTTAAATTAATGTCTAATACCTCTAATGTTTTCATAATTTTAATTTCAGTAGATTCGTTAATAGAGGGGAGGGGGGACATATTTTTGCACTACATTTTTGACGATATCTTTGAAAATATAATATCTAAATATTACAAAAAAATGTATTTTTGAATTCAGCGTTACGAATACTTTCATACGATATACAGAACACCAACACGATATACAGAAAAAAATGATTTTTGTTTTGAGTAACTTAATTAACCCCTCTACATTTTCCTAAATTTATTTGTGAATGTTTAATAATCTGGAAATATGTGGGTGAATAGTCTTTATTACGTCCCCGAATTTGAACTTTACACGTTCATAGTTTACGAGTAAAATGGCTTTGACATGCAAAACACTAAAAACATATTAAAAAAAAATAATAATTAAATTACTACGCGTGAAAAGCTCTAAATGTTGAAAATTACGCCATAGTTAAAATGCTCAAATGATAAGATTTCCAAATAGTGTCAATAAAAAAAATATATTTATCTTTCAATGGAAATTGCATTTTAACCTGAATGTCAAACAGGGAAGAAAACTCTGTTGAATATTATGTTATCTTTAAAACTATACGTTTAAAACATTCTTTTAAAGAGTTTTTATAAAATTCTGGACATAGAAAGCGACATATTTTACTTTGTTATTTTATACAAGCTGATTTTAAATTTTTTAATTGCCCTTATTTAATAAATCCCGAAAACAGATGTTAGCTATCTTGGTAGCAGTTGATTCGGTCTTAAAATCCCAAGGTAAAATGGGAACGAATAGAAACCCGATTGCAGAAAATTGCCACTGGTTCTTTATTTATAATCCAAACTTCCGTAATATTGTTAATACAGAACATATTATGGAATATTTATACTCCGGGGCGCTAGAACAGGTGTTAGCAACTATAGCGCGCATGGGACATAGCTTTGTAATGTACACATATAACGAATATATTCAACTTTTTTAATTAAGGTTATGAATTTTTTTTCTATGTATATCTATGTGTCGTAGTTGAAATTTAGTGGTGGAACAATTACATAGTACATACTGTATAGAAAATAGAAATTTAGTACAGAAAATCAAGATCTAGATACGATATTAAAAAAAAAAAAAAAAATTATACGTAGGAAAACAAAACTTCCAATATTTTCACCTGTATCAAGTAACTTTAAATTACTTTATCTCGAACGTTTATCTTATCTACATTACCACTTTTTTTTTTCAATTTACCCAAATTTATTTAACAAAAAACAAAAACAAAATTATATTTTAATGGACTATAAAAGAGAACTAGCTCCAGATAACAAGTTCAAATATGATAATTGTCCAGAACGCACGCTAATAACTTAATAATAAATACATATAATATTTTTCAATAAGTTTGTTTAAAATTTTCATATCTATTGTTTAAAAAAACGTGCTATAAGATAGATATAGTTAAAAAATTCCTTTTTTAGAAAATTGAAAACTCATAATTAATGTATCATACCGTATGATAGAAAAAGACTGGAATGTTTCCTTCTCAAAATCTCGTATCTTTTGTTTAAAAGAAAGAAAAATATTTATTTGGACGCATTCTGTTTTATGTTTATTCCTTCACGCTTACATTATTATTTTTCAGTGTCTGAAACAATTTGCACTGAAGTCATTTTCATGCAAATAAAAATCAAGTTCATTTTGATATGTTTCTGTTTTCTTTCAATGATTACCTTATCTTTTAGCGGAACAAATTTTGTTATTATCTGCAAAGTTTTTCTAGCTTTGTTGAATAAAAAATTTTAATATCATGTTTTTGCACGCTAATATTACGTCTCATTAGAAGAAATATCATTTTTAAGGTTCCGTATTTAAAAGGTAAAAATTGAACGATTATACGAGGGTTGCCTTTTAAGTTTCTACAAAAAGTAGAAAGAAAAAGAACTTTTTAGGAACAGAGTGTTTTATTTCTTTTCAAAATATTCGCCTTTAAGATTTATACACTTTTCCATCCGTTCAAACCAATTCTTGAAACAGTTTTTCCACTCTGAAGTTGACATCTTAGAAACATAGTTTTGGAAGGCATCAACAACTTCTTGAGGTGATGAAAATCGCTGCCTGCGCATTGTTTGTTTGACATAAGGGAACAAGAAAACGTCGTTAGGCGACAAATCAGGAGAATATGGGCAATGAGAAATTAATTCGATATTTTTATCCTTCAAATTATCAATTGTTTCACGTGCTGTGTCGGAGCTGGAGTTGTCGTGATACAGAATAATGCGGCGTTTTTTGTTGTTTTTCCTGATTCCGTTGATGACTTTTGGAAAACAAATTTCTGTATACCATTTAGCGTTAACAGTTTTTCAATCCTCTAAAGGAATGGTTGCGATATGTCCTGTAAGGCCGAAGAAACAAGCAATCATTTTCTTGGAAGTGCTACGTGAACGAACAACTTTCGTAGGATTTGGTTCATCTGGAAACACCAAAACAGTGGATTGTTGGTTAGTTTCCAGCTCATATGAATATATACAACCCTCATAGTTTGCATGGTCACAGTGACGTTATTGTGACGTCACTGTAAGTCACTGTGGTCACGTCACATCTGTGACCAAAATGCCACCCCTCAGTGATGTCACATTGTGACTGAGATGTGACTTTCTTAGAAAACTTTAAAAAATTACAAAAATTCTTCAAAACATGTTATTTACTGATTTTTTTTTGCGACAGTTAAAAAAAATGCTGACGTCACTGTTATGTCATTGCACGTAACGCACTCACGTCATATATGTGAAAAACAAGTGGATAAGTGTGATCACAGATCACACAGAGGGTTTCGTTTAATAATCCTTTCAAAACACTTTATTCTTTTGAAAAATCTGTTGGTTCCACATTTCGCAACCAGGTTGCGTAGTCTACTCTAAACAAACCTCTATCCAAACGAAACTCCGTTTTACAAACTATCCGTATTTATATTAGTCAAGGTCATAGGACCCATAGCACCCGAGATAGGTATGTGCCTCCTGGCGGTAAAAATTGGAACTAAAATATCTACGGCTATAGTGCATAAAGTGAAAGAATGGTTAAAGGAATGTCAGCAAAATATAGAAAAGTGTACCTCGGGTGAAAAGTGTGGAGGGTAAAAAAATTGCTAAAAATACAGAAGTTAGAGCCCGGAGGGGTAAATAATATAAAACTTTTTCCAAATTTTATGATATGTTTTTTGATGTGAGGTGTTCAGCTATAAGGATCGAAAAAATTCCAATTCTCTAACTTAATTAAGGGCTCAGTTCGAAAAAATATATAAAATAAATAAAAAAACATAAAATACACAAGTTAGAGCCCTGGGGGCATAAATATAAGATTTTTTTTCAAAATTTTTTGATTTGTCGTTTGATGTGAGGTGTTCAGCTATAAGAATCCAAAATTTCAAGTCTCCATCATATATAGTTTCTGAGAACGGGCTCTGTGACAGACAGACGGACAGACAGATGAGTGAGGCGAATAGGATTTCATCAGATTAACGAAACCCTAAACAAACCACCATATTGTATAGTCAGAATGTGAATTACAAAAATCGTTGAAAATGAAGAGAAATATTTTAAACAGGCCGTCTTAGTGCATTTGGGAGCTTGGATGGATTAATTTTACACTATGCTTTATTAGAATAAATAAAGTCAGTTTTAAACTTTCAATAATATTTTCCTTTTCTGTTAATGTTTAATTTAGTTTAAGTGGGTCTTTTAAAATAAATGCTGTTATTTCTTTCTGACTTTTTGAATAAATTTAACATTTTCTGAATATATAATAAAATATACAAAATATATGCAAAACGCATTAAATATTTATTAACATTTTTATTTTTTCCCAGAAATTTCTTTTAAAAAATAGTTATTTTGCAAGCTGTTTTATTCTACAGGAAATTATAGAAAAAAATAAATGTTTATAAAGGAAAATCTTTCTTTCCCCGATAACTTTTAAAAAAATTTTTAGGAACATATTTCGCATTTATTATGTGTGATACAAACTATAACTTTTGTTTTTTAAAAAGGCCTTGCATTATTGGCCATTAAATTCATTTTATATACTCTAAAATTATATAATGTTATATTTCATATTCCCTAAGTATGACTAATATCGTTTTTATAATTTACAACAATGAACTTTTACAACACATTTTATCTTGAATTATTTTGAAACTCATTGAAAGCAAAAATGAAATGCATAAAAAATATTCAAAGTTTAGTTAGAAAAACTCTCATAAATGTATTACACATTTAACTTACAAACCTACGGGGGCAAATAAGCAAATTGAAACATCTGCTCCGAAATTATCGTCTGCGAGGAAACGTGTATTTATTCTTTCAAATAGAGTTGGCAGCTGGAGAATAGTTTAGCTGTGTCGCTGTGATATGAATGTCTACACCTGCTACGAAATTTTATAATTTTACAAAAGTTATACAGGATTGCGACAAACGGATGTTTTACATAAAATAACAGTCCGAAAAATTACAACGTCAGTGGTGTTAGTTAATAGAGCTCGCCAATGTCATTGTACGGTATGCGGACATAATTCTTCGTAAAACTTTCCCTATTTGTATTTTCAGAATGGAGTTTCAGAGGACGATGTAGAATATGGATACGGCGGATATAGATATAGGACTATAAGAAATAGGCAAGAAAAAGTTATTTTCCTGCTTTCTTTTATAACTATTTTAGCTTATTTCATATAAAACATGTTATAAAAGCAATAAATGTCATCAATTTAACTTTTATCAGATAAATAAACTTAATTAATTCAATAAATTTAATGCTTATTTTGTTGAACTAAATCACAATATGTCAACAATTTTAATCAGATGGTTAATATCGTTCATATAAAGTTCATTCTAATCACTTTTCTTTTCCTTTTTAAAACTGTCTGGTTAAAATCACTTTTTCGTAATAGAATTTTGTGTTAGAAAAATTGACAGTATTAGGAGAAGTTGGTAATTATTTGTTTATTGCAAACACAAAAAAGATACCTTATAGTCACTAATTTTCAATACTTAATTTTGTTTTTACATGTTTAAAATGATGTATTCGAACATTCAAGTAATTTCAACATATACATAGAGCTTAAAATAATTCTTGGATTTAAAACGATTTAAGATTTATGTGCATAACATTTTATAATGTGTATGGCGAAATTTTTGTCATATGACATACATATGTGACACGTGTATAAGGCATATATGAAATATATCACATAATAAAACGTATGAATATTATATAAGATAAGTGCGCAAGTAATGGACACATTTGAATGTTTTTTGGTTTATATAAAAAATAATAAAAGATTTAGGTTTTATTATTTTTTTATAACTCTCTGTTTTATAATATGCGTTCTTGTCGACGCTCTTAAACAAAGCAATCAGAAAACTAGGAAATAATGTTTCGAAGCTCCACTGTTTTTCAGCGAAAGTCTTAATGAACATGTTAAGAGCGTAGTTCATTTAATAAATTTATATATTCTTTATTTTCTTGCAAAAGTCCATATTTCTGTTTTGGTTCATTAGGCTGGATCACTCTCAATAAACAAAAAAAGTTACAGAAGTTGTTAAAATAAGTCTGTTATTTGCTGTCTTAAATGTTTCTTAATCATCTCTGACCCCCCCCCCCCCCTCCAAAAAAAAAAGAATACTAATCTAATAAATTAAATTTATATTTATAGTCGTAGTGAAACTGGTAAATCTGCAGATCAGTGCCCTCAAACGTCAGGTCTGCCCTTTTATTTCAAATTATTTTATTTAATACTAGCAAACCCCGCGGCTTTGCTCGCGTAATATTTCAAATATGCCAAGTGATATTTATATGTCTAATTTTTATTAAAATGTACTTATTACTTTTAGGAATAATTCAAAAATTATTATTTAAAGCACAGTGTGATTAAACATCATTATGACACTGCATTAGGCAGAAATAAGACTTAAGTTAATAAAACGAAATAAAACGAAATAAAAAATAATTTAGAAAATATTTTGAAACTTTTATGCTCAAATAATACGCTCATTTCAGTATTCATTTGAAGTTTTGAATTTTTTAGGAACCATCTTCTTACATCGTAAAATTAACTATCATGTCAAATTCTAAGTCCTACCATCTCTCTCAACATAAAGGGCTATGTTGAAATAGTAACTGTTACCATTAATTTGCCAACATTAATTTTGAAATCGCTTTGTTATTTCCTAATATTCCGCAGAAACGTAACTTAGAAAGCTTTTAAAGGCCTTTTTTAGAACGTTTGTTGTTCCTGTGAACCCCAGGTGGTAGAATCATCGGCATAAAATATAGCCAGTGTAGGATCAGAGACTGTTATAATCGGTTTATATTCCCTGAAATGGCATAGAAATCGTAATTTAGGACTTTTTTAGAATGATTTTCGCACCTCCCCTTCGTTTCACCCCTTTTTAATTCGAATTTATTTTCGACAGTCCTTCGAGGGCATTTATATTTTATAAGTAACTACCATGCCATATTTAAAGTTTCTAGCCTTTTCACTATCACAGAATTCGCAATCTAGAAAGTTTTTAGCTCTTGCAACCCTCTGGTGGTAGTGGCACAGACATAAAATATAGCTTATGTTTGCGCAGGTTCTATCACCAACAATTTGTCATCTTTATTTTTTTAATCGGTTTGGTATTTGATAAGATTGCATAAAAATTGTAATTTATAACCCTTTTCGCTCACTTCATCTTTTTAAATTCGGAATTTTATTTCGACTGTTCTTAGAAAGCAGTTGCATCTTGTAAGTAAATACCGTGCCATACTTCAAAGTATTAAACCCCTCAGTTATCCAAAAACGCAAATTAGAACATGTTTTGCTTTTGCAACCCTCAGATGGTAGTGAAAGCAACATAAAATATAACTTATGTTGGAGCAGGGACTATCACCATCAATTTACAACCATTACTTTTGAAATATCTTTAGTGTTTCCTGAGATTGAGTAAAAATCGCAATTTAGAACGTTTTTAGAGAGCTTTATGCGCATTTTCACCCCTTTTTAAATTTCCAATTTTTTCGAAACTGTTCTTAAAGATCATTTATATCTAATAAATATATACCTTGCCTGATTTTAAGATGCTAGCCCCTACCGATCACAAAAATCGAAATTTAAAACGCTTTTTTGCTCCTGCAACGTCTAGGTGATAGTGATACCGACACAAAATAGCGTCTATGTTAGAGCAGAGGCTATCAGCATCAATTTCCTACCATTACTTTTGAAATCAGTTTGATTCTTCCTGAGATATTGCTGACAAATCGGCATTTAGAACGCTTTTCGCTCATTTTGCTCCTGCATCTCCTCTGGGGTAGTGGAAACAGATATAAAATACAGCCTATCTTGGAGCAAGATCTGTCGCCATCATTTTTACACCATTATATTTGAAACCGGTTCAGTACTTCCTGAGATTGCATAGAAATCGCAATTTAGAACTTTTTTACAACGCTTTTTGCGCATTTTGACCCCTTTTTAAATTTCGCTTTTTTTAAGGAAATGTCCCTAAAGATCATTGATATCTTATAACTAACTACCATTCCAAATTTCACGATTCTAGGCTCTTCCGTAACGCAAAAACCGCAATTTAGAACGTTTTTCACCTGCAACCCCTTTGGGGTAGTGGCACCAAACATAGCCTATGTTGGAGCAAGGGTTGTCACCATCATTTTGACGCCATTATTTTTTAAATCGGTCTCGTATTTCCTGAGATTGTGTGGAAACCACCATGTAGAACGATTTTTAGAACGCTTTTCGCGCATTTTCACCTTTTTTAAATTTCGAGTTGTTTAAGAACTGTACTTAGAAATCCTTTATATCTAATAAGTAGCTAATATTTCAAATTTCATATTTCTAGGCCCGTCAGTAACGCATAAATAGCATTTTTAGAACGTTTTTTGCTGCTGCACCCCCCTTCGGGTAGTGGCACCGACATAAAACATAGCCTATGTTGGAGCAAGTGTTGTCACCGTCATTTTGATACCATTATTTTATAAATCGGCTTGGTATTTCCTCAGATTGTGTAGAAACTACTATTTAGAACGTTTTTCAGCACGCTTTTCGCGCATTTTCACCCCTTTTAAATTTCGAATTGCTTAAAAACTGTACTTAGAAATCCCTTATATCTAATAAGTAGCTAATATTTCAAATTTCATATTTTTAGGCCCTTTTGTAACACATAAATCGCATTTTTAGAACGTTTTTTCCTTCTATACTCCCTTTGGGGTGGTGGCACCGACATAAAATATAGCCTATCTTGGAGAAAGCGTTGTCACCATCATTTTGACATCATATTTTTTTTAATCGGGTTTGTATTTCCTGTGATTATGTAGAAACTACCATTTAGAACGTTTTATAGAACGCTTTTCGCGCATTTTCACCTCTTTTAAATTTCGAATTGTTTAAAAACTCGTCTTAGAAATCCTTTATATCTCATAAGTAGCTAATATTTCAAATTTCATATTTCTAGCCCCTTTAGTAACGCATAAATCGCATTTTTAGAACGTTTTTTACTCCTGCATCCCCTTTGGGGTGGTGGCACCGACATAAAATAAAGCCTATCTTGGAGCAAGCATTGTCACCATCATTTTGACACCAATATTTTTTAAATCGGTTTGGTATTTCCTGAGATTATGTAGAAACTACCATTTAGAACGTTTTTTAGAACACTTTTTGTGCATTTTCAAACCTTTTAAATTTCGAATTGTTTAAGAACTGTTCTTAGACATCGTTTATATCTTATAAGTAACTAATATTCAAAATTTCATATTTCTAGGCCCTTCAGTAACGCTAAAATCGCATTTTTAGAATGTTTTTTGCTCCTGCACCCCTTTGTGGTAGTGACACCGACATAAAACATAGCCTATCTTGGAGCAAGCGTTGTCACCATCATTTTGACACCAATATTTTTTAAATCGGTTTGGTATTTACTGAGATTGTGTAGAAACCACCGTTTAGAACGTTTTTTAGAACGCTTTTTGTGCATTTTCACCCCTTTTAAATTTCAAATTGTTTAAGAACTGTTCTTAGACATCATTTATATCTTATAAGTAACTAATATTCAAAATTTCATATTTCTAGGCCCTTCAGTAACGCTAAAATCGCATTTTTAGAACGTTTTTTGCTCCTACACCCCCCTCGGGGTAGTGGCACCGACATAAGATATAGCCTATGTTCTAAGTTGGACTAACACCATCATTTTGATACCATTACTTTTGGAATCGGTTCGGTAGTTCCAGAGCTTACCTCCGACAAATAAACAATTTTTTCCTCTTTATAATAGGAGTATAGATGTAAAACATACAACCTGCGAAATATTTTTTTCATAATTCTCATATATATTTTAATAATTATTGATATCCTAACTGTATATCCTTATTTGAAAAAAAAAACTATTTTGTTTCTTTAGTATGTGTTCATTAAATTCTGGTTCTAAATACAGTCATAAAAACAATTGTACGTACTACTTTTTCTGGGGCGTCCATTACAGGAACAAAGAGAGTCCATTACTGGAAGCAAGAGTGTCTATTACTGGAACACAGGATGACCATTACTGGAATTTTGGGTGTTTTGATATATTTTTGTTATTTACAATAATATTTTTCATTAATATTGGGGAATGAGTCTATGAGAATAGTTATATATTATTGATGGATTATTATACTAATACCGTAAAAAACTGGAAAATAATAATTATAACTATTAATTAAAAAATAGTTTTTAAAGAAATTCGTTAATGATGTCCATTACCGGCATATCTACCCTATATGATATGTACAACATATACTATAAAACCTATACATTAGATATATATATACGTATATAAGTTTATCTACGGCTGTGGCAAAATTACAACTGAAAGCGTGGTGTAATCATACATGCACAGGCCACTATAATAAGGAAGTACCAAAGCGTAATGCCAGAAGTTATTGCATCGCCTTCATTTATACTGAATATTTTCAGCTTAAATCAGTGTGTTACAAATATTATACACATAAAATGCACGTGGTTTTATCAAAAGATAATTCTATATTAACACGTTAAGCGCCACGTCAATCACCGGTGACTGACTCTGAACTTACCGTTTAGAACGCTTCATTCACCGGTGACTGACGGTCTAACATATGATATAAAACTAAAAATATATATATTGTGTTAAGTAATTACTGAATATTTATTTAAAATTTACTTACATTTTATTTATTACAGTATAATACTTTCTTAAAAATTACTTAAAACATTGTAAATTTTTTCAGCTTCAGTGTCAGTCACGGCGGCACTCAACGTGTTAATTTTAACAGAATGATTTTAATTGGCAAATTAATCAAACGAGTTTTATTTTTTCTAACTGAGTGAAAATTTTTTAGGTCAGGAATTGAACCAGAGACCCTTGACGTATGCTGACAATGCTCGCATTTTTTAATAATCGAATTTTTTCATTAAACATAGATTTCGATTTAGGGCCGTTCAGCAAACTAGTTGAGAAGCACTAGAGGATCGTCGTAGGAGAACAAAAGGATTGTTGAAAATGATATTCGAAAAAAAAAACAAACTCTTCGCTAATTAGCAAATATATTATCCCTTAAAGACACGGATAGTTTGAACATGCAAAAATACGGACTGCGTACTCTATGGCTCATTCCATGCCAAATCACGCAAAATAAAATATTTAATGTGCCCTTATGTCTCAGATACTGTTCATATTTTTTTGGTGTGTAGATACCTATGAGATATGACCACAGCAATTTTTTTCAAATTTTTATCTCAAATATTGACTTTAGGAAAAATATTTGAAATTTGCATATTTCGTGCAATTCTTCCCATCATTGTGTTGGCATCAAATTGCATAAAATTTTGTAGCTCTGTTATTTTTTAAATAATATACATGATTTTGGTATTAAATTAAAGCTAATTTTTTATTCTTTCTAACTGCGCTATAATATTTCCAAAAAAATATTATAAAAAAAAATTAGGAGCCCTCAAAGTGAATTTTTTGTTTTTTTTAAGTGTCACAATAAATTTGCAATAACGGGCAAGTACCAACCAACACATACTTTAAATTTTAGCATTAGTTTTATCTCAACATGTATTTTCAGTTTTGCAAATATTAAAAAAGTTTTTTTGTGGTTATTAAATTATGCAAGTTTATTGTTCTCTGATATTTAATAGTGATTATGACTATTCAGCTGCTACTACACGCTTAAAAAAGTGTTGAATTTTAGAAACAAGGTGAAACAATTTCATAATTGGGTAATATATGAATAGACCAATAAACCTATATCAAGCTATTAATTGTTTGACTACTTTATAAAATAAAATTTTTAATTCATTGCACTGTATATTCTAAACAAAATTACTTTGAATGTGAAACATGAAATTTAGAATAAAATTTCAATGTAACAGATGTTTCAATGAATCAACATGCAAAGGAACATTTAAAATATTACAGAATTACATTTTAACAGTTAATACCTGTTGCTTGGGTGTTGATTTATAAAATGTTTTTAACTAATTCCAATTAATTAATGGTTGAATATCTTTTTCCAGAATATGTTCTGCCTGACATTGAAGTTAATGAAGGCACAGGTACTTCTTGTATAATGTTTTAAAAATGTATCCAACAATTGTCATTTGGTGTTGGCCATATAAATGTTTTAGAAGGTCCGCAAGAGCTCATGAATTTTTGCATCTCTTGCATTCATAGATCATTGTTGTGCTTTCCCTACCCACCATTTTCCCCCATAAATAACTGCATAAATTTTTTCTAGGATGATACTCGATAATTTTCGATGGATGATAATCTCTGGAAGCGTGATTTCAGTAGTTTTAATCATTTTTAGTCCTAAGTAAATTCTGTGGTTTAGTCGTAAAAAGACCAGAGAGTATACGTTCTAGGCAGAGGGTATACCCTAGATAGTATATGCTATAGTTATTTTGAGATACAGAGGGTATACGGTGTTCCTTAAAAAAAGTCCAGAAGGTATACCGCGTATACCGCGTATACCACAGTATACCCTCCACTACATCCCTGAGTAAATTTTAGCTAAGCAGTGGTATATATATACATAAAGGTAGTAGGTAAAATACAGGGCTGTACAAAAGTACTCAAGTATGTTTCCGTCTATTCGTATAAATCGCTGAAAATGAAATTTCTATCTATTATGTGTTTTTAACACTTTCCAACATAGTTAAGTGTTTATGAATTTGGTATGTCTGTTTGAACTCTAACTTGCCTTAATATAGTTGGATTGTTCTGTAACTGATAATGTTTTTGAGATTTACTATTCCATGTTCGTATTGAAAATAAAGTATGTAGCGTTCATAGTTTATTTACAGAGATACTCAAAAGCGTTCCATTCTATTATGGTTTATTGGGAAATGTTAAATTATATAAATACGTAGCCCCTATAGTCTTCATTTGGTCCATTCGTCTGTCTGTCCTCATATAACAGCGCAAAAACTACCCAACCAAAAGTTTTGACATTTAATATACAGAATCGTTGCAGAGTTTTGTTGAGTCATGTTAAATTTTATGAATATCAAATCAAAATAATAAAGGGTATTAATAAAAGTTTTCATTCTAATTAATCCTATCCTACATAATTAGTTTGATGATATCCCATGATAGGTAATGATTCTAGATTGCCATTATGATTACTTCCTATTTAAAATGAATTCCTATTATTTCCATATTACTGAATTTAATACATAGAATCGTAATAGATTTTGCATAAGAGTGCAACAACTATCGCAACAAGATCTGAATATTTATAAAATTAATTATAAGTACGAATGTACCTCATTTGACTTACAATATCCGACTTGTATAAATTGGTGTTCATTGAACAGGTATTAACAGTTAAATTGTGATTATTTAATATTTTAAAGGTTCTTTTGCATGTTGATTCTATGATAAATCATCTGTTACACCGATATTTTATTCTAAACTTCGTGTTCCACATTCAAAGTAGTTTTGTTTGGAGTGTACAGTGCAATGAAGTAAAAGTTTGCTTAATAAAGTAGTCAAACAATTAATATTTTGACACAGGTTTATTGGTCTATTCATATGTTACCCAAATAACAAATTGTTTCGCCTTATTTCTAAAATTCAACATTTTTTAAACATCTAGTAGCAGCTGAATAGTCATGATCACCATTAAATATTGGAGAACAATAAACGAAACAAATGCCGTATTCGCCCTGAGTCCGCCATCTTGTTTCTTTGTTGGTGATCGCCGATTTTAAATTTCTTCATTTGGATTTATTTACTTTTGTTGTTGTTTTTTTTAAATGTTTAATCTTTAATTTTAAATTTTGTTGTTGTCGTTTATGTTTAATCTCTAAATTTTCAAAAATTAAGCATAAAGTAGTTATAAATGACCACAAAGAAACAAGAGGGTGGACTCTTATTTATTTTTGTTGTTTTTAAAATGTTTAATCTTTAATTTTAAATATTGTTGTTCTTTATGTTTAATCTCTAACTTACCAAAAATTAAGCATAAAATGGTTATAAATGACAAACAAAGAAACAAGATGGCAGACTCCGGGTGAATACGGCATTTTTTACCTATAAACATGCATAATTTAACAACCACAAAAAACACCTTTTTAATATTTTCAAAACTGAAAACACATGTTGAAATAGAGCTAATGCTAGACTTTAAAATATGTGTTTGTGGGTACTTGCCAGTTATTGCAAATTTATTGTGACACTTTAAAAAACCAAAAATTTTACTTTGAGGGTTCCTAATTTTTTTATAATATTTTTTTAGGAAATATCATAGCACGGTTAGAGAGAATAAAAAATTACCTTTAATTTGATACCAAAATCATGTATATTTTTCCAAAAATTACAGAGTTACATTTTACGCAATTTGATGCCAACACACTGCGCGCGAGTTATGAGCGGATATATGATATTGATATATTTAATTGTACCTAATAAGACGGAAACCTGTCTGACAACGAATTATTCTGGTTTTCTTAGTACGTTTATTGTCGTTTTCATACACGTTCAAAAACTTTTAAAATATTAGCATTTTTATATCAATTTTATTAATTTTATTACAACCTGTTATACAATGAAGTACTTTTAGAAAAATATTACAGTTCTTTTTCAAGTAAAATAATTTCAAATAGTACACTGATAATTGCTGAGGAATAATTCAGCTAAAGAAGCTTTTTTTTCACCGTTTTTCGAAACCTATTAATGAACCTTTTTTTTATTTTTAATACCGCACTTGCGTGGCATTTTAACTAGAAAAGAAATAACATTTCAATGTAGAAATTTTTTTCTTTACGAATGAATTTCTTGAAAAAATTAAGGTTAGTTCGGGCAACTGGGACATGATTTTACAATGTGACTCTGGAGCTTCTGACAATTCAGCTTCAAAAAACTAATGTTCATTTGAATTAAAGTCTGAACTTCTGTAACTGTGTTCAGTTAGGCTCCCTCTATCAGACAGAAATGCTCAAAATTACATTTTAATATTTAAAATTATAAAAATATGCATATTTCATCTTTCTTTCCTCATGGGTCCAGTTGCCCCCCAAAATGGGGTAACTGGTCTATGTTCCACACGCGTTCATATTTTTTTATGTCGGATATAAGGTCCTGTTTGAAAAAGTGTAAACATCTTAAAAAAATTTAAACCAGGAAGATCATGTAAATTATATGTCAATAAACAGGGCAAGGGAAACCTTTGAAGTCAATATGTCTCAAAAAAGCACTAAAAGAGAAAATATTAGATTTATTTATACCAAAAACATAAAACTTATGGAAGCACTTATGCACTTCAGTATAGATAATAAGTATAAAAGTCACATGGGTATTTTAAGGAAAATTAGCAAGGTAAATCTATGAACAAACGGCTACGTAAGTACTTAAGTACTTTATCCAGGGGTCGCATTATATAGGGAAAATTTTATTGTTCCTACCAGAACCTTTACAGAAAGGTGCGATGAAGATATTATTTTCAAAATAGTGGTATGAACGATAAAAGTTTCCCTATAGAATGCGACCCCTGTGTATAGTACAATTTCAAGGTCTGACTATCTCGCTTTCAGGGGCAAGATACTTGCAGTCGTGAAATGTTGAAATAATTTAATGACACAAATATTTACAAGAGAATCTATCTGAAAACAAGTAAAAGTATATTTTCGCGTGCTTAATAAAGGTGAAATTTTCATTATAAAATTCAGGTGCCAATGTGGCAATTAGGAATTAAAATTACGACATGCCATAACGGCATCACCGCCTCTCAAGTTGCCAAGAAATTTGGTTTGATATCACTCAATATGCTTTTTTTTAAATTTCATTACATAATTTTAATAAGGTATTCTATCATTTTATTTATTGTGAGCAAAAAACAATGGAGAAATTTACTTCCCGTAGTAAGAGAAACACAAAAAATTATTTATATCTATTGGGGTAACTAGATCCAGCATGGTCCAGTTACCCCGGATACATGTCCCAGTTATCCCATTCTTGAAAAATTTATGGGGTAACTGGGACACCGGGCTTACATTTGAAACATGAAGTAAATATGTATAGATACCTAATAATATTACTGTAGTTATATGTATAATCTTAAAAAAAAATGATTGTTTAATAAAAGTACTTACAGTATTTTAACTATCAGCCGAGCAAGTTCAACCATATAGACGTTGTTTTAAAATAAAGAAACGTAAATTTTTGACATCCTACCACAGCAAAGAGGGAGTTATGATTGAGTTGATACACGTTGTTTTAGGAAATAGAGATTAAGGGGCATTGTTCACAAAAGCTAAAACTTAAAAAACACCAACAGTTTTTTATAAAATACCCTATGACACAGTTACCTCGTGGTTCCAGTTACCCCAACTAACCTTATATTAGTTAGTCTATTTATAATTGTAATTATTAAAGGAAATTTTAACAGTTGAAAAAAGTTTAAATTATAAAGTCTAAAATTATATGAATACTTTGATTTATATCATACACATAGGCATGGATTAAGGGAAAGAGAAGCAATTATATAATAAAACAACGTGAATAATCTTACAGAAAACGTGCGAAAAATTTAAAGATGAAGTTTGACATAATTACATTGTAGATTGCGCAGCTATACAATATTCTCGTTTGTCTGGAAAAATCGCTTCGGTGAAGAAATTAATACACGAAACATATATAAAGTTTATTTTTAACAACTTTTACTTATAACATTTAGCAATTAATGAAATACGTTACCTCTGGGTGTTCGAACTTGTTATAAATATCTTACATTCAAGTGAAAATATAAAATTTATGTTTTAGCATTGTCTCCTTGTCTTCCCATTTTTACTTTCTTCTATCTTTACAAGAAGAAAGTATTGGATTCATGAAAATTTTCGAATTCCGGTTTTCGACGGATTTACACGTTTTAGAGGTCAGAGAACCCGAAAAACATGTTTTTAAAAAATGTCTGTCTGTGACTCTGTGAGTCTGTCTGTCTGTCTGTCTGTGTGTATGTGACACAAATTTTGTGGGCGCTCTATCTCAAGAACTAATGCACGGAATTTAATAAAAATTGATATTCAGTTAGTGCCTAATACAAATTGATGCTGATTAGTTTTTGGTGCAAATCGCTCAACAGATGGCGCTGCTATGCTGCATTTTGTATGATTTCCGAAATGGCTCTATCTCAAGAACTAATGCACGGACTTTCATAAAACTTCAGATTCTGTTAGTCCTTGATATGACTTGATGCTGGTTACGTGTTGGTGCAAATCGCTCAACAGGTGGCGCTGCTATGCTGCATTTTTTTTATTTCCGCAATGGCTCTATCTCAAGAACTAAAGCACGGATTTTCATGAAACTTCAGATTCAGTTAGTCCTTGATAAGACTTGATGCTGATTACATGTTGGTGCAAATCGCTCAACAGGTGGCGCTGCTGTGCTGCATTTTTTACAATTCCCGCAGTGGTTCTATCTCAAGAATTAATGCACGGATTGTCATCAAACTTCAGATTCAGTTAATCCTTGACATGAATTGAAGTTTTGTACAGTTTGGTGTAAATCGCTCAACAGGTGGCGCTGCTATACTGCATTTTTTACAATTTCCGCAATAGCTCTATCTCAACAACTAATGCTTGGATTTTCAACAAACTTCAGATTCATGTATACTTTGATATGAATTAGTGCTGTTTGTGTTTTGGTGCAAATCGCTCAACAGGTGGCGCTGCTATGCTGCACTTTTCAGAATTTCCATTATAGCGGTATCTGAAGAACTAATGCAACAATTTTCACTAAACTTCAGAATCAGTTAATCCTTGATATGAATTGACATTTTGTACATTTTGGTGTAAATCGCTCAACAGGTGGCGCTACTATACAGCATTTTTCACGATTTCTTCAATCGCTGTATCTCAAGAACTAATGGACATATTTTCATCAAACTTCAGATTCAGTTATTCTTTGATATGAAATGATGCTGACTACGTGTTGGTGAATATCGCCCAATAAATGGCGCTGCCATGCTGCATTTTGCACTATTTCCTCAATAGCTCTATCTCAAGAACTAATGCACGAATTTTCATCAAACTTCAGATTCAAGTACACCTTGATAAATGTTGA
Source organism: Maratus speciosus (assembly GCA_963932465.1). Lineage (NCBI taxonomy): Eukaryota > Metazoa > Arthropoda > Arachnida > Araneae > Salticidae > Maratus > Maratus speciosus. The sequence continues at coordinate 55,798,108 of OZ010790.1, forward strand.
TACTGATTATGTGGTTGTGTAAATCGCTCAACAGGTGGCGCTGTTATGCTGCATTTGTCATGATTTGCGCAATAGCTCTATCTTAGGAACTAATGCACGGATTTTCCCCGAACTTCATATTCAGTTAGACATTGACACATGTGGATGATAATTAGGGTCTGGTGTAAATCACCCAATAGGTGGCGCTGCTATGCTGCATTTTGATGGATTTACACGATTTCATGGACAGTAATATCTCAAGAACTAATGCACGGAATTTCATCTTTTTAGAATCCTCATGATGAGCATAGATGCACTGTGATAATGAATTTTGAAGTATTGACAAGTATGAGATAGAAGAAAGTTTTGTGATGGCCACAACATACTAGTTTTTCAAATTAATTTACTTAGAGTCTTTTTATTTTTGCTTTAGATTTTAAATAATACAAGAAAAGACTGATTCTAATATACTTGGTGAGAAAATTTTGAATTTATTTGAAACCTATTAGCATGACTGAGAATTATCTGGATGGACTTTATATAGATAATTTGCATACCGCACTCTTATAGAATTGTAAGAAATTTATACAGCTAATATCCTATATATTTCTACATGAACCAACTTCAACGAAATCATTATAGGTTTTCCAATCTTATCATAGACCAATAGTTAATTCTTAAACAGGTAATTTTAGATATATACTTCATTTGAAAAATATATTCAAAAAAGTTTCTTCATTATAGCGATATTCACTGAGGTGACAAAAGTCATGGGATAGCAATATGCAAATATATAGATGGCAGTAGTGTCGCTTATAAATTGTATAAATGATCAGTGCCAGGGCAGGACTTTCATTTGTGTTCAAATGCTTCGTGTGGAAAGGTTGATTATGTGATTATGGCCACACGACGAGAATTAACGGATTTCGAACTCGGTATGCTACCCAGTAAAGAAAGAAACAGTGGGCCATCAGCTGGAAAAAAGATGGTAGCCAGCAGTGCTATCAGCGGTAAATTGCAAGGGTGCCATTACTGAAACCTGTCGAAAAATGTCCGAGCCGAATGCAGCTGGCCCATCAGTGATGGCCAACAGCAGGCCAGCATTGGTATGCCATCACATTGCTTCAATCCGGCACTTTTCCTGCAGTGCTAGCACCTATCCCACTGCTATTCCTTTGCTGGCCCAGAACTTTTCCTTACAAAAATTTCTTATAGAATTGTATAAAAAAACAAAGTATTATAGAATTATGGATCTTTTTTCTATAAGCTAGTTTCACCAATAGCTATAGAACCATCTGTAAAATTGTCTATAGAAATATTTGAACTGCATGTGGTCACCCTCCCAAGTACTGATCGCGCTTGATGCTGCTTGGTTTTCGTGATCGGACATGAACAAGAGCTTTATGCGTACGTTACGATTGCTCGTACTTTTCAAGCGCTCATTATACTATTTCAAGTTTGTTTCTTTTGTGATTTACGTTCCCAATCATTAAAATAGTATAGAAATTATTATATTGTATAGAAATCCTATGTATTTTATACGCTTTTTTTATTATTGATTCTGAACTGCGAAATTATGAAAACCGAAATCCTCTGTAACCTAGTAAAACCAGATTTAAGGAGAAAAAAAAAGTTCCTTGAAATAAAGAATTTATTTATTTATTCATTTACTTATTTATTTTGTTGGTGGCAGTGGTGCTATATTTTTTACAGTTTAAAAAAAAATAGCTTCACAGCTTAAATTGTGTTAAGATATTCATTAATGATTTGTGTTCAAAGACACAACGTCTTCGATATTCGCAGCGTCACCTAGCGTAAGGGTTCCCAGCAATAATATTGAAAAGTTCGTGCACTTCCATGTAGTGGTGGACCAGCGCATGAGATAAAATGGATGCCCACCAGAATTTTATCTGATGATTTCCAACAGCAAAGTTAACTGAAGCTGTCCAACAGTGGTCATGCAGTGATAGACCATCAGCCAGCACATCAGCTGCTGGCCAGCAATTTCCTCTTTGCTGGGTAGTTGGAGCTAGAGGCATGGGACATTCCATTTCAAAATTGTTACGGACTCCAATATTCCGAGATACACAGTGTCAAGAGTGTATAGAGAATACCTGAATTCAGGCATAACCTCCCATCATGGACAACGCCGGCACTTAATGACCGCGAGAAGCGACGTCTGCGTAGAATTGTCAGTGTGAACAGACAAGCAACACTGCGTGAAATAACCCCATAAATGGATGAGGGACATCAAACGAGCGTGTCCGTTAGGACAGTCCGGCGAAATTTGGCTTTAATGGGCTATGGCAGCAGCAGACCGACTCAGGTGCCATTACTAACAGCACGACATCGCCAACAGCGGCGCTGCTGGGCTCGTGACCATATCTATTGGGCCGTAGACGACTGAAAAAAAGGGCTTGGCTAGCTGAGTGACGATTTCAACTGGTAAGAGCTGATAGAAAGGTACGAGTGTGGCGCAGACCCCATGAAGCCATGGACCCAAGATGTCAACAAGGCACTGTGCAAGCTGGTGATGGCTCCATAATCGTGTGGGCTGTATTTACATAGAATGGAATGGGGCCGCTAGTCAATCAGAACCGATCGTCAACTGGAAATGATTACGTTCAGCTACTGGGAGACCACTTGCAACCACTGATGAACTTCTTGTACCCACACAACGATGGAATTTTCCAGGATGACAATGCTCCATGTCACCGGGCCATAACTGTTCGCAATTGATTTAAAGAACACTCTGGACAATTCCAGTTCTGATGTGACCACCGCGATTTCCCAACATGAATCCCATCGAACATTAATGGGACATAATCAGAAGATCAGATCGTTCACAAAATCCTCCACCGCCAACACTTTCGGAAGTATGGACTTCTATAGAGGCTGCGTGGATCAATATTTCTCCAGAGGACTCCCAACGACTCGTGGAGTCCATCCCACGTCGTGTTGCCGCACTTCGCCGGGCAAATGGAGGACCGACAACCTATTAGCAGGTATCCCATGACTTTTGTCACCTCAGTGTATGTCAAAATAGATATTTTTTGTTAGAGCTAAGATTTTGACATTTTTATACGCTCACTGCATCTAATAAAATATATTTATAAAGCTTTTCTCCATTATCCGGCAATTAAAAAAAACGTTTATTACAACAATAACATACTGAGTTATGATACTTCGAATGTAAGGAATTTTCAACGTTTCCTATCATTTAAAACAGAAACATTTGGAAACTATTACATTTTAAAATGATAATTTTTCCATTGATATGTAAAACAGAATAACGGTGCATAGTATTTCAAACCAAAACTGTTTTTCATTAAACGGCACAGGTTTTCACAGAGTTCCCGCAGTTTAAATTAGATTAAATATATTTATCCAAAATCATGCAAGAATTTCTCCTTTGAATTAATACATGAATATTTTACAACAAATAAAATTTGCAAAACTAATATATAAATAAGAAACATTACGTATGATAACTTAGAAAAATTTACTGTGAGTAGTTATTTACCCGAAACATATTGAATTAAGCAGAAGATATAATTGCTTATCCTACATGTAAATTTATTTTTAAAAGTGGATAAATGATGTGTAAGATTTAGAAGAAAAATAAATATTCTTCTTAAAAGATATTATTTAGATTTGACAACCATTAGAATTTATATTATAAATGATTATTGGGAAAATTCAAATACGTAATTATTTCACATACAAAAATTACACTGCCAATTAAAATTTTTATTTTGGAACTTACGTATTAATGCAACCGCAGCTTATATATACATATATATATATATGTAAACGTAAAGCATAGTAATCACCAACAAAAAAAAAATTATATTCATGTGAAATGCGCCAATAAGCTGCAGTAGAACACATAAATTCAATATAAACCTAATAAAAGATTATATTTAGCCTGAACTAGCGCACACCCCTCACAGACCAAGAAGAATATAACTATTTCTGAAAAAATAAAACTAGGAAAAAAACAGGCTGCGGCCTCATCGGCAGTGGGTTATATTTCAAAAATAGCCGAGCATTAAAAAAAATATATATAAAATATATAAAGGACTTTTATAATGTTTCGGCCAGAACCGTGAGTAGCAAAATCAAATGTTAAACATTCGATGGCTATTATCACATGCTCCCCTACAGGACCCTACACCACAGTATTAAATGAATGCCTCACCTGGAACACAGTAAAAGGTGCTGAAAACATGTTCGTTGAAAAAACCACGCTTAACCAACTCAGACACGTTGCCACAACCAAAAATGTAAAACATAAATCAGACTAAACAAGGCAGAATCCAACAGCCAATCAATCAATCCAAATTAATTCCAAGTCTATTGTCAATCGACACAACACATCATCATAAAACCGTCCTTAAACAGGCATTAGGATATATGAGTCATTCACTAACGTCGAAAAGCAATTGATCAGTAAGGAAGAAAATCTGCAAAATCTGAATATTTTTTTATAAAATTTAAAGGAATATTGTTTTTATAATATAGATTACTTTCAAAATGAAATAATTCCTTTTAAACAGATTTTTATTTGTACAAATTCTAAAAAAGCGAAACATTTGACTGATAATGATATTAATGGACAGGGTGTACCACAAGGTACGTAGCGTCTAATATGTACAGATTCGGATAGAGCACGTTAATATGAGTATTTCGAATTGTAGCATGTGGAGTCCCTGAATATAGCATGATAGTGTAAATAAGGTGTGAAGTTTGTCATATAAAAACACAAGAAATGAGAAAAAAACAAGTAAAAATCAATGTTTGTTGAGGACTTTCAATACAACAGATTTTAGAAATGTCCGCCGTTCGAAGACATAACATTTTGAAGTTTGGAATGGAAGTTCGCAATTGTTTTTTGCAATAGATCGCTTCCAAATTTCTTCATCTTGTTTTCAATTGCTGCTCTCAAGTCGTCTAATGTTTTGGGAGGTGTACGATATACTGTGCCTTTCAGATGTCCCCATGAAAAAATCACACGGGTTAAGATCCGGGGAGTACGGCGGTCACTCTATACCATTGCCTGTTTTAGTAATGGAGTCCAACCCGGTGATTCTCTCGTGAAAATGTTCCGTTAAGAGGCCGAAGTTTCGCTGACTGTGGTGAGGTCTAGCACCATCTTGAATAAACCAATAATCGCTTATCTTATCCATGCCATGCAAGAATGGGTTGACACAGTCGTGCAACACGTCAAAATACGCGTCACCGGTGACATTTCCGGTGAAAAAATATGGTTTAATGATGCCTTCGACAGATAATGCACACCAAGCTGTGAGTCTCAGTAGGTGCAGTGGCAGAACTATTGCATAATGGGGATTTCCATTGACCCAGAAGCTCCAATTCTATTTGTTAACATATCCTTGGAGGTGGAATTGCGCCTCCATATCCGATTAAAATCTAAACGCCATCTTCAACCTTTCTAATCATCGTGTTCGCAAAATCAAACCTCCTTAAACCATCCAATTCCGTCAATGGTTGATTGATTTAGATTATGTAAGGGAAAAAAGCCACATCCTCCACATTATCCCATGCAGCATACATTTGGACATGTCGACCTTTTGAGCTACCTGTCGTACCGAAGCTGTCGGACTTTCTTCGCACGCTTCTGTCACTTTCTTAACATTAACTTCGATTTGAGCACTCATCTTTTTGATTCCCATCACTAGCACACAGTCCAACGCACTGCCGGTCTCCTTAAATTTGCCGTATATTCGTTTGATCGTTGTGCCGCTTATGTTGTGGTGATTGCCGAAATTTTTCTTGAATTTTCTGATCACAGCCGCTGGGGATTGCAATTCATGGTAAGTCAGTACCATGAAAACACGATGGTCATTGGAATATTCGCTCATTTCAGAACCGAAATGGTAACACAATAAAAACGAAACGATAACGATACAACATTACTTTCGTAGCGAGTAACGCCCAACTCATTCTCTTCAAATCTCTTCTCTAGCTTTATATTATTCAGCGGAGGGATATTGCGTATTCACTGCCGGACGCGCATTTCATTTCATTGGTTGCCACAAATTTTCATTGCCATCTGGGGAATCATTCAAGTTGTGCATTCGTCGTACACGTCGTCATCGGAATAACGGATTCGTCAATAACGTTCATCCTGTAATTAGACTTTCACGCTATATTCGGGGTCCCCACATGTTGCCATTGAAAATACTCATATTGACGTGCTCTATCCGAATCTGTACGTATCAGACGCTGCGTACCTTGTGGAAAACCCTGTATATACGTTTGTAAATATTGGAGGACCAGTGAACAAGCTGATTAACTTGAAATTGAAAACTATTACGCTTATTGTAGATGGAAATATGTACTGTGTTACCTATTAAAATTATTTTTAAATCAAGGTAATCAGCCTCCAAACCATTATTACTTGTTTACTTTAATGTAGGGAATCGGGATAAATTTCTTGAGAAATTTCATTAAAATCACTATTGAAATTTAACTCGATCAAGTCGTGGACATCAGCTTTATTAATAGTATACTGAAACTCATAAAAAAATAAAAATAAGTTAGCAGCTGTAGATGAGTAGCTAGTACCCATACCAATTCCATTGATTTGTAAGTATATTTTAGATCCTGAATAAACATAATTGTTGTAAAGGCAAAACCGACATAATTTATTAAACAAGTTAGAGTTGAAATCCGTAACATCTACAACCAATTCCGCTGTTTTAAAAGTGCCTCCTTTAAACTATTAATAGGAATAGTAGTAAAATGTTCAAAATCATAAGTTTGGATAGAATGAATGCTATTCCTTTTTAGGGTTTTTAAGTTTTCGGCAATCTCGAAACTATTTGAAATAATCCAAAACAATTATTGTCTTTATACTTGTATTTTGACATGTTCAAAACTTTTTTAAGTAAATCTTCAAATTTTCTATTAAAATTATTGCCTACACTGTTGACATTACTGTAAATAAATCTATATTTAGTAGGTACTCTATGGAATTTAGGGGTGAGAAAAAGAAATGGAGAGGACATATTTTTACTACATGGGAAAGGAAACTTTGTTTGCTTAGGAAAAGCCAAATGCTTATTAATAAGTTTTTGCACGGAAGATTTACATATTCTGTAAGTTAACTATTATTTAACTCTGCATTTAGCATTTCAGCATAAATTTCTTTCATATGACTGCAAAATTACCAGCAGCTTTATCTACTTGACAGAAAACAAACATATGTTTCAATTTGGTTATTTCATTTCTGATATCCATACTAAAATTATGATAAGCTTAAGAAGAATTATTAAGGTAACAACCCTGAAACGATTTAAAATTACTTAGAATATGTTACTTCTAATCTGTAAAGAGGGGGGATTGGTGTATTGCATCTGTAACTCAGATTTAAAATAAAAGTATTCAAATCAGCTTTAACAGTATTAAAACTTTTAACTGGATTCAACTTTTTGTTAATACGGAATTGGGTTCCGAAATTCAATAGATATCGCAGATTATCATTTTTGATAATGTTCAGATCTCCTGTTACGATATGTTGTCCGGTATCGTTTAAAAACGTTGAATTTTTATAATCTTTGCAATTACATTCCAAATCCAGGTATGATTCAAGTTCTTGAGAAACTTCTCTGTAATTAAATAGAATACTGCCCAGTGTTTTAGTATATTTGTATGTTGATAAAACTGCAATAGCCTTAACTGGAAATAAGCTATTGTAACGTGAAATTATTGAGCTTAAATGTAAACGATCAAATTTTTTTGTTGAAACGTGCATACAAAATAAACTTTTTTCCATATAAGGAGGCCTACATTTGCCAATTTTATATAACAAAATATCATTAACTAAATCCTTAAACTGCAAGTTTGTACAACTAGAATTTTCTATTTTCTGTTGCAATCTTTTAAGTATTTTAAACTTTAATCCAAATAAGATTATTTTAATCTGTCCAATATTGTAGTATTACAAAACATATTACAAAGATCCTGCAAAATAATTGATGGATTTATGTCAAAATACTTTCTTTGTAATGATTTATCTGTATGCTTTCCACGTTTGCCTCCTTTATATTGGAATGACGGTATAAATACAGACGAAAAAATACTATAAATACACAAGAAATTTATCCTGATTCCCTGACATTAAAGAAAACAAATAATAATGGTTTGGAGGCTGATAACCTTGATTTAAATATAATTTCAATAGGTAACACAGTACATATTTCAATCTACAATAAACTTAATAGTTTTCTATTTCAGGTTAATCAGCTTGTTCACTGGTCTTCCAATATTTTCAAACGTATATACATTAATGTCATTATCATTCAAATATTTCCTTTTTTAGAATTTGTACAGATAAAAATCTGTTTAAAAAGGAATTATTTCATTTTAAAGTAATCTATATTATAAAAACAATATTCCTTTAAATTAAAAAAAAAAAAAATCATATTTTGCAGATTTTCTTCATTACTGATCGATTGCTTTTCGACGTCAGTGAATGACTCATATTTTCTAAAGCCTTTTTAAGGACGTTTTTATGATGATGTGCTGTGCCGATTGGCAACAGACTTGGAATGAATTTGGATTGGTTGATTGGAAGTTGGATTCTACTTTGTTTAGTTTGATTTATGTTTCATATTTTTGGGTGTGGCAACGTGGCTGAGTTGGTTAAGTGTGGTTTTTTTCAACGAACATATTTTCAGCATATTTTCAGCATATTTTACTGTGTTCCAGGTGAGGCATTCATTTAATAATGTGGTGTAGGGTCCGGTGGGGTAGCATGTGATAATAGCCATCGAATATTTAACATTTGATTTTGCTACTCACTGTTCTGGCCGAAACCCACTGCTACTAATACATATTTTATACATATTTTTTTTTTAATGCTCGGCTGTTTTTGAAATATAACCCACTGCCGATGAGGCCGCAGCCTGTTTTTATCCTAGTTTATTTTTTTACAAAATTTTTATTCTTCTTGTTCGGTGAGCGGGGGTGCACTAGTTTAGGCTCAATATAATATTTTACTAGGTTTATATATATATATATATATATATATATATACACATATACATACACATATATATATACATATATACATATATATAGGGTCAATCCATTTCAAGTGGTCCAGAAAATCATTTATTCGTTGCTTGACCATTATTAAAAAATCTGAAATTTTTTGTACAACAGCCCTAACATAATGGAAGTTCAAAATGACTATTATTTTAATTTTATTAATTTTTGTTTACGCATGGCGGCCATCTTTGTTTTATCATCTGCAGCAATTTTCTCACAAGAAGGGTTTACGAAATTGTAAATAATTCATCGATTATTTCCCCAATTGAAGTGTGAATTAAAGCAATTTGTACATAAGACATGGAGCTAAAAATTTAGTAATAGAGAAGTTTTCAAAAATAAATCCTTATTGGTGAAATTTAAGCAAAAATTTTCAGTTTTTTTTTTTCCAAAATTTGTCCGTTTACAAAAGGAAATTTTTATAGCAAGGAAAACTGTGAGCATGACAATTTTGTTTTACAAATAGACCGAAAATACTTGTACTCTCACGCCAAGTTCCAAATCTTTCTCTTCGCTAAAAAAAATCCCAAATTTTTCAAAAATGTCAAAAATCACACGAGATAAAAATCTGAAGTTCTGGTTTCTGAGAGTATTGTATGGTAGTGTAATGCACAAGAAATTTCAATATTGAGATTTGAATACAAGCTGAGATATGGCAAGGGGAACATGTCAAAGCAATGCTGACAAACTATTGTTTTGTTGTAGTCACAGCTAAGAATTTATCTAAGAGTGTCACTTAAATTTATGTTTTTGATTATCTTTAAATAATAGCAACAGAAAATAAAGCCATTTGCAAAGTTTAAAAATAATAATAAAAAAAAAACTAATTATGCCTAAGGCCATACATTTTGTAGGGTTTCAGTAATTTTGGTTGTAAGTAATTTTAGTAACTAAAATAAACCTCAGCACATTTACATAAAGAAAAAAATATTTTTATGCAAGACCTGAGACAAAAACCGAACAAGGAAAGGGAAAAGCTGTAAATGTTGTCATATTTGTTGAGACATGATCAAACGTATCAAAACACATTCTTGCTTGTTGGTTTAAAAACCACAATTTTGATCTTTCTCAAAATTTTATTTGTAGGAACCAAGTCTTGCCATCTCTTGATAACTTGATGGAAGATTTTGGCTCTGCTGGCTCATAGAAATGAACTTTGAAATCACTATGTGCAAGTCTCACTTCCTTAAAAATTCCTGGCTTACTTCTTACGCAAAAATGTCATTTTTCTGCAGTATAAATTTTGAAAGGACTTTGGATATCTTTACTTTCTGAAAATTACTTGAGGCTGATGCATGGTAACATCGTATAATGTTTCATTTACAGGAACATACTTATGGTAGGAACAAGTTTCAGGGACTGGCAAGTAGCATTAAAATTGTGGATTTAAAACCGATAAGCAGGAATGTGTTTTGACACGTTTGATCATGCCTCAACAAGTATGCAAACGTTAACAGCTTTTCTCTTTCCTTATTCTGTTTTTGTCTCAAGTCTTGTATAAAATTAATTTTTTTTGTTTATGTAAAAGTGCTGAGGTTTCTTTTAGTTACTAAATTACAACAAAAATTACTGAAACCATACAAAATTTAGGCCTTAGGCATAATTATTTTTTAATTAATTGCTAAGCTTTGCAAAAGGCTTTATTTTCTGTTACTATTATTTAAAGGTAATCAAAAAATAAATTTAAATGACACTTTGAGATAAATATCTACCTGTGACTACATCAAAACAATAGTTTGGCAGCATTGTTTTGACATGTTCCCCTTGCATATGTTAGCTAGTAGTCAAATCTCCATCATGAAATTTCTTGTGCATTACACTACTATACAATACTCTCAGAAACCAGAACTTCAGATTTTTATCTCGTGTCCCACCAGAGATATCAAAACCTCAAAAGTGCGATTTTTAGCATTTTTAAAAAATTAGGGATTTTTTTAGTGAAAAGAAAGCAAGTCCCAGATCAGAAACTCGGCATGTGGGTTCAAGTACTTTCGACCTATTTGTAAAAAAAAAAAAAAAAAAAAAAAAAAAAAAAAAAAAAAAAAAAAAAAAAATGTCATGTTGATAGTTTTCTTTGATAGAAAAATTTCCCCTTGTAAACGGACAAATTTTGGAAAAAAACTTAAACTTTATGCTTAAATTTTACCAATAAGCATTTAGTTTCGGAAACTACTCTATTACCAAATTTTTAGCCCAATGTATTCTGTACAAATTGCTTTAATCCGCTCTTAAATTGGAGAAAAAAACGATGAATTATTTACAATTCCGTAAACCCTTCATGTAAGAAAATTGTTGCAGACGAAGAAACAAAGATGGCCGCCATGCACACACAAAAAAAATAATAAAATTAAAATAATAGTCATTTTGAACTTTCATCACATTAGGGTTGTTGTACAAAAAAATTCAGACTTTTTAAAAATGGTCGAGCAACCAGTGCTGGATCACTTAAAATGGATGGACCCTATATATATATATATATATATGTGTGTGTGTATGTATGTATATATATATATATATATATATATACAGTGAAATCTCGATAAGTCGAAGTCAGATAAGTCAAATATTCGTTTAAGTCGATGTTTACTCAATATGTTTACAACTCATGAGTACTCATCATACAGTCGATGTTTACAACTCAATATTGTACTTTTTCGTTCTGTCGAAGCCTACATCTTTTAGGTCGATTTTTTTCCGATAGAGAAAAAAACAGTAATTCGACTAATTTCTTAATTTTCCAGCCACAGCTCAAAAATACTGGCACTTTCTGCTAGATAAAACTTTTCTGCACTCTTTCGCCGGCTTTGAAGGGCTCTATTTTTACTTTCTACATCGGTCAGTGTGGAGCCTTGCGAGTTTGGAATTTCAGACATCCCATCACCCACCCCCACCCCATTCATTTCTCTTTTACGCATTCCCTTTATTCAACAGGTATTCTTTGGGAACAGAGCAGGTGGCTAAGTGAATTCTAATTTGTCGAATTTCTTATGCTTTTATGCAATGATTTTTCCCCCATTTTATTGAGATTTCATTGAGGATCATTACTTTAATGTTGAGTCTTGTCATTTTAGTGTTTATTGATTTCACATCGTGATACGTTTTCAGTTGGGTCTTTCAAAATGTTGAAGCGGAAATTACAAATTCTTACTTTAGAACAAAAAGTAAATTTGATAAAAGATATTGAAGACAATCCTATTTTAAAGAAAAAAAATACCTGCCGGCCCGGCCTACAGGCGGAGGTAGATTTCGAAGTTAACTATATTAATTGCTCCAACAAAAACTAAATCATGATTAGATATAAATCTAATTTAACAGTTTTATCTGGCCGCGTTTGACGAGTTTTTATTTTATTTATATATAATAGCTGGTTTTATTAGAATCATGTTAAGGCGGTATTAAAAAAAAATACTTTTCCATGCTCAACAAATCGAAAATTTCAGCACATTTTCATGTTCATTTTTAATAGAAAAAATACGAAACTTGCTGACGTGATTTTTGAAAAGATTTATAAGCGGTATGTGTTCTTGTTTTTCTTTCAATTAATTGAAACTTGATTAATAAACAATTATTTTCTCAGTGGGGCAATATTTTCCCTTTCTAACACAATCGCTTCGGGAATTTCTGTTCAAAATGCCCAATTTGACATCATTTTTTGAAATATATTCTGCCCCTATAAAAAATTCGATCATTACGGTACATTATATAGTTTCTGAAGAAGAGAATCTATCAATTGGATGCGTTTGAGATCAAAAATGAATTTAAAAATGAGTCAAAAAATAAGCAGTTTGGATTTGAATACACCCTTAATAAGATGATTTTTTTCTTCAACCGCTATGCATTTTTAATTTGTTTTTGCTGTAAGAATTGGTCTTATCAAAAACTTATCTGTATAAATGTTGAAGACAATATTAAGAAGATATATGATAAATTCAGGGGGATTTTATATCTTTTGAATTGACGGAGTTATGGTTTTATTTCTTCTTCACCCCCCTTTTTTTGTTTTCTTTTTTAATTTTTTTTGCGGTACGAATTGGTCCTATAAAAAACTTGTGAACATAAAAGTCGTCGATAATATTAAGGATATGTATAATAAAATTAATTGGATTTGATATCTTGAGAATTGACGAAGTTACGATTTTTTGTCTCCCCAAAACCCCATTTTTTGCGCCCCTTGAGGCCATTTTTAATTTTATCAAAAATCTGTGATGCATACATTTTTGGCCCTATTTTTAGAAGTAATAAAAACTTTAAACTGATTTGATATGTACAAAATTTAAGAAGTTATGGGGGGTTTTCTATTTTCACAAAACCCCTCCCTATTTCCAGCCCTTTGGCCCGATTTTGCCCATTAACGAACTTGACCGAGATTTATGCACCTTGATTTTATGTATCAGTTTGGAAGAGATTTGCGCAGAATTGTGGAAGTTATCGTGTCCTGAAGAAAGTTGTATATATAGATAGATACATAGATAGATAGATAGATAAAGTTTTTTACTGAGGGTTGTTTTGGGAACTAGGGGTCATGGTCGGTGTAGATCTGCAAAATGTTTTCAGAAATTCCAACATAGGAACTACGTTAATAGGTAGTATTTCATACGAAATCTACCTAAAAGATATAGCCCTGAAATATGGTATCACTCTCAACACGCAATCTACCTTGCTGAAAGATAAAGAAAGCATTTTCAAAAGACATAAGTCAAGTGTCAACCCAAAGTGCAAAAAGCTGAAGACAAGTTCCTTTCCACATATTGAAACAGCCCGCGTAAAAGGGTTTACATATTACAAGGCGCAGAAGAGTGTAATTCCTTTAAGCGGTACGATGTTTCGTGAGAAAACATTGGATTTCGCAAAATTATTGAATGTGGAAGGTTTCACTGCAATCACGGGGTGGCTTGAAAAGATTTAACCAGACAGAACATCGTGTTTCAGACATTATACGGTGAAGCAAAAATGTGTCTGATGCACTGTGTGATGGATGGAAGACAGTTTCATTCGTAGTTGGAAGACATCGATGGAAGACAGTTTCATTCACCTGCAAGACGTTCCCAAACGTCTTGCAGGTTATAGTGCGGACGACGTTTTCAATATGGATGAAATGGGACTTTTTTACAGATGTTTTCTAACAAGACGATGATGTTTAATACTTTGGCACAGTGTGCCCTGGTCGGTATACCTAATTTTAATTCCAAACTTACGAACGGCACCAAGAATATTTTAGTAAAATTTTGCTTTACAATGAATATTTAAAGTAACATGTTTTTAATTTAAAAAAAAGTCGTTTTAAAATTCCGGTGTTAGTCAATCATTTTATCATTTTACAACAAAAAGTGCCTGTGCCGGAAAGGGTTAAGGGGGAATCATGTCACAGTGGACAACTAAGTAAAGAACGTTTAACTGTTCTTGTCGGAACAAATGCTTCTGGAACAGAAAAATTATCTTTACTGGTCGTCGGTAAATACAAAAATCCTCGATGTTTCAAACATTAAAAGTCACTTTCCGTAAAGTACAGATCTAATCACAAAGCTTGGATGCCGCTAATATTGTTCCAGGAATACATCAGAAATTTCGATATAGTGTTTCATGCAAAAAAAGCGTAATGTATTGATCTTTTTTTTTATCAGTGTACAGCTCACAGTCACCTTTTAGACTTGAAATCGATTAAGTCAGAATTTCACCCTTCTATCAGAAATATTAAGCTACAACCAGTACACCAGGGAATAATTAAATGTTTAAAGCATTCCAATAGAATACGTCTTGTGCGAAAAACAATCGAGGATGACGAAAATGGAATAAATCAAAAGTCTGATGTGTTAGAAGCAACTAAACTAATTTCGAATTCCTGGAACAACGATGTGAAACAAATCTCTATCAAAAATTGCTTCAGTAGATGTGGCTTCTTTAGAAGCAATGCAGACTCATGTGTTGTGAATGAAAATCTACAAGATCAAATTATTTCTGAAGATGACGATACTGAGTTTTTGAATATTGAAGAAAATGTTGCAGTTTGCGGATAACTTAGTGATTCAGATATAATTGAAGCAATAAAAAAGGTGGATAAAAAACGATCCTGAATCTGAAGAAGATGACGAGGAAGTAAATAATCATGAAGCACATGCGGCAATGACGACACTACAGCAATATCTCGAAAGTAGAGACGGTGTGGAAGATTCTCTTTTCCTTTGTTTACAAAATGTGAGCGACTTTCTAACTAGTGGAAAACAAAAACCTTCCTTCAAGCAGTCATCTTTAACAAGTTTTTTTCTCAAAATTTTAGTTTGTAAGTACCTTATATTATGTTCTATTAAATTGTGTTTTCTTTAGTGCTTATTTTGACAGGCTCCGTTATTATAGTATAATTACAATTCCTATCTATACGATTGAATTATTTTTTAAACATTTTCTGTATGTATTTAAGGATTTTCAATAAGTCGATCTTACGATAACTCAAACATTTTTGCCGGTCCTTTCGAATTCGACTTATCGAGAATTCACTGTATATATATATATATATATATTATATCATTTCAAAATGCTAAAACAACATAACTTCAAAAGGAAGGTGTATATCTGTAGAAATTTTTAAACAGTAAAATACTTATAAAAACAAAAACAAGAAAGACAGGTAAAAAACAAAAACAGTCTGTTCTTCATCAGTGGGAGGACAGACAGAAAACTAACTCCACCCCCCACTTTTTAAAATTTGCAGGTTTCTGAACACATGTCCACCCCGCATTCAATACTGAAAACTATTGTCATTTTATTAATCTAATTACATTAAAAAACTAAAACAACTCAAATTAAAAACTAACAAACATAATAATAACCATACAAAAACAAAAAACGTCTTATAGAGGAATGCTTAAATTATCATTAAACTGAAAAGAAAAAGAAAAAAATATAAAAAAAAAAAAATAAATAGCATGAATGCAGAATAAACATGCGCCCCCCCAAACCCGCAAAATGAAATTTCTCAAAACATGAATACCTGTATAATGTTTTCCACCCGTCAACTATAAACAAATAAATTTTTTCTTCCAAATCCATTATCAAAAGCCAGAAATTCCAGGTCTGCAACATTCTTTCGTTTCAATTCATCGATAGACACCCGTTCTTTTATCAAGACTTTAGGATGCCCATTTCATACAGAAAGATCCAGAAGGCTGCTATCACATGTTCACGCCGACAGTCCACATCGTTGCCATTCACTTTTAAGAACTGTCTTTAAATAATATTTCAAAAACTTAATAGGATAATTGTTATTGTAAAATAAATTAGCCAATAACTTAAAAATCTGTTTATAAAAATTACTGTCTCTGCCACAAATTTTATTGAACCGTATCAATTGATTAATAATTATATTTATGTAAATTTTTTTATGCAAATTTGAAAACCAATGTGGCATGCTTCTAGTAAAAAAATTAAAACTATTTCTTTTATCGTACAAATCCAAAATCAAATTATTATCACTAATTTTGAATAAAATATCTAAAAATTCTGCATTATAATCATCACTGTTTGCTCTGTTCAATTTTAAACAATTTGGATATATAATATCATATTCATTAGAAAAATCAAAATTAAAAATCAAAATATCATCAATATACCTAAAGACCTTTAAAGACTTATTACATTTCATAGTATATTTAAATTCATAATAAAATAAAAATAAATTAGCTGCTGTACTAGAATAGTTTGTTCCCATCCCTATACCACATATTTGATTAAAGGTATTATTGTTAAAAGTTACATAATTATTATAAAAACAAAAATGACATAAACTTGAAAATAAATCTCTATTTATATTTAATTCATCATTTATACAAAAAACATCAAAAATACTCATTAAAACTTCATAAAGTGAATCAATAGGTATATTGGTGAACAGATTTTCAAAATCGAATACCTGCATTGTCAGAGGAGTCAAAGGCAATTTGCTCAAAATTTCAACACTATTGTCAATTGACCAGAAATAACTATACTTCTTAAATTTATGCTTTAAAAAATCATAAATCTTTTTTAATAAATTCTGTAAACCAATGTTAAAATTTTTGTTAATGCTTCTAGAAGTACTACAAATAAATCTAAATTTAATCGGATCTTTATGAAATTTAGGCGTTAAGAAAATAAATGGCAAACAGTGGTGATTAGAAACATCAAAATTATAAGAAAACATACTTTTAACTTTCTTCTTATATGCAAAAAAATTTTTAACTACAGGATTTTTGTCAATATTAATTTTTGAATAAAAATTTTCATTACCTAATTCACTCTCTATTTTTTCAACATAAAACTTTTTTCATACTATTGCATAATTATTAGCTGCTTTGTCTACAGGGACTATAACAAAATTATTTTGTAAACTTTCAATAAATTTTATATCTTCATCTTTAAAACTTTGATATTCATATTCATCAGAATTTAAATAATCTTTTAAAAAATTATTGAAATGCCCCAAAATTTGAGACTTGCATTCAAAAAATGCCTCCAAAGGCATACTAAATTTATAACTATATTTCTTTATAAAATTATTGACATTATCCTTAAAAATTTTTACTACCTTATTACTATTAATTTTACTATTGATTCTAAACTTTGTACCAAAATTCATTAGATATTTTACATTTTTATTCTTGATTATATCAAGATTACCTGTAATTATGTGTCCATGATAATTATCTATAAAATCTTTAAATTCCGTATTATTACAACAACAAGTTAAAACTGTATTAACATTTAAAAAAGCTATTTGTCTGTAATTAAAAATCTTATTACTTAATGGTTTATGATAATTATATGAAACTGAAATGATACATTCTTTAAGAGGAAAAAGGTCGTAAATCTGTTTGCATATTGCATTTAAATTCAAATTATCAAAAGATTTTTGTTGAAATTTTATATTAAAATAAATAACTTCTTTATTAACTTTCTCTCTATTCATTAACTTAAAATTAATTAAATCATATAATAAATCTTTAAACTGTAAATTTTTAAATTTAAAAACATCCAAACATTTTTTAATTTTCTTAAGCACATTTATCTTTAATTTAAAAACCTCCATTTTAATATTTTTAACACTATAATTATTATCAAAAACAAATTCCATATCCTTAATCCATATATTAGGAATTATATAATTAGTACTTTTATTATATTTACGAGAACCCCTCTTTCCTCTTTTTATATCAACTTTTTCATTAAAATTATAAAATAAATCATATACATTTTTAACCTTCAATAAATTAACTTTATTAACCAATGTATTTAATCCAAATGGATATATAGTTTTAAACTTCAACATATAATCATTTTCTTTTTCCAATCTATTATTTTTAGCTTCAACATGATCCAAAATTTGAATATTAATATTATTAAAACTATGAATTCTAAAATGTAAAATTTCAAATGTGGGGCATTTCTTATTATCATTGTATACATCTGATCTATGCTGATTAATTCTAACATGTAGTTCACCCTCCGTCTGCCCTACATAACTTTGCTGTCAAGTTAAACAATTAATTTTATAAATTACGTTATTATATTTACAAAAAGGAATATAATCATTTAATTGAGGTGGACTATCAGCATGAGCAACAATACAAGTTTTACAACGTTTATCTTTTCATTTATAATATCTCATATTTTTATCTAGATATATATCGTAACATATTTATTCAAAAAATTTTTGTAAGCACTTAGGCTTAATATGCCAATGAACAACAAACAACAAAATAAACAAAGATACACCAAACTTCAAAGCCGTAATGAAATTGAATAAATATATATGCCAGAAGCGCAATAATGCAGCTTATCTGAGTCACATATAACAATATTTTATTCCAAAATTAATGATAAATTACTGCATTAATGGCGCTACAGCAGCACATATCAAATGCAATAAATCATATTATATCATTTCAAAATGCTAAAACAACACAACTTCAAAAGGAAGGTGTATATCTGTAGAAATTTTTAAACAGTAAAATACTTATAAAAACAAAAACAAGAAAGACAGGTAAAAAACAAAAACAGTCTGTTCTTCATCAGTGGGAGGACAGACAGAAAACTAACTCCACCCCCCACTTTTTAAAATTTGCAGGTTTCTGAACACATGTCCACCCCGCATTATATATAAGCTACAGTGGCGTTAATACGTAAGTACCTTTATTTTCTTTAATTGATTCTATCAAATAAATGTTAATACTTTTAACATAGATTTAACAATAGCGAGGAAGGGAGATAGATTTAATTTAGCTGTTGAATTTTAATGTTTCGTTGACTTTTGTTCCTGGAGAAATGCCAAACCGGTTTACGTAAAAAGATATACAGTATCTAATTTTTAATTTCCATACATATTTACCTACAACAGTTTAAAAACAAATGACATTATAATCCCTTCTAACATTTGAAAATGTTCCAACGAGTTTATTGAACGATTTTCCAAAGAAATGTCAAAGGCAAAGCCTTTCAAAACTGCTTTACATTATTCTAAATGCTAAAATGTCATATTTCAGCTTTTTTCACTCTTAAAGTTCAGAAGGAAATCGGGATATTTAAATGGATTATTCGCGAATTATTTTTGTGTAAGAATCGCCTTTAATACTTATGTTTTTATAAAAAATTGAAATAGTTTATCATTATAAACTCATTTTCAAGTTAATAATAGATTGTATAGAAAAAGAAATTATTATACGCATTCAATAAAGAAGAAAGTACTAATATTTTTTCAGTATTTTTATTACATTAACCCATTAGCGCCCAACGTCCTCATTTGATGACGGTGTAAAGAATGTTATTTCCAAAATTAAATTTTAAAATATTATTTTATTTACAAGTTGGTATGATAGATGGGAACACCACACAATATAATATATGTGATTTCTTTGGAAGTAAGTAAAAATGCGCGCGAAATATACCGTATAATTTCCCGTTTTTTTTTTTTTGTTTTTGTTTTTTTTTTTTCAGTAATTACGTTATGTATTTTTCATACTACTGCATGAAACTGAATTTATGAGGTAAATACTTTCAATTAAATGTAATCCACATAATCAATATTATGCCATTAGCATGTTTTTTAATATTTATTTTTATTAGTGTATCCGTAATAAGCAGGGAAAGTCGTCCGTCATCGTTTCAGGACGCTGGGCGTTTGGGTATAGTTTTTATTCATATTCAGAATTGTTTTTTGAAAGTTTCTTATGTTTTTTTTCCGATAAACTATAAAAGAAAATTGAAAAATGAAAAATAAGAAGAGAAAAAAGTTTTTAAAAGCTTAGAAGAAGCAACAGCTTATCTTTTTTCTGAAGAAATAGAAGTAGATATTATATTAATGCCTCCAGATGTAGATGATCTAACAAATGGAGGACAGTTCGATGACGATACTTTGAGAACTCCGATTGTCTCATATGTTGCAGGTACATTAGAAATTACATTACCAGATGATAATGATAAATTTATTATTTCAAATTCCCGTAAACGTAAAAGAGAAATATCAGTTCTGTGTTCAAGTGAAACCCCGTCTTACACATTCTAAACTTTATAAAATTCTTCTAAGACAAATTCGGATACATTGACAGCGGAAACTAATAATATGAGTCAGGTTGAGCTGTTTGAAGAACGTTTTACTGAAAGTGTTTATGATATGATTGCAGAGGAAACTAATCTGTATGTTCACGAAGTGAAAAATAAATGTAACTATATTGTGACTAAAGACTAAACGAAAACATTTATAGGATTTCTGATACTTTCGGGGTATCATACTTTACCAAATGAACGAGACTACTGGGCAGAAGCAAATGATTTTGGAGTAACAATAGGTGAAGGATGCTATGACTAGAAATTTCTACTTAGATCTTAAGATATTATTACATTTTCAAGATAATAAATTACCACATAAGTATAAAAAACATGATAAATCATTTATAATATGTCCCTTGTTAGAAATGCTTTCCAAAAAGGTTCAGAAAAGGACCTTTTCCAAGAAAATATGTCTGTTGACGAAATGATCATTCGGTATTATGATCGTCACACACATAAACAGTTTATAAAATCTAAACCTATTAAAATTATCTATAAACTCTAGGTTCTGTATGTCAACGATAGTTAATGTTGAAATTTTATACTGCATTGTGGAAAATAATCAAATACTTCTGAATCTGACAAACTTCCTTTAGGTGTAAGAATAAGGTTAACTTTATTATCTATTGTTGAAGATCCAAAGACCCGTCGTGTTTATTTTGATAACTTATTTTCCAGTCATGTGTTGCTAAAAACCCGAAAGAAATACAGTTCAGAGCTAGTGGAACAGTACGAGAAATTCGTACTGAAAAATGCCCAATTATGGGTGATAAGTAAATGAGCAAAAAGACAGAGGTCTTTACGATAGTAAATTTTGCAAATAAATTAAATTCTTGTTGTTAAACAGAAGGACAACAAGTGTGTTTCTTTGGCCACTAATTCTGATACAATATAGCCGCTATTTCTAGTACAAAGATGGAGTGTAGAAAAAAAAGAAATGGTGAATGTGAAAGAGACTTATGCTATAAGTCCCTATACTTCATTTATGGGGGGGATGAGTGTCAACCTTCATGATTGACTTACTGAGAAACACTATATAGCCATACGAGGAAAGAAGTGGTTTTTTTTTGCCTTATTACTAGGCTGATAGATATGTTAGCTGATAGATATAGCTGTTATAAATGGCTATGGTATTTATAAAAGATCCATTGTTCTGAATTGGTGTCAATCAAATAGTTTAGAAGGTATATCGCAGTAACCTATTTAAGAAAAGGAGCCGATTAAATGCAAATCTGGGAAGACCAGTTCAAAGGATAACAACATCCAGATCCAATGTGCTTCCAGATATAAAATTCGACAAAATACGGCATGTTATTGGCAAAAGGGAGAAACAAATGCGTTGCCAATATGATAACTGTTCTTCAAAGCCAAAATCATGTTGTATGAAATGCAATGCAACAATGAGTATGCAGTGTTTTCCTCTTTTTCACACTAAAAATTAATCTTAAAAATACAAAAAAAAAAGTTTTCCTACATATTCAAAAATAAGTTTTACTTTTTTACACTACTTTGCCTATTGGTATGCTTATATATTAAAACTAAATAATTTTATATAAAAGTTTTCTTTTTTTTAAATTTTAGATTTTTAGATATAAATGTCCAGCGTCATCAAAAGAGGACGGATTAAAAAATAGGGTTACAGTTAAAATTATTCAAAATGCTTTTGAATTACTCTTAATTTATACATTTCTACACATATATATTAATTTCAAGGAAA
This sequence comes from Maratus speciosus, assembly GCA_963932465.1. Taxonomy (NCBI): domain Eukaryota; kingdom Metazoa; phylum Arthropoda; class Arachnida; order Araneae; family Salticidae; genus Maratus; species Maratus speciosus. The sequence continues at coordinate 55,820,456 of OZ010790.1, forward strand.
ATTTTCAATATTTGTTAATTTGGGCGTTAAGCTTCTAACATATTATTTAACAAGAACGTAAATTCATGCGCCAAACATAAATTATGAAACACATTCAAAAGGTTTTCAAAGGTTTTCAAGAGTTTAATAAAGTTAACCAATATAAAATAATGTTTCTTACACTCTATATACAACATTACACTACTTGCACCTTTTATTTAAAAAGATCTTCCCCTGGGTCTTTTTTTCGACCCCTGACCTCAATTTTCCCTGAAAATTTTCTATCGTTACTTCCCTAGAAAACATTTTACGTGTATTCTTCCTAAATAAAACCTCGATTTGGGCCCAGCCATTGATCCACCTCCATCTTTGTTCACGATTCCTACGCGAGGAAATGCCTCTTGTTAAAGTAGTACAGTTACTTTCGTTCTCCGCAAATCAAAGCCAAGTCCGGGTGGTCTAGTGCATTAGCGACTGTCACCGCCTGTCACACGTCTAAGATCGATTGTGACCGACAGCTTATTTTCATCTTGTAGTCAGGATTTAAGAACTTAGCCATATTTTAGCTTTGCTTTAGAAATACATTTGTTTTTCCTAGCTAGTGAATCTGTATTACGTTGGAGTTTTCTATTGGGTATATTGTAAAACAGTTTTACAACCCTATCATAAATGTATACCATTCTCATTTTTAGTATGTTGCATAATATTTGATAGAAACTAGTAGAATTAAGCTGAAAAATTAAAAGATATATTATTGTAAATCTTCACGATTTGGTGTGGTTCATCACTTTTTAAGAATTCTTGAAATGCCGATCCTCAATAATGGAATGGATCAAATTATGGATTTGGGGATCAAATCAAACTGGGAATATTAATGGATCAAATCAAACAAAAATTACATATTTCCGAATATTTGAATAATTCGCTCCAAAAGGAAAAAAACAAAGTAGCGGATAGGAACCTCTTTCTTCTCTTATACAGGCGTTTCTTTAACATTGTTGCATTAAGCTCTCCCCATCCGCTACTAAAAATTATATTACAAAGATAAGCATATATTATGCTTAAGATATAAATGTTATGCTTTTAATACATTATTTTTTCATTACCAGAAGTCAAAATTTTCTGCTTTGACATCTGTATCTTTGTCTTTTTAAAAACATGTCTGTTCTTTCTAGATGTTTGTCTATTTTTCAATCTTTTCCGATTTATTATGAGGGTAAAGGCAGATAATGAAGCAAACATACAACCCCTGTTTGTTTCGGGAAACGCATTTGAGACTTGAGAGACATTGCAGCTAAGGTTGCTAAAATTGGTATCTGCGGTTTCGTTCACAGATTTCAATGTAGCGACGAAGCGTGGGGTTTTATGTTTTGCGTTAAACTCTAACAAAGGGGTGAAAATCTGTATTCAGTATTTTCTGCAATTCTTGTTTCTCTGAATCCACGAATTTCGTGAAATAGCATGATTTTTGCGGAAATTGATTAAAATTTGCAATTTCTAATTTTTTGCCTATAAAAAGTATTTTCAATGTATAGGGGAGGGTAGTACACAGTGAGACAGCAGCTATTTTGACATATAGTTATAACCTTTTCTCCTATCTTTCACTCTCACGCATAATCACCTCATCTTATGAAACACGTGGATGTAGTTTCGACACTTTGGTTACTCGTCCAACAAAATAGTAAGTAATTTTTTTTTAATTTTACAGTGGTTAAAGTTACATAAACGTCCATTTTAGAGTCTATTTCCTTCATTATGGCATATATTTACTTAACCAAACTTAGTTATATCTAACTATAGACTATGTCGACAAAACGACACAAGAATTCAAACCGATGAAATTGATGATGAAAGAGATATATCATCCATTTTGTTACAACGTAACGAAAGTACACAGTGAGACACACAGTTGTGGTACACAGTGAGACGTGTCTCGCTGCGTACACAGATGGTTCTACACGATTATTCTGACGACGATGAATCGTTTAGGTTTAAGGAACAAAACGGGAGCCTGTCGTTCGTGATTGTGTTCTGGGGTGATTTCTAAATAATGTGTTCTGTGTAGGAAAAATCTCTACCTGTAAGGATGAAGATGGTGATTTTGAAGGTATTTACCTTCGAAGAGTGTGAAAGCGGTAATCTTAGTGCATCATGCTCAGGATATAGTGTCTGTTAATGAATCAGACACTTCAATGCTATTACGAGAAATAAAACTTATGATAACAAAGCAACTAACAGGATACCACAGGTTTCCGTTTTTCTTCGGAAATTTGGATGTACTTTGAGCTACACACTGTCATTGTTAAGCATACTCTTAAGCCTTTATTTAAGAGTGATGACTATAGTTTAATTACCACGATCCACCATACGTGTTCAGTTAAGCTCAAAATGTGGTTGAATTGTTAATAATATATGTACATCTAACTATTGAAATTTGCTTTGTATTTTTACTATTGCTCTATCAAAACTACTCGAACCCGAAAATGTCAGATTAAACTCCATGAGATAAACACGATTTCAGGCAGTAGTTAAGACACTATTACGCTGAAAAAAAATTATGGATAGAGTGCAAAAACGTATGATTCATGAAAATATATACATTGTCTCACTGTGTACCACTTGTGGTACACAGTCAGACAATTTCCGATACTCCGTTATCATGCTTGTATGCTTTTATAAATGACTTTTTAAAACCATGTCTACATTAATGTGTAGCGTGTTTGTGTTGCTCTAAGATGTAGCATTTTTTTTTTTTTTTTTTAAAGAATAAAATTGTCTCCATACGTTAAGTAATAATATTTTTCGTCTCACTGTGTACCACACTCCCCTATATACATATTCGTGTATACATAAAGCAAAGTTTATAAAAATGAATGTCACGTGTTTTCGAATTTATTTTTAAAACAAAATGATATTTTTTTTTGTTTATAGATTGAACTTCGTGCTGTTAATAAACTTTTATAAATCAGGTACTTTTATAGGTAAATAGCGTGCCATCCATCTGACTTATCTCGAGAACAAAGTATTGCTGAATTCAGGACTTGAAATCATACTCAGTTTTTCACATTTCTTCTCCTGATTTTTTTTTCACCAAAGAAATAATCATCAGATTTTAAAATATGCATACTTCAAGAATTACCATCATAATATGCGCTTCGTGTAATCTCAAATTTGGATTTGGCTAGTAGAGATGAATATTTATTTTTTGCACATTTTCTTTAATTTAAAAGTTTTAAAAAATTGGAATTTGACGACATAAAAATTTCAAAAATTCATTTTTCTAGAATCACATAAACATAAGTACATTTTCACTACAGTAATCCTATACTTCGTAAATACATTCCAATACTTGAGAGAAAAATGAAATAAAGAATAAAAGAAAGCTTTTCCATAAGAGTGATTATGTTAAAATTGAAATTAGTGGATTTTTGGAAATCAAAGTTAATTGTAACAAAAAGCGTGGCCAGTGAAATTTTCTTTTCAAACAATAAATGCATGTCACTGAGGAGCTTGAATTAAAAATAATCTAGCCAAATAATATCCTTTATATCAATTTTACATTCTAACTAAAAAAGAAAACAAAACATGAGAACGCAAAATAAATTGATTTGGTAGAAATTTTCCATATTTATTTATATGGGAACATTTTCTGGGTTCTTTATATATATATGTAGGTAATATTTTTATTGCGTTCAAGCTTACAATAAGCTATAACTAGCTTCTTTCTTGATGTCATTCCAGTTTAGAGCGACTTTTCGTCTATTTTGCTGAGACAAATATTCAGATGTACGTATGGTTAATATTCCATAATTGCATCTGTAGTCTAAAGGGTATTTAGGCATATGTGATTAGCGCAAGTTTATTTTTAAAGCTTTAAATGATTTCGCATTAATTTTAAATGCCATTGTAGCCATGATATCAACGATTGGGAGTGGACCGAATTACGAAATATTGATAAAACGTAGCGTAAAAAAGAAATAGAGAAGAAAAGGAAACCTACACGTTACTATTTAATTAGTTAATTTTTACTATTGAATTAGACATGAGCAACCCTTTGCTAAGTATGTTATTTCTTTCTCAGATTGTTACTTTACATTTTTGTGGAAAACAAATGCTCGTTATTGAGACAGATTAAAAAAAATCATACTTAAAAAACAGTAAATAAATAGAATGCTAAATTCATCTTTAAAAACTTAAACTTAAGATTACACAATGTGCAAATTACTTAAAAGTTGAAAAATATTTAAAAAGGTGTTAAATTATTTTAATATCCTTCGTAATTACAACTCCATACATAGCCTTCGCAGATAATACAAAAATACATGTTTCTTATTTTCAAATTTATATATATACATATATATATTTATACATACATTGTATAAAGTTTTCAAATAAAAAGAAATGAATTACTTTTTCTCTATTCAATGATGTGAAAATTTAAATTGTGTTGCATTTAGAAGTGGACTGCAAATGAATTTAAAACACAGTGAAAGTTTTTAATTTCATTAACAAGTAAATAGTTATTCGATTCAAGTAATTCTTCCAGGTTATTGAGGTGTGAAGTATGCTATAATGCTTGCATTTCATTTAGTTCAAAATCTCACGAATAAATTGCACTTTGCTGTCTTAAACTGTAAGATATCTCAAATTCAGAAATAAAACTATATCATATTCACATATCTTTTAAGGATGTTTTTCTTTCAGGAATTTTATTCATCAAACTTCACTCTCTTTCATTCTATTTATTTGTTGAAATGCTGCAAAAATATTGAAATTGGAAATGTTAGTTTGAGAAGTATTAGAGTTTGAGTTAAAACACTGCAATCTACCAGTGATATCTGAAACACAATAAAGGAAGATAGAAATAAAATTTCATTTCATACATTACAGTAGTCCAAGATCGTCTTCAAAGGAATTCAAACCGTTTTCTTATGCCAAGTTTTAGTAATGGTAAGTGCATTTTAGGTATATGCATATGGATTTTTTACATATATTTTTAAATAAATAATTTCAGAAGCATACATCTGCATCCTAATATCTATATCACATACGTACATGAAACCTCTATACAAGCATTCTGTTCACAAATATTCATACATACAAAAAACAATTTTCAAAACTTACATTATAACTCTTTCTACATTACAAATTGAAACATACATACATACATGCATACTACAGTTTCAAAACCCACATTAACTCTCTATGTATATTAAGCTTGTAACATATATATACATTATTGTAGATATCTACATACAATAATTTAAAAAACCTATATTAACACTTCTGACATTACTGCATATGTTCCAAAATAGCAACATATAATTCCTTCAGCAATTTGAAAGCACCGACTCCAATGTTTTAATGAATTTCTTTACAGATTTTCATACGAGACTTCAAAGCCTAAGTTTATTGAAAGACTTTTTAGAATTTTAAATGATAAAATAATTCGCATAAGTTTTCTCTCTTAAAATTACATGCGGCGAAAATGCGATAAGTTAATGATTTGTTTCTATGGAAATATATTTCCATAAAAATCGACTTTTAATGAGATTTGCGTCTTTCTGCAAAAGTTATTCACTAAAACACATTCATATTTAATGCAAGTTGTAAAAAATCAAAATTACTTTATAGTAATTAAACAAGGAAATTAGTCATTAAATATTATTATTGGTTATACATTAATCCATTTGAGCCTGGCGTTCTAATTTTGGGAAGCTTTTTTTTTTTTTAAATCTCATTGCAAATAAAATTATGATATCCTTTCAAAAGTTTTTTAAATATATCCTTAGTATTTGTTTTCAATAATTATTCATAAATGGTAGCGAATTTTTAACTTTAATAAACAATCAAGTGCGAGTATACACACGCACGAAGCGCTAAATATATGAATTAGAAATTGTATTATAGAAAAAAAAAATACCGTTGCTAAAAGAATACTAAAAATTCGTAAAAAATATATACAACGTAACTGTATATACTAGAAAAGTGTAAATGGATATACCGTGAAAGTTCAAAGAGATACCGTACCTAAATTATATCAAATATACTTGTATAACTCATTTTTCAATATTATCCTAATTGCCGAAACGTCAGTGAAGGCTTACTGTGGAGACACGAAAAGTTTTGGTTTCCGTTAGTCTGTCTGTCTGTTAGTCTGTCTGTCTGTTCTGCGATAACTGCCGTAAAAAGCATCCGATTATCTTAAAATTAGGGATGCATGTTGGTGAAATCCCCGGATTTAGCTGTATAGTTTTTGGTTAAATTTGGTTCATTCGTTCGGAATATATAGAACATTTTATTTTGCGACTTAATGCTTTCCTATAGCAATTCAGACGATTTTTCCATTTTTATTTGTTGAAAAGAAATGGCTCATATGATTAAAGGATTTAAATGCTAAATTAAGGATGAGGAAATTTCCTAATTAGAACCATACATTATTCATAGTAGTTTGAAATTTTGTGTATACATTTGTCAGAGTTTTTAAATTCGGTGTATATCTTATGGAGGGATTTTATATATGTGTTTCAATAATATAAAATATTTTTTTTAATATAAATTTTCTTTTTAAGCACATATTTAATTGTTTTTATTATCTTTTAACTGTTACCTAGCAGCGAACTACACCTAAAAATATCGTAAATGTGAAAGTATGTGTAATTGTTTGAAGTTAAATCAAAGTCAAAAGGGTCGAATTAATGCCTTTGTGTCTTTACATATAGAAGGAATTTACCACAGAAATAAAGAAAGTCTATGTTCTATTTATTTTGCTCAAATATTTTTCTTTTAAATTAAAAAGTTCATTATTTTCATAAGGAATAAATCGACATTTTGCTATGAAATTTAACAATCATTTTTCTTTTTTTTTTTTTGCCGTTGCCACGAAAATTCAATCCCGGAATAAAAATTTATCCTAAACAGTTAATTTTGATTTGAAAGATTTTTATGTGCGAGAGGAAAATGAAATAAAAAATAGACATGAATACGCCTTCATATTAGAAATAAAGTGAAAATACGAAAAGAAGGTGAATTTGATCTCATATATCAAAAATAAAACGAATACGCTTTGAGGTTGAAATAAAAGGGGCTTGTGTTATGATATTAATTCTTATTATTAAAAAAAAAGGTTACTAATATCTCATGGTTTATCGTCTGCACAAAGTTAACAGATCTTAACAATTCTTAATCGAAAATTCCAATGAGGACAAAAAACTTTTGAAGAGCAAATATATAGTAAATATCAAAATTATGCACCGCAAAATTATCGCTGTCGAAAATGACGTCATTGTATCGGGAAATAAATATTTTCATCCTTAAAAACCAAGCATTAACTAGATTGCCTGAAAAAATGTTTTTTGACGGCTGTTACTTCTTAATGCCGCCTCATTTCAGAAAATATGAATGAAAATTATTTTATTTTTAAAGGAAATTACATTTTCATTCATAAAACCTAAACGTTTAATATAATTGCGTCAATGTAAATCATTTTCTGTGTTACCAGTATTGAAAAATAAGGCTCGGAAGTGTAAAAAGAAATCTAAGATTTGCGCTAACCATTAGCGCAATCAATAAAAAGTTAAGTATGTTAATTAATATGACACCGGGGGTTCAGGGGGGCGGAGCCCCCCTCAAGAAATCTACTTTATTATTTAAAAAATATACCAGAATTAACAGCTCATGAAAATTTCGAAATATCCTTCCATAACGTTTTTATTTTAATGCTTCTAATGTCTGAAAACTTCGTATTTTTTATTCTTATAAATAATTACATAATTTGAAACCTTTAAATTGCGGTTTGCAGGAAACTGAATATTACCAAAGTGAGTCTAAAAACAATGACTTGCAGAGCTGACGTTGAGGCTCCTGATCTGCAGATTTACTAGTCTGTTTATAATGAACTTAATTTGGTACTGACAATAAGAGCAGTTCATATTTAAACTTCATTTTGCATTTCATAAAACTAAATTCAGAGTAGTAATAACCTTTCTTTCTACAGGGCAGCAAAAACAAAACCTTTGTTCAAAGTTTAAATTTGGCATTGTTCTAAGCGCGTTTCGAAAAAAGGTTTCAAAGTTGCAACGCCGGCTTGGTCCGTACCGCGTTTTTCCAGATAGGTTTTTAATTAACTTTTAAAGTTACTCGAGGCGTATTGAGAGATTCTTGCAACGCAAACTAGTCGCGAATTCCATAGTATTTATGTCATTCATTCTAATTCAATTAGTCTGTGTTTAACAATTTGATGTTTATTGCTTTTATACTGTTACTGGGCATTGCATTACACATATATCATTGGAAGTTGTTAAATAGGTTTTAAAAGCCGATTGTACATAGAGTACGCCGCCCCTGTCATTATGTATTTCCAAACAGTCCGTATCTTTAAGGGTTAATATCTCGGCTAATTACGCCAATTTTTTTCGAAAATCATTATCAACAATGCTATTATACTTCTGCTACGATAGGTACAGGGTAGGAAGGGGTCACGGTCTTGAGCCGACACCCCCCCCCCCCCCCTTATTGTAATAGTAATACAAAATAGAATCAAATAATAACCCGAATGATATATAACCTTTTTATTACAAAATAAATGGCATAAACCATAGATTTAATGCATACGGATAAAACCCCTACACTTTTGTGCCTAGTGGCCCAAATTTGGGACGTTTAGATTTTTAAGTGAAATAAATATTTTTGAAACAGAATTTTACTTATTTTTTTACGTTCGTTTTACAGCATTTACTATTAGATTGAACAAAAAGTTCTGGGAATTTTTTAATCTAATAGTTACCAGAATTTTTATCGTATATGATGGTCGTGCATAGTGGCCCAAATTTGGGACGTTTAGATTTTTAAGTGAAATAAACATTTTTTGAAACAGAATTTTATTTATTTTTTTACGTTCGTTTTACAGCATTTACTATTAGAGTAAGCAAAAATTTCTGGGAAATTTTTAATCTAATAGTTACCAGAATTTTTATCGTATATGATGGTCGTGCCATCAATGCCGAGCTCTATTGCCAGCAAATGGATCGCGTCTACGACAAATTGGTGCAGAAGTATCCAAGATTGGTCCGCCGAAAGCGCGTTTTGTTTCAGCAGGACAATGCCAATCGGTACGTGGCCCAGAGAACGGAGGACAAGTTTGCACAGTTGGGCAGCATCGAAATTCTCCCAAAACCCGCCTATATTCCAGACGTGGTTCTATCCGATTATGGCCTCTTTCTATCAATGTAACATTTTTTCAAGGACCGTCAATTTGAAACTTTTAATGAAGTTGAAGAAACATGTCAAAAGTTTTTCGATTCCAAGAAGCCGCCATGGTACTTCCAGCAAACCGGAATCTGTTAGAATGATGTCAGTAAGTCTTGGACTATAATGGTCTCTACTTTGAAGAATAAATGTTGTTGCTTTTGATGTTAATTTGTGCGTAACAACGCAACTTTCACAAATTTCCCAGAACTTTTTGCTCAACCTAGTATTGCTAAACACAATATTTAGTTAGAAAATAAATTCTGACTCTAATAGGTTAAAAAATATAAATTGTTTAAAGGCTTTATAAGAAGTTTGATCTCCCATTACTGTAGAAGAAAATTAAATGCAATTTTTCAAACATTTTCTAAAAATTGCAATTAGCAGATAAGTATATTCAATTTTCGAGATAAAAGTAGCATTATACCCTATTTTCTTATTTTAAACGCACTCACTTTCATCTGTCTACTCAAAAATGTTCATATGCAATATCCAAAGAAAGGCTTTTCCTGACCTTATACATTACAGTATCTAGTTTTAAGTTCTGTTAAGTTCTAGTTTTAAGTTTTTCACTTAAAATTATTTTTCTTTCTATATAGCTAAATGTTTTTGCTTTCAGAAAAAAAAAAACAGTAAATGGTTGCAATTATACTTATTAACCTCAGAAAATAAACGCTATTTCAATCTGAATTTGCAAAATACCTTTAAGGCAGTGTGTCTGAGAAAATAAGAATTTTTCACAAATGAAAAAAAAAAAGAATGAGAATTTGTAGATCATTCATTGTTTAAAGCACTTCAATTGATTATTGCGTGAATTTAAGTTATTGATAATTAATTTCTTTTTTTCAATGGCTAGTTATTTTATATCCATACTTTGGAATAAAAATTTCCAGTCTCCTAAAGTCTTCATTTCAATTATAGGGCTCTTCTGTCATCTGCGCACTAAAAAAAAAAAAAGTTATGTAATGTTAGCCCAGAAAATTGGTTGGTTGGTTGTGTTTATGACTGCCAATTATCAACACGAGGGATATAGGCCCTAAGGGGGAGGGGGGGAGTGCTATTCGTGGGGGTCTTTCTAAGGCAATCTAACCCGTATTAACGCTTGAAAATCCAAGGTTCGAAGAAAACCACGAAAACTCCGAACGATTAGGCCGGCAGGCGCGATTGGGTTGGAACCCAGCACTTCCCGTCTACCAGCTTCTAGAGCAGAACTAGTGGAGCGCCCAGAAAAATTGGTAGCATTTTATTGAGTAATTTAATCCATTTTATTGAGTAAATTAACCGATATAACTAGCATTACGTTACACTAATGTATAATATTCCACCAGGTATTTAAATCAAATTAAATTTAAATACCTGGCCATTATTTAAATTAAATTACACCATAAAATTCGTAGCATGGCAGCATGTTGCCACCATTTCTATGGAGTAACGTTGCATATTTTTTTTTTTTTAAGTGTGATGAAATTTTGATTGTGAAAAAGCAATGATTATGTATTTGTAGTGTTATTTAAACTTCAAGTCTCAATAACATAATAGAACCAATGATTAATGTGTAATAATTTTATAAAAGAGTGTAATAAAAATATTAATAATTATAATAATATCAAATACAAAGTTTATCATAGACAGGTTTTCGACAAGTTTCATCAATGATGTAACAGAACTGATGCATTTAGATGTTGGCGTAGCGAATTGATAAGTCAGTTACAGCTGATAAAATATATGAAGAAATTATTAACAATAAGTTTTTAACAGATTCTCTATAATAAATTAAATAATTTTGATTTTATCGATTATGTCTAATGAAACAAAAGGGATGAATCACAATAAACCTGTAGAAAAGTTCTAAGACTTTTCTTTCTTAGAAATATGAGTTTACGATAATTTCTAAGGTTCTGCTACTTAAAACCATTTATGGCTGTAAGTGTGTAACACTATCGGTTAGAGTGGTGAGCGGGATGTCGTGGGTTGTGACCTATTCGACTTTTCTCAAGAAGCAGTTAATCGATGAATAGGTATATGGCTGGTAGCTGGAGTTGTTCATATTTCGAGTTCGAGGGAAATTCAATACTCCAACATCCTCCTGCGATAAAAATTCTGAACAACCACGAGGCGTTGTTATTATTTTTCTTCCTTGCTGAGATTATACCTGTAGAGGCGGCGAATCTTTCCGACCATTAAAGCAACTACTGTCTTTTTTTCTCTATTTAGCTAACTTTTCGATATGACGGGGGTTGGGTCCAAATCCAGGGTTTTCGGATTATGCTCCTCAAGCCATCACAGGAGAAGGGATTTCCGAAGAAGTATCTCTCCGATTCCATTCTCGCATGCACACATGAATTAAGCTTAGGAGTAAACCCTCTTTCTATGTATGCAGATAATGTATATGTATTCACTGGAACTTCCCTGTAAAGAAATCCCAATTTAACGAAGTTTTCTACTTAACGACATTTTCTGCTGAACCTTGAATTTGAACACCATTAACATGTAAATTAATCTGCATATTACGAAAAATATACTTTACATAGCGAAGCTTATTCCACGTTCGTGTGTGTGTACAGCATCCAATGAAGAGGCTGCTGTTGTGATGGATGTATCAAAATATTTCAGGAGCTTGTTGAGAATGAAATTATTTCTTTATTTAATCATTTGCATTCCAGCGAAGAAATACTAAAAACCTATCGATATAATAAGAAGGGGATTCTTGTATCATGAAAGTGTTACAGATTAATTGTTTGGATGTTTAAAAAAGTGCGAACACTTTTATGAACAGTGTATTTTTTATAAGAAACCTATAAAAAGCAATAATACAGGCCTTTTTAACACTAGATTAATTTTTACACAATTATTCTAATTGGTAAAGAAATCATATTAGATGTAAATTTCAAACTGGGCGAAAAATGTCCGGACCAGGATTCGAACCCGGGACCTCCTGGCTGAAGCCGCCAGTGCTCTGCCATCTGAGCTATACCGAACGATTTTGGTCGAACTTTTTCACCCAGCTAACTTTGATCATTACAGCATCTGGTCTGAAACCTGGTTCAGCTCAACAGAATAAATCTCAGGTAATGGAACTCCCGAAATGTTTGGATACGAAATTACACTAGATTAATTTTTACACAATTATTCTAATTGGTAAATAAATCATATTAGATGTAAATTTCCAACTGGGCGAAAAATGTCCGGACCAGGATTCGAACCCGGGACCTCCTCGCTGAAGCCGCCAGTGCTCTGCCATCTGAGCTATCCCGGACGATTTTGGTCGAAATTTTTCACCCAGCTAACCTTCCGGGATAGCTCAGATGGCAGAGCACTGGCGGCTTCAACCAGGAGGTCCCGGGTTCGAATCCTGGTCCGGACATTTTTCGCCCAGTTGGAAATTTACATCTAATAGGCCTTTTTAAATTGAGATTTTGGAATACTACCACAGAAGAGAAAGGGTACTTTACACTTCAGTTTGTGTTTACTTCTCTTTATTATGAGTTTTGTAAAGAAATTATTTCATTTAATTTTTTTTCATATGTCTAAATTACATAAAAAAAAGTTACTGCCCGCATTAAAATACATTTTTTCCAATATTTGCGTTTTATGCGTATTTTTAATTTTCATCATGTGTATTTTATTATAAAAAAAATATGAATTTCTGCTGATTTCTATTTAATGAATTTTCTTCAAAACGAAGTGTTTGCGTGTAACGATGTGACTTCGTTAAATGGAAGTTTCACTGTATATACAATCTGCCTGAACAATTGTTTTAGTTATTACCTGCAAGTCATGATAATAGTATATGTCTATACATTTATAATTTTATTTCAGCTTTTAATAATAATAAGTTTGCTTAGTTCGATTTACAACGTTCGCAAATCTTTAATTTCAAATTCGTGTTTCACTGTTATAAATTTACAAAGCTGTTTACTTTATTAAATTACTTTATTTAGCGATTAAATAATTTATGGCAAAACATATAAAATGTTAGAAAGTTGTGTCTGCTTAATCGTGTTCTAATGCATTTTCCAAACCTCTTGAATAGTTCTTCCTTGGCCTATTTTGATGTCGATAGTATGCAAAACAACACTATATCCCTTAGATATTATTAAACTAGATACTCGTTAAAATTCAGTAAAATTTAACTTTTGTGACTTAAGTAATTACTTTTAATATTATTAATGTAAAAGAGTAAAAAAAAAATAAAATCAAATTTGAATCCAAAATGGTTTAATTGTGATTTCATTTCATTATAAGATAAAATATTAAAATTCATAAATAGAGAATATATCCAACTAAATTTCAATTCTGAATAATTTTATTGGATAATTCAAAGCTAGACATTCTAATTGTGGTATCCATTATGTAATTGCATTCAGAAGATAACTTACTAAATGCAATTTAATAAAAAATTCTGCTTTTACAAAATTTAAAAAGAAATTTGATTTCATAAATCCAGGTTCGTGCACTGTTAAAAATCTGCAGCAACCATGTTATTCAACAGTAATAAAGAAAAATGGGTACATTTCGGTTAACCGGGAGCCAGTGTTATATATACATATATATATATATACAATTACCTACACACATACACACACACCAACACATATATATATATATATATATATGTATATTTAAGTATTGCACGGCAGTGCAATACTTATTTATTTCCAGTGTCACTTCTCAATGTTAATTTAACATGGAAAAGCCTATGGAGATCATAACTTTTTCATTTTTTCTTCCCACATTTTTGTCCCTGATGCCACTCATTTTTTATTCTTTACTAATTTTCATGATATTATAAATTTAAAGAGTAAAAACGTTTGCCTGACGTCAGGGTCAAAACGAATGGTAAGATGCCTTTGCATATCGGTGAATTATAACCCAAAAGGAAACATGGGCCAAATTATTTTTACATTATTCAAATATTTTTCTTAATAATTCCAATTTTCGCTTTTTTCATAGAAAATCAACGGACATTTTTTATAGAAAATGTAACATTTTTACTTCATTGTTGCAAAAATTTCAAAAGCCATAATAATAATTTATTTATTTTTAGTTGAAAGATTTTCACGTGAAATATTAAATTGAGCTAGTTTTTTTTTTTTTTTTTTTTTTTTTTTTTTTTTTCAAAAATTAAAAAGGTGAACATGGCGTCATAGTGGAAATAAAAAGGATATTTTTAGAATAAGTTTTTGCTTTAGTCAAGTTTATATTTTAGTAAAAAGTTTCTAATGGATAGCTATTTTTACGCAAGGTAGCGAACTTAGTGGGAAATTACATAACTGAAATTTTAAGATGTATTTTTTTTCCCAAATGAGAACTATTTATACCGCAAGTTAAACTTAGGTAATAATTTTCTGATGTGTTTACATCACCCCTTGGGAGATAATAGGGTTTAAAAATTTAAGTAAAACTTTTATTTTTTATTTTTTACTGTATCGCATCTATAATATTGTTAAATATTAGCAGTAAGGATTCAACACAATTAACATTTACATTTATAGCGTTCGTCAGTGGGAAATAGGGTATCTAAATTTAAATTAAGTTAATTTTTTATGTTTTGATTATAGATTTTTTACGTTCAGAATGGAAGTTTTTGTCCAAACTACCGCAACCTGCATTACTACACTAGTGAAACATTTTGAATTACACATTGGTAAACTGCATCCCACATTGTGATGCAATACCGCATACATCAACTCCTGATGATGATACTCTCCATTAATTTTGAAATGCGTTCGTCTGAGCGCAATAGTTATTAAAAAACTTGACATATTAAACAAAAACATAATTTGAAGAACAAATTAAATAAAACAAAATGTATTTCCTACATTGTTTAAGCCCGAGAAGGGACAGATATTAAACTATTTCATTTAATTAGTTTTACATTTAATGATAAATTTTTGTAACAAATTAGTTAAGCCAATTGAAGATTAAAAAATAAAAATAAAATTCATACAATATGATAATTAAAACACACTAAAAAATTACATTCCGTTCAAAAGAAATCGAAATAAATCTCACACTTTTTTTTTTTTTTTTTTTTTTTAAGTTTTGTATTTTGCATGCATCTGATCATTTTATGCACAATTGTCATAAACATAATGCAAAATCTACAATACAAATATTTTCAATTAAAAATGGAAGAAGTCTATGATTTATTTCGATTTCATTTGGACGGAATCTAATTTTTTAGGGTGTTTTAAGTATCACATTGTATGAATTTTATTTTTATTTTTTAATCTTCAATTGGCTTAACTAATTTGTTACAAAAATTTAACATTAAATGTAAAACTAATTGAATGAAATATCTTAATATCTGTCCCTTCTCGGGCTTAAACAATGTAGGAAATAAATTTTGTTTTTTTAATTTGTTCTTCAAATTATGTTTTTGTTTAATATATATGCACACACACACACACACACGCATACACACACATATATATATACATGTATATGTATATATGTATATGTAACACTGGCGCCCGGCTAATCGGAAAGTAACGAAAGCTGTTACAATTGTGTAATTCATTTCAGTTCTGCCTATTGAGACCGCTTCCGCATCTGGTCAAAAAACCGATGTCTATAAAAACGGTTTAATGAGTGGATAGCTTGCTAGAGGTTTTTATTAAGTTTAAGGAATCTTAGTTTTGAAAAGCACTATTTTAGAAAAGTTATCTTCGCCTCATTTAATTGCAGAATCCTGTAAGTTAAATCGGAAATTAAAAGTCGGAAATTAAATTGTGAAAATGAATATATTTAAAAGTAAAATCTCGTGCCAATCCTTAATAGATGGCTTAGTAGGAATTTTACGTTCTTTTAAAGTTTTTTTTTTTTTTTTTTTTTTTTTTTTTTTGTCTTCAAAAGCCGAATGTCTTCGAATTTAAATAACGCAAAATTCCATAAAAATTTACAAAACATTAAAAAATATTTTTTTATCATGCTTAAAGGTCATTTTAAATTATCTTGTAAAAATATGAACATTATGGACGCCTAATTACAGAGCATAACGTGTTTACCGCATTTATAGATGATATCGGACATATCATTATATTTTTATCCTTTTAAACATTAATAGAGTATGTTTTTCTGTGTTCTGTTTCTGCATTCAATCTCCTCATTAGCTAAAAAGAGAATGTGCATTCATTCATTCTTGTGATTTTACATTGAAATTATCAATTTTTGTTGATCAATCGATGGATTAATATTCCTTATTATTTACACGTTTTACAATTTAATAATATCACAATAATATATATTCCAAATTGGAAAGTCAAAACAAAATACTTATTTGCTTAAAAGACGTTACTAAAACACATTAAAAATACAGTAAAAACCTATATTGACATGTTTCAACTGCTTCATTGAATTCTCATCTGAATGTAACGCAGTATAACTAAACGTTGAAACTGTAGAATTCAATTTACAGGAAGTTAGTGCGTGATTCGAGAATTAATTTAATGTGCTTTCTTGTTTTACTTCCAATCATTTGCGGTACCTGACACTTCGCTGTCTCAAATTGGTAGAACACTTAAATTAGCGCAAACAGATCTTAGTTTACTCAAATTACAACATTTATTCTTTTTAGCTGTTTAACCCTTTATCTACGGCATTATGATACACTGCAATTTTTTTCATGTAATATTTTTTTTCAGTTACTAAAATGAAAATTAAAGGATAAATAAAAAAAAAAATACTCACCCGTGAGAAATTTAATTATTTAGATGTAATTAATTAAAGTGGTACTTTAATGTACCGTCGGTACACCATGACTAAAATATCATAACAGAAAACCCACAAGGTATTTCAACTTGCACCAGAAAATATTTTCGATTTAACATGTATATGAAATATAGGCTTTTTCTATTTACAAATAAATCGTTTGGCAAATTCCGGTGCCAAACATTTATTTCAACACTTTAGCATTGAAAATGTTTTGCTCCTGAAAGGGTTAAAAAAAACTATTTTTCTTTACGTTTCTATCTTGTTAGGAGTCCTTTAGTTATGCGACGTCTATATTCCAGGGACAACACGTTCTATCGCATCTCCACATATGCAATATATGAATTTACATATACCATTTCCAGCATAGCAAAAACGAGCCGGTGCCACAACTCTTACGATTTCCTATAAAAAATAACAATTTAACAGAAAAGAAATACCAGGGAAATCATTACTACATTACATTTTAGTAATTACATTTTAAAGCAGATGAAAATGATGGATAACTACACAGACGAAAAGTAAACAAGAAGTTTTTTTTTTTTTCCAACACGCAGTGTACTGACGGTACTTCTAAGTACCACCGAGTAATTCAACTGTTAAATCAAATACATACACCGTTCATCTAAAATATCTTATCAAATTGTATTCTAAGATCATAATGAACACATTAAAAAAATCCAACAATTATCTTATATCCTTTACTGTGTTTGCAATAATGAAAAGACGAGCGTGGCAATCTGTAGAAAATGTCGGCAGAAAATACACCGACTGCTTCAAAGATAGCCTCATTCCTCTCTAAAATAACAAACCTAGAACTACTGCTGCCATGTATTCGGATAAAGTGTAGTTAAAAGAGCGTTTTTTGCAAAGTACCATTACAATATTAGTAATATTCACAATGGTATAAAAGTTTAAAGTGAGTAGTACTTATAAGTACCGTCAGTAGATAAAGGGTTAAATACTAAAAATATGAATTGCGTTTTGAAATAGTAATTATAATATTGCAGTATTACTGTCTTAGACAGTGCAGTGCCGTCTATTGTGGATATTTGGAAGTAAACAAAAAAGCATATTAAAAAAAATCTGATTTTACACAATAACACTAAATTTAGTAATTAACCTGTTTTACTTATTTTTAATGTTCAGTCTATTTCACGACATTCCGCATTAAGTGGTCTACATTAGATATAATTTGATAATAGCGCATTAAATGCAAACTTACAGATCAATAACAATATCAAGAATGCCATTCATACCTATTTTCATTACGAATGTTTTTAGCTAATTGTATGCAGGAGACGTAGAGTACTTGCTATATAGAATGATTCTAGAAATTAGTGTTCCAACTGTTAATTATGTTAAAAAGAAAATATAGGCCGTAATCTACGCTAATAAAGAGAAAATTACCTATGGGTAGATTATCTTTCTAAGGAAATAGTGGTAAAGAAAATTAAAATGAAAAAAAATGGCAATGAAGCCCTGTAGTATGAAACAATAAAATAAAAATGTAAGGATTTTACAAGGAATATTTTGTACATAAGCATATCTATTTTTAATGAGCACACTCTAAATTGGAATGTCAGAAATTCAGACGTGTTCAATTTTCAGACGTTTTGAAATATCTTCAGACACTTTTTGTGTCTGAATTTCAAACAATTCAAACGTCTAAATCGCAGCCTTTTCTTTTGTAAGTTTTATACTTAGCTATGTTTAACCACGCTGAATCCTCGAAAACTATTTGGCCATGGATCTGTTCCCTTCATTCCCTCCATTTTAGGGGCTCCCAAAGTTAGTATGCAATTTTCGTAAACATGATAATTTACTTTTTTCGACATCGTACTCATTATTATCAACATTTTGAACTTCTAGTGTATAACAAGATTAAAAACGAAAAATATTTATCTAAATACAATAAAACCTCTCAATAGAGCACTTAGAAAATTTTACCTCAGTTCGAAGTCAGCTTTTTTGAGGTAAATGTAATAAAAAATTCTTTCCTAAATGGTGGTGTTCTCTTTAGGAGTGCCCAATGGAGGTTTTACTGCAAATACTTCATATGGATAACTTTATTTAGTGAACACTCACCTTTTTCAACATAAGTATATATATTTACCTCAGAAAAGTGAACACCTTCAGCTAACAAACAAATTCCGCGTTCCAGAAAAAATGTCTTTCTTTTAGATATATTATTAGTTTAAATTTAGTAAGTTGATGAGAATTTAGAATATATAATTTGTAAAACAGGACAACATCAGGTATAAAAATATATGCTTCTAGAATTAGTGCTTTTTTTGCAAACTGATTCAAAAGTAATTGCATTTGATATAAATTCATACAAATTAAGTCCGTTGCACATACTTTGTAGAGTTCCCGGGTGTAATCTTTAAGTGTTCTCTACTTCTGTGTCTATCCTATCCTTATATCGACAACAGCTTATAAGAGGCATTTTTGTGTCGAGCACACAGGCCAGATGTTTGTATTCAATAAGTAAATTAACACTAAATACGTTGCACACTGTAAAAAAATACAGTAGTTGCATGAAAAATACAGTAGTTGCGTAAAATTAACAGTACAATGTACTGGCAATTTTGAACGCATTTGGACCGCAGCACAAACTACTGGCGTCCAAATTGCCAGTACATTGTGTTGTTAATTTTACGCAACTACTGTATTTTCCATGTTTAAATAGACAGGAAACCAAAGAAAGATACAGTACATTCAACTGTGATCGAGTTTGTGTGCGAGATGAACAGTACTTTGTACTGTAAAAATGTCGTTTTTTTTTTACAGTGCACACACTTTGTACAGTTCCCGGATGTAATCTTCACGTGTTTTCTACTTCTGTGTCTAACCCATCCTTATATCAACGACAGCTTATAAAGGACATTTGATGTCAAGCACACAGACCATATGTATGTATTCAATAATTAAATATACTAAGTGAATATGAATTAAAATTGCAGAACTTCACGTTCCGCAAAAAACGAATTAAAGTATACGCGTACATAAAAAAAACTTTCAGTTTGAATTTCAACATATACCAAGTTCGAACGAAAGACATTTAAAACGCATGTCCAACTGAGAGTGCACCCTGTTGGTTATTACGTATCAGGAACGGAAGAACAATATGTTTTAAATTAAGACTCGTTTGAAGCAATGAAGTGTCGTAAAATAAGACGCTTGAGGATAGACACTATTCATTTACACGATAATCATGGTAAGACACTTGAGTCTTAAAAAAGACATCTATAATGTCTTAATTTTCAGATTAAGACAATGAAGTTTCTGAAATTCTTTTTCAGTCACCTCATGTGTCTAAATTTAAGACGCCTCTATCTGCAGTGCAAACATGGCATTTTTGTTTCATTTACTTGGCTAGAATTAGTTATTATCTTGGTGTCGAAATTCTTTTTTACGAGTGTTTAAGAATACTTTAAATACAAACTCACTCCTTGCCATCAATTTGCCATACAAAACTAAATTTAACAGATTTTGTGATGAAGATTTTAAGATTTATTTTAATTTTAATTAAAATTTTCAAATTACATAAATTTTGAACCTTTGCTTACTTCCACTTCTAAACAATTACACCGGGGATTTTCAAACCAGATATTCGGATTGCATTACCCATTAGGTAATTGAATCTTGAAAATTCTTTACGACTTTCCATTTGTGAGACTTCTAGTTTTTCCAGAGCATAAAATAAACTGTGTTTTTACAGTATTTTTAAGATAATATCGCAGAGCTTTTGCAATGATTAAATTAGAGAAAAGCTCAAAATTCCTTCAATAAAAAATAATATATTATATATAAGTCTTTTAATAATCTTCAATGCGGTTATTTCTTATCAATAATGTGTTTCCATGACTATAAAAAGTTCATATTTCATTTTCTTTTAAATATGTATTATTATTATGTATATTATATATTTTTTAATTCATATAAATTATAAATTAAGTAAAATATTTTTAAATTATAAGGTTTTATTCTATTTTATTTCATTTCATTGTATGGTGGAAAGAAACTGCATAATTTCTATACAACTTAAAAGTATCTGAATAAAATACCTTATTTAAATTGATATAGATAAGCAAAAAACAAATAATTTAATTCATGTTTTTTGTTGTTTCTTTTTTGTAATATAATTTCAAACATATTTTTTCTTATCCTATAAATTTTGTTGAACAAACAAATTTCAGATTAATCTTAAAATGAATTTTTGATGTACGGTCGTGGGAAAAAAAGGTAAACACCCCTACTATCTCTGCAACAAATTACTGAAGAAGAAAGTTACTGGTACCAAACGAATGAACCGAACAAAAGTCTAGTTTTAAATAGTGTATGTAAAGTATACTTATGGTATCACCGAAATATGAAAATAAATCTTTTTTTTTTTTTTTTTTTTTTTTTTTTTTAACAACATGACGCAGTTTGATACCAAAAATAAGTTCTACAAATTTCAATTAGCCTATTCACTATTTTTTATAAAATTCGTACGATTAGTTTCAGAGTAATGTATTCCTTTAAAGTGAGCCTATTTTATGGAACGTATTAAAAATGAAGCTCGTTAATCAATTTTTGATATACTACACAATGACTGAGTCACTTGTATTAATGTATTATTTCTTCTAATATGACAATTTTACTCGCTTAAAATGTTTAGGCTATTGCTATTTACTGTAAAATTCGCTTCGATATTAATTTTATAATGTTTACAAGTATTGAATTATCCCATTTAAAAATGCATACGTTATCAGTAATTAAATTAATTTTCGAATATGTGAATTTTATTGGAATTTTATAGGTATTTTTACAATATTATACCTGAGATTTTGAATTTGTTTGATTCGCTCTCTTCTAAATTTAATGCAAAACAACGTTATGAATATCGGATAACAGAATATTTAGAATATATAATTATATAAAAATATAATTACTTTAATAAAAAAAAATGTTAAAAAGCAGACACAAAAAAACTAAAAAGAAAAAATGTATTCTAATCAAGGCTGTGTTGTAGGTGCCTCACTACCTTAAGGATTGATCGAAACAGGTTTTTAAGACCGAAAGCGAATTTCGGTAATCTTATTATCGGCCAAAAATGAAAAAAGCCAAAAACAAAAATGTCAAAAAACCTTTTTTAAATATTTAATAGACACATAAATATACATAATTAAGAGTAGATTAGTTTATTAAATATACATAATTATTAATTAATTATACGTGTGGCCCAAATTGGTCCTGTGTGCCTCTGATCATGACATTTTATTTTCATATAAAATAAAATGTGATTAATTCATCGACGACAGAGAATGATTTTCTAATTATACGTATTTCATCTAATTAAAAATTGCTACATACCTGGATTTATCTTTTATAAAGCGTTTTGTAAATAATCATCTGATATACTAGAAAGTTCACAAACACTATTCGGAACACTTCTGCGGTTTCAAACTAAAATTTTTCTATTACTGTTAAGCCTCCAACTTTTATTGAGTACGTGTAAAGCGTCTTCAAATTTTAATCATATATGTATTTCTTGCTTTATAATTTACACTTACCTTTTGACTAGTTCATGACTGATAATTAAAAACAGTGAAGCTCATAGCAATAAATAAAGTGTATCTCCTTTGATCCGATACGGCTCAAATGAAAAAGTAATCTTGAAAATTTTCGAAGGAAGAAACGAGGTTTTTGGAATACATAATATTTCGGTCAAGTTTCGGCCCAGACAAACATTCGACGAAACTCACATTTTGGACCGAAAATCAAAACGAAACCGAACTTTTTGTCGCTATCTAATTATCATTATCATCATCGTCATTATTATTATAGTAGTCATGTATTTGATTAAAATAAGTAAAAAAGTACAATAATTTGTATTTACTATTTTTTCTGAAAATAAAGTTAAAATTTTTATTTTGAACTTTTTATTTTCCTATAATTTCTGTTTTTAAGTAGGGTAATTCTGGGATTTACGCCGCACATTTTTTTTTGAAATTGTGTATAAAACCCATGGTGGATATAAACATAAAAAATCATGCTGTGCTATTTAATTTTAAATATACAACACGTGTACAGCGACAAAAAATGCAAAACAAATTATTACTATTTTTTAGCATTTTTTTTTCTAAAACGTTACACTGCGGTGCGTCACCCGTACATTCAGGCTGAGACGCCGCACTTGTGCAGTAGTTATACCGCGCTTGTAATAAGAACAGAATGAAATTATAAATAAAATATTAAAAAAAAATATTCATATCTGGACTATAATTAACGATGTAATAACAAAATGAAACTAAATGAATACAATGAAACGTATTAGTAGATTCAAATTAATAATTGTTTACCTACTTTCACTATTAAAATTATCGACTTATTTTTTTTTACATTAAATTTTAATTGTTATTTCAGCGACAACTTAACATCAATGTATTAGAGAGGGAAAAGAAAAAAAAAAAGTAAAATTGTGTTTACATAATTTATTTGTTAACCCTTTCGAAACCGGTGGCCTTTACAGAAATTTTATTCGGTTGGCTCCACTTTTTTAAAAGAAATTACCTTTACTTAAATAATCATAAAAATGATTTAATTAAAGAAAGCAAATATTACATTTCTTTTTTACTGGTGCCAGAAACAAATTTTCTATTCTCTCTATGAAGGTGCTTATATGCCCGTATGGTTCCGAATGGGTTAAGAGACTTATTTTTTTTTTTACTACAATCTACAGAAAAAGTGTCGAAAAAGTACAGTCTTTATGTAACTACATTTGGCACATAATGCAACAAAGCCAATTACACTTCCTCTTTTTTGGAGTAGTTTTCTAAACATTTCATGCAAAGAACGTCTGCGTTACGCGAAATCCAATTTTTCATTATTATCATCTTGACTTGCATATTTCTTGCCTTTTTATCTTTTATTTTTCCCTTTTTCTCCTTTTGGTTTTAGTAAACTTGATGACATGCTTAAAATGGTTAGTCTGTGCAAAAAGAAATGGAAAAGTTATAAACACTTAATCATTGCATATTTCTTGCCCTCTTTACTTTTTAGTTTTCCCTTTTTCTCCTTTGGTTTTAGTAAACTTGATAACATGTCCATCATGGTTAGTCTTTGCAAAAAGAAAAGAAAAGTTCATAACATTTAATTATCCCGTACAAAAGGAAACTGCGGCATGTATACCGGAATTGAAGTGAAGCATGTATCCCATTTTGCATGGTGCAGACGTCG
Organism: Maratus speciosus; assembly: GCA_963932465.1. NCBI lineage: Eukaryota > Metazoa > Arthropoda > Arachnida > Araneae > Salticidae > Maratus > Maratus speciosus. The sequence continues at coordinate 55,844,621 of OZ010790.1, forward strand.
TCCATCACAGTTATCTGCCATAGCTAAGGGAAATGGCGTAACCATACACACATTACTCTATACAAACTCTACACTTTGTTTTGACTTCGAAATCATGCATTCATTTACTAATTAGTGTATGAAAAGTATTTAAACATAAAGTGTTTAAAACTTTGGACAGTGAAATCATGCTTCTTACGTTAAAATAAGGAGTGTACTTCAACAAGTAAATATCGAAATGGGATTCACGCTATACACTGGTTAAAATAATCTCATTGAGCACATATACTGTGCGTTTGACGACCATCTGTCGATAATTACAAGAAATTCGAGAAGGCGGCATCTATCCCGTATGCAGCGACACTCCCGGAGTTACCCTACAAAAAATCATGAACACTCAATTAACCATATTATACGATACGATACGACAACGATACAATATAGTTTATGTACTCCAGTTGATCGGGTATTCCTAGCAGTTGGGTACAATGCTATAAAATATTTTATCAATGCATTTTGTTTACATTCAAATAAAATATTATAATTTCCCCGTTCTCAGGATCCGTTCTCCAATTATCCGTTTATAGCACGAATAAAAGGTATTTTTTTTTAACTGTTAATCAGGTTTTTTTTTCCTTTTTTTATGTATAAGTGGCCGATTGCTAAAACTTTAATACTCGGTTTATTGCTGCTTTTTTACCCTATACCACAATAAAACATTTACAAGGAAACAAAAGGAAATTACTCCTGATGCTATTCTTTCAAGAATGTAATATGAAATGTCAGGAATATCCTAATTACGTTCAACAGTTTTAGTCACAAATTTCGCCTATGGCCAGCACGTTTTTATCTAAAACTGGGATTCTGCTCAAAATAACTATAGAATCTCTAATCAAAAACCAGCTTTTGGCATTTCAATAGCTAAATTGAATGAAGACTAAAACTTAGCGTTGGCCTCATTATTTTACATTGAATTGAGTGGTCTAGAAACTTGCGACAGTTTGCGCAATCTATGGGTAATAATTGTAGCTGAAACAAAGATACATAGTTAAATAAGTTCCTACTTTACACATTCGTCAACTGCATGTATAACTTCGATAGCTGTTATTATTTATTTAACAATATTTTTTTAAATCCCAATCCCTTTCATTGAATCCTACATAACAATATACGAGTCGAAATCCGTCGAATACGACGAATGGAAATGTTTAAAACAACTGATCGATTGAGTTTAATATAATGATATAATAATTACAATAAATAATCAATCTTATATTTGATGGTCTAACCCTTAAAACAATTATTATTTTTACTAATGTTTAATTTTAAATGTTATTGTTAAAACTTTATACCTAAACCTATACGTATCAGTAATATGCAATTAAGATAAAGAAATTATGAAGTTATTAATTAAGGCATTGATATTATCAATACATAATGACAAATCAATGAAAACTGAAAATTACTCCACTATAACAAAATCATAATTTTTGTTTTCAACGAAATCTTAAAATAACATCTTTTTTACAGCCGAAAATTTTAATTGTATACTTTTCCTATTCATATTCATTATTTAAAAATATTTTAACGTGCCATAGATAATTAATAAATATATTCCAAAACTTCATATCACGTTTGCCAGTTACAATTTTGCATATGAACATTCTCACTCTTGATTTGAGTTTCAAATCTGACTGCCGGCGAAATCGAGAAATTTAATGTTTTAAACGCATTCGTAGAAAAATATTTAGTTTTATCAAAGAAAACACCCTTTTATGTTTACTATGACGCCATTTTCACTCACTTAAACCCTCCGAGATTAGCGTCTCAATCTCAAACTGAGTATCAGTGCAATTAAAAAATATATATTGAAATGTAACAGATGTATAAGTAAATATGCGTTGTTTTTAAAACCTTAACTTCATTTTCTCCGCAAAAACTTTAAAAGAAATATTTTTAATTGTAATGCGACAGTGACATCACTAATAGTATGATAAGTCCCATTGTTTCCCTTCTCTCGTCAACAATGGAATTAACCCGTTTGCCAGGAATGGAAAGAAATTTCATAAAGGATTAATTAAAATATAAAAATGGGATTATTTAAAAAAGAGAGAGCGTAATCTCATCTACAATTAAACTGCTTCCATAAAACACTAGCAAGAAAAATCATGCGTTAAGCATAGATTAAGAAACATGACAGAATCTGACAGCCTATTTTCCTTGAAACTTATACACCCTGAAATAGTACTTACCTTTATTCCATTGGTTTTCCTTATTTCCATTCTAATACAACTACGTTACAATAACCAAGTTCTCTTTTGGTTATTATTCTCATTTATTTGTTTTCCAAATTTCCATTCATGCATCGTTCATCATTTATTTCGTTACGATCGTTCTTCAAAGATCGTCTGTTCATTTCTTCAACGGCTCCGTTCTCGCACGTACCGATGTGACGTCACGCCTTTTACCGATCGCTGAACCGTGTCAGAAGATAAGATTTTTCATCCTTTGGTTTTGCCGCAAGGCAGGACGCGTTTCTCTCAACTCCGCCGGAACGCGAGGGAATGTTTTGATCGTAAGAGGGCGTGTTGCAAGCAGACGATATATGCCGATGTGTTTGAAGTTGTCGGGGGAGTTTAGGTTCTTTCTGTTGAGTTTTGAAGGAAGCTGGTCGTGTTAATTTTAAGCAGCTTGCAATGTTAGTTTTAAAAGAAGCGCGTGTTAGTTTGTGAATGCTTGTGTTCAGTTTTAAATAGTTTTAAAGAACTTAACGACTGTGAAACTTTGCTAGTTTTGGAAGATTGATATTTATAGAATCTTTTGAAACTTTTTCTTGTTTAAAGTAAGCTCCGATATGTTTGTCAAGTTCAACATTTTTCGGATAATTACGATGTTTTGTGTTAAAGCAAAAGACAGTTTACGATGTCGTCAGTGTTTGAAGTTAACTTGGCTCTTCATCATTTTTGCATATCTTTCAAAACACCGTTATTGGTATCGAAAAATTATTATCGTGTTATCTACGTGGAACGTCTATCAGTGTACCGTATTCAGCCTAAAGTGAAACCGTGAGTTCCACTTTTTATTTTATTTTATGTGAATATTGAGAACCCAGAAATATAATGTGAACAAGTGACCTGATGTTAATGAACTGTTCAACTATTTAACTCATGCTGTTTACTGTCATTTGTCATTAACTTATTTCACCATAATTTATTTATTTTATTATATTGTTTGATAATCATTTAAGTTATGTTTTTCGTTAAATAAACGCTAGTTTTATTTCCAACTTAAATGCATCTTTACTTGTTTTATACTTTTACATTTTCTCAGTCACTATCCTGCCATGGTTAACTACAGCACTTCAAGTTAAAATATCTTCCAAGCTCTGCTACAATTTTAGTAATTCTAGACCGGTCCTGGTTTCCTCTCGTGTCAATAGGCCTGGGCTCAGGTCTATTTTTACCCTTGAGTGTCTGCAGTAACCATTTGGGGCAAATTGGAAGTGACAAGTGTTAGCTATAGTCGGCCATACGAACTCCTAGTGAATTCTAGTCGGGGGGGGGGGGGCACTGTACATGCAATTTTCTTTAGAAAATTATTTTTATATAAAGTAAAGATTGTAATGACTTAGAATTTTTTTTTTAAATATTTCATGAAATCTAGTTTTTTTGTACTGTACTATTTATATCTGACTAATTACCTCCCGGTACATTTTTTTTTTTACTTTGAAAGAGAAAAACAAAACTTGTCTAAATTTTCTATTTTCTTCTGACAATGGCTAGTATTCAGGTTAATATCAGCAAATTGAATTCTAACAACTATGGAAAGTGGGCCGCTGATGTAAAGTATCTACTGCTTGACAAGAATGCCTGGGGCATTGTAAACGGAACGGAAAAACCGCCCGAGAAAACAGAGGTAGCAGCAGATAAGGACTGCCAGTCCAGAGTCAGGTCAGCCCTTTCCATAATATACCTGAACGTAGAACCGGAGTTCAGATGAATAATAGAAAACTTCGATGACCCAAAAGAAGCATGGTAGAAGCTCAAAATACATTTCCAACCGGACAACAGTTCCCGTCACATGCAGTTATTCTCTGAATTATTGGCATGCCGAATTGAAGCTGATGAAGCAATTGACATGTATGCAGCCTGCCTGCAGAGAATTGCAAACCAATTAACGGCCATGAATGAACCCATCAAGGAGACATATCTTTCATTCCAGCTCCTACGATGGCTACCGAAAAGATACGACGGTTTAGTCCAGAACGTTCTTCGATGGTCCGAGGATAAATTCAAGTTCAACGACATATTGACCGAGCTGATCGCAAGGGAATCCCGCCTAAAATTACGATCAGAAGACAGAGCTGAATCTATCCAAAGCAACTTTTCTAGAACAAGACTATCTAGGAACTCGAGCTACAGACGGAAGTTCCAAGGAAAGTGCCATAACTGTGGACGAACGGGCCACGTAAAAAGAAACTGTGCCTATTCGAATCCTGAGACTTCTGGTCCCGACTCGTCTGTCGGAAATAGCTCCCGAGACTCATCCACATCCAGAGAGACCGTCCCTAGATCCAATCCTGTTCGCCCAAGGAACAGAGGTGCCACTTCAAAGCCTAAGTCTACGTTTACGCCTCAATGTCACCATAGCAGCCAGGTACATTATTTAATTCAGTCAAATCTCAGAAAAGTAAAAGGTGATGACGACGCCTGAGCCTTTGACACGGGCGCGTCACACCATTTCTGTAAAAATAAAGATCTTTACGTTGATTTTAAACGTCTGAGAAATCAAGAACATGCTGTAGCCGTTGATGGCGCCACCTTCCCAATAAAAGGGACAGGCACTGTAGATCTAAAATTGAATGGGGGAAAAGGTACGTTACGGAGACGTTATGTTCTGTCCTAGCCTGAGACGTAATCTTATATCAGGGTTTCGCCTCGATACAAAAGTGGCAAAGTTCAAAGGAGGTGAGGGGGGAGTAAAGGCTTATCGCGAAGATAGAAACCTTTTCGTGCATTTCTTAAAAATGGCATACATTATAGCCACCCTGAACCTAGTTCTAGAACCATAAATAATTCTAAACTTAAAAGTAATCTTAAAACTAAACATGTTCGATTTGAGGCATGAACCATCCAAAAGGATGACCTAAAGCTTTCGCACAGAAGACTAGGGCACATCAGTCCCTTCTTAATCGAACATACTGATAAGTGTAAAGGGGTGAGGTGTCTTCCATACATCAAAAACAGGGATTTTGAGTGTGAGGTATGTAAGTTGAATAAACATAGACGCACCTCATTTAAACCTTTAAAACAAATAAGATCCAAAAAGCCACTCGAGCTCTTACACACAGATTTATGGCAACCGACAAAAATCTCTGGCAGAAATGGGGAGAAGTACTTTTTAACTATTACCGACGACTTCTCCAGAAAAGTTGCAGTTTACCCATTGTGCAATAAGACACAAGTTTTCAAAGTTTTTACAAACCACGTCAAAAGAGCCCTGCGATTTTTGAATACCAAACTTAAAAGTGTTCGCAGTGACAATGGGAGGGAATTCTCAAACGAAGCCTTTAGAAATTACTTTGAAACAAATGGGATAAAACACGAATTCACGAATATATATTGTCCGGAACAAGATGGAGTTTCGGAACGTCTTAATCAAACGCTAGTAGATTGAGCTAGATCAATTCTGAATGAGAGTAAGATGAACCTGAAGTTCTGGCATGAGGCCATTCTCTACTATGCTTACACACTGAATCGTGTTTGTCACAAGTCCCAAACCAAAACTCCTTTTGAGTATTACAGTGGAAATATACCTTCTATTCGTCACTTGCGTGCATTTGGATCAATTGTATAGTTGTATACCTAGGCAACTCAGAGTATCCAAGTTTGATAGCAAAAGCGAAAAGGGGAATACTGGTGGGGTACGCAATGTCCACAAAGGGATACAGAGTGTGGCTTCCTGATGGAAATAAAATAATTGAGACCATCAATGTCAGATTTAGTCATGAAGCAACACTGCCCAAGGATTTGCAAACCCAAAGTGAACCAGGTCCTACTTATTCCATAGGTACAAACCCTTTTGATGTTGCAGAAGAGCGCAACGGAAGCGGTCTGGGTCCCAATTACATTATAGGTACACAACATCCAGAAATCAATCCGTTTAGAGAATTACAGCCTGATAAACCACCTCCTGCCATTTCTAAGCCAGACCAGTCTCACTTTGATGATCCCGCGTCCAGTCGCACATCTCTGGATGAAAGTGATGAGGAGGTCGAAAGGTGTTCACGAAGTTTAAGAGATGCGGCATGGTTTAGAAAGGCAGTACGACGTCGTGGCGATAAACGCACGGACATATATTATTATGAGGTAGGTGAAACAGATAGGTTGAGATCACTCCGAGAGGTTAGAGATTATTGTCAAAAACATGGTATTAGATTTGATGCAAGATGGTTTAGTTTTAAAGGAATGAATACGTATGAGGGGTTAGTTGACACTACTAACGTAAGATATAACACTAGTCCTAGCCAAACACCTCCATACGCTTCCATATCCTCTATATTTGATCCAAACACTGCATCTTCATCTAAACCTAGTAGTTATACAACCACATCTACCATCTTTGAAATAGAAGACGATTATATGTACGAACCCAGTTTAAATCTTGACAATTATCACTAAAACCACTTACTAAGTGTGATTTAAACAAGTTCATTGAGGTGTTTTTTTTAATTTAAAGTCTAAATAATTCTATACATTTTCTTTCAAAAGAGGAAAAAAAAACCTCCTTCTTTGAACTTAAATCAAGTATTTTTGAAAATGCTTGTATAAATGTTTTGATGGTTAAACTGTTAAAGTTGTTTAATATTTTTCAATACTGAAATTTCCAAGTTTCAGAAACATGTCTTTTATATTGTTTGAATCTTATGTATATACACTTGTTTTTCATTACTATAGCTTCGTACTTATACACTTGTTGATTTTCTTGTTTTTCAGTATAAAATATTTTCAGTATAAAGTGATGTTTTATTACCCTCATTTCCAATGGCGCGGACAATTTAATTCCCGCTGGAATGTGGTCGGACCTCATGTTGATTCATCTTCCGGGACCCCAGCAGCCTCAGGATGCGACTCGCGAGGTGCCCTTGTAAATAGCCAGAGTGGTCTGCAGGGGGTAGCGGCCTTCGTGAGTGTTCTGACCACAGGAAGGCCTCTCGCGCGCATTTTTATTTTATTTCAGTAAGTCCCTCGTTATGATTACTGGAACTGCCACGTTTGCCCCGTCCGTGCTATTGGAAATCGAGCCGTAATATTTGTTTTATCCATAATTGCATTTTTTCATTATGCAGCGTATTTTTTAATGAAAATACCTTTCTAGTTGTGTATTACATAAGTAGTCAATATAAGTAGTATTTATAAGTTATCTAGTAGTTAATACAATACTTGTTAAGTGAGCTCACTATATAGAAATAGTATTAGTATATATATATATATTAGTTTTGTTCACTATGTATATGAATAAGTATTCTCACTATGGTTAAGTAAAATGTGTTTTCTTGAAAATCGAAGTCCATTTGAATATTTCAAATGTTGAAAATGAAATTGTCCTAAGTAAAAATCTTTGTAATTGTCTGCATAAAATGTAAATTACCTGAATTTCGTCATTAACCTAAAATATTGGTAAAGTAGTCACGTTTTGACGCGATGAGGTATTATGTAACAAGATCGAAAAAGAACTTTTCTTCAAAATGAACTTTTGTGTATAAAAAGAACTTTTGAACTTTTGAACTTTAAGGTTACCAAGAGGGTTATCTTTGAATAACTCATATGTTTAAGCGTTCCTCAAAGTAATGAGGGTTCTGTTATTTTTTGGTATAATGTGTATTAAATTTATATAATGTGTATTGATGTGAAATGTATTTTTATGGATATAAGTATATCTATTTTTCTAGTTGTATTTGCATAATGTGTATATCTTACTATGAAAGTTTGATAGTTAGTTTTGCATTAATAGGCAAAGGATTTTTTTTTTATTTATCCATTTCCAGTCTTTCAGTATAAGTGTCAAGGAGAGGGGCAATTGTCAGAATCTGACAGCCTATTTTCCTTGATACTTATACACCCTGAAATGGTACTTACCTTTATACCATTGGTTTTCCTTATTTCCACTCTAATACAACTACGTTACAATAACCAAGTTCTCTTTTGGTTATTATTCTCATTTATTTGTTTTCCAAATTTCCATTCATGCATCGTTCATCATTTATTTCGTTACGATCGTTCTTCAAAGATCGTCTGTTCATTTCTTCAACTGCTCCGTTCTCGCACGTACCGATGTGACGTCACACCATTTCCCGATCGCTGATCTTTGAACCGTGTCAGAAGATAAGATTTTTCATCCTTTGGTTTTGCCGCAAGGCAGGATGCGTTTCTCTCAACTCCGCCGGAACGGGAGGGAATGTTTTGATCGTAAGAGGTCGTGTTGGAAGCAGACGATATATGCCGATGTGTTTGAAGTTGTCAGGGGGTTTTAGGTTCTTTCTGTTGAGTTTTGAAGGAAGCTGGTCGTGTTAATTTTAAGTAGCTTGCCATGTTAGTTTTAAAAGAAGCGCGTGTTAGTTTGTGAAAGCATGTGTTCAGTATTAAATAGTTTTAAAGAACTTAAGAAATGTAAAACTTTGCTAGTTTTGGAAGCTTGATATTTATAGAATCTTTAGAAACTTTTTCTTGTTTAAAGTAAGCTCTGATATGTTTGTCAACTTCAACATTTTTTCGGATAATTACGATGTTTTGTGTTAAAGCAAAAGACAGTTTGCGATGTCGTCAGTGTTTCATGTTAACTTGGCTCTTCATCATTTTTGCGTATCTTTCAAAACATCGTTATTGGTATTGGAAAATTATTATTGTGTTATCTACATAGAACGTATATCAGTGTGCCGTATTCAGCCTAAAGTGAAACCGTGAGTTCCTCTTTTTATTTTATTTTACGTGAATATTGAGAACCCAGAAATACAATGTGAACAAGTGACCTGATGTTAATGAACTGTTCAACTATTTAACTCATGCTGTTTACTGCTTTTTGTCATTAACTTATTTCACCATAATTTATTTATTTTTATTATATTGTTTGATAATCATTTAAGTCATGTTTTTCGTTAAATAAACGTTAGTTTTATTTCAAACTTAAATGCATCTTTACTTGTTTTACACTTTTACATTTTCTCAGTCACTATCCTGCCATGGTTACCAACAGCACTTCAAGTTAAAATATCTTCCAAGCTCTGCTGCAATTTTAGTAATTCTAGACCGGTCCTGGTTTCCCGACCGAGAATAAAACCTATTCAACCACTTCCTGAATGCTTTAACAAAACTTCGTTATTTAGGGAAATAAGATATATAAGAGAACTAAGTAAACATTTTTAAAAACGCATAAAACATTTCAAAAACTGATTTCAGCAGTTACCGTCCATAGAAAATATGTATTCCAATTCTTTTGAACAGCCCTGTATTTCATGTGTAAGTTGATATATATACTGTATAACGTGTAACTTTAGTTTAGCAAGAAAATGCATAATAGGTTGAAATTTCTCTTTCAGCAATTTATACTGATAGATGGAAACATACTCGCATACTTTTGTACAGCCCTGTAGTTAACCTTTATTACACACCACTATTTAGCTAAAGTTTAATTCAAAGTAAAACACTCTTAAAACTACTGATATCACATTTCCAGAAATTATCTTTATAGACAGTTATGTATCCAATTTTTTGCGTGACCCTATATATCATTTTATCTAAGTTCTACAAGCATTTCTTAGTAAACTAAATGCAGTTCAGCGTAAAAATGCATAACCCATTTAAAAACCACCTTTAAGCAATTTGCAATCATACCCAGTAACCTTTAAGAATTCTTTTATGTAGCCCTGTATAATAATTACAGCATTTATATGCACCATATACTGTACATAAATATAGTGAAACGTAAAAGCACATAACATAATTAAAAACGCATTTCAAGCAATCATCGCTACTGTAGAGTACTTCGGATACAATATAGTATCTGAAATCTTTTGTTTCCCTGTAAATGATGTGCACTTCGTATTATACATGAAATAACTTATAGTAAACCTCAGCGATGTATATAAATTGCATTATATATGAAATAATTTAACATATTTAAAATACGGCACAAACAATCCCCCCCCCCCGCTATATCATTATATAACGGAATTCTTTGGTATAGCCCTATAAATAAATAATGTATATATTTTTCTTTTGCACACATATTCTACAAAATGTATTTTTTAGTAATATTCATTAATGCATATCAATTTTATTATGTTTGAAAGCGTGTAACACCATTAAAAATCATTTGAAAGTATTTTTTCCCATAGGCCGTAATGTAACGGAAAACCTTTGACTGTCCCTGTAAATAAACTAAACATGTTAGAAAGTTCATTTGAAATAGGGGACGTGCTATGTTAAACATTAATAACATTCAAAATTTTCAGGGCAATCCGAGTATATTTACGGGAGTTAGTGTGCGGGTAGACGGACAGAGGGACAGGCAGCCAAACAAACCGAAGTATAAAAACTTTTCAACTTTGTTGGAAAGTGTTAAAAATGAATAATAATAATTATCAAAATTTGTTCAACAGAAAGCTCAGGCTAGATAAAATAAAAAAAGCCTCTTCTATTAAATATAAAGATTATTTCAGATAACGTAATATAATACAATAAAGCTTAATTGCGTGTTTGTGAGTGAAATGTAATATTTTACAAACTAAAATTTGAAGTTAAATACTTTGAAGTTAAATACTTTTAATTTTTTTATATTCTTTTTGAAATTTATGTTAATTTGATAATTTTACCAAAAATATGAATTTGTAATATACTGCAGGATTTTTTGTAATATATTGTAACATTGTAATATTGTAATATATTGTAATTTTGTAATATATTGTAGGATATTTGTATGATTATAATGTAGGAACATTGTTCATCACGTGCGGAAATTATACTACTAAGTAAATTACAGTAAATAACTATTAGGTAATTGGGCGAGTAAATGAGGTGAATATTAGTTTGCTGAATAGAAGCAGTCTTCTATTTTACTGACCATATTATGAAATTTAATTTTAAATTAACCTATTCGCGTTTCCAAAATGATTGCATGGATTTGTTGGTGTACATAATTTGAATAAACTCATAAGGATCACAGTCAGTAAGCAGAAATCTGATGTATAACGGTGCTTCATTTTGAAAGGAATAGTTATAAATTCCGCATTGCGAAATCACGTTTAGGAATCTAATCGTTGTAGCTAAATTTCCTGTAAAGGTTATTATAAAAGTAATTTAGAAATCTAAAATAATATATCTTTGTGATGAATCTTCATAATAAAACTTTTTCTCTAACATGTATTATTTTTACACAACGAATTTCAAACGATATTCATTATTTAATATCAAATATATCTATTTTTCAAAAATTTTTAAATTAAATATTTCTTATTATAAAATCTGCGTTAAAACGCTGTTTGCTATCTTGCGCCTGAATTTTCTTTTGATAAAATATATTTATTTTTTGTCTATGAATACCATGTTACTGCATGACAAATTATATATATTATGAAAATTAAATTTCTGCGCCTTACTAAAATTATTCCATAAAATTTTCTTTTTAAAATTATTATACAATCCTAGTTTATTAAATTGTTCCTTACCTTAAATAACATTCCATTCATTCCGCTCATTTAAATTCATTCTATTCAATACGGATATTTCATTTCCTTCAAAACCTTCTAAGAAATATTTTCCTTTAATAATTTTTCTTCAAGATTTTTTATTTCTCAATCTTGAATTGCTGATATTTATTCTATTAAATTTATCTGATTTATACCATTTTTTTCTTATTTTGTTCCTAAAGTCAATTTCGTGCCACTTATTGCAAACAAACGCAGGTGTCTTACGGGACTACAATATATTTCTTCCCTGTTTCATGGCTGTGTTTGGTTCTCCCTCATATCTGCATTGACGCAGAAGACCGTCCGCGTCACACTATTTAATCTGAAACATGAACTCTGAGCTCAGAATTTTTGTGTCATTTATTGCTTTTTAAAACTCAGTTGCTATCAAAGGAGTGTCACCGGAATAATCTTTATAAACATAATCTTTATAACATCTTTCTAAAATGCATTATTCGCAGAGATGACGGGTCTAAGTGGCTAATGTTTTAAAGAATTCTGGGGATGCTTTGCCTCTGTAGTACGATAGAGGAAAGTAATGTTTTTTTTCTTTTATGAAGAGTTGTGTTCCTTTTTCGGGAAACTACCAGTGTTTATAGACCAAAGGCCACAGGTAAAATATGGATGACTGCAAATGAACTATTGAATATGGTGATCTTATTCGGTATCGTAAATGACGGATGCCTGAGTTCTTTAGACTGTTACGGACAGCCTTCTTTCAGTTACATCATTCCATGACCTGTATATCTAATATCATGACATATATCTATCCTTTAATAACGATAATATTCAGATGAAATCATTTACCTTATTTTTTTTTTCTAAATTTGCTCAAACAGAAAATTTTTATTGAATATTGATTAAATATTATTATTATTAAATTTGAGTTATGATAAAAGTAAACTGAGATGATATTTGTGTAAGCCGAAAAAAAGAATAGAAATAGTTTGAAATCAAAATGCGTGCTGGACAGTATAACGTTATGTATTTTTTATAATATTTCGCAACCATAAAAGAAAAATCTTTTTATTTCATAAACATATTTGCCCATTTTTAAAATCAAAATGCGTGCTGTTCAGCATGATGTTATGGATTTTTTATAATATATCACAACCGAAAAAAAAAAAACCTTTCATTTCATAAACATACTCATTTTTAGGATTTCGTTCATCTGACGAAACCTTATTCGTCTAACTTCTCTGTCTATCTGTCACAGAGCACGTTTTCAGAAACTATATATATTGCAGACTTGAAATTTTGGATACTTATAGCTGAAAATAAAATTTTGAAAAAGTCTTATATTTAACCGCCTGGGCTCTAACACGTGTATTTTAAACTTTTTTTTTCCTAAGTGAGCCCCTAATCATGTTGAAGACTTGAAATTTTGAATACTTATATCTGAACACTTGCGATCACCTGACAAATAATAAAAATTTCAATATATCTTATAATTACCCCTCCGTTCTCTAACTTGTGTATTTTAAGCAATTTCCTAACCTCCATCCTTTTCAACCGAGGGCCACTTTTATAACTTTCGTCGACACCCCTTTGAGCACTCTTTCATATTATGCACAATAACCTTAACTTTTTAGTTTAACTTTTTACCGCCACGGGGCGCCTAACTATCTCGGGTGCTGTGGGCCCGATACCCTCGACTGATTTTTAGAGGTATTTTTGTTAGTTAACCACACAACAGAAAGCACATTATGATTATAATTTTAGGCGATATTAATAAAAATATGAAAATGTAATTTAACTTTAGAATCTCTAAATTTTAAATATTTATATTACAACAACTTTTTATCCAAATGACTTGAAATTTCATTTCTGCCCATAGTTTGAACTGAAGATTTAGTATATATTGTAAAATTTGGATGCTGCTATTGAAACAAATTTTGATCTGGTTTTGATTTATAGATGCCCCCCTCAGCAAATTTTATATACATTAATTGAAAGTAAACCTTATTTACAATTGTATGGCATCAGTAACTCTTTTATTATAATAAGTTGCAGAGTTAGTATGGAGTATACTTTTTTTTCAAGACTGTACAATAACCTCTTCCGAGTTACACATGATTCTGAAAAGCTTTTTTTGCCCTTATAAACCCCAGATACAGTACTGGACATAATTATAAGACACATACCTAATTTTACATACAGTGAAAGAAAAGATTCAGGGCTTGAAAATGCTTTATCAAATACGACAAAAACATAAATTTATTCTGTTATCACACGTAATTGTTTTACAGAAATGATATTTTTATAGAGTTTAATAAAAAAAGTTAAAAATACCATGGACAAAACTATAAGACACCCTAGCATTTTAATTAAAACACCTGCTTTTTTTAAAAAATAATGTGCAATATGCAAATTTTCTGCACGCTGTTATGACGTCAGAAGTTAACTAAAGCAGACGATAACCGCCTTCACGCATTTACAAACATGCCACGAGGTACAGAATTAAAAGAAAGTGAAATTCACGAAATTTGGAGATTAAATGGAACTGGTGCTTCCGTTAATAATATTTCAAAAGTTATTAAACGCTCTAGATATGCAATTTCAAATGTTTTGAAAAAAGGAATTAATGGATCGGTGATTAAAAGATCTGGACGTACTTCTTGCTTATCCTCGAGAGACAGACGCCAGGTGATTTCGCTCGCTACACGGAATAAGATGACCACTACAGGCATTAAAAATGCTTTGAAACTGAATTGTTCAAAGAGAACCATTCGCAGGGTGTTGCATAATGCTTCCTATGTGAAATTTAAAAAATTGAAGAAAAAACCACCGCTTCTAAGGCGGCACAAAATGGACTGTTTAAACTTCGCTAAACAAACTATGGCATCTCCCTCCAAATGGTACTCTGTGTTATTTTCTGATGAAAAAAAAGTTTAACCTGGATGGTCCTGACGGGTTTCACTATTATTAGCATGATTTATGGAAGTCTCCTGATGTACAAATGAGCCGCCAAATGGGTGGAGGCTCAGTAATGGTTTGGGCTGGTTTTTCGGCTCAAGGGAAAACCGATATCGTTTTTGTGCATTCAAGAATGAACTCCGAAAAGTATAAGAATCTTCTTAAAGATCAACTAGCCATATACGGTGAACTTCTTTGTGGCGAAAACTACACTTTCCAGCACGATAACGCGTCGATTCATACATCACACGTAACAAGAATGGGGCTTTCAGAGCAAAGTATCAATGTTCTTCCGTGGCCTTCTCGCTCCCCAGACTTAAATCCCATCGAAAACTTGTGGGGGATCTTAGCTCGTGAGCTTTACCGAAATGGGAGGCAGTTTACATATGTCGAAAACCTAAAGAATGCTATAAAATGTGCTTGGGAAGAACTGTCTTGCGATATTTAGTTAGAATTGATAGATTCGAGGCCGAAACGCATCTTACATGTTATAAAAAATAATGGCGGCTCCACCAAATATTGAATAACCATGTTAGAGGATTTTCTTTTAAACCATTAGTGTCTGCTAATTATGTTGACCACTGTATTTGGAAAAAAAGGTTGGTGTCTTATAATTTTGTCCATGGTATTTTTAATTTTTTTTTTATTAAACTCTATAAAAATATCATTTCTGTAAAACAATTACGTGTGATAACAGAATAAATTTATGTTTTTGTCGTATTTGATAAAGCATTTTTAAGCTCTGAATCTTTTCTTTCACTGTATCTCAAATTCAGTAGGTGTCTTATAATTATGTCCACCACTGTATCAATATAATTTCGAGATTTAAGAAGGATGTATACAGAAATCTTTCGCCCGGTGCCACTGACGTTCGGAAATGTTTCTAAGTTTTTTTTATAATGCATTAATCAGTTTTCTTAATTTGCAATATATGTTTCTCATGTAATCAATTCTCAAGTAAGCATTTTCATATTCAAGAAAGATATTTTAGACAAAAAGTATAAATTAACAACATCTATATTAAAATTACAAACGCCTCAAAAACTAAAACTAAACAAAAAAAATAAAATTGTGGTGCTTTTTCATTTTACCAAAACCATGCCA
The DNA here is from genome assembly GCA_963932465.1 of Maratus speciosus. Lineage (NCBI taxonomy): Eukaryota > Metazoa > Arthropoda > Arachnida > Araneae > Salticidae > Maratus > Maratus speciosus. The sequence goes on from OZ010790.1 coordinate 55,860,363, forward strand.
AAAGGCATGGTATTTATTTCAACCCTAACTCTGCAAAGGATTTTTATTGCAAACCATGCCAAACATTAACATTTGCTATTTCTAGAACATGAATATTATTTGTTGTGTATAAGCTCTAATAACCCATATACAGTGTGTCCACGTATAACCTGACCGACCTTTATTTTCGCAACCATTGGTCCTAGATGGATACTTCCAATTACAAAAATGGTCAAAATTAGGTGCAGGGTTAAGATAAAAAACATTGAAGCGTGAAAACAATTTAGTGAAGAATTGCAGAATCTAAATTTTTATACGGTCCCCCGGTCCTATAAGTTATATTTAGTAAAATTTCCTTCTTACACTGGCAAGTAAGGCAAAAAAAGTCCCGTTATTCAACGATTAAAATTGACCAAGTAATAGCTGTTTAAAGTTGGAGTATATTTTTTGCTGCATAATAGGGGTCGTTCACAAATTTAGTAGAACTATAATTTCGTCAGATATAATAAAGAAATGGTTGAGAGTAAAATTAGCATTGCAATATAAATTTGAAATCTTTAATCATTCTGACATATTACTGCAAAATGTACAATTTGTACAACATTATAAGAGGATAAAAATAACAGATTTTTTGTTAAATAAAAGGATGAAAAACAACAGCCTCAATTCTTTACAAAATTATACATATTTTAAAATGCTGGCTCTTTCAAATTTTGGGATGTGGCATGTTTTTTAGCTTTTGAAAATTGATTCTTATGTATTTTTTAGCACTGAATCAGAAAATGACCTTCATTTAAAACCACCACGTCAGGAATTTTCTCAAATCGCAAATTTCAAAGTTAAAAAGCTATAAGTTAAACTGGATCCATTCTCCCCTCCCAACCTCATCGAAACCCGCGCTGTTTAGCTGTAAGAAACCCAGTATAAGCCAAAAAATCTAATAAATTATTGAATTAAATAAATTTAAACTGAATAAAAATGACTTACATCTATTTTATAGCATCAGATTTTTCGCTATTTTTTTTTTTAAATTCTTTTCCCGCTAGCGCGGAATAGTTGTGGAATGGTCTCAGAAATATACTCACAAAATTTTAAAATAATCAATAAATATCTTCCGGTTCCAGTTTAGGGTCTAAATATGCAAATTTAGCCGAAAATGTTGTAATTTACACATTTCAGTAATATTTTTAACTTCCAACTTTTTCTTCGCGTTAGCGCGGAAAAGTTGAAAGAATATATAAGGAACATAAGTCCAAAATTGTAGAGCAATTAATAAATATCTTCCGGTTCCAGTTTGGGGTCAAAATATGGTAAATTAGCTGAAAATGATGTAAATTTTCACATTTTAGTGATTTTTCTAATTTTCCATTTTCTATTCCCGCTAGCACGGAAAAGTTGTAAAAATATACAAGAAAGATAAGTGCAAAATTTTAGAATAATCAATAAATATCTTCCGGTTCCCCTTTGGGGTCTAAATATGAGAAATAATGCAAAAGTGAAGAAAATTTAGGGGTCAAAATATAGAAAAAAAATGGAAAACTTTTGCATAAAAACTTAGTTATGGAAGCTTTAAACATTTCTTTTTACAAAGTTTGACATTCGTAAATAATAATTAGGAATATTAAACAACAAATCTTATTATTCACGCAATACACAGACTTTGTATTACTAAGTGTATTTGTGGTTCCAGAATAAAAGTTGCAAATATGCATTAAATGCATTTCATTCACTTGTTTCTATATTTTTCACTTTATACTGGCTTTTGGTTTTAAATGACGGTATGGCACGCCTTGACTCCATTCTGGATATGATGTAGCCATCACGCTTTTTCTGTCAGATGACTGCAATAGAAGCTTCTGCTGTCAGTTTTACTCCACTTTCAACACATTGAGTGTGGCACGGAAAGTTTATGTTTCCCAATGGCGGTACCGGATATTTGCCAGATTTTATCAGTTGCATTATGTATTCGTTCGACAAGTGAGTCGTATTTGGAGGTTCCAGTAGTTGGCAATTTTGCCAGTCTATGAGATCCACGTAACATTTAGCTTTAAAGTTAAGTGCTGGAATTTGGAACAAAACGAACTCCTGCTCTCGATTTTCCCCTTGCTTTCAAATTCCTAAGTTCTCGCACATTCTGGTTTGGGTCAACAAGCATTGAAAGGATTATTGCTTTAGGATGACAAAAATAACCATTCCCCTGGATGACGCGATCCACAACTAGCTTCAGATCATCTGTAAGATAACGTGAAGTTTGAATTGTTTTCCAAAAATTTCGTGCTCCATCTGTGGAATTGGTGATTTGATTGTGAACCAAGCAAGTGCGTAAACTTTTATGATAAACTCAGTCAATGATAAACTCACAATCAAATCGCATGCCAATTGCACAGATGAAGCACGAAATCTTTGGAAAATAATTCAAGCTTCACATTATCTTGCAGATGATCTGGATCTAGTTGTGGATCGCATCATCCAGAGAAAGGGTTCCCTTTTTCATACTGAATCAATAATAATCCTTGCAATGCTTGTCAACCCAAACCAGAATGTGTGAGAAGCTACCTACGTAGGATTTTGAAAGGACGGGAAAAAACGAGAGCAGGAGTTCGTGTGTTCCAACTTCATGCCTTAACTTTAAAGCTAAATCTTACGTGGATTTCACAGACTGCCAGTATTACCAACTAACGGAACATCCGATTACCTCTCACTTGTCGAACGAACACATGAAGAAAGGTTTAAAGCTTCCATAAATAATTTTGTATGCAAATATTTTCCATTTTTTTTCTATATTTCGACCCCTAAATTTTCTTCTCTTTTGCATAATTTTTTCAATTTAGACCCCCAAAGGGAAACCGGAAGATATTTATTGAATATTCTAAAATTTTGCATTTATCATTCTTGTATTTTTCCCAACTTTTCCGGGCTAGCGGGAATAGAAAATCAAAAAATTAAAAAATCACTAAAATGTGAAAATTTACATCATTTTCGGCTACTTTTCCATATTTAGACCCCAAAGTGGAACTGGAAGATATTTATTAAATGCTCTAAAAATTTGGATTTATGTTTCTTACATATTCTTTCAACCTTTCCGCGCTAGTGCGAAGAAAAATTCTCAAGTTAAAAATATTGCCGAAATCTGAAAATGTACATTATTTTCGGCTAAAATTGCATATTTAGAACCTAAACTGGAACCGGAAGCTGTTTATTGATTATTTTGAAATTTTGTGAGTATTCTTCTGAGGCCATTCCACAACTTTTCCGCGCTAGCGGGAAAAGAATTTCGAAAAAACGGTTTTTACGCTCCGCCCTAATGTTTATGTTATCTAATTTAAGATTATTTTTTAAAGTTCTTGACGGTAATCAATCCTAATTTTTTTGTGTTATCTTCTAATATAAGTTTATATAAGATGGTAATAGTCGAAAATCATAATAATATTGCATTGTCATCGGATTTAAGTCAGTATGTAAAATTTAACTTCGATCAGACATTTGAAAGTACGTTAAAGTTCGAGTACAAATTTTAAACTGGAAATACGATCATTGCAAATTAAATAAAACATTATGAAAATAACATATTTTTAGTAAAAAGAAATCATAGCCTCAAAACCTTACAAAATAAAACATATGTTAAAATACGATTATTTTAACTAATCTGAAAATTAACTAATAAAAGTTAATCGTAAAATTTGTACGATTTCTTTCAAAGTACAGGTACCTTGAAATAAGTTTAAGTACTTTCTACACGACCCCTGAAAGCATGGTTGAAATCATCTGTTTTGATATGCAAAAAAGTGGTATAAGTCATACATTTCAAAGTTTCATAACTTGGTCAATTTTAATGTTAGATGACTTTTTTTTGTCTTACTTGTTAGTGTCACAGTAATGTTTTAGTAAATATTACTTATAGGACCGGGGGACTGTATAAAAATTTATTTTTTTAAATTTTTTTATAAATGTTTTTCTTGACCCAAATGGTTTTAAAAATGTACTTTACCTTATTCAAACCATTTTTGTATTTGGAAGTATGCATCTTAGACCAACGTTTGCGAGAATAATGATCGGTCAGGTTATACATGGACACACTGTATATGGTGCACAAATGTATCCGTAAATATTACTGAGAATGACCATGAATTGCTTAAATCTGTTTTCTAATTTGAGTTATGCATTTTCAAGTTCAACTAGATTTAGTATACTACCAGATTTTTGTAGCATATAAATAAAATCATATACAGGACTGTGCAAAAAACTAGATACTTAGCGGTCTATGAATAGTAATTCCTATGAGTGTGATTTCAGTAGTTTTAAGCATGTTTATGTCTGAAGTAAATTTCAGAATGGGATTTGAAGTAGAAGCCTTCGATTTATTCTGCTTAGCTGATTCAGAAATCAGACCATAGACTATTATCGTAAAAGGTTATTTGGGTGTATTAGTCCCCCAGATTCGTCCAGGATGACTCAGTCGGTAGTGCATTGGCGGCTTCGTCCAAGAAATCCCTGGTTCGAACCGTAGCTAGGACTTTTTTCACCAACTTGGAAATTTACAAATGTTACAAAATATTTCGTCTAAATAAATTTTTAAAGTTATGAATTGGAAATTTCTGAGTTATTAAAATAATTACTTTTGAAATTATTTAGGAAAAATTTTCGTAATAAAGATAATGAAACGCTAGAATTGTATTTAAATGAATAATTTGGGGAAGTTTTTGAGATTGTTTTTCCTAAATGTTTTGATGCAATTATCTTATACGTAAATAGATTATATTTTCTTCAGATAGACAGAAATTAAGTTTCACGCATTTTTTAAAAAATGATTAAAAAAATCCCTAAACAAATTATTCATTAAAATAATTATTTACAGATTAAATATTAATAACAACAGCAACAACTACAACAACAACTATAATAATTATAAAGCTTTTTTTATACATAACCAGATCATAATCTGATGTGTTAAAGAATGAAATTTTACTAATGGGAAACAATGTTAACTGAAAACATTTTTCCTTGTAAGATGCAAAAATTGTATAATTAATTTAAATGTATGAAAATTCGTTGTAATTCAAATAATACATTTTGCTAAGTGGTAATATTTTTTTTTTCTTTAAAATTCAAAAATATTTTCCTTTCGTGTGTGTAACAATTAAAATATAAAGAAAATATTGTTTAAGGCCTAAACGTAAACATTGCTGCTAAATGACTTTACAATGCAAGTTATAAGTAATTACAATTTCAATTATGCTAAATTTTTCTTTCTAATTTCCAAAACATTTATATGTGAGTATTATAAGTAACAAATAAGTAAGAACGTAAAAAGACACCTTAAAATATGTTAGATTTGCATTTTACAATAGGAAATTAATTGCAATTTATATTTTAATTGTAATTAATTTCTGTTTTAAACGCATGTAACGCAATATTTAGATTTTAATCAATGTCAAATGTCTTATATTTTAATTAATTACATCTATGAAAGATAACTATTTTTGCATTTTAAAGTGGGGAATATTTCCATTTAGCAAAACGTATTCTCTGGTCTAAAAGTAATAGGCAAGAGCTTTAAAATGTACTCAGTAATAATCGGGACGCGGTAATCCATGCGTGGCTAGCCGGGCGGACACACACACACAAAAAAAAGGATTCCTCGTAGATCTTACGAAGTGAGGTCTATCCGGCCAAAAAATACTCGCATTAAGGCATCCGGCGGAGGCTCGGCCAGGTATTATTTTCTGCTTGGAATTGTTGCCAGCATCTTTTACTTTTGAAAAAAAAAGCATGTAAAATTTCATGGTATTATGATTGAGATCATAATATTTTATGTTGAGAGTTATAGCAAAACAGACTCTAGTACAATACATATTGGTATATTCAGCATGTAGGAAAAAGCCGGTCAGAAACAACTGCCTTCAGCTATGTGCTACCAATAGTAAGAGGGTCCAGTAGTAATTAGAGGATATCTCTAAAACTAGTTTGATATATTTCATATTTTCACAAAATGTTTTCAAATTACTACACTTTGGGAAAATGAAACAAAATCAATATTTGCGCAACATAACAATATCAATATTTGCGCAATATAACAATATCCTGACAACTTCTAATCTGTCAAATATAAAAAAAAAAAAACCTTTTTCAATGAATAGTAACTACTTTTGAAAAATCAGTTTTTAGTCGCTACTTTTTAAAATAAGTGGTTGTAGTTGTAGTGAACTAAAGTTTTGATAAAGCAGTATTAGTTGTAGTTTTTTATATAATGAGCGCAGATTTTACGACCCATGACAAAGCCCAAACTTTATAAATTAATCAATTTCCCTCGAGATAGATTTCTATTTCACGTGTGAAAGCAATCTATCACAAAGATTTTAGTTTAGAAACTGTAGTAACAAATATATTTAAAATACATAGGGCGCTGCCACACTGGCTGGTAAATTTATAGTTGCTTAAGGATTAATGTGATAAGTTAAGGATATCTTTTCGTTTTCTTTACTGTGTTGGTGCTAAGTTTCATTGACTGGTGGAACTGTACTAACACATATTAAAAGCATACTCAAAATAAACTACCAATTCAAAAATAAAACATGACTTTATTTTGTCTTTAAACTTTTAAAACGGGTGAAAAGCAAAAACTTACTGAATTTTTATCAGTATTTTTTCTGTAGTTTGGGAATTCTTTTGAGGCAGCTCAACGCACTCTGTCTATAAACTTTTGTATTAAAACAAAGAATCATTCTAAAGAACCCACCGGAGATAGATATTATTCTACTTAAGAAACAACTGTAATATATGTTATCATTTGTTTATTATTCCGTTTAAGAATTTACCAATCCATTTTAGAATGCCCTGTATAAGATAAAGTTTCATTTTTTACTTCATTTATTTATTCCGAAATTATCTAAAAATGTGTCACTTAATTTTAGCAAAATAAATTTAATGAGCTATTATATTAATGTGTTAAATGCTATATGTGAATAAGTGTCAGCATAAGTTTGAGAAGTTATTAAGGAAATTTTTAGAATTGCGTTTAGGCCATTTGGTACAGAAAGGATATGAGTACAATTTAATCCGATTTAATGAAGATTTAGTCTTAGAGGAGAAAGTTAATGTCTTAAATGATGGTTTTCCACTTAAATGTAATTGCTTTCCTTTCATTAATGAATGTCTGGAAATATGAAGTACACTATTTCCTATTAATCAACCTTTTAGTGAAACATTAAGTTTTAACAAAAATTCTTTAAACCGTGCTTGATCATTTTAAAGTTTAATCTCTGATATAATTTTATGGTTTATTAAATTAACCTTCCAATATCTGAAACAGAATTTGATGCGGTAGATCTTAGAAAATCGGGTCGTTTGATTTTTGTAAAACTTTGAAACATAGAAGGGTAAAATATTTCCATAATGCACATTTTCCACTCAATTGCGTTCTCAGCTACTCATAATATAAGATATGCCTCCTCTAAAAATAGTTATTTCTATTTTAATGGAGGTAATCTATTGAGGTGTTTTAAATGTTAATTACATGTTTATTTTCTTCTAAATCTCTCATTTGATATTATAAAATTTAGTTAATACTATAATTACTGAACGTCATGTTCACCTTGATTAACAAATAAAACGTGCGAGATTAAAATTCTGATAAAATATTAATGATGTGAATTATCACATTGCTACAAAGCGTAAACCAACTTAGTGAAAAATGTCCAAGCCGGGAATCGAACCCGGGTCCCTGGAATAGATCTCCAGTGCTCTACCACTAAACCACAAGGACGATGTCCAGCTTGGCATTTCTCACTTATATAAGTCGGTAAGGCTGCTACTGCAGCACAAGATAGAGAAGTCTTCATGAGCACACATTCTAGTGGCGTAACATGAGACGCAAATAAACCCAGCATCGGTGAATATACAATTTTAATTAATTTTTCAACTACATTTCAGCAGTGAAATTACGCTTGAAATTATTGAATATTAATGATGTGATAATAAAAGAAATAATTTCAAGCGTAATTTCACTGCTGAAATGTAGTTGAAAAATTAATTAAAATTGTATATTCACCGATGCTGGGTTTATTTGCGTCTCATGTTACGCCACTAGAATGTGTGCTCATGAAGACTTCTCTATCTTGTGCTGCAGTAGCAGCCTTGCCGACTTATATAAGTGAGAAATGCCAAGCTGGACATCGTCCTTGTGGTTTAGTGGTAGAGCACTGGAGATCTATTCCAGGGACCCGGGTTCGATTCCCGGCTTGGACATTTTTCACTAAGTTGGTTTACGCTTTGTAGCAATGTGATAATTCACATCATTAATATTCAATAATTTCAAGCGTAATTTCACTGCTGAAATGTAGTTGAAAAATTAATTAAAATTGTATATTCACCGATGCTGGGTTTATTTGCGTCTCATGTTACGCCACTAGAATGTGTGCTCATGAAGACTTCTCTATCTTGTGCTGCAGTAGCAGCCTTACCGACTTATATAAGTGAGAAATGCCAAGCTGGACATCGTCCTTGTGGTTTAGTGGTAGAGCACTGGAGATCTATTCCAGGGACCCGGGTTCGATTCCCGGCTTGGACATTTTTCACTAAGTTGGTTTACGCTTTGTAGCAATGTGATAATTCACATCATTAATATTCAATAATTTCAAGCGTAATTTCACTGCTGAAATGTAGTTGAAAAATTAATTAAAATTCTGATAAAATGCACTTGATAGGAGCTAAAATATACATGAAAAGGTCTTTTTAACATAAAAACCGTCAAAAGATGTTAAAAACGGATTTTTAAAATCTTTTGACGATTTTTATACTTATAAAGAACTTTTTATAGATATTTTAAAATCTTTTAAGTAAATTTTTATCAGAATTTTAATATCATTCATCTGATTATCAAAATATTTTGTGTATCTTTATGGGATCTATATTTATTAACTAAATTAAGGATTTTTTAAAAAGAATAAATGTTTAAACGACCACTGATTGGCAAAGCGTGCTGTTTAGTGATGAATAGCGGTTCGTTTTTTGGACAGAGGGTAATAGCACACGGGTGATGAGGTGCACTGTTGAACGGTTACAGTCTACAAACGCTGCTGTGCCACACTCTATCCACATCAGGCGTAATTTTCTAGAGGCCATGGCCTATGATAGCCGGTCCGCTCTAATTATGGCACGTGGAACCTTAACGGGCCAGTGGTATGTTGATGAAATTCTTTGACCTCACGTGGTACCTTTCTTACATGGTCTTCCAGGAGCAATTTTCAAGCAAGAAAGCACTTGTCCGCGTAGAGCTCGATTTGCTCAAGGCTTCCTATTTCCTGTTCAGGCTCTTCCATGTCCCGCCCGCTTCACGGACGTGCCCACTATAGATCATGTGTGGGACCAGCTGAAACACCAGGTGACGCCGTGTCACTTTGTATATGATTTCGAGGTAGCTGTTCAAGTTTTGTGGGACCAACTGCCTCAGAAAAACATCAGATGTCTAGTCAACTCAAGTGTTGCGGCATCCATTGTTCAGGTGGCTGTCCAACCTGCTACTGAAGTTGCACAGAATTTGTCTAATTGGACACACTGTATTTGTTTTATTTTGATTTGGGATAAAAAAAAAACCTCTCATCTGTATGTGTGTATTAAATTTCATTTCAATTCGACGCTTCCTTCTTGGTGCGCTATTTTCAACATTTCTGAGTGTATAACTAAATAATAGTAAACGATATTTTGTATTGAAAAACTTTTACTGAAAAATTAACTAACGGTGTAAGTTTAATTGAAATTCAGTTACCAGAATCTTTTAAAAACGGCTAATCCTTCATGATTGAGTTCACCTGCTTATAAAACATTCTGACATAATTCAAAAACTGAGCAACTTATAATAATATTTTATACTAGCGAACTTGCCCGGCGTTGCCCGAGTACGTCAAAAAACAGGAGGAATTACGAAAAGGGTCTGAAAATCACAATAAGATATTGCGAAAAATTTTTAAATGGCTTCTCAAATTTTGAGAAAAAGAAAAAAAAATTATATATTGTGTTTGAAGATTGCAAGTTGATTCCTTTCCCTAATGTGGAAAAATAGAAGCAAATCGCTAAAATACACTAAAAATCACATACAAAATTCCCGGAAAAATCGAAAATTGCTATACGAAATCCGAATAAACTTTATTGAAATGAGGGCAGGATGTACTTTAGGTTAAAACTGGAATGTCAAAAAATTGCAGCAGATCGCGAAGAAACGTAAAAATTGCATTAAAAATCACAAAAAGTTCAAAAATCACGAAAGTCAAAATTTACTATAATTGGATAAAAGTTTCTAATCTAATTTCTTTGACCTGTGGGCTCTCTTAAAATTTATGTTTTGGAAATCAAGCTAAGCATTAGATCATGTTACTTTTATTCGTAATTAATTTACTTGCACTCACTTAAGTATAATTAATATAATCCCTTAATTAATGTTAGTTTTTGTTGCATTCAAATATCTCAAATTGTTGATTTTCTGTAAGCAAGTAAACCCTATTGTTTTACAGTGGATTTCTATGGGAATTTGGCGAAATATTAGAGATATTACCAAGTTGGCGTCACTTTTGGCGACTCACTTTGGTCGCCGAATTTGACGATATATCGCCTCAGAAAATTCCTATTTTTAACATCTTTTTTCTGTGTGCTCTTTTTAAAGGATGTCTCTTTTTTTCTTAGTTTTCAAAATATTTCCAAAATCTCTATGTTGAATTTATTATTTTATGTGTTAAAAGCAGGAGAACTGTGAGTAAGATTTTAAAACTTCGTATAAAATTAAGTCTATGCTTTAGAAATATTTTGAGAACTAAGAAAAAAAAAAGAGACATCTTTTAGGAAGTGTACGCAAAAAATAGAAGTTAAAAATATTAATTTCCCGAGGAGATATTTTACATATACGAATGTATCCAAAGCCCATAGACTTTACATTAGTGAGGGGAATTCGGAAGCTGAGTGACCAGCCCACTTAATGCGAAAGCAAAATTTCGAGCAGGCCAGATCATATATTGCGTGTCCCATTCATTGGTCCCGTTTGAGATACTGAAAGTACTTGAACTTTTTTCGTGGATGCCAGTAACGTAGTACTGGGAATAAATAAAAAAATACCATATATCTATTATACATTAAGCTAAAAATGGATCATAAAAGTACATATGTGTGAAATAAAGTATGCTAATAAAAAATTATGTTTATACCTTACCGAACAGCCTTCCTTTAAAGATGATGATTAGCACGCTTTATTACAACAGTGGAAACTTTAAAAAAAATATATATTTAATAATCGACAATTAGTTTGAGATAATTATTGTGAATTACTGCAAATATCTGACTCGTTACGTATTAGCTACTGCGTAAAATATAAATATAATATTAAAATAAATATATCACGTTGTAACGAAAGTTTTCCGCCACAGATAATACGGTCTGTGCAAACAGTTCGGGTTGACGTATTTGCTCATATTTGTCAAATGATTTTTAGCATTTGAAAGAAAGAGTCTTGCTTTATAACACTGTGCTGTAAAATTTGTAAAAAGATATCCTTATCATTAAGTATAAGGTGTCTGAAATGGAACTATCACGCCACCACATTAGAACTATCATTTACTTCCAGTTCTGTTGCAAAAAGTCTGCTACAGAATGGCACCGAATAAAGTGCACAGCTTTAGGTACTAGTGTTCTATCATATGACACTGTGATGATTTGGCGAAATGATGGTTATACATAAAATTACAGTTAATTATCTATATTATAATTAGTATTATGTAATGGTGATTTTGCGGGAAACTTTCGTTACAATCTAATATAACATTCATGTATGCATAAATCTATAAGATATATATGTATGTATGTATGTGTGTATATTGTAAATAGGGCAATAATCGATTTTAAATCAAAAACATTTAAAAATATACATATACACTGTAAAAAAAAAAAATCTGTAGTTCTACAGATGTAAAGTTACATGCTTACTAAACTTTCACCTGTAACTGTACGAAAAAAGCTGCAAATCTACAAAACTAGTTTTTGTAAAGCTACAAAAATCTGTAACTTTACAAATGAATCTGCTAAAATTTCAGTAATCTTACTAAACTTTTATTTGTAACCCTGGCTGCAGTTACATGAAAAGTTCTCGGAATCCCAGTTTCCAAAAAAATTCTTAGTAACCTTACAGATTTTTTGATTTTCGGCGCAAAAGTGTGTCTGTTACATGAAATTTTGTTGTTGCCGTCACATGAAAAGTTCTAGGAATCCAAGTTTCCTAGAAAAACTTTAGTAACTTCACAGATTTTTTTTTACAGTGTACGCGGTAGTCATAATTAACGTTTAGATGCTTAGAGCTTAAGTATTGTGTCATCGAGTATGGAACTTGGATAACAATAGTGGCAGAGTACCAACAGGGCAGACCATTAAAAAAGAAAATAAAATTTTGTTATTCATGACATTTTTCATGAACATGGGCATTTATATAAGACGAAAATTTCTATTAAAAATTCCTGCTAGAAGATTGCCCCGTTGGTAATCTGGCCGTTTTGTAATCACAAGCTTCAAACTTGATGATCCGACATAAAGAATATAATGTGCCAACGGCTATACGTGCTGATTGTACCTTGTATATTACAAAAAAGTTAACACTTTTGGTGCCAATGGCAAAGGTGAACTGTAGTTTGATTTTGGGCAGAACGTACATTAAATCATTTTTTGTTCTTTTTTGTACAAAAGATAAATTCTAAATATAAAAAGAAAGCCAAAAAATATATCTGCGGTGAAAGTTTCCATTAAACATGAATTAATCACTTAAAAAGTTCTTAAAATTGTAAATATTTTGCTGCCCTAAATGAGCCTGAAGACAAAATTGTATGTATACAAAATTTATTTGCTCATACCTACATAACTGTAAAGAACCTGCTGCATTTACCCAGGTATATTCTTTATAATTCACCCCTGCATTAATCATAACGATCTATATGCCTTTGTTTAGTTTATTTGTTGTTTCCGTATGAATCTTGTGATACATTTTTTTAAATTTTTTTTAATAAAAGTTTTATTACAAACTAATATTAATTTATTTTGATTTAGTTCCTGAGATTATGTAGAGAAAATATATTAATATATTTTAAAGTACTCGTTAACAAATGTCCATAAGAACCATTAAATTATAATTCACGCTCATACTTAACTGTAATTTATGCAGATTACAAGCGTTTACGTAAAGGCGTTCGTAAAAAAAATAAATAAATAAATAAATAAATAAAATAAATAATAATAATAATAATACATTGCAATAGGCTGTTCAAAATTCATTTTATAATGAAGGAATAAAATAAGCCTTTAAAAGAGAAGCTAAAGTAAAAGGAAAAATACAAAACACGATAAGAAGTGTTAAGTTAAATCCCTAAAGTAAGCGATGAATGGTAATAGGTAAATACACTGAAAAATATCAGATGCAGTTGCTTCAGTATAAATTAAGAAATAAAAAAATATTTATGGAAGATATCACGGTTTTTTTTAAACACTAATGTAAAAAAAAAAAAAAAAAAAAAAAAAAAAAAAAAAAATATATATATATATATATATATATATCAAATGGCATCGTAACGAAGATTTTTAAATTATCTTGAAGATATAAGCGCTAGATTACCAGCGTTGAGCTTTCTTTCAACGAAAAAGCTTTTATGACATTACGTGTACTTTGTTGTTATCAAAAGAAGTAAAGATAGAAAGTTATTTTCTTCACTTAATATTATAGTTTCATTTGTCAAAATGTAAACAAATTTTACTTAACCGACGATACATTTAAATAAAATAATTTTTTGGACAAACATAGAATTATTTTCTTAGAGAATTTTAAGAAATTTTTAAAATAAAATGTCTTACAATAAATGTTCTCTTTAAAGAACTAAGTTCTTATTTTAATAAGTATAAGCGAGATAATTTTAGTACCATTTTCAAAATCGGTGGATATTATAGTTCTTCCAATTTTAATTAATGAGATTAAACTTTTTAAATAGGATTGGTTTTTTTTTTTTTCGAAATATTAATATCTCACTTTCCTGTAAAAATAAAGTAAAGGCATTTTGGTCGAAAAAAATATAGGTGCCATTTTACAATATATATATATATATATATATATATATATATATATATAGTGTGTGTGTGTGTGTATGCATTTATGCATTTCAATCTTTTTGTGCTGAAAAAAATATCTTTTGTCTCATATTTTACGCTAAGTATACAACGGGTTATCCACTGCCTGTCCCTCTTTTTTTCGAAACGCTCTCCCTCAACAGCTGCCAAACTGCCACTTTTAATTCATCAAAATAAAAGATATTTTTCTACTTTAGTATATGCATAATATTTATTTAATGTAAGAATGCTTTTTTTGAAAACTTCAAATCTTTTAAATTCAATGCCAATAAAACCCTTAAATTTCAGAGTATAATACTTGCGCGACCTTATAAATTGGAATATTATTTTTTTCAAATAGCTTCATTCTAGTGTCTTTTGCGCAAATTATTAAACACTTTCGAGGGCGGTGTCCTTAAAAAAGGACACCTAATTTTAATTCCAAAACTGACAAAAGGCGCCAAGAATATTTAATTAATATTTTCCTATTCTAAAGTACGTGAAAATAAGCAAGCTCGTATTTTTAATAAATTCGTTTATAAATTCCGGTGTCAGACCATTATTTCATCAGTTTATAAACAGAATTACTGCACGACGGTAAGGGTTAAAAACTATTTTAAATATTTTTTTTCATATATTTTTTAGAAATTATACACATCTTTAACTAGTGCGTCACGAACCAATAGCATAAAAAGAGAAATTACTTGATATTTTGCATATTAAAAACTAACCTAATGCATTTTTAAATTACAATTACTTTAAATAAAAAATGTCATAGGTTGGTTATTCAAGACTTTGAAATAGAACTTTTTGAAACGTTTAACTTAACTCTTATCGACAACCTCATTGTATCCATTGAAACAAGATTTCCAACAGTCTTAATTGTTCGAGATTCCCACACACTATATAAAAAATCCTGTATTCTATTTAAGGCAGAAAGAGGTACTGGGGTGTCTCGTCACGTTTTTGACACCATTCAGAGTATTAAAATTCATATACACGACATTACAATACCTTGTTTTCTGTATTATCTTTAAATTATGTGTACTTTCAATTTTATAACCAGGCATGGCTGTCTTAGATGCACTTCTCTATTTGTTTGTTCCTTCCCTAATTGTTTTGAAGAATGTATATGCATTTATATATGGCAGTTTGTAACTCTACAATTCAATTTGCTCATTTTCATCGTTTCAATTTGTACCATTATTTGATTAATTAAAGACAGCATCTAATTTCAATAACTTGTCAGAAGTCATTGTTAAACCTTTTCTCAGCAATATCGCTTAGACTACACGCTTTGAGAGAAGTCCTAGTAATCAATAGAATAATAAATATTTTTCTAGAATGGATATAAATTCCATTCATACCGGGAAAATTAAGCAAAAATAATTTGGGGGCAAAATATTTTAATCTATATCTATACTCCTATTATAAAGAGGAAAAAATTGTTTATTTGTCGGAGGTAAGCTCAGGAACTACCGAACCGATTCCAAAAGTAATGGTATCAAAATGATGGTGTTAGTCCAACTTAGAACATAGGCTATATCTTATGTCGGTGCCACTACCCCAAAGGGGGTGCAGGAGCAAAAAACGTTCTAAAAATGCGATTTTTGCGTTACTGAAGGGCCTAGAAATATGAAATTTGGAATATTAGTTACTTATAAGATATAAATGATGTCTAAGAACAGTTCTTAAACAATTCGAAATTTAAAAGGGGTGAAAATGCACAAAAAGCGTTCTAAAAAACGTTCTAAATGGTAGTTTCTACATAATCTCAGGAAATACGAAACCGATTTTAAAAATATTGGCGTCAAAATGATAGTGTTAGTCCAACTTAGAACATAGGCTATATTTTATATCGGTGCCACTACCCCAAAGGGGGTGCAGCAGCAAAAAACGTTCTAAAAATGTGATTTTTGCGTTACTGAAGGGCCTAGAAATATGAAATTTGGAATATAAGTTACTTATAAGATATAAATGATGTCTAAGAACAGTTCTTAAACAATTCGAATTTTAAAAGGGGTGAAAATACACAAAAAGCGTTCTAAAAAACGTTCTAAATGGTAGTTTCTACATAATCTCAGGAAAACACGAAACCGATTTTAAAAATATTGGCGTCAAAATGATAGTGTTAGTCCAACTTAGAACATAGGCTATATTTTATATCGGTGCCACTACCCCAAAGGGGGTGCAGCAGCAAAAAACGTTCTAAAAATGCGGTTTTTGCGTTACTGAAGGGCCTAGAAATATGAAATTTGGAATATAAGTTACTTATAAGATATAAATGATGTCTAAGAACAGTTCTTAAACAATACGAATTTTAAAAGGGGTGAAAATGTACAAAAAGCGTTCTAAAAACGTTCTAAATGGTAGTTTCTACATAATCTCAGGAAATACCAAACCGATTTTAAAAATATTGGCGTCAAAATAATAGTGACAACGTTTGCTCCAAGATAGGCTATGTTTTATGTCGGTGCCACTACCCCAAAGGGGGTGTAGGAGAAAAAAACGTTCTAAAAATGTGATTTATGTGTTACTGAAGGGCCTAGAAATATGAAATTTGAAGTATCAGCTACTTATTAGATATAAAGGATTTCTAAGAACAGTTCTTAAACAATTCGAAATTTAAAAGGGGTGAAAATGCGCGAAAAGCGTTCTAAAAAACGTTCTAAATGGTGATTTCTACACAATCTCAGGAAATACCAAACCGATTAAAAAAATAATGGCGTCAAAATGATGGTGAAAACCCTTGCTCCAACATAGGCTATGTTTTATGTCGGTGCCACTACCCTAAAAGGGGTGCAGGAGAAAAGCATTCTAAATTGAGGTTTTTGCGTGACGGAAGGGCCTTGAATCGTGAAATTTAGAATGGTAGTTAGTTATAAGATATCAATGATCTCTAAGGACATTTCCTAAAAAAGTCGAAATTTAAAAGGGGGGTCAAAATGTACAAAAAGCGTTGTAAAAAACGTTCTAAATTGCGATTTCTAGCAATCTCAGGAAATACTGAACCGATTTCAAATATAATGGTGTAAAAATGATGGAGACAGATCTTGCTCCAATATAGGCTATATTTTATATCTGTTTTCACTACCCCAGAGGAGATGCAGAAGCAAAATGAGCGAAAAGCGTTCTAAAAACGTTCTAAATGCCGATTTGTCACCAATATCTCAGGAAGAATCAAACTGATTTGAAAAGTAATGGTAAGAAATTGATGCTGACAGCCTCTGCTCTAACATAGACGCTATTTTAAGTCGTTATCACTATCACCTAGACGTTGCAGGAGCAAAAAAGCGTACCAAATTTCGATTTTTGTGATCGGTAGGGGCTAGCAACTTAAAATTAGGCAAGGAACATATTTATTACATATAAATGATCTTTAAGAATAGTTTAAAAAAAAATTGGAAATTTAAAAAGGGGTGAAAATGCGCGAAAAGCGTCCTAAAAACGTTCTAAATTGCGATTTCTACTCAATCTCAGGAAATTCCAAAGCTATTTCAAAAGTAATGGTTGCAAATCAATGGTCACAGTCCCTGCTATAACATAGGTTATATTTTATGTTGCTGTCACTACCATCTGAGGGTTGATAAAGCAAAACATGTTCTAATTTGCGTTTTTTGCATAACTGAAGGGTCTAATACTTTGAAGTATGGCATGGCATTTACTTACAAGATGCAACTGCTTTCTAACAACTGTCGAAAGAAAATTTCAAATTTAAAAAGATGAAGTGAGCGAAAAGTGTTATAAATTACAATTTTTATGTAATCTTATCAAATACCAAACCGATTAAAAAAATAATGATGACAAATTGTTGGTGATAGAACCTGCTCAAACATAAGCTACATTTTATGTCTGTGCCACTATCACCAAAGGGTTGCAGTAGCTAAAAACTTTCTAAATTGCGATTTCTGTGATACTGAAAAGGCTAGAAACTTTAAATATGGCATGGTAGTTAGTTATAAAATATATATGCCCTCGAAGGACTGTCGAAAATAAATTCGAATTAAAACGGGGTGAAGTGAAGGGGAGGTGCGAAAAGCATTCTAAAAAAGTCCTAAATTATGATTTCTACTCAATTTCAGGGGATATAAACCAAATATAAAAGTAATAGTTGCGAATCAAAGGTAACAGTCTCTGATCGTACACAGGCTATATTTTATGCCGATGATTCTACCACCTGGGGTTCACAGGAACAACAAACGCTCTAAAAAAGGCCTTTAAAAGCTTTCTAAATTACGTTTCTGTGGAATATTAGGAAATAACAAACCAATTTCAAAATTAATGTTGGCAAATTAATGATGACAGTTCCTATTTCAACATAGCCCTTTATGCTGAGAGAGGTGGTAGGACTTGGAATTTGACATGATGGTTAATTTTAAGATGTAAGAAGATGGTTTCTAAAGAAATCGAAACTTCAAATGAATACTGAATAGAGCGTATTAATTAAGCATAAAAGTTTCAAAATATTTTCTAAATTATTATTTATTTAGATTTATTTCGTTTTATTAATTTAAGTCTCATTTCTGCCTTATGCAGTGTAACAATGATGTTTAATCAAACTGTGTTTTAAATAGTAATTTTTTTAATTATTCCTAAAAGTAATAAGTACCTTTTAATAAAATAAAATATTACCATTTAATAAAATAAAAATTTAGTTAGTACCTTTTAAAAAAAATTAGACATATAAATATCACTTGGCATATTTCAAATATTACGCGAGCAAAGCCGCGGGGTTTGCTAGTTCCTATTATAAAGAGGAAAAAATTGTTTATTTGTCGGAGGTAAGCTCTGGAACTACCGAACCGATTCCAAAAGTAAGGGAATCAAAATGATGGTGTTAATCCAACTTAGAACATAGGCTATATCTTATGTCGGTGCCACTACCCCAAAGGGGGTGTAGAAGCAAAAAACGTTCTAAAAATGCGATTTTAGCGTTACTGAAGGGCCTAGAAATATGAAATTTGGAATATTAGTTACTTATAAGATATAAATGATGTCTAAGAACAGTTCTTAAACAATTCGAAATATAAAAGGGGTGAAAATGCACAAAAAGCGTTCTAAAAAACGTTCTAAATGGTAGTTTCTACACAATCTCAGGAAATAATAAACCAATTTAAAAAATATTGGTGTCATAATGATGGTCACAACGCTTGCTCCAAGATAGGCTATGTTTTATGTCGGTGCCACTACCCCAAAGGGGGTGTAGACGCAAAAAACGTTCTAAAAATGCGATTTTAGCGTTACTGAAGGGCCTAGAAATATGAAATTTGGAATATTAGTTGCTTATAAGATATAAATGATGTCTAAGAACAGTTCTTAAACAATTCGAAATTTAAAAGGGGTGAAAATGCACAAAAAGCGTTCTAAAAAACGTTCTAAATGGTAGTTTCTACACAATCTCAGGAAATAACAAACCAATTTAAAAAATATTGGTGTCATAATGATGGTGACAACGCTTGCTCCAAGATCGGCTATGGTTTATGTCGGTGTCACTACCCCAGAGGGGGTGTAGGAGCAAAAAACGTTCTAAAAATGCGATTTTAGCGTTACTGAAGGGCCTAGAAATATGAAATTTTGAATATTAGTTACATATAAGATATAAATGATATCTAAGAACAGTTCTTAAACAATTCGAAATTTGAAAGGGGTGAAAATGCGCAAAAAGTGTTCTAAAAAAACGTTCTAAATGGTAGTTTCTACACAATCTCAGGTAATAACAAACCGATTAAAAAAATATTGGTGTCATAATGATGATGACAATGCTTGCTCCAACATAGGCGATGTTTTATGTCGGTGCCACTACCCGAAAGGGGGTGCAGGAGAAAAACGTTCTAAATTGCGGCTTTTGCGTTACGGAATGACCTAGAATCGTGAAATTTGGAATGGTAGTTAGTTATAAGATATCAATGATCTGTAAGGACATTTCCTAAAAAAATCGAAATTTAAAATGGGGTGGGTCAAAATGCGCAAAAAGCGTTGTAAAAAATTCTAAATTGCGATTTCTATGCAATCTCAGGAAGTACTGAACCGATTTCAAATATAATGGTGTAAAAGTGATGGTGACAGATTTTGCTCCAAGATAGGCTATATTTTGTATCTGTTTCCACTACCCCAGAGGAGATGCAGGATCAAAATGCGCGAAAAGCGTTCTAAAAACGTTTTAAATGCCGATTTGTCGGCAATATCTCAGGAAGAATGAATCTTATTTCAAACGTAATGGTAGGAAATTTATGCTGGCAGCCTCTGCTGTAACATAGACGCTATTTTGTGTCGGTATCACTATCACCAAGACGTTGCAGGAGCTAAAATGCGCTCTAAATTTCGATTTTTGTGATCGGTAGGGGCTAGCAACTTAAAAGGCAAGGTGCATATTTATTAGATATAAATGATTTTTAAGAACAGTTTCGAAAAATTTTGAAATTTAAAAAGTGGTGAAAATGCGCGAAAAGCGACCTGAAAATGTTCTAAATTGCGATTTCTACTCAATCTAAGGAAATACCAAAGCTATTTCAAAAGTAATGGTTGCAAATCAATGGTGACAGTCCCTGCTATAACATAGATTATATTTTATGTTGCTGACACTACCATCTGGGGGTTGCAAAAGCAAAACATGTTCTAATTTGCGTTTTTTGCACAACTTTCTAACACTTTGAAGTATGGCATGGTATTTACTTACAAGATGCAACTGCTTTCTAAGAACAGTCAAAAGAAAATTCAAAATTAAAAAAAATGAAGTGAGTGAAAAGCGTTATAAATTACAATTTTTAAGCAAACTTATAAATTACCATACCGATTAAAAATATAATGATGACAAATTTTGGTGATAGAACCTGCTCAAACATAAGCTATATTTTATGTCTGTTCCACTACCACCAGATGGTTGCAGGAGCTAAAAACTTTCTAAATTGCGATTTCTGTGATACTGAAAAGGCTAGAAACTTTAAATATGACATGGCAGTTACTTATAAAATATAAATGCCCTCGAAGTAACGTCGAAAATAAATTCGAATTAAAAAGGGGTGAAGCGAAGGGGAGGTGCGAAATGCATTCTAAAAAAGTTCTAAATTACGATTCTATGCAATTTCAGGGAATATAAACCGATTATAAAAGTAATAGTTGAGAATCAATGGTAACCGTCTCTGATCCTACACAGGCTATATTTTATGCCGGTGATTCTGCCACCTGAGGTTCACAGGAACAACAAACGTTCTAAAAAAGGGCTTTGAAAGCTTTTTAAATTACGTTTCTGTGGAATATTAGGAAATAACAAACCGATTTCAAAATTAATGTTGGCAAATTAATGGTGACAGTTCCTGTTTCAACATAGCCCTTTATGTTGAGAGAGCTGGTAGGACTTGGAATTTGACATGATGGTTATTTTTAAGATGTAAGAAGATGCTTTCTAAAAAATTCAAAACTTCAAATGAATACTGAAATAAGCGTATTAATTGAGCATAAAAGTTTCAAAATATTTTCTAAATTATCATTTATTTATTTTTATTTCATTTTATTAATTTAAGTCTCACTTCTGCCTAATGCAGTGTAATAAGGATGTTTAATCAAACTGTTTTAAATAGTAATTTTTGAACTATTCCTAAAAGTAATAAATACCTTTTAATAAAATAAAAATTTAGTTTTTACCTTTTAATAAAAATTAGACATATAAATATTATTTGGCATATTTCAAATATTACGCGAGCAAAGCCGCGGGGTTTGCTAGTAAAAAAATAAATTGACACCAATGTTAAGATTATAAACTGCCCGCACAGAATGCTGTAAAATAAGGACGATGAATATTCCTTTGTTCAAAAGGGTTTCATGATACAACACAGCGGTTCCTAAACATTATTGTTACGAGGCCCAATATAAAGGATTTCATTTTTACGCGACCCACCCATTTTGCAGACACATAGATCTTTTTATATAATAAATGTTAAGTAAAAGATAAACTTAGGCAAAATGAATGCTCACAAGAACATTAAGAGAAAATACATACAAATAAAATAAAAAAGTTTATTATTGAAAAACATAGAAACAATGCAGTTTGCAAGAAAAAGTGATTCATGACATTCTTTGCAGCAACGACAAATTCGACCTATGATGATATTTTTATTGTTCTGTGACCCACCGAAAAATCGCCGGTTTTCGATATGCTTTACTGTTATAAAAAATAATTAAAATAAATTTCCCTGATAACATTACAGTTTTATTTTTCAAAATACAGATAAATTTCATAACGTTGAAGTGGTATTAATCGATATTAAACGAATGATAATGAAAAATCATGATCTTTTCTATTTTAAAATGTAAAAGGACACATCTTAAGTAAACAATTTAGAAAACGCATAACAGGTGTCAAAATTTGTATTTACCGCACATATTTGTAAGGGTACTCCAATTATTTTTGTACATCCTTGTTCATGATCTACAGATTTATACACTACACAGTGTTCTAAAATTTAGTTCAGTTACAAAACGTTTAATAACTTGGACACACCACATTCTACCGATAAATAGCACCAAATGCACTTGAATAATTTTGTAGAACCCTTATGTACATATTTGTATACATGAATCATGTGAAATTAAAATATAATTAAGTAAAAAAATACATGGCACAATTAAAAACGCACCACCAGAAATTTCCAACCATAAACAGCGATGCAGACACACTAAACGTATTGTTCAATTAGAAAATGCATAACTGAATTAAAGAAAAAACAAAAAAACATGCAACAGGCATTCATTATCTAAAGCGTTCCAGCTATAACTGAATCTTAAGAAATTTCATTATTTAACACTAGAACGGCGGGAAAATCTTACCTACTAGAACGGCGGGAAGGGGTCATTTTGACCCCTCGATGAAAATGCTGAAATAACAACACTAAACCAATTTTAAATGCCATACATTGGCAAAAATATGTAATTTCCGTGTATTTCATAATTTATATTTAATATTACTCGATAATTTATTGAATTTTAGAAATACTGTATATGTAACGCCTACATGGCGATTAATTGGACCATACTACAACTACTCAAAAAACTCATTAATTTGATATAAAAATCGATTTAAAATTAATGTTTTCACAAATTAAAACTAATGTTAACTAAAATAAAACACAATTTATAAAATAATATATATATATATATATATATATATATATATATATCCATCTAACTTATTCGCCGACTGATTCACTCTCTAAATCCATAAATGAGAAATTTGTTCTGTTGTTTCCGTTATTTCATTATAAGTGTAGCTGAATGGTTAATATGTTAAGCATTCTGTTTCAATTGTATTTAATGCTTATAATACTCCAAATTGTGCACACTTATGAGGAATTAATTCAGTTGTAACCAAAAAATAGCAGTTTTTCCAGTACATTTTCTGCACACAACTTTGAAACATGCTGCGCAAAATTCTTGAGATTTGTTTCCATTGCATGTCTGTACTTGACATTTTTTCTCTTCATATCTATTTTATTTTCGTGTTTTTTTTTTTTTTTCTGAAGACTCGGAAAAGATCTTTGGGAGTTTTGAAACCATAAGATCCATTCTGAACATAATCTCTAAATTTAATAGAAAATCTCTTCTACTGATAGGTTTTCCTGTTACACTTTTATAAATTATCCAGGTGTTTAAATCTGCATGATCCAAAATACTGAAAAAGATATGTACAGGCCATCGTGTAGAAACCGATTTCACGGAGTATTTTCGGCACATCTGATCATGAATATCCACACCATACTTCGTTGCGTTGTAATATTTTATTGAATCGGGAAACTTCTTAAGACCGTCTTCAGTTTTTATAGTAGAATGTAATGAGCTCAGTAGAAAAACACTTTTTTTCTTTTGGCTTGATAGATGGTAAGTGTCATATTATCACATTTCACTACCTTCGATGAATAAAGAGTACTGCGCATATCTTTCAATGATATAGGGATTTCTCTTCTGTTCTTTTTCATTGTGCAACCAAACTTGTATTTTTAGCTTTTAACATTTCTGCTAATTTGATGCTAGTAAAATAGCTATCTGTCGTAATATTCCTCCCTTCGTTTAGATGGGGATCTGTTAATTTCATGACAACATTTTCCGATAAACGTAATTAAGGATTGGCTGTGTCATCTTTCTCTAGATAAATAAATTCATTCAAGAGGTATTTAGTATCAACGTCAACAGATCACCAAAATTTTATTCCAAATTTATCCGATTTATTTGGCATATATTGCGTAAATTTATATCTATCTTGAGATGGAAACAATTGTTCATCAACTGTAATATTTTGTCCTGGTCGGTAGCATGTTTTGCAATTTTCAATAAATTTATTCCACATTTCAGATGCAAGAGCAAATTTATCAGTCTGTAGTTTGCTAGATCTCGTTGTCTTTTCATCAAACCTAAAAAATCTTTTTCTTTCTTTGATCTATCTCTTGAGATAGTTTCTTTGCAAAATAGCATTCCTCATGCCTTGAACGACAATGAATAAAAATCTAAACCCTTTTTTATATTGCTCCTCGAACACATAGTATAGCAACAAAAGCAGCTTTGAGTACAAAGAGTATTTTAGTAAAAGGGTCAAAATGACCCCCGTCCGCCGTTCTAGGAATACAAGTCAATATTTCAAAAACTAACAAATCTAGAAAGCTGAATTTTTTTTCAGAAATATATGTTATCTATTTAGGAAAAGTCAAAACATTTCAAATGATTTCTCCCAAGCAAACAAAAGTAATCAACGGGCGAAAGTACTCAGGTGTCAAAATGACCCCTCCCGCCGTTCTAGTGTTAATACAATGGAATGAGCTATCTAATTAAGCTTTTTGAATAAAATGCTTCACAAATGATTATTCCCCATAATCCATAATGCAACGGAAATCATTTGCGCGTACCTGTAAACGAAATGTAAATTATACATACTTTATTTTCAATAGCGAACCGCATCACTATAAAAAAAAAGTTACTTGTTGAGTATATTTACGCCAGATAGTGAACGGAGAGCGGTTAGATAAACCGAATTCGTAAACACTTTTCAATTATTTTGAAAAAGATTTGTTAATAGAACAAAATACATTTTTTTTTATAAAAACAAATAAGATATATTTATTTTTAAAGGCACCGTAATAAAGGAAGTATTAAATTAAAATTTTAAATATAGAGAATCTCAATTAATGTGTTTTAATTTTATATTTTAGTGATACACTAATTTGAAATTTAGGTTATTTTTCTTTCACACTTACACCGTTTTGGAGACGATCATCCATATGTAGTATACACTGTTAAAAATTTTGTAGTAGGTTGAACCAACTTTTGGTGCTTCAGTAGCTGCAACTATCTTATGGTGAAATCTCACTCCTAGATTTGGAGCTCCGGTTGATCCATAGCTCAAATTTTGATCAAGATTTCACCATCTTATGGTTGCAGATACTGGAGCATCAAAAATTGGTTCAACCTATCACAAACTTTTTAACAGTGTATCTCATAAGTTATCATGATGCAATTAATTTGGCTACTCCAATTGGGGAGGCGATAACCCTCACAGTCAGAGAGGTGGGATCCTTAAGAGGGGTTATTTTTGTAGCTTTCTTACAGAAATATCTATTTTCAAATATACCAAAACAACATGTATTCTCATCGAACGTAAAAGCTAGAAACCACCTTTCACACACAAAAGCTCACAACTGAATCTGAAGTGAATATTTCTTGTTTAAAACTAGTCAAACCACATTCTTTTTGTCTAGTTCTAGTAGTCACTTTACCTCAAAGCAGATAAAAATTTCATAATAAAGAGTAAGTATTATTTTCAACTGGATAAATTATACTTATGGCTGGAGCAGCACAGTTCAGGTTTGATCCAACAAAGCGAAAATTTTTCAGACCAGGGATCGAACCTGGATACATTGTCTTGCAGTGCCATTGCTTTACCTATTAAGTTATCCGGACGATATCTGGATGACATAATCCACTCTTATTTGTTTAATATGTCTGCGAACTGCAGCGCTAGTTTAATTCATCTAAGCTATAACAATAGCATTTATATAATGAAAATATGCAAGATGCTCCGTTAGAATAAACCTCAACTGCGCCACTACAGCCATGAATATCATTTATCCAGATGAAAAAAATCACTTTCTCTTTATTATGACCTAATCAAATGCTATACAAAAGTTTCCATGTTATCACACACTTTCATCATGTAAACGCTAGTGTTACAGCTTAGATGAATAAATTTAACACTGCAGTTCGCAGCCATATCCAACTAATAAGACTTAAGGGGTCTCAGGACTCTTAAAGCTTCAAAAAAATTTTTAATTTAATTTTTTTTTTTTTTAGATGTTAATCTTCTATCTTTTCTGAACATTTTAATATAAGTGTTTCTTTCAAATTTTCATTAGAACAGAAGTTATGGCTTCTAGAGTTATGCCCGCTCAATAGCTGAAGTGGCGTTCCCGAAACTTTGAAGCCATTCTTCTCGAAATGACGTTTTTGGACGAAATGACGTCATAACGCGCAGGATATATCAAACTTCTGAATATTTTTTCATGAAATTTTCACAACATACGTTTCAGGTTAATCTGTATAAATTAAACATAATTTTTTTTTTTTTATTATTCAAAAAAAATATTTTTTTGAGTGATTAGTTTGTTGAAATTTTTAAAATTTTGTATTAGCTAAATACAACTTTGTACAAAAATATAAAAATGCTTTAAATACAAATTTATTTATGTTAAGGGTAATTATTACAATCTGAAGTATAAGTAGGCATCAAAATTTTTATTCCAGTTGCAATATTTATTTCTAATAGCGTGCGTAAGCTGTTATACCTATTTTCTGCTTGTCAAATGTCTGACAGTTTGGAGACCCCTGTAAATGCTGATTTTGCATCTTGTAATTTTTTAAATACATAAAATGAAAGAACATACTTATATCTTTTATCTCAATAAAAATTGTGTTTTAAAATCATATACATTTTAAGATATTTAATGTTGAAAAGGTTTCTTTTTTCACTTTTTCCATATTTATGAGCCCTGAGATCCCTTAATTATGTCAGTCAGGTATTATCGAGAGAGATTATTAGGTGAAGAATTGGCACGGCAAGCCATAGTATCCAGATTCAATCCCTAGTCTGGAAATTTTTGGTTCTGTTGGAATAAACCTCAACTGTGTTACTCCAGCCATGACTATCAGATAAAAATGGTTTAAGTCTATCTAAGACATCAACAACTAATCGCATTACAGTACTTTAAAAAAAGGGTAGCTTGTCCAAATTAAATTGCACAGTATAGTAGTCTAAGTAAATGTCATTCATTTAAAATAATATAATAATAATTATTTATGGGTGGTATTAAGTCGCACTCCAAGAAATTTCAAATGTCATCGTAAGTAATATTTTAAATTATCTCGAAGAGATGTTATTCTTTAGCGAAAATGCTTTTACAATACGCTTTGTTGCCATCAAAAAGAGTAAAATTATTTTTTTTCCTCTTAAAAATGCACATTCAGTTTTCCAAAACGTAAAAAAAAGAAGAAAAATCCTGGCTTAAGGTTTATTTTTCAATCCTAAAAAGAATCCCTAAAATTAGAACAAAATAAAAGAATATTTTCAGCGAAAAAGTTTAATATAACTTTAAAAATAAAAACAGTTTGCAAAATGACCTGTTTTAGGGAAAAGGATTACGCAAAGTACTGAGTTCACATTTGAAGTTTAAAGAGAGAACTTTAAAGAAGAAATTTAAGAAGAGAAAGTAATTTGAATTTTATTCTATCTTCGAGCAATACTTAAACTTCATTCAGACTAGAAAAAATAGAAATAAAATTATTTATGACATGCTATTGACATCATATTAGAAAAAAAAAAAAATCTCGGAGAAAGATACTGTAGCATAATTGTGAAAAGCTAGCTCTAATTTAGCAAAAGAGATTTTATAATTCTTGTACATTACTGTTATTTGAACTAATCTGTTAATGTGACAGTTTCCATAAAAAAGGTAATTTAATTTCGCAGAAGATTTATTTTTACTTTACTGTAACAATACTGAGAACAAAACATTCTTATATTTTTATGATTTTTTCACTGTGGTGTTTAAAACAAAATGCGTCTCAGAATAACTTAATTAGAATAGTAGGAAGTCTTTAAGTAATATATTTTAACCTGTCTATAAAAAAGCTTTTTAAATAAGAACTATTTAAATGTTGTTGGCACAAAAAAAAAAAAAAAAAAAAAAAAAAAAAAAAAAAAAAAAAAATGTTATTGGCACCAATTTTTGCTTGAATTAATTTCTCATGCTTGTATTTAACACGTTATGTCCCGACGGTACTTTAACACTAGAAAGACGACGAGCGGTCATTTTGACCGCTACCAAATGAATATATATCGGTTCGAACCAGAATTTTTTTTTATAAAACTAGTTTAAAAGGTACAAAGAGAGAAAAACTAGATAAATAAGTTAATGTTTAAAAATAAAAATTCTGGTGGGAAATAATTTTATAAAATTTGATTAAAATTTTCCGTCCTTCTACTGTTAAAGTACCACAGTTTTCTATCTCAATTGAAACACAATAACTGAATGCATTCGCAATGGTACTTTAAGGAAACAATGGTAAATAATTCCCATGACCATCTCTAGATACCAAAAGCCACTTTGATGCGTGTGAGAGTCAAATTTGCTTCCATTTCCTTGTCTGACATGGTATCTCTAACTTTTTCTTATTAGCATCTTAAATTTTAAAGGTAAGGCTATCATATTTTTTTCTTGTTTTAAATAGATTACAATACGTTATGCTAAAAAGTAATTTTCAGTTTGTTTACTTTGCAAACCCCTTTTCAGAGTGGTACATTTGAGTACCGTCGGGACTACGTAGAAGATATTTTTTAATTGTATTTTTATCGTTTTAAAATATATCATGTGTAAAAACGTATATATTTACTAGGAATGCCTGGCTGCAAAGCAGTTGGATTTTGATACATTGCAGGAGAAAATATTTAATGATTTATGTGTGACATTGATGAATAATAAAGAAAAAATACATTATTTTTTTCTTTAGAAAAATTATTGTATTTTTATAAAACAAAATGGAAAAGAAATTACATATTAGAAAACAAAAATAATCCAAAAACATCCTTTAGCATTTTGTGAATCCTTTTGGCTTTTCTACAACTAAATATTTGAAAATTCCTTTCAGATATTCTTTCCATCGTACGATGGTATGTCAACTGTAGAATATTCTTCTGTGCCGGAATAGCCACTGATAGTGTACTTGTACAAACACCATTATAATCTAGACATATATACACCAAAGACATACACTATATGGTCAAAGGTGACCGGTCACTTGCGATTTTAGACGTTTTGTTAAATAGCTAGAAAAATACATGAGGAATTAACTTGAAACTGCAGGTGTGTAAATAGTATAGTATAGGTCATATATTTATGCGAAGATGTACAAAAGCATTGAAAATCGAGATTATTAATAAGTGGCTTATTGTAATATACTGTGTTCATTTTTATGAGGATAGCATGTATTCTCGTAGAGAAATTAAGTATTTATAAAAACAGTCCTAAATTTCACCAAGTTTTTTGCTTTTAATTTGCAGAGTTCTTAATATATAAAGTTCGTTTAAAAAAATATGACAAAAATTACTGTACACAATACTCTGTAATCAGAATTTTAAAATAATTAAAATTGGATAAAAAAAATGAGCAGGTTTACTAAAGAATTTTTCACAGCGCATGCGCGAAAGCAATCAAAAAATAATGTGCATAATGTATTAGCTAAATATTTAGAACAACATTTGTGAAAACCTCAAAATCAATGCTTTAAATTCTGAAAATTATCGTCGATATAATAAACTCGAAATCCGTTGTTTCTAAAGGGAAGTAAAAGGATGAGGTGTTGTATCCAAATATAGAAGTACGTGCAATATTGTGTACGCTATTTTCGCACTAATCAACAGATTTTTGATACAACCCCTCATATTTTTGCTTATTTTTGGGAAGTGCATGATAATTTACATTAAATTAATAAGAAAAAAATAATATAGTTTTTTCCCTAAGTCTCGATTTTTGTCAAAGCTTATGACCCAACGATATTTTGAAGTACCACATCAAGCAATTAGCTGTAACTAACAAACAAAAAAATAAATCTTTTATTGTTAGTGCATACATCTTCTAATGTATCCTAATAATGCAAGGAAAAGAAGTTTCGAGGAGATAATTTTCTAAATTTATAATTTAGGATATAAAGCGTTAAATTATTCAAAACAATCAAGTTAAAGCAATTTTTAACAATTTTTACGAGGGAAAATATTACCTTTCTCCTAAATGCTCTTTAAATTAACTTTTTTTAGATAATTTCATGGCTTCAGTCGTATTTAGGTTGCCAGTTTTATATTCAAAACTTGAACGTCAACGGCACTGTTTTTATAATGTTTCTGTCACTGCCAGCATACTACAGTACCTTTTCTATAGTTGATCATCAAAATTCATTTACATAAAAGTAAAAAAGATTTTATATTATATCATTAAAATTATGCTCTTATTAACAGTAAAGCCGTAGTGTTTTTATAAGGAAGGGGCATGTTAACAAACAAACAACTCCGTCAACCAATCTACCACTACATTTTTATCATAGCGATCATTGCAGAAATCCCACTTGGCGATGTACGCCAATCATATCATAGATCTGTTAAATCAATCTCTTAAAGACCAATCAAATTCCCGGATTTCGTGTGTATAGTAGGAGGAATAAGGCATGAACACTTTTTTTATTGCTGACCAACAGTAATTCGACCAAAAGTGACGTCAGCTGCCCTTTCCTTATACTAGACGGGCTTTTGTTGAGGATTGAATTCACTCATGCCTTTACTAACAGATGGTACATCCATATAAGTTTAGTAACGATTAACAAGCCCATCCACGTTCACTTATTCTTTATTATCTTAGTAAACTTGTAATTTTACAGTTTTAAATTTTTCCTTATTTTCGCATGAAGCGAGTCATTGTTTTTTTAAATTTTAGTGATCGCATTTTAATTATGATGAATGGCCTTTTAATTATGATGAATTAAGACACCTGACTTGTCTCATGCTGAGATTTTTCGATGACGCGAAATAGAGCAATTAGTATATCGATTTTATTTTATGTCTATCAAAACTTCAATATTTCCCAGAACTATTAATTTTTATACAGCACGTTTCCCTGATAGGATTTTGTTTCCCTTAAATGGGCGTGAGTACGATTATTTATTTATACGATAAAAATTAATTTTATTCAACCATAAAAATATTCCTCTTTCGTCTTTCAGGCGACTTCTATGTTTATAGGAAATCAAATTTTTGTATTAGCCAAATGGTATCAGTTGACGATATTTTGCACCATTTTTCCCTTCTATTTGCAGGAATAATTGTGTTCTACGATGCATGACTTCTTCTGCTTCCTTTATATAAATGTATATTTGATTATTTATATATTATTAAAAGAAAATGAATCGAGATTTTATGATATTTAACTGACACATATTTATGTTGCATTATGATAGATTTTATATGCCATCTTTCCCTTATTGCAACATTTCACAGAATGAATAAATGTTTACATTATAAATAAAGAATAATAAGAATAAAACAGTTTACTTTAGTTTTTGAGTTTGAATTAGCCACTTAAAAATAATTTTTTCATAAGAGGATTTTCAAGGTTCAACAAATTATCATTTAGATAGATTTTGGCTAATTTAAAATTTCAGATTGCTCGTGTAACGGAAGAATTTTGTTTATATATCTTGATGACGATTTATGTCCATCATTGACAACATTATTAATTAAGAAAAAATAAAAGACATTTTTTTTTTAATTCATCAGTTCTAAGTGCAGAAACCAAAACGTTACGTAAAGTCGTTGAAAAAAAGAATATTAAAAGCAATTATTCAATGAATATGTTCTAAAACAAAAATCAATAAGTACGTAAGGCATGAATAAATGTGACAGAGAATAAATATATGAATGCCTTTTTGGATGCATGTCATTTACGGTCAAATATAGATTTTTATACTTATAAGTAATAATTAAGATTTAACCGAAGTCTAAAAAACCAAACTTTTTCAACATTTTCAATTTTTGATTATGTGCAGATAAATATAAACGCTGTCGTGTAAAATTTAATTATGAGAATAATAGCACACATAATCGTTGAGTTAAGTTTAACAAGATGTAATCAGGTACCTCAAAAAAAAAATAGTGTATTCAGTACAATAAACTGAATAACCGGTATGAAGGGAATGACTTATTTGAGATCCTATCTTTTCAGGTATGTATAAATTCTAGTTCCATAATCTAAATTTTTAAAGATGCAGCCATTATAAAAGTGCTTAAAACTCGTGAAAATATATTTTTCTTTTGCCACAAAAACATCAAATGCTACTGTTTATGATGCAAAGCGCAAACAATACAGCACGTTTTTAAATTTCTAAAATTTTTTCGATTGAAAACGATCTTATTGACCTACAGAGTTTCGATAAATCATGTGCTAATTAATGATCTACTATTGTCGATAATTTTATAAATATGAGAAAAATGCTCGCTGATTTTATATTTTTAAAACTGTTTTGAATTAATATCTACGTATTCTATTCTACCGAAACCAGATTTTGTAAATCGTTTTCTATATGAACATTTTTTAAAGAAATGGCATGCACAGGGCGGATTATATGCTTTTAAAACCCACCAGAAGATGCAGGCATATATTTCCAAAAAAGATACAAATATGTTGATAAAATTCAACATATGCACTTATATTTTTACATTCATCTATCTATAACTGAAAAAAATATTGCAATTGAAATTTTTTCGACTTCTGGTTTTCTTCGATTTTACGCGTTTTGGGGATTAGAGGTCCCTGAAAACATGCATTTATAAAATGTTGTGTGTTCACGTATCTGTTGGTCCTCTTTGTAACATGGGAAAGTGGATGAAGTTATCAAACTTCATATATATGTAATAATAAAAATTTTCGCCCTTTTATCTTGGTAAAACTATTCCAAACTCTTAACATTTTTCCTTTTTTACCTATCTTTAATAATATCTTAATATATTTTGTCTTTTATTCCATGCATTTAAAACTGCGTATTCTTTTATTAGTCTAAAAACCTTAATCCATTCGCCTCATCTTATAAAACCCATTGAATTACATTTTTCATTTTTTTCTAAAACTAAATTCTTTTCTTTCGAATGTTTTTAATAGCATTGCTCGATGATGTTCTTTTTCCTACAAGTCTTTGCAAGCTTCGCGCTAGCATTTGATTGCGTTTTAATATACTGACGCCGAGGCTAAATAGTTCCCATCGTCGCACAGTGGGGCAAAATCCCGAAAATCTGGCCAAAAGTCGAAAAATAAAGTTACTATTTAGGGAATTTTGACTATACAGACGGCTAGAATAATGTTTGGAGGGTCATAATCTATATTTATAAAAAGGTTTTCGTTTTGACTTGACAACCTGTATCATTTCAAAAGTGACGCTTGGAGGATCATCATCTGAGGTAAACAAAAAGAGCAAAATAATGGTTTCTCTAAACACGTGCTACATTTTTCCATATCATCGGATTTTAATACTTTAGAATGGATTCACACGATGGAAATTATTGCGCGTGGAAATTATTAGTGGAAATTACTTGCGCGTGTTACAAAAATTTTTACTAAGCACAAAAAAGTTAATAATTTTTATGATTATTTTTGATAAAAATTTAAAAAAAAAAACTTATTTATTTGTTTTTAAACATGAAAAAGTTTAAAAATTCCACAGTGTTCCGTAACGACATATAATGTAAATAGTAGCCTGAACTATTATCTTATGTATAGTAAAAAATCAGCTGCCAAAAACTGTCATTCATTCTGTGTAGGTTTTTGTAACCAGAGGTAAAAATGTCCCTTTTTTAGTCGCTTCAAAAACTCTGGGAAATGTATTACTTGTCACAGTAATTTAGCTTTTAAACATTTTTGAAATTTTTAGATTAATCAGTTTTGTGATAGATTATTATGTATTATATTACAAATAAGTATTATAAGCATAAGCATAAATGAATTTCATAAGCAATATTATTAAAAAAATAAATAAATAAATCTCTATCATCGATCCGATAGAAGTACTTTATCTTATCTTTATAGCTAATAATTCTGTTTATTCTAATGTAGTTAGAATAAATATCTTCTTAACTGCAATCTTTGCTAGATCATACTGCTGAACGTATTTATTAATGTAAACGGAAATTATTAAGAATCTTACTTCCCAGAATATCAGCAATCTGAATTTTATTTGAAGGCACATCTATGGTCAAAGTACCTTTAAACAAAAATTTAGCGATGATGATGGTAGAAAGCAGGTTCAAATACCTTTTTCACTTCTCTACTGCCACTAGAACTTTTAAGTGTTGCGAATAATTCAGAAATCGTTATCTGGAAAAATTTGAGAACTTCATCTCCTATATTTTTTTAGGCCCATGAGAATCATTTTTTTTTCACGAAAATACGGAAGCTATTGTCAGTGAAATGGATTATATTACAGATAAGGAGAGTAAACTTATTCCTTTTCAAGCAATCATTGATAGAAAATAAGTAGGCGTTAATTACAAACTAGATTTAAGGATGATTGATTGTAAATTTTTTAATGCCTTTACTAGTAATTTGTCAACTTAACGTTGGTAACTATGTCAGGCAGCTTCGAGACAGTTTAATAACCTTGATGACATTTTCAAACTAAAAGTGAATGAAGGTCATTTGCGATTCGGGATGACCACGTTACATGCCTATATAAAATGTTTTGAGTGTAGCTTGCATTTGGCATACAAGCGGGATATAAAGTATGGCAAGCGCGCACTCCTGGCGAAAAGGAAAAAAAATAAATTGCAAAACAAAATTTACAAAAAGGATTTCGTTTGCAATTAAGAGTTCTCGTCGATAAACCAAAAGCCGGATTTGGAAGCACGAAGGATGACAGTACGGCTCGTCGATTCTTTGAAAACGCATTTATTTCTGCTTTTATAAAGAGAGTAGACGAAGATTTGATCAAACGATTCCATGTCATATTAAAAGTGATTTCTTAACATTCATTTGATCAATTTCGGGGATTATTGCTCAGAAACAGCTTGTAAATTCGTTGAATTGTATACCTAGTTTTATATGCCAACTTCAGTGCCCAGAATACTTATTCATGGCAAAGAAATAATAGCTTCCTCAATATTACCAATTGAGAAAATTTTGTAAGACGTTCAAGAATCGTGCAACAAATTGACAAAATCGTACCAAGAAGATTTCTCGATAAAATGTAGTAGGACGAAAATAATGGAAGATGGGACTTTTTTCGGCTTTGAATGTCATCAGATCCCATCATTTAAAGATTACATAAATTACCGTAGAAGAAATTAAGATCCTTGTCCTTAGAGGCATAACAAGTGCTGTAAAATATTTCGGCAACTCCCATTCTGAAGAATCTACTTATTATACTATAGATGATTCAGAAGACGAATTTCAGAATATCCTTTCGGTTTATTTTAATAATATAAAAATTAAACGTTTTAACATTTTACTTTCCATTAATATACTTAATTGTGTTTCATAAATAAAGATTCAACGTGTAATTCGATTAAAAATATCTTAGTTGCTTGAAAATTCTTTGTAACGTTTAGTCTCGAAACTTCACATTTTATTTAAATCTAAATGTTTTCAGTATTAATCCGCCATTTTTTTTTAAATTTAACTTTTGAATCGTACTTAGAATCCTCAAAAGCACCTGTATACGAAATTTCATAGAAATTGAGTAACTTTCAAAGCATTTTAACTTTTATTCCGCCATATTGGATACGCCATTTTGTTTTTTGGAATTTTAACTTTAGAATCGTAATCAGCATCCTGAAAAACACCCGTTTACGAAGTTTCGTGCAATTGGAATAACATTTTCACATTTTGGCCAGCTTTTCGGGATTCTTCCCCACTGTGCGTCGTCACGCGTGCTTTCCCCCCTTCCCCCTGGAGCTAGTCGTATCGTATTCTGCTCTTATCGCGTCCTTCCATCTACTTTTACAGGATTTGTCATTTAACGTGTATTGTATTCATACGCATGCAGTTTTTGCAAGCATTTAACCGATTGCATGGGTTAGGAGAGAGAGAGATTTCCGATTATCGTGTTCCTTAATTAAACCACGCCACCTGGAGTGCTTTTTCCCTGAATCTTAGTCCTGTTGTTCTAATACGTAACATCTAGTGGTATATTTTACGACGTAGCAACTGCCCGCACACGAATCACATATAACTAGTAGAATTTGGTGCATTACATGGTCGAATAATAAATGTTTTGATGCATCTCAAGGCTTCTATTATTCTTCTTCGGAAAAAATTTCCAATGGCCGACAGCCTGACCTTCCACTCTTCCATCACGATTTTACGACTGCAAAAACTATGATTTCTTCATTGAGTTGCATAACGAGGGTATGCTGTTGCTTAAGATCGACATGCTTATATGATACTAGTTAAAACGTATCATATATATACATATATTTCGCGATGGTTAAACATTCACCGTTGAAATTGGATATATTCTGCCAGAAGTGACAGCTGTGATAGCGATTTTTATGTCATTTTTCTTATTGTTTCATTGGAATGTGTGCACAGTTATGCCTAAATTTGAACCCAGCATGATATGTATGTCTTTTAAATATGAATGTTAGACCAAATTTACATATCGGGATATCTCCCAGAAAGGGGCGCAGTGATAGCATTTTTCTTAAATTTTGCAGTTTAATGAAGCATAAATGAATATTTTTCGGCGAAATTTTATATTTAGATTAGGGGGCTCTGCCCCCTGTGTGCCCGCTCGCAAACCTCATTTCAGACAACGCAGATTATAAAAACACGCTAATCTGATGGGTTTTAAAAATATTAGAGAAGGTTAAATTATACTAAAAAAAGCTGTGCAGATATCCCTGTAAACGGGTTTCCATTCAATTCCCTTTGATATAAAAAATTTAAGGCCGAATCATTTGCTGTTAAGACATCCAGTGGTTGTTTTCGTTTTTGATTAAAGAATATCAGTTAAACATTTGAAAAGAAGCTAAAATAAAATGAATTAAGTATACAGCTTTTTCTCCCAGTATTTTAAAACAACCTCTACAATAATAGCCTAAATCATGTGACTATCATCAACAGTTCCTGGGGGGACCACTTCGCTTTTTATACTCTAGGTGCCATTTTGTTACATTAATATTAGCCTGGCACAGGTGATAAGTCGCCAAATATTATTCTATCGCCATCATTTCATCTGTATTATAATAGTTGAAGTCATCAACTGCCATAAACAAATACGGTCTGATCCCTTCGGCTTTCATATGAAATTTTGGTACAGATGTCATATACGATTTGCGATATGCCCGATTTTTTTCCGGCACCAATTTGGTGTAAGCATCAACAGCATAATCAACAACATCCGGCTTAGCATATCAATCAAAATGATACTTTGGCGCCAGTTAACTACCCTTTGCGTATATGACATTGGCGCCAGAAAAAATATCGCGCCAATATGGAGCCGTATATGACATCTTTGGCGAAAGTTTTCCATTTCGATTAAAATATATATAAAAAAAAAATCTACATAAAAGTTGCCATGCTCGCAATGAATTCTTGGTACTATTACGCTAGCAGGGTGCAAATATCGCTAATAGCTTTTTTTCAACTCGCCAGTTAGCATCTTTCTTTTTTTTTTTTTCGAGTGGCAAATTAAAACATTGATTTGAAGTAGAAATTAAATGTCATGGTTTGTTGTATTATTTAATATTTAGCCTGATGTTATATACGCACCGCATATTTCGCGTGATTTTTTTTTTTTTTTTTAACGAAAATTTGGCAAAAACCTCGTTTTCGAATACCATGTAAATATGTATTTTTTGTACTACTTAGTTATCCCGTCAACCAAAAATCTATCGCAAAATTATGAGATTGAATGCTAATAATGGTTGATCGTAAATGTCACATTGACTTCACTTTAAGCAAAGTACACGTGTTTACGTCATCAAGTGATTTTTATTTCGGCGTTTTATTTATATATTTATTAATGTTATACTTATTGATTTGTTCTTTCTTTATTTAAAATAACAATTATGTCAATTTTATAATTTGGCGAATGACTTGTCGATTTATATAATTTGGCGAAATTGGTCGACAGATTAACTAAGTAGTACCGTATTTTTAATTATTCTCTGTTATTTTCAAAAGGAAATAACACAAAAATTATAATTGAAAACTAAAGAACAAAATAATTTATATAATTTATAAAAAGAAATAAAAAGAAATAAACATTTATTATTAAATAAACAACAATAGCCGGGTTACCATGTCAATAAAAATGATGCCATTTTGGCGCCAATTATGTACCCCGGTGCATATATGACATCTGTGACTAATGTGACTAATATTTTTCTTTTCGTTTTTTTTTTTTTTTTTTTTTTTTTTTTTTTTTTTTTTTTAAGAAAGATTTGAAAGCCATCACTTTTAAATGTTTCAGTTTTAAATCGAAGTTTTGTATTTAAAATAAAATGAATGAAAGGATTATATTTTAAATGAAATTAGTGAAATATAAAAAAAAAATGCGACGGGAAAAATGTTTGGCGATAACATAAAAATACCGAGTTCTTGATTTCTCTATCATAATCTTTCGATTTGGCGAAAGATTGTTCAAGTAAATTGAATTATGAATAAAAGTATCATGATACATTTCTTAGCATACATTTAAGGGTTGGCCAAACTGGCTGCCAAATCATTATAAAAATGTTGCCTTCATTATAAAAATGTATTTAAAATTAGAAAAAGAAATTAATATTTCGAAAACTAATTTAACTTTAAAAATTCTAATACCAATTTTGAGATCTACGGATCAATACGGATTTTTGGTGCTAATTTCATCGCAAAGTATTCCATATTTTAGAAGAAATTGCCGTGAAACATAATCAGTTGTTTAATCAGTCGTTTCAAAGAATCGTTTCATTCCAGTCGTTTCATATATCCACTTCATAAATTCGTTTCATTAGGATTTTATATATATATAAGGTAAATGCAATGTCATACGGCAAGGTTTGTATAAAATTTTAGAAAATACGGTCTGCGGTCCTGAATGTGTCGATGCAATTGCCATGATTTGAATTGTATGATTTTTTTTTTCATGTATCGTCTGAAAGTATATGAAGTTATGAATAGAATTCGACAGCACTTCATTTATATGTTTTTTACTATGAACGTAAGGTCCTTGTTGGAAATGGCTATATTCCTCCTGAAGGGGTGTCTTGATAGCGATTTTTGATGAATTTTCTTGATTTTTTTGCATTTTAAGGAAGGAATGTGGGAATACGTTATGACAAAATTTCATAATTATATTTAACGTAACAGACCGAGGTATGTATAAAATTTTGGAGAAAATTCGACTTGTGGTGCTTCGATAGCGAATTTTATTTGATCTTCGGGATGGACGCGTTAGCTGTTGGAACATAATCGTGCTAAATCACCGAATTCTCCAATCTACGTTTAATTTCCATATTTGTAATAAACAAAATTTATCACCTATTTTAATATATATTACCCGTTGATTAGAATTCATTACGACATTTCCGCCATGGTTTTAAAAACTAATAAAAACTGTAATAAAAGAAAAAAAACTTAACAACAGATCTGTTAACAACTCAATCTTTGTTTCTAAAATGCATAATAATAGAAAAAAATACATTCTTTGAAGTATAAAAATTTTTGACGTAAGTAAATCTGAGAGTTTTGGGATTGGCACATCCGCTTAGTTTTTAATGAACAACCACTTACTATCATTGAAAATTATAATCATAGTTAAAAAAAAAATATATGTTCTTTGAAGTAGTATTAACATTTTTTACGTAAGTAAATCTGAAAGTCTTGTGATTGGCACATCCGCTTAGTTTTTAATGAACAACCACTTATTATCATTGAAAATTATAAGCATAGTTAAAAGTGAAAATAATTTTACAACATGAAAATAATTAATTTCGTTTTTTATTATTATTATTATTATTTTTCAGCATCTAATTCGTAAACTTTTTTCTTTAGCAGTGGGGGGAAATTAGCGCAGATATGAAGCCTATTGTCAACATCAATTTTTTATAGTATTCTACACCTTAGTAAAAACTTAGAAGTTCTGTTATCAGATAAGACGAAGTATACTACTAAAATTTAGTGATGTCAATAGGCTTCACTTGTACGCCATTTTTCCACCACTTCTTCAGAAATTTTCTGAAAAATGGAAAAAATATTTTCATTTTACTTTTCATCTTCTTAAAAGTCATACTTAAGCAATTAAAATTTTTTTACAGATTCATTTAAGTTATATAAAAAATCTTTCTCCTGGCTCTAACGAGTAAAAAAAAACAAAAACAAAAAAACAAAAAAAAACTCCTCTTTGTTTCACAAAACATATCGAGTTATGACACATTAAATTTTAACAAATATTAGCGTTTTCTGGAACAAAAAATAGAGAAAAGTATGATACAACTATCAATAACATATTGATGAATTTCATTCATAACATTGAGCTAGGATATAACGCTGAAAGAATTATATGGTAATTCATAGAAAATTTAACATTTTTGAGCTAAGAAATTAATGTGATTGAATATGCAAATATTTAATTCCAGTTAATCTGCTGTTTACTTATGATAAAAACAAAACATTGGACGTATTTAAAAATATTAAACTGCGACAAAGGAGTTAAAATTAAATTTTTTAATTTTAGTGTTTATCTTTAATAAGAATCTCAGATATGTTTCGACCTGAATAGTATTCATACATAAAGTGTGTATAAATCCATTTTTGTTTCAAAATATATAAAAATGCAATAATTGCACTGCAAAAAACCCGCATCAATTCTTTAAAATATTCAAATTAAGAGTCTATTTTACGGTGTTTCTTCTTTGAATATTAATACATTTTATTTTATTTTTATGTATTTGTTTATTTTCAATTGAATTTTTTTTCAACCAGAATTAGTTAAAAGAATAATTTTTTAATAATATAATATCAAACTTATTATTATTCTACTTCTGACTAAAGGCAAATGATTTTAAAACATATGGAATTGCAAAGGGCTATTCCATTTAATAATATTAAACGGACAGTTTTACAAATTGGCATAGTACAGAAATGGGGAACTATACTATGCGTGGATGAGGTGGCAAGTACGACAATATAAACAATTAAATTTTCATATATATTATACAGATAAAATTGAATTGTATTTTTGTTATAAGAAATATATATATATATTTTAATAATTCCAGACTATCACAAAAATATATTAAAAATGTTTTTCGAATATTAGATATTTTTATGTGATCCTACTATGTAGCATTTTCGAAAAGTAACTAATTTGCATTTCTATATTAATATAAAAGGATTTATTTCTTCAAATGAACTTCATAAATAGCGATTGGAATAAAATGACAGGTTGACTTTCTTTGTAAGTATATTAAAACAATAAAATATAATCCATGTGTAAAATAATCGCTATCAAACGTACAACAGCAAAAGTAGCATTAATAAATAATAATATATTCGTTATATGAAATTTGGATTATTATCAGTTAGATGTCGCATTAATCATAAGTTAGAAATTACTAAAATAAAACTTTACAAAATTTCTATATCTTATTAAAGTACATTCCTATTAAATAAATATTTCCGATTAAAATTCCACTAAATTAGTGTGTCATTACATAAGACAGAAAAAATCGCGATTTAATATTTGTTCTTTTTTATTCAATGCATTAAGCTTAATTTATTCTATT
Source organism: Maratus speciosus (assembly GCA_963932465.1). NCBI lineage: Eukaryota > Metazoa > Arthropoda > Arachnida > Araneae > Salticidae > Maratus > Maratus speciosus. The sequence goes on from OZ010790.1 coordinate 55,902,292, forward strand.
GACCAGTGTTTCTTATAAACTAAATATGTTCCATGTTTTACTTAACAGTTTGGCTGGTCACAATGTTGATAGATAAGATACTTTAAGTTTTATTTGGCATGCGGACGTAAAAATATTAACAATTCCTGACATAGTATGTGCATACAGCATAACAGGACAACAATGTCAGGTGTCAGAGTTATCGGTGATTTATTTGTCGGTTGGTCTGAATTGATGGTGTTGCCACGATGAAGATGAACGAAGACGATTCGAAGATATTTTGCCGAGGAGCCCGGGACCTATGCCCCACATTTCCGGATGCTTGGCAGGTTTGGTATCTTACAAGGTGGGATTCCTGGACAGCAGTGCAAAAACAAAAAAAAAAATAAAAAAGACAGGGACGACGACTTAAGTTCTTGAGTTCACAAAAATATATATATATATATATATATATATATATATATATATATATTTATATATATATATATATAAATACAGATAAAAAAAAATTATTTGCAATTTAATATATAATTTACTAAAAAATAAAAAAATGAACAGTGAACAGTAACTCCCGCGCCCTGCTCACGTGTCAACGCGGTTCAGAGCTACTACGGCTTCACAGGTATTCGCAGAAACTGGCTTTGAAAAAAGCCCTTTGAGATACCCACGATCCACCGCAGATTAGGAGAACCATTCACAACAGAAGGTGAGGGAGAAATGGCGACCCGCTTCAAAAGCAGGTCTTCTTATAGAAGCAAAGGAAAAGAGATGAGCTAAAGTAAAAAAGTATGAATTTAACTGTCTGGGCGAAGTTGATCGCCGGATCTGAACAATTTAACAAAAGAAAAAAAAAGAAAAAAGTTGCAATTTAAGATTAAAAAACAGCATTATGCATTAAGTATTAAAAGTTAAAACAAAATTAAAAGAAGACTAATTTAAAAAATATAAAGAGCATTTAAAATCATACCAACTTTTGGACTATTTCTATTATTGATGTCAAAAAGTCATACATTGGAATTATGTTTAAAGCAATGTTATCTAAGTTTAGTAGCGAAAGGTTAAAATTAATGTTAAGGTCCTGAATAAATGTGTTTAATTTGGGAAAATCAATTTCTTCATAAAGATGATAATTACGAACATAGTAAGGCACATCATAAATTTGTCTAATAGTTGAATTTTGAGATTGTAATAAGATTTTGATGTGGCTTTTGGTGATGTATGACCAGATTTGGCTTCCATAAGTTAAGATGGGGCGGAAGTAGGAACTGTAGAGTAGCAAGTTATTTTTAATAGTCAAATCACTATTTGGAACCAGGCAGAGAGTAATTTCAGATGTCTGGTGATTGCAATAATTGCTTATTTTCTAATATTGTTGGCACAGGTGTCATCCGCAAATTTCGCCAGAAAGGTTTGGGGGTTTCGGGGGGGTGGGATATCGTTGATGAAAAGATTAAACAGGATTCCCGAGATACGGGAGCCTTGGGGGATTCCGAAACGAGCAAAAAAATTACGTGATAGTTTACCTTTTACTTTAACGTTAAAATTCCTGTCAAGCAGGTAATGATAGATAAGTTGATTAAGTAGGGGGGGGGGGGAAATTATAATTTATAAGTTTAAAAATTAATCCTAAAATCCAAACTTTGTCAAAGGCTTTCTCACTCAATATCAAATATCAAGGAAGATTGCGGCTATGAATTTTTTAGAAATTTTACCAGTGGTAATGTGCTCGACCAATCTATACACCTGGTGGGGGGGCAGAAAGCCCCTCTCTGAATCCAAATTGGACTGGTGACATGATGTTGTTTGTATAGATATAATCGTTTAGTTCTCGAGCAATGAATTCTTCATTTAATTTACTAAGGGAATTTAGAAGGGAAATTGGGCGGTAGGTGCTGGGGTTATCTGGGGGTTTACCACTTTTGATGATAGGGGCTATGAGTGCAGTCTTCCAGTAAAATGCCCCCTGTTTATTAGCCCTCTGTATGCTATTTCTTTTTCAAAGCTACTAAAGTATCGTCTGCAAAAAATAACGTACCGTTGTATAAGCCGGTGGTAAAACAAAACAGATGCATAATTGTACTGTTAAATACGCTACTGCAATTATTTAAACTTCTAAGCATCGCACACTTCCAATTTTTATACCGTCGTATTGGGGGAAAATGTACATTTGTTTGAAAACTGCATCTCAATTTAATTTTGAGATATTATTATATATTTTTTTGTAGTTTTAAGCACCTTTTGCTTAACGTTGGTAACGGAAGTGCACTATTTCTTTGGAAAGTAAAAGGAAAATATTTGGAAAATAATAATTATATCTTTTTGTTGTCATTTTTCCATATCAACTGAGAAAAATGTAAATAAAATACGTGCTGTTTTGAAAAAAATATATATATATAATTGAATGATTTCTAATAAAACATGGAGCTATTATAAACTATATTTAATTTTAACTATCTATATTAATATTACAAACAAATGAAGGGATATGAATCGTTAGAAAGCCTATTTTTTGTCGAGTTTCTTGAGTGACGACATCTTTTTATTTTGTATATGTGTATTATTTAGCGATAATGACGTCATATGCTTGCTTTATTATAAATGTTGTTAACACTAGATCGTAAATGAGGAATTCTTCCTCCAGATGTGAATGACGTCTTTTTATATAAAATAAAATCTTGTGTTTCAAGTCTTAAAACTGAAATATCTTTGTAATATTTATTATTATATACACATATTTTTTTTATTCATCGGGGCAACACTAAATTTTGAAAAATCAGAATTCCTGTGTTTTAGGTTTTTTTTTTTTAAATCTAAATCCGTATTTAAAAAAAAAAAAACTCTTTTAGATTTTTTTTTTTTTTTTTTTTTTTTTTTTTTTTTACATATGTTAACTCTGAAATATAAGTAGACTTGGAATATGTAATAAAATAAATGCGGAGTTTTTGAATCTATTTAACGAAAAAATATATATATATACGACAGGGTTAATGTAAAGTACATAGTAAAAAAAAAAAAAAAGCAACAGTTACTTAATGTACGTACGAAAATATGTAATATAACCACATACGAAAATATACAATATTAAATAAAAATGTTAAATACAAAACTTTAACATTATATGTACAGTCGTGGAAAAAAAAAAGTAAACACCCGCAACTAACTCCTCAACAAATTATCGTAAAAGAAAGTTACTGGTACCGAACGATTGGAAATAAAGTCTACTTTTAAAGGATGTATATAAAATTTGCTTAGGGGACCATCTACATATTAAAACGAACCATAACTTTGTTTTTTTCAATAGCAGTACCCAATTCTGACAGCATAAATGAACTCTACACCCTTCAATTAGCCTAAAAACGAATTTTTATACAATTCGTACCATAAGTATCCGAGAAATTAATTATTTTAAAACGAGCGTATTTTAAGGTCTGTATCCAAATTGAAGTTCCGTACTGGATTGTTAACCGAGAGAGCCGTTTCCTTGATCAAGGCACCTTATGCGCCACTCAAGGAGTCAATGAAGCGTGTTAGATTACAGTACAGGAGAATAAATTTCAAAATGTCTACTCCCTTCCATCATAGAGGGCCCCTTAAACCATCATTTTGCCGTTTTTAGGTGCGTTCGTAATTATATAAATACGTAGCACCTATAGTCGTCGTTCAGTCCGTCCGTCTGTCCGTCTGTCCGCATGTAACAGAGCAAAAACTACCCAACCGAATAGTCTGAAATTTCAAATATGTTATTGTTGCAAAATTTTGTCGAGCCATTTCAAATTTTATGAAAATCGGATGCATAGTTTAATTACAGGGACAGTCAAAAGTTTTTCTTTACATTACGGCCAATGGGAAAAATTATTGCAAGTGGATTTTAATGATATTAGAGCCTTCCGAATGATCTGAAATTTTAAAGATATAATTGTTGCAAAATTTTGTCGAGCCATTTCACATTTTAGGAAAATCGGACGTATACATATATTTATTGTATAGGAATTTTAAATAAATCAAGATATCATTGAAAAATTTATTTAACAAAAATATATATCTGTATATATATTTTAATATGTAGGTAATTTTCTTGGTCGCGTATAGTTTACCTCTGATGTAAGAGATTAAAATTATAAGTGAAATTAAAAACTACAACAAGTCCCATAGATTTCATCTTACTTTTTCGCATTAATGATAAAAATAACATTTGCGAAAATGTTTTTCATATATTAATGACATTCGAAAATTTATTTTATTTTACTTTCGCAAAATTTAAGTTTTTATATTTTGATTGCATTAATTAGTAAAATATTTTAAGCAAAATGACTTCATTATTATTAATAATAATAATAATTATTATTATTATTACTGTTGTTGTTGTTTTGTTTGCTGTTGCTGCTGTTGTAATTACTATTATTTTTTATTACCATGGGGATATTAATGATGATAATAAATAATAATTTTGAAATATGATAACAGGTTTGAGAAAACTGATTAATACACCGCAAAAAAACATTTGGAAACATTTCCGAAATTTACGCGCACCAAAAGAGTTTTTGTTTCACAGGTGCTTCATTATCACGGAAAAATATATTGATTTCTGGGGTATCTTGACATAAAGGAATGTTTTACGGAATTTAGGGTTAATCTGAATAGATTGTTATTTTTTCAGACAACAGTTAGCTAGATGAATGAATATTTGTCTTTTTCACAGAGCAAACGTTATCCTATAAAGGTTATACGATAACATTTAAATACAAAAATGGGCATAAAAGATTCCTCATGACGTTCATTTTAATGAAACAAAAATACTTCAAATGTAAAATAATAATCATATCATCGATCCGTCTGTCTGAAAATAGGTATAGTGATCATTTAAAGAATGATAAATTCTGAAATAACTCGACTATGTGACAAGATCGATAATGTCATTCCTCAACGTAGAATGGCAAATAAACGACCAAGATAAGAGAAGTCAAACGTTCAATTAATCAAAATTAAAACGTAATTATTCAAGATTAAAACAAGGATTACTTATTGAAAGAATAGGTATAAGAGAAAATAGAAAATATTTTGGAAGTCATTGAATGTAATACGGCTTTATTTATTGTGTCAAATACTAATAATGGCAAAAATGATAAGAAATATATTTTAAAAGGAAGAAAATCCGCTTATAAATATAGCATTAAAAGCAGAATAAGTGTATTTTAGATATAGAAAAAAAAACATAAATGCATCATTATTGATTTTATGTCAGTCGTTTATAAAACAAGTTCACTTTAAGATAATGTATTGTAAAGGGAATTATTCTTTTGGATTATGATATATAAATAATTATTTTTTCACAAATTCATTTTTAGGTTAACTTTTAAGTTAAATTTTTATTCTATCACCACAGTTGAAATTCTATTGATTTATTCTTTAAGTGTGGTATAACATCTACAAAAACTATAGTGTATGTTGTAGTTACAGCAAAAAATATTAGAATATACTTTTAAAATTTTATACTAAAATTGATATTATAGCATTTCGGAAAGATATCATTACTTTTCTACCACTTATATCCTCATCCCATCGTCGTTTTTATATACATTTATCTGTAAAATAAACAACAAAGCAAAAAAAAAAAAAAAAAAAAAAAAAAAAAAAAAAAAAAAAAAAATGCATAATTAGAGGTTGCACCTGTTCGTTCTAAATACCAACTATTTGGAAATACAGCTTCGCCCAAAGGTATATTTTAGCAATATATGATTATTTTTTTTAAACACCATAAAAAAAGAATAAGGCGCAACGCCTTTCGAAAGTACAGTGTTTTCTTCAGTCTCAAACAAAACCACTCTTAAAGCAGGAGCAAGACACGCGTTAAAAGTCATTTTTCCTTTTATCACCCATTAGAACAGTTTTGATAATATTTTATAGTTTTGCAAATTGTATAAATGACTGAAATATGCTTCCTATATTTATGTTTTTGGATATATCTATGCATACAATAATGCTGAGGTCCTGTTTCTGTTTATTGATCCTTGCGCAAAAAAATGCCCTATAAACATGAATGCTGAGTATATTTAAATATTCTTTCTAAAACATAGTCTAAGGAATATCGTGTCATTTGTAGAAAGCTATGAATAAATAGAGGTATATTTTTCGTCGTAAAATTTATAATCGTGGATGTTGTTTCTGCGTGCAGTATTATAGAGCAAATGGTATACCATTACTGATATTTATCTCAGAATTACATATCGTTCATCCGAAAGAGAAGTAACACTATTAAAAATATTACATTTCACAGGATATGCAAAGAATTTTTTTAAATCTGTAACATGAAATTAAAGTCCTTAGCTTTCCATGCAGTTGTTAAAGCGCACAGTCGTGGAAAAAAATAGTCAACATCCCTTACTAACTCTGAAAATTATTATCGTAAAAGAAAGTTTTTGGTACCATACGATAGGTAATAAGGTCTACTTTTAAATAATGTATACAATATTTGCTTAGGGGGCCCTCTGCATATTAAAACGAACCATAACTTTGTTTTTTTCAATAGCAGTGCACATTTCTGAAAGCACAAATGAACTCTGCGCCCTTCAATTAGCCTAAAAACAAATTTTTATACAATTCGTACGATAAATTTCCGAGAAATTAATTGTTTTAAAACGGGCATATTTTAAGGGCTGTATCCAATTTGAAGTTCCGTCCTCGCTTATTGGCCGAGAGAGCCCACTTCTTGATCAAGGCATCTTAATCGCCACTCAAATAGTCATTGAAGCCTGCTAGATTACAGGATAGTATAAGAAATTTCAAGATAATCTACTCACTTCTATCACAGACGGCCCCTTAAACCATTATTTTGTCGTTTTTAAGCATAATTTAAAAGCTACTTGGAAGAAAATTGTGAAATTTTGGATTTCCATAAGGCAGCACTTAATAAATCTAAAACCATAAAAAAATTGTAGGTTGCAATTCATAATTTTTTCGGATATTAATTTCATAATTCATAATTCATATCATGAAATTATAAAAATTGCAAATTCAAGGTATTTATGTTTGGGTATTTCAGTGTTATTGCTACACAAAAAATTAGCACTTTAGGAGTATAATTTCAGGAGATATTAGTGAAAATATGAAAATGCAATTTAACATTAGAAGCACTAAATTTTGAATGTTTATAATTCAAAAACTTATCATTCAAATGACTTGAAATTTGGCGTCTATGCATAGTTTGAACGAACGATTTAAAATATCTCGTTAAAATTGGATATTGCTATTGAAAAAAAAATGTAATTTAGGTTCGTTTTAATATGTAGATGCCCCCCTAAGCAAATTTTATATACATCATTTAAAAGTAGATTTTATTTCCAATCGTTTCGCATCAGTCATTTCTTCTACGATAATTTGTTGAAGAGTTAGTAAGGGGTGTTTACTTTTTTTTTTTCCACGACTGTACATAAAAGTGTTTAAGACTTAAGAATCAAGAGATTTAAGAGATAGTGAGGACTGTGTCTATTTATCTTCCCACACCCTCTTCCCTTGTATTGTGGTGGCAGAGTGACATTTACCGTAATGTAGCGGTTTTCTGAAAAACTATACTTATGATATGACAATTTTCTATTTGCAAGACCGCCTAAGTTATACCTATCATTGAATTACTATTGAAAATACAATTTTTTGTAACTTTTCCTGTGGGCGAGGATATTCTAAAGATATTTTCAATGGGATTTTTGTTCTCTGCAACTTTTAATATTTAACGATATGTGTTGCAGAATAAAGGTAAATGCTGTTACTAATCCATTTAATATGCATATAATGAACTTTTTATCGCCGTAAGTGTGAAAAGCGTTATTTCCTGTATAAAAGTGTTGAAAAGGCGCGACCAATGAATAGTTACGATTTGTATTGCATACTCATGCATATAATAAAAATAAACCTTGTTAGGTGATTAGATGATGAAATGACAGGCATAAATACCCCCACTCCCAGCCGCAGGCGACTTTTTTATTTTCTTAGATAAAACCTCGGCATATTTTTATGTGTTGTCAGTGGGTTACATTTTTGAAATTCGGATTGTTTGAGTCCCACCACTAGTTTGAAGTAGAAATGGTCACTTTATCTAATTACCAAATAAATAATGCAAGAATAAGCCAAATTATACGCTTTTAAAAAAGTGGTGGGAATCAAGCAATCTGAATTTCAAAAACGTAGTCCACTGCCAACACTGGAACGCAAAAATAGCGTGACCCGCAGAATTTTACAGAATATGTGAAACGCGATATGAACGTTACCCGCTTCTGGAGGGTTAAAATTACACTTGTTGCTGTCAGATATAATTATTCTTAAAAAAAAAAAAAAAAAAAAAAAAAAAAAAAAAAATCCTTACTCGCATATTAATGTATGTCACACATCTCAGTATTGAGGTTAGCCGATTGTGGAGCGATTCTCAATGGATTTGCCACATTATATGTCAACCATACCTCATTATATTGGAAATATTTTTCAGATCGTTGCTCTTTGCCATTTTATAATTCCAATGAACTATTACATTTTCGTAATATATTACCATATTGTTTTGCGTCATTAAACACATATTAAAGTCGTTAAACACCCTTTTACTGGCTCCATAAAAGGCATGTATCCTCAAATTATTAAAAGGCTCCGCATTGTTTGAAAGTTTTTTTTTTTTTTTTTTTTTTTTTTTTTTTTTTATTCGACTGCCAAGAAGGGTTGTGTGTTTCACGCGTATCTCGGTATGTGTATTTCTTTATACTCTCGAAACCTCTCAACGGCTGGATGGATTTTAATGAATGGGGTCTCTATCGATTCGTCTTAACCGTCCGATGGTTATAGGCTAGGTTTTGTTTTTATAAATTCAAAATGTCGGTAGAGACTAAAATAAATTTACGCACCCTATTGATTCTCATATCATTGGACAGGTCTTTCAAAATGAAGACGATGTTTCATTGACTATTTTACAGTCAGAAGCTCCGTTTAAAAATTACACAATCTGAAAGTTGTGTAGGTAAGATCTCTAGCTTTACTGCAACTCTAATCATCATAGAGATCTGTAGTCCTCATCAAAAACCTGTTTATAGATATGAACTAAAAATTAAACACAACTTAAACGTCATCAATAAAAGTTAATAAAAAAATAAGTATGTAATATAAAAAATAGTTTCACATTCATGAGAAATAATTAATTAGTTCGCTTTTTACGCAGTCGGGTTTATTATTATTATTATTTATTACAATTTGTTTATCAGACAAAATCCTATTTGTCTCTCTCCTCGGTCTGTCCGGTCACAGAGTTCATTCTTGGAAACTGTATAAATTAGAGTTGAAAATTGCGCATAGTTTTAGCTGAATATCTAATATCACACGGAAAATCACATTTTTTAAGTCTTATTTATTTAATTCAATGAATTAATTTTATGACATACGATTATTTCTGCGATTTAGGTTTAAAAAAAGAACCTTAATTTTACACATTGTCGTGTAGGCTAGATATCGCTGACGTAATGCATAAATCTGCTATTCAAAAGGTTTATGGCTCGAAGCTTGGCATCAGAGTTTTTGTAATTATGTTTTTGTCATTTTAACGCTAAAAGTTGTTTTCGATTTTACCCCGTACTACCTTGAACGAACTTCCGTTTTTTTATGCTTTTATTGCCATTTTAAGCGATATTTTTAGCAATAGTTCCCGATATTGAAGACACAAAATGATTCTACTCTCTTGAACTAACGGAAGGTTTTTCTATCATTGTGTACTGATGCCTCTCTTCAGCCTTCATGTAGATTACATGCACGACCAGATCACAGTTCATTCGCTCTTGAAACAGGTCATATTTATTCATTATTTTCTAGCAAATTTTTTAAAAAAAAAACATTAAATTTCACTTTTTACACTATATCTCAATAACTTACACTATATTTGAGAGTAATGATATTTACTCGCAAAACGCATAGCATAAACGAATTCGATTGGTGCCAAGCCAACATAAACTGTTAGAATAACCTCTCAGAAGATCATGTTATATGTACTTTAGAAAATACTAGAAGTACATTTTCGGGAAATTTGCATAATATCCCGTTTAGCAAAATTTAATAAAAGAAAAATATTACGTGTAAACATACGATTTTGGCAAGAATAAATGCTATTTAACACTTTCCAACTTACTTGAAAAGTGTTTATGAATTTTTGATTGTCCGTCTTTTTGTCTGTCTTTTTGTACTCTAACTCGCGTAAATATAGTCCGATTGCCATAAAATGGATGTATATCATTTGGGTATACCATGGCATGTGCGGTTTTAAAAATAAAGTGCATAGCGTTTTCTGTTCATTTACAGGGTCACTCAAAAGAATTCCGTTTAATTACGGTCTATGCGTTTATCGCCATGTATTTTAATGATATTACAGTATTTTAAACATATCAAAAATGATATACATGAGTGAGGTGTACAAAAATGTTCTTACTACATAATAATAGAATATGGAGTGCATAGAGATTATCATTTATTCACAGGGACGCACAAAATAATTTTATTCCAGTAGAAAATGAGCGATAATTGAGCTATTGAAGCCTACGAACAACAATGCTGGAAGTGCGTTTTCAGATGTGGTGAGATTTTTCATATTTAACTTTTTTTTTTTTTTTTTTTTTTTTTTTTAATATCACTTGGTGTATAAAAATTCTATAGATTATATACAGAGTCGCACAAAAGTTCCCAACAACATCCGTTTGTTGGAGGAAATTGTTCAATGGAAAATTTCACCTGTGCTATGCGTTTGACTGAACAAACTCATTTAGCATACTATGTAGTGTGTACATAACTGGGTGAGCAAACAGTCCGTATACACTTTAAAAAATCATAAAACCGAAAAATTAACCGAAATGAAAAACAGTTTGCAGGATTAGCATCTATAGGTCACGGGAATTTTTTTAACACAGAAATAAAAAATAGCTCAAAAAACATTCGTGCGATTTTGGCGGAGATATGCAAATGAAACTGTTATAAGAACTTGCGCTCCTAATCAAGAATTAGTTTACGTAAAATAACCTCACCAACAAAGCTTCATCGTTCATACTCAGCATCCTCGATCACGTACACGGCTTACAATGGTGACCAAGTTCTGGATTAGGAGGGCAGGTTCTTATAACCATTTCATTTGCATATTTCTACCAAAATTGCACAAACCAGCGCCATCTGTCGGCTGTTTTTTGAGTTATTTTTTATTTCTGTTGAGTTATTTTCTATTTTTTATTTAAAAAAATTTCCGTGACCTACAGATGCTAATCCTGCCAAAAGTTTTCCATTTCGGTTATTTTTTCGGTTTTCATGATTTTTTAAAGTTTATACGGACTTTTTGCTCACCCGACACCTATCTGTAGATTATATGCAGGGCTATTAAAAAAATCGTATATCTTTACGACTATTCATTGCAATAGCAGAAAGCGGGTTTTCAAATACTTTATGCTTTTTCCAAATTGGTCAATTCGACGTAATCCTTCACCTTTGTAAACTGTAAAGTTTTGTTATAGTAATCTTAATGTGTTGGAAAGTGTTTCATAATCTATGCTGTATGCAGTTTTTTTTTGTTCTTGTTTAGCTTTTAATATGTACATTATTGCCTTTTAGGAAAAAATAATGCATTTTTATCTGTTTGCATTAAACAAATAAAGTAACACTTAATACAATTTCGTCACATTTGTTTTTGGTATTTATTTATTTAAAGTAATTAATGTGTGTAAATACTTTTTTGGTCTAATACACAATACAAAATATAGCGATCCTTTGTTTAAAATTTGGATTTTATATTCATATACCTGGATATCTAAGCAATTCCTGCTACACCGTTGTTCTATATTAATATCTTTTCTAAAATGGTATTTACAAATTAAATCTCGTTTAAAAACAATTTAGAAAAGATAAAACAAATGCCCGTGGAACTCTTCTATTTATTGAGGCTGAAGCTGTAATCTTTTACAGTACTTACTTTAAGGGGACCGGGAAAGCCCATCTCCGCCATGTTAAATTCACCAAATTTATGTACCTTTTTCTCAGAAATGGTGAAAGATAGAGGTCTATATTTTTTAGAGTAGTTAGATTAACATGATTTACGTATTTTAACGGACCATTTTTTTTCTAACTGAAACTCAAAATTAATTATTAATTATTTATTGAAAGTAGTTTTTTAATTTGCATTTTTGGTAAGATTTCACTCCCTACAAGAAATAATTCTCAACAAATCATTAAATTTCTGTGTTAAACTATGCAATATAACATCCCCCAGATAGCATGAACAATTGCAGCAAGATTAATTTTTTCTTGATATTTTCTTGTTACGAAAAATTTGAAGTAATAATATTGCCGCAAGGACATTACTAGGTAGACGGAATATAATCAATCGCTTTCTTGCAACGCAACTTTGCTCTAAACCTGATACAACACTGTTATAAAATAACGACGTAAGCGAAAAATTCCTTTTGTTCGAAGGAGAACAGATATAAACGCGCATGCGCGGAAATTTTACAAAGACAAAATTACAACACTTCTTTATTGAATTCCATGAAGCAGCGCCATTCGATTAGCGTTCAAGTAAAGAACCCAGATACAAAGGTATTTATTATTTTAATTATTCAAATGTGATTCGGATATTTTTGTATTTTCTCTGTACATACTACAACTTATTTCGTACAGAAATTTTAATAAATTAAAAAGTTATGTTTATTTACTGAGGAATGCTTACATTTTTTTAAATAGTTTAGTTTTGGTCCATGTTAAGGCATTATTGAAAATTTTAATTTTCAATTAAATGAATTTTTCTCAACTTTAAGGGGAATTTCTAAGATATCGTTTTAATTAATATTTGCCTTTTTTCTTGCTCACGCCGATCGAGCTGTGTTGAATTCAGATATTTTTCTCCGGGATTAATTTCTGCGGCTGTGGAGGAGAGGGGGGGGGGGACATTTTAGAGATTCGGTGTGGAAATTGCTTATTAAAAAGCATAAAATATCAAACCTTCCAGGGGGTATCCCCTCTTCTTGAATTCAGCAGTGCGTTCGAATGTATTTTTTAATTTAAATTATCTTTTCATGGCCATTAAACCCCTTTCTATATATAAATATCAAGTATTTTAAACAGTTTCTTAGTGTGCTATTCTCCATGCTTCTTATCATGGACTTCTATTGTATCGCTATTTTCTAATTTTTATTGAAGTTATTAACAGTATTTCCTTCCGGCGTCAGTTTTATTTAATTCTTTAAAATTTTCTCTTTTCTTTTGACATAACTGCTTGTTAATCGGATGTGTATAAGTCGTTTTATTTCCTATTTTTCTTAAATTTTAAAGGTACAGATGTCATATTCGCCCCATATTGGCGCGATTTTTTTCTGTCGCCAATATCATATAGGCAACGGGTACTTAACTTACGCTAAAGGGCTTGATGTGGTAACCCGGATTATGTTGTTTATGCTGTTGATGTTTTCGCAATACGAATATTTTGAAATTGTTAATTTTTCGCGACAGCAAACCTGGGCTTGAAATGTGCAGAGCAAATCGGAACAATATTCCGGTTCGTAAAATTATGACAAATATTGATCTGGTTTGCAGTGTTGTAATCGTAAAAAAAATCAGAAGGTGTACGATAAAGTCATGAACGTCATGTCTAGAGTATGTACGATATAGATTTATTCGAGAAACCGGGAGTATACGGAGCTTTTTAAAAAAAATCCAGAAATTTTGCTATGAATTAGAGCTAAATAACTAAAATGCATTGACTAATTACTTAAACTCTTCCCCCCCCCCCCAAAAAAAAGTTATAAAATAGGTTTGTGTGATACTTAAAACCTCGGATACCATAGCACCAAAATATTATTTTAATAGTTACAAAATATTTTTTTTGATAATTAAAACTTTCGATCTTAAAACCTTAATTCCATTGTTATATTGTTAATGTCAGATTCGAAGACTATTTATTTGTGTTATTATTAAAGATGTTTCGTTTTGAATCCTTTTTCACATGTAAAATAGTGTTCAACTGCATCTTTATTTATTATTTTCTTCTATGATAACAATCTTTAATAAAATGTAATTCTTAAAAACCGACACTAGTCACCCGAAGTAAAATTTAACATTCAAGCTAATGTTAATTCTATGGACAGTTCTTTGCATATTTTGGGCTCACATTTTAATATTTTTTAATATTATTTTTTGCATAGGATACACCTGGTTGATATATATAGTTGTGCAATCGTACCTTTTCGAGCTTTTATGCAAATTTTTATATGCAGATACTTTCAATTTTGAAACCTGTTCTGAAAGTGAAACTGTACTCATATAAAAGAAAACTGTAACCAAAACCGAAAAAGTACAAAAGAACAACAATATATGGGGAATTCTCACAATCTTTTGACTTTTATGTCCCTGAATAATAATTTTTATTTTAATACATTTTTTTGTGTTTTTTTTTTTTTTTTTTTTTTTTTTTTTTTTTTTTTTTTTTGTTTCATATACTGGAGAACATTCCATTGCATGATTGCATATAACAATATTAACGAGATAAATAAGTTTTGGACGATGTTGAGGGTCCAAATACCAGGAAAACTCCTATACCGTCCCGTCCCTGATTTTTAAATTTGGAGCTGTCTGTATAAAATTGTTTCCATAAAAGTAATTCGATGTAATTTTTTTCCGAAACTGGGACAATTGTTTAATATAAATATTGTGCAAAAAATTAACCTGCACACATTTTTACGGTTGATATTATTTTTTTAACTCTGTCCCTGGGTTTTTCATCCTTACCGTCCCTCTTGCTAAACTTATACAGAAAATCACTTCAGATGCAGCCACAGAATTTTTTTTCAAGTTGTTTCTCATGGCGAAGTATGCTAGAGAAAGAATGTCTAAAATTCTTTTACAGGAAATTTACTGCAAAATTTAAATCAGCATTTAAATATCAATTTCAAGATCGTGGCTTTATTGGTAGTCTTACCGTCCCCAAGGTTTATTTCTGCACTTTTCGAGGTAAATTAAGAAAAAAAAAATATTTAATCCAATGTTAACAACAGTTTCTAGAAATCAATGAACATTGTGGCTATCACTTAGTCTTATCATGATTTTCCTAAAAATAGGTGATAATTTTCCTTACCGTTCCATCCTTACAGTCCCTTTTTTTCCCATTTCGTCCCTTTTTTCCTATACCTATTATTTTTTTTTCAAAAAAAATTATGGCCATTTTTTTTCCGATTCTGACCAGAAAATCAGAGTTCTAACTTTTTACGACTGCTATTTCATCTTCACCTAACACTTCATTTATAATGGCTGTTTCATAATAATGGAAGCCATCAGTCCATCAGAAGAAAATAATCCTTTCCAAAGGTATAATCCTTCATTTGGCGCCCCTTCGTTCTGGCGCCCGGGGCACATGCCCCCTCTGCCCCCCCCCCTCCTTAGTTTCGACGCTGACAGCAGGCCCTAAGCCTAGATCCTTGTGGACCAGGTCTGTACTTTCCCACTGGTATAATACAAAATTTAAAACTATCCCAGATGATGCTGTTACAACAGAGTGTGGTTTGTTTTTTATATACTGCTTTACCGAGGCACGTCCTAAAAAAAGGAATCGTCTGCTCATCTATGGAAAATTCAAGCAGACGCTACGGAATCTGTCGAGCATTTGCTGAACTTTCTATAATTTATTATTTATTCCTGGTGGTTTACTTGCTGTGTCGACAAAATGGAATGAATTTATCAAACTTAAAAATCAATCTCGTGGTATGCATATAACTCATATAAAACTTATAAATCATATATGGCATCTATAACTCAGAGCAGAAACATACAGTTCGTTACATGTGCATATTATATATCTAATACTATCCATGTTAAATAGAAATCATGAATAGTACAAACCTATTAATTTAAAATTGGTCAGCTTTAAAAATGTAATTAATAAAAAATAAATTGCTAAAAACATAAGTTTAAAAAAATAACTTAATTTTTTTATATATATACATTAGTAATTGTATCTATTTTGGAAATGGTAAATGCCGGACCCGCACAATTGTGTGGTTCATTTGTTTTTCAACTTTTGTGAAGCCTAATTAAATTTATCAAAGACAAAATCAATTAAAATCATGAATAAACTATATGAAAAGAAATATTAAATCCAAGCAAACATTATAAATCATATTTAAATGAAATTACGACAGTTCATACTTTTTGTCTATTGCTGTCAGATGATATAGTCTTTTTAAAAGCAGAAAATATAACCCTGTATTGTAGATGGTACCCCCTAGTTGTGTCTTATCAAAACATCTAAAGCCAATTAACTCATAAATGTGCGGATATGGTTTTAAATCGCACAAGAACAGGAGGTAGTCATTCTCTTTTACTTTAGTAATCGCCCGTACAATTGTGTGGGTCAGGGCTTAAAGGGTTAAGAGGCTATTTCAGTCAAGCGGAAACACCAATTCGCCAATGTTAATCCAATAAGAGAATTTTTTTAAGGTAACTCGGTTGCATTTCAATATTTTTAAATGCTTTTTTTTATATACTTTCACCTTTCGAGCCGGTATAAACAGTGAAAAGAGTGAAAGTAACCGCACAAAAAAAAAAAAAAAAAAAAAGAAAAAGAAAGAAAGAAAATTAAATAAAAACTTCAACGAACTTAAAATAAAGTAAAAACCGCAATTGCAGAAATTTACCCCAGCTATCCAATGCAAAAGAAAAGCCTTTTTTTAAAATATAAAAATACAGACGAGATACTTTAAAAAATATATATCGTTGGATTAACATTGGCGATTCAGTCATTTTGCCTGAAGAGTTATAATTTGTGATCACCTTTAGAACTAAATCTAAGCAGGATTCTTGAAAACAGTGAAAATTTAACTTGTAACTTTTAAAATGCACTCTATTGTTTCTCTCTTTTAGGATGCAAAGACACGGAAATAATATATAGAAGAATGTTAAATAATTGTATGTTAATTTGGTAAATTATTATGTTAATACTTTGTATTAGAAACTATTATTTGTAGCTGTGTGAAAATAAACTTTGTAATTTAATAGACTGTATTGTTTTATTATAACTTTGTTCTTTTCAAATATTTTGTTTTTGTGGAATTATATTTAATCAGATTAGTGAATAGGGGCCATCCAGAAATGATGTCACGCTTGGAGGGGGGGGGGGGAGGAGGGGTTCGTGAAATTGTGACAGTTTGTGACAAGGGGGTGGGAGGGGGTAAGAAGAAGTCTGACATCACACATTTTGGTTAAACATTAGAGGTTTTACTAACATTGCATAGATATTAGAGGACTTACTATTCCCGAGGATGAGTGCGATGCCAAAATGCCTGTGTACTCTATGGACGAGCATATATTTTCTCCAAGGGAGGAAGAGTCGTTATAGTAAATGATTCGGAGTAATTTCTATTTTATGATTTAATATATAATTTTATAAATGTTCATATTAATGTGACAAATGAAATGTTATGGCAATTCCATTTAAGTAAAACTAATATTGAGGCTTCTTCTTCAAAATCAATCTGTTTTAAAGTATTTTGTGTTCATAAAGTAAATATAGGATTTAAAAACCAAATATATTAAATTCCATTTCAAATTCTAAAATACTACTGTTTTCAATTGCTCTTTCATATTAATATTTTATTATTATTGTATATTATGTTTTTTGTTGTAAACCGTAATCTTATTTCATATAAAATAAATACACGAATCAGTTTTATTGTTATGCTCACAAATGTCATTAAAACACATAGTTAAAGTTCAAAAATAAAATTTGAAATGTGACCTATAACATAGTGCTTTGTTTCTCAGCTGCAAGTATATATTTACGTAATATAGCGTGACATGTGACAAGGGGAGGGGAGGGGGTATGGTGAAGAGTGACATTTTGTGACAAAGGGGAGGAGGGGGGTTATAAATGTTGAAAAAAAGCGTGACATCATTTATGGATCGCCTCATAGGGAAATTTTAATTTTAAAATGAGTTTTTTTTTCCTTCTGGAAGTTAATAAGTTTTAGCAATATATTCCACTCTGGCCAAAAAGAAATGAAAATAAATTATATTTTCTTTAATAAAATTATATATGAAATTAAAATTGAGGGTCTGTGTTTATACTCATCTAGGTTTGCTTTGCATTGGTTATGTACATGGACCACTTATTTTTAGATAATGTTTTTAATTACCTTCTAAGAATTAGAAGGGAATAAGCAACTAATTGAGAATTGGCGAGTCTAATAAAACTTCTAAACAAATTAAGGTATATTATTGGAAGTTATTGGGGCTTACCAGGTAGTTGAATGGTTAGCCCTGTGGCCTCCGATTCAACTATGTCGGGTTTAATTCCTGCGGTTGTGGTAGTATATTTGTGGTGATTTGGAATCTACTTTAAACTATAAGTCCTTGTTTACTCGGTCTATGTAGCATAAAAATGTCCAGCATTTGACAAACCTCCGATTATATGGAATCCTGCACAAAACTCGCACAACCTTCAAAAGTACGACTATTAGCGTACAGATAAAAAATATACAATCAAAACTTGAGTAGAAATGCGGCAACTAGTGACCATTCACCATAGTTTGGGAAGAATTTCATTTTGATACTAAAAATGAATATTCGATGAGTTCTTAAAAAATAAAGTTCTTTTATCATGTTTTGGGGGCATTTTTAACTCAGGGAGCGGGAGGGGCAAACTAAAAATTTTTTTAGGTATGTTAAGAGACAGGTATCGTTTATTATTATTATTATTTTTTTTTTTTAATGGAATGATTACCATTTGTTACATAGTTACGACAAGTTTTATGAATACGAAGTCGAAAACTATAATTTGGTACACGTACCGTAGGTTTTTACAGCAGCAACTGATAGCCATTCAAGAAAATTTATCTGCTAAGAACTTCATTTTGGCACTAGAAATGTAGATACGATTTGTTCCCCCAAAATAAAGTTGAATCATCGTGGGGTTCTTTTTGAGGAGGGGGGGGGACTTTAACACGCATGGGCGAACATAACTTATTTTTTAAATGTCAAATGGGGTATCGTTTGTTGTGAATTTTTTTATTCTGAATCAAATGATATCGCAAGCAAGCCGATACGATCATTGTTTACAAAGTTAGGCCAGATTATAAGTAGTGGATTTTGGTAAATTTAATGACTTTGAAATAAACTCAAAATTATCCTGATTTTGACTATTGCTATTTTGAAGACATTTAATAGTTTTGAGATGACTTAATACAGGGCTCCCAAATGGTCCGCCAACTGAATACCAATATTATTTTAGAAAAAAATTCTTTTTAGATTTTTCTTACAAACCGTCCCGGAAACACATTTGAAAGTTAATTCTAGCGCAAACCTACCATAAATTTTTCTATTAAAATTTATTGGTATTCAGTTGGCGGACCATTTGGGAGTCCTGCTTAATATGATATAAAAAACTCTTTTTAAACGTAAAATAAATATGACAAAACTATGTAAAAAATAAAATATAATTTTCCACTTTGCATTGATAAAATCTTTTCTGTAACTTTCTTATAGATGCTCGTATCGACTTGCCGATAACGTTATTCAAATACATACGAAACGATATCCCACTTGACCTATTTAAAAAAAGTTGAATTTTCCCCCCTCGAGCTAAAATGCGCATCAAAAAATGCCCCCCCCCCAAAAAAAAAAAAAACACAGTAAAACAACTTTACATTTTGGAGACTCATCGGATCTTAATTTGTAGTGCCAAAACGAGGTTTGTCTCAAGCTTTCGTGAATAGCAATCACTTGTTACTGTAAAAACCTATTTTACCTGCAAAAGACTTTGTATTAATAAAACCTGCCGTAACTTTGTAAGAAATGATCGTATTGACTTGCTGATGATTTTACCTGATTCGGAATTATAAAAAACATAATAAACAATATCCCATTTCACCTACTTATTTATTTATTTTTAGTTACCCCCCCTCCCTGAGCTAACAATGCCCCCTTTTGCGCAAAAAACGTGATAAAACAACTTTATTATTTTAGTACTCATTGGATCTTCATTTTTAGTACCAAAACGAAGTTCTTCCCAAATTTGGGTGAATGGGCATCTGTTGTCTCAAAAAATCCTATTTTACCTGTGTACTACACGCAAAATTCAGAGAATTGACAACATTTCAATGAAATTAGTACATATTTGCAGCTATACTTGTCATGACAAGATTCCGAGTTTGCAATTCATTTGCAGATGTTCTGACATGACAATATTGCAAATTTACAATGCGTTTGCAAATAGTCTGACATCGCAATATTACTAGTTTGCTATGAGTTTGCAGTAAGATTGATGCAACATGATTGCAACTTGCACGACAACTTAGCTGCAAGTTCAAAGTATGGTGACTTCGGAGTTTGCATAATCTTGTTGCAGTCTTGTTATGAACTTTCAGACTTGTCATGCTGAGCTTGCTGCAACATTGCAAATCTGCAAAGTAAGATTGCTGAAAATTTTCTGCAAACTAAAATTGCTATCTGGGCCCAGATAGCATGGACAATTACAGCAAGATTAATTTTTTCTTGATATTTTCTTGTCACGACAAATTTGAAGTAATAATATTGCCGCAAGGACACTACTAGGTAGACGGAATATAATCAATCGCTTTCTTGCAACGCAACTTTGCTCTAAGCCTGATACAACACTGTCATAAAATAACGACTTAAGCGAAAAATTCCTTTTGTTGGAAGAACAGATATAAACACGCATGCGCGGAAATTTGACAAAGACAAAATTACAACACTTCTTTATTGAATCCCATGAAGCAGCGCCATTGGATTAGCGTTCAAGTAAAGAACCCAGATATAAAGGTATTTATTATTTTAATTATTCAAATGTGATTCGGATATTTTTGTATTTTCTCTGTACAAACTACAACTTATTTCGTACAGAAATTTTAATAAATTAAAAAGTTATGTTTATTTACTGAGGAATGCTTACATTTTTTTAAATAGTTTGGTTTTGGTCCATGTTAAGGCATTATTGAAAATTTTAATTTTTAAATGAATTTTTCTCAACTTTAAGGGAAATTTCTAAGATATCGTTTTAATTAATATTTGCTTTTTTTCTTGCTCAGGCCGATCGAGCGGTGTTGAATTCAGATATTTTTCTCCGGGAGCAATTTCTGCGGCTCTGGAGGGGGGGGGGGGGTGCATTTTAGAGATTCGGTGTGGAAATTGCTTATTAAAAAGCATAAAATCTCAAACCTTCCGGGGGGAATGCCCCTCCTCTTGAATTCAGCAGTGCGTTCGAATGTATTTTTAAATTTAAATTATCTTTTCATGGCCATTAAACCCTTTTCTATATATAAAAATTAAGTACTTTAAACAGTTTCTTAGTGTACTATTCTCCATGCTTCTTATCATGGACTTCTATTGTATCGCTATTTTCTAATTTTTATTAAATATATTAACAGTATTTCCTTCCGGCGACAGTTTTAATTAATTCTTTTAAAATTTATCTTTTGTTCTGACATAAATGCTTGTTAATCGGATGTGTATAAGTCGTTTTATTTCCTATTTTTCTTAAATTTTAAATACGAATATTTTGAAATTGTTAATTTTTCGCGTCAGCAAACTGGGCTTGAAATGTGCCGGAGCAAATCGGAACAATATTCCGGTTCGTAAAATTATGACAAATATTGATCTGGTTTGCAGTGTTGTAATCGAAAAAAAATCAGAGGGTGTACGCTAAAGTCATGAACATCATGTCTAGAGTATATACGATATAGATTTATTCGAGAAACCGGGGTATGCGGAACTTTTTTTAAAAATCCCGAAGGTATACGGCTTATACCTCCGTATACCCTCCAATACACTCCGGCGGGTTTGTGAAATTATGGTAAATATCGTTATGATTCGGTAACACATATTATTATTATAGTTTTATACATATAGCTTTTATTGTGCTGACTATAACTTTTTTGATTATTTTGAATTTTGAATGCATTTTTTAAAATTTATTTTTATTGTTAGACATAAATTTGCCTAAAACTTTAAAAAAAATTGTCAAACTTTGAAAAATAGATTTCCGGCTCGTGAATTTTTCCATTTCGAGTCCTGCCGCAAATAATTGTACTGAAACTTGATTGGTAAGTTTTTTTGCAATGAATTAGAGCTAAATAACTAAAATGCATTGACTAATCACTTAAACTCTTTCCCCCTCCCCCCCCAAAAAAGTTATAAAATAGCTTTATGTGATACTTAAAACCTCGGATACCATAGCACCAAAATATTTTATTTCGGGCTCACATTTTAACATTTTTTAATATTTTTTGCATAGGATACACCTGGTTGATATATATAGTTGTGCAATCGTACCTTTTCGAGCTTTTATGCAATTTTTTATATGCAGACCCAGATACTTTCAATTTTGAAACCTTTTCTGAAAGTGAAACTGTACTCATATAAAAGAAAAATGTAACCAAAACCGAAAAAGTACAAAAGCACAACAATATATGGGGCATTCTCACAATCTTTTGACTTTTATGTCCCTGAATAATAATTTTTATTTTAATACATTTTTTTGTGTTTTTTTTAATTTCACATACTGGGGAACATTCCATTGTATGATTGCATATAACAATATTAAAGAGATAAATAAGTTCTGGGCGATGTTGGGGGTCCAAATTCCAGGAAAACTCCTATACCGTCCCGTCCCTGATGCTGATTTTTAAATTTGGAGCTGTCTGTATAAAATTGTTTCAATAAAAGTAATTAGATGTAATTTTTTTCCGAAACTGGGACAATTGTTTAATATAAATATTGTGCAAAAAATTAACCTGCACACATTTTTACGGTTGATATTATTTTTTTAACTCTGTCCCTGGGTATTTCATCCTTACCGTCCCTCTTGCTAAACTTATACAGAAAATCACTTGAGACGCAGCCACAGAATTTTTTTCAAGTTTTTTCTCATGCAGAAGTATGCTAGAGAAAGAATGTCTAAAATTCTTTTACAGGAAAATTACTGCAGAATTTAAATCAGCATTTAAATATCAATTTCAAGATCGTGGCTTTATTGGTAGTCTTACCATCCCCAAGGTTTATTTCTGCACTTTTCGAGGTAAATTAAGAAAAAAAAATATTTAATCCAGTGTTAACAACTCTTTCTAGAAATCAATGAACATTGTGGCTATCACTTAGTCTTAACATGATTTTCCTAAAAATAGGTGATAATTTTCCTTGCCGTTCCATCCTTACAGTCCCTTTTTTTCCCATTTCATCCCTTTTTTCCTATACCGTCCCCCCCCCCTTTTTTTTTAAATCTTACCATTCCTTCTTTAATACCCCTTTAAGACAATGTTATACAAAAATTCTGTATTTGTACTACATTTTTATTATTTCTTATTTGAATCTCCTGTATGCAAATTCATTATAAGTAAAAATGTAGAAGAAAATAAAAATTTATAGTGGTAAAATGGTAAGGAAAATTAAACTCGCAAGTTTAACTTAAACCTCAGTTAAATAAAAAAAATTTCGCTACTGACCAATTTTTCTTTATTTTGAATCATTAAAGCATTTGTCTGTCAGATTAAAATGTGATTCTAGCATGTTCAATTTCACCAGATTTTTATTCCCGAAAGTCAAAAGTTTGTGAGAATGTCCCATATATACTCGTAGTCCTCAGGTATCCTATGCAAATATATATATTATTTAAGCTGTATAGCATTTTAGCTGTAAAGATTTCTCTCATATACTAACGTTAGCGTTCGAGTTTCTTCGCGTGACTAGTGTAGGTTATGTATAATTATGTAGTGGGTTTAGTATATGTATATGTAGTGTTATGAGACTAATTCAGTTACGCGAAAACACGCCGTTCGCTAATATTAATACAATGGGAGAATTTTTTTAAGGTACTTTCGTTTGCATTGTAATATTTTAATTCTTTTTGTATTTGAAAGCTGAGGTAGATCTGTACAAAGATCCTTTTGCACTTTTTTATTTTGTTTACAAGTATTTTTAATTAGAACACTTTCACTTTCGGAATCGGTTTCGAAAGTGCTCATCCTCATAAAAAAATCCTGCAAACAAAATCGAAAAAGTAAAAAACGGTCTTTTTTGAGATCGACCTTAGCTGTCATATGCGAAAAAAACAAGTTGGAAATTGTTCGTCAAACGTGGCAAATGTGGTGCGTTCTTACTATAACTAGTTTTATAAATATTTTTTGCACCACATATTCTACAGAATGTATATTTTAATGCACTTCATAAGTGCATATCAATTTCATTCTCTTCGAAAGGCTGTAACATCATTAAAATGCACTTACAATAATTTTTTCCCCATTGGCTGTAATGTAACGTAAAATTTTGATTGTCCGTGTAATTAAGATATGCATCCGATTTTCATAAAATTGGAAATGACTCAACAAAATTTTACAGCAATTATATATTTAAAATTTCAGACCGTTCGGAAGGCTGTAACATCATTAAAATACACTTGCAATAATTTTCCCCATTGGCCGTAATGTAACGGAAAACTTTTGAATGTCCCTGTAATTAAACTATACATCCGAATTTTACAAAATTTGAAATAACTGGACAAAATTTTGCAACAATCATATATTTAAAATTTCAGACCATTCGGTTGGGTAGTTTTTTCTCTGTTATATGCGGATGGACAGACAGGCGGACCGAACGACGACTATAGGTGTTACACATTTATATAATTACGAACGCACCTAAAAATCATTTAAAAATAATCAAATGAAAATGAGATATTTTTAAGAATTTCTCCCACATAATTAACATTGCCGAACAAGTGTTTTCACGTGACTGAAATAGCCTCTTACACTAGTCATGTGGAGAAATTATTCTAACGCTAATGTTAATCCTATGGGAGGATTGTTTACAGATTTCTCGCTTGCATTTTAATATTTTTAAAAGAGTTTTTGCATAGGGTACCCCATGTAGATAACTTTTATCGTGAATTTGTACTTTTTCGATTTTGGTTGCAGCTTTTTATATAAGTACAGTTTCATTTTCAGCACCGATTCTAACCGGTTTCAAAAGTGAAACTATCTTGATATGAAAAACTGTAACCAAAATCGAAAAAGTACAAACTCACGATAAAAGTTATCGACCTCACGTACCCTATGCCAAAAATCTTTTAAAAATATTAAAATGCAAGCGAGAAATCTGAAAATAATTTCCCCACAGGTTTAACATTAGCGTTAAAATTTCTTCGCGTTACTAGTTTTAGCCCTTTACGCGGAAAAACTCGAACTCTAACGTTAAACCTATGAGTCAAATCTTTACAGATTTGTCTCGTTCACTTTCGGAAGAGGTTGGAACCCGTTCTGAAAGTGAAACTATCTTCGCATAAAAAAACTGTAACCAAAATCGAAAAAGTACACAAACGCTAACATTAGATATCGACCTCAGGTATCCTGGAAAAAAAAAATCGTGTAAAAATATTAAAACGCAAGCGATAAATTTGAAAAGATTTTAACCATAGGTTGAACATTAGTGATCAAATTTCTTCCCGTGACTAGTGTAGACCCTTTACGCGGAAAAACTCAAGTTAAATCTATGAAAAAAATCTTTACAGATTTCTCATTCGCATTTTGATATTTTTAAATAATTTTCGTTAATCAGAATACCTGAGGTCGGTATCTATTGTTGTGAGTTTGTACTTTTCTATTTTGTTTGCATTTGTTTTTTTATATGAGGATAGTTTCACTTTCACAACGCGTTCCAACCAGTTCCAATAGTGACAATGTCCGCATTAAAAAAAAAAAAAAAAAAAAAAAAAAATTAACAAAATCGAAAAATTACAAACGCACAACTATATATATTGACCTCAGGTATTCTATGCATATATTTCTCTCTCATTTAAGCTGTATAGCTTTATCGCTGTGAAGATTTCTCCCACATACTTAGCATTAGGGTTCTAGTTTCTTCGCATGACTAATGTAGATTCTTAAGAACTTTCTTCAGTCACGGGGAAAAGGAAAAACGCCGATTCTAAGTCTATGGGAGCGTTATTTTCAAATATCTCGCTCAAATTTTAATATTTTTGAATGATTTTTTTTCACACAGGATAGCTGAGGACGATCTACAACCTGGCTAGTTTTTACTTTTTCGATTTCGGTTTCAGATTCTGTTTTAAAAAATACAATTACTTCCGGAACCGGTTCCGAAATTGAAACTATCCTATTATAGAAATAAAAATAATCAAAATCAAAAAAGTAAAAACTAGTCCAGTTGTAGATCATCCTCAGCTATTCTATGTAAAAAATAAATAAATAAATAAATAAAAAATAAATTAATAATATATATATATATATATATATATTAAAATTTCAGCGAGAAATTTGAAAATAACGCTCCCATAGACTTACCATTAGCGTTCGACTTTTTCCAAGTGATTAGTATGGGCTCTTAACCCTTTAAGACCGGGACTTTTTTTTGGTAGAAATTGAAAGTTTGGGTTTCCCCTTATCGATAGGATCGTATTTGACTGAAAAAAAATACCCGATGTCAGGTTATGACGAGAGAGGACCCGCACAATTGTGTGGGTTCGGCCTTAATGCTGCCGTTTTCGGGCTAAATATACACAATTGTGTAGTTTGGGATTATGTGTGCAAATATCTAAAAATAAAAGTTTAAGCAAAAAAAGTTGTTGTTTATTGAGATAACTTTCATAAGCCACAATGAAAATATTTGAAACAATTTTTGTTTTTGGACAGACCACTACAATTTCATTTTCTGAGACGTGCTCAATGCTCGCACCCCTCTTAAGAGCCTTTGACAAATGGTTATGCCCTTCACTTCGTTTGGATTGTGCCTGATCCTTCAAATTTCTTTTTTTTTTTTTTTTTTTTTTTTTAGTTTTTCCAGCAGCGGTATTTTGTTGAAATACCGATCGAAGTACATAAAACTAGGTCTGAACCAGAGTAAAGACTACAGCAGGTCCTAAGCCTAGATCCTTGTGGACCAGGTCTGTACTTTCCCACTGGTATAATACAAAATTTAAAACTATCCCAGATGATGCTGTTACAACAGAGTGTGCTTTGTTTTTTATATACTGCTTTACTGAGGCACGTCCTAAAAAAAGGAATCGTCTGCTCATCTATGAAAAAATTTCCCTGATCTCCTGGTAAATTCAAGCAGACACTACGGAATCTGTCGAGCATTTGCTGAACTTTCCATAATTTATTATTTATTCCTGGTGGTTTACTTGCTGTGTCGACAAAATGGAATGAATTTATCAAACTTAAAAATCAATCTCGTGGTATGCATATAACTCATATAAAACTTATAAATCATATATGGCATCTATAACTCAGAGCAGAAACATACAGTTCGTTACATGTGCATATTATACATCTAATACTATCCATTTTAAATAGAAATCATGAATAGTACAAACCTATTAATTTAAAATTGGTCAGCTTTAAAAATGTAATTAATAAAAAATAAATTGCTAAAAACATAAGTTTAAAAAAATCACTTAAAAATAAAAAAAATTATATATTAGGAATTGTATCTATTTTGGAAATGATAAATGCCGGACCCGCACAATTGTGTGGTTCATTTGTTTTTCAACTTTTCTGAAGCCTAATTAAATTTATCAAAGACAAAATCAATTAAAATCCTGAATAAACTATATGGAAATAAATATTAAATCTAAGCAAACACTATAAATCATATTTAAAAGAAATTACGACAGTACATACTTTTTGTCTATTGCTGTAAGATAATATAGTCTTTTTAAAAGCAGAAAATCTAACCCTGTATTGTAGTTGGTACCCCCTAATTGTGTTTTATCAGAACATCTAAAGCATATAAATGTGCAGATTTGGTTTTAAATCGCACAAAAACAGGAAATAGTCATTTACTTTTACTTTAGTATCGCCGCACAATTGTGTGGGTCAGGGCTTAAAGGGTTAAGAGGCTACTTCAGTCAAGCGGAAACACCCATTCGCCAATGTTAATCCAATAAGAGAATTTCTTTAAGGTAACTCGGTTGCATTTCAATATTTTTAAATGATTTTTTTTATATACTTTCACTTTTGGAGCCGGTATAAACAGTGAAAAGAGTGAAAGTCCCCGCACAAAAAAAAGTAAAAAGAAAGAAATAAAATAAAATAAAAACTTCAATGATCTTAAAATAAAGTAAAAAACCACAGTTGCAGAAATTTACCTCAGCTATCCAATGCACAAGAAAAAGTCTTTTTGAAATATAAAAATACAAACGAGGTATTTTTAAAAATATATCTCGTTGGATTAACATTAGCGATTCGGTCATTTTGCCTGAAGAGTTATAATTTGTGATCGCCTTTAGAATTAATTCTAAGCAGAATTCTTGAAAACAGTAAAAATTTAACTTGTAACTTTTAAAATGCACTCTATTGTTTCTCTCTTTTAGGATGCAAAGACACGGAAATAATATAGAGAAGAATGTTAAATAATTGTACGTTAATTTGGTAAATATTATGTTAATACTTTGTGTTAGAATCTATTATTTGTAACTGTGTGAAAATAAACTTTGTAATATTATAGACTGTATTGTTTTATTATAACTTTGCTCTTTTTAAATTCTTGAAACTTTTCAAATGTGTTGTTTTTGTGGAATTATATTTATTCAGATTTAAGAATAGGGAAATTTCAATTTTAAAATGAGTTTTTTTTTTTTTCTTTTCGAAGTTAATAAGTTTTAGCAATATATTCCACTCTGGCCAAAAAGAGATGAAAATAAATTATATTTTCTTTAATAAAATTATATATGAAATTAAGATTAAGGGTGTGTGTTTAACGCATAATTTTTAATCGAATGATTACCATTTGCAAATTGATACGATCATTTGTTACATAGTTACGACAAATTTTATGAATACGAAGTCGAAAACTATAATTTGATGCAGGTACCGTAGGTTTTTACAGCAGCAACTGATAACCATTCAAGAAAATTTATCTGGTAAGATCTGGTAATTTTGGCACTAGAAATGAAAATACGATGAGTCCCCCCCAAAATAAAGTTGTTTCATCGTGGGGTTCTTTTTGAGGAGGGGGGGGGGCGAACAGAACTTATTTTTAAAATGTCAAATGGGGTATCGTTTGTTATGAATTTTTTTATTCTGAATCAAATGATATTGCACGCAAGCCGATACGATCATTGTTTACAAAATTAGGCCAGGTTATAAGTAGTGGATTTTGGTAAATTTAATGACTTTGAAATAAACTCAAAATTATCCTGATTTTGATTATTGCTATTTTGAAGACATTTAATAGTTTTGAGATGACTTAATATGATATAAAAAACTCCTTTTAAACGTAAAATAAATGTGACAAAACTACGCTAAAAAATAAAATATAATTTTCCACTTTGCATTGATAAATCTTTTCTGTACTTTTCTTATAAATGTTCGTATCGATTTGCCGATAATGTTATTCAAATACATACGAAACGATATCCCACTTGACCTATTTAAAAAAAGTTGAATTTTGCCCCCCTCGAGCTAGCTCATCCCCCCCCCCCAAAAAAAAAAAAAAAAAAAAAACTCGGTAAAACAACTTTACATTTTGGAGACTCATCGGATCTTAATTTGTAGTGCCATAACGAGGTTTGTCTCAAGCTTTCGTGAATAGCAATCACTTGTTACTGCAAAAACCTATTTTACTTGTAAAAGACTTTGTATAAATAAAACCTGCCGTAACTTTGTAAGAAATGAACGTATTGACTTGCTGATGATTTCACCTGATTCGGAATTATAAAAAAACATTATAAACAATATCCCATTTCACCTACTTATTTATTTATTTTTAGTTAACCCCTCCCTGAGCTAACAATGCCCCCTTTTGCGCACAAAACATGATAAAACAACTTTATTTTTTTAGTACTCATTGGATCTTCATTTTTAGTATTAAAACGAAGTTCTTCCCAAATTTGGGTGAATGGCCATCTGTTGTCTCAAAAAATCCTATTTTACCTGTGTCCTACACGCAAAATTCAGAGAATTGACAGCATTTCAATGAAATTACTACATATTTGCAGCTATACTTGTCATGACAAGATTCCGAGTTTGCAATTCATTTGAAGATGTTTTGACATGACAATATTGCAAATTTACAATGCGTTTGCAAATAGTCTGACATCGCAATATTACTTGTTTGCTATGATTTTGCAGTAAGATTGATGCAACAAGATTGCAACTTGCACGACAACTTGGCTGCAAGTTCAAAGTATGGTGACTTCGGAGTTTGCATAATCTTGTTGCAGTCTTGTTATGAACTTTTAGACTTGTCATGCTGAGCTTGCTGCAACATTGCAAGTCTGCAAAGTAAGATTGCTGAAAATTTTCTGCAAACTAAAATTGCTATCTGGTATAAGTATTCAAAAAATATGAGTTCTTAAGTTTAATAGATATTGAAAAAAAAGAACACAAATATGAAAAATCCAAATTTTGAGAAAAAGTGAATTAAAGATTTAAATGGTCATTAAGCTGTGAAGTACTCTTATAAAAGAATGAATAATTACAACACTTAATTTATTATGCAAAAACATGTGCGACACATCGTTGGAAAGATAAAAGTTTAAAATATTTAATGGTATAAAAAAGTAAAAATCGTTTTTTTTGGTTGAATTTTTCTTTCCTGATACCCTTAATAAACCAGTCGCTTTTGAGACTATGGGTATTAACAGTGCTGAATGGGAACCTTGATAGAAACTCCAGATTACTATCCGTTCTGTATAGTACCATTAAAGAGTTGTAATGCTTACTAAGCTTGTAAATTCATTTACTATATTGCCTTACTTTTAATGTAGTTTACTAATTCATGTAACAACATGAGTATCGCAGAGCATTGATATTACATATTACATATCAATTAAAGACATTGATATTACATAGTAGAATTCGACCTACCAAATAAATCAGCAATTCTTACGAGATTTACGTCACTTAAGCACACAATGTACTTCATTGCAGCGAAAATACCCGCTCGGAAATGTTAATCCTATGGGAGATTTTATTTTAGAATATCCGTTTGCATTTCCATATTTTTTAACGTTATATTTTAATTTATTTATTTATTTATTTTGCCATTGGATAGCCGTGATCAATATATACAAAGAGCCTTTTTTTTTGGCAGTTTTTTTATGAGGCTAGTTTCACGTACGAAATCGGTTCCGAAAGTAAAAATATTCTCCAAAAAACCCTGCATACAAAATCAAAGAAATAAAAAAGTTCTTTGTAGAGATTGATTTTTCTTATCAAATGAAAAAAAAAAAATATATTAAAGTGCAAATGACATCTATTGTAAAAATTTCTCACTTAGGATATTAGCACAATATTAGCACAATAATAACTATTATTACACATAATATTATACATAATAAATATTATATGAAATATTAGCACATGGGCGTTTTCGCACGATTCAAGTAGACTCTTAATTTGTCTTATGAAGAAATAAAAATCTATTCTAAAACCACAACCATGTTTGACCCATTTGTATGCTTAGTTAATATGTGCATCTATTTCAGATTTTTATTTTTTAAATCAGAAAATCCGAATGCACACCGGAAATTTCAAAAGAAGAGCATTTACTTTATGTAATCACAAAACATCTGTCATTAATTATACCAAAAGTTACAATTCATTAATTTCTGGTGTACATTCGAAATTTCTGGATAACAAAGAAAACACTAAAAAGGATTCGTATGCATATTAGGAGAAATAATATACTCTTTAAAAAGCTATATACAGATGAGTGTAAACTTCTTCAGTTTGATAAGGATTTCAATTATTTTAAAGCACTCATCTAAACCAACCACCCGCTTTTGGAACAATGCACTTGAAAATGTAATGAATAAGAGCTATACGAGAAACTGTAGATTAAAATACATTCTGTTTAACACACTTAAATTGCATAACAGTCTAATAAAATTATAAACATACATTAAATTGCGTAAATCAGTTTCAAAATCAAATAACCTGGAAAGCACCAATACTATTTATAACGGCAATTCACTATTATTCTGTTGTAATTTACATTGACATAAAATATTTATTATAAATACTATGCTTGATTTTATTTTTGAATTATGTATGGTTTTTTTAGCTTTTAAATATACTTTATTTAGAAATTCTACACACTAATTGGCATAATATTAAATTTCCATACAGCGAAACAGTTTAAATATTTATTATAAGAGTGTATTTATACAGGGTGTCCGGTCTCAACGGTGTCCAATGGCTAATTACTAAATCGTTACTCATAGATATATAGTTCCAATTACAAAAATGTTTAAAATCAGGTAAAGAAATATTTTAAAAGCGATTTGGGTCAATAAAAATCTTTTCTTAAAAAATTACGAAATTTAAATTTTTATACGGTCCCCCGGTCCTACAAGTTATATTTAGTAAAATTTTCCTTTTACACTGAGAGGTAATACAAAAAAAGTCCCGTTGTTCTACGATTAAAATTGACCGAGTAATACCTGTTTAAAGTTGGAGCATATTTTTTGCTGCAAATTGGGGGTCATTCACAAATTTAGTCGAAATATAATTTCGTCAGATATATTAAAAAATTGTTGAGAGAAAAATTAACATTGCAATATAAATTTGAAATCTCTAGTCATTCTGACATATTAATGCAAAATATACAATTTGTAATAAAAATTTAAGAAGAAAGAAAAAAAAAAACAGAATTTTTGTTAAATAAAATGATATTAAATTAACAGCCTCAATTCTTTACAAAATGATAGGTATTTTAAAATAGTATTATTAGATTACACTAGCTTGCAAAAGTTGGGTTATGTCATGCTTTTTAGCTTTTGATAACTGATTCTTATGTATTCTGTACCGCTGAATCCGGAATTGACCTTCATTTGTAGCCGTCACATCAGGATTTTTCGCAAATTGTAAATTTTAAAGTTTAATTTTTAACTTTGAACTTTATATCTCCTCCCCCATCTCATCACACCACCCAGCTGTAAGAATCCCAAGATAAGGAAAAATATCGAATAAATTATTGAATAAAGTAAAATAAAATAAGTTTTACATATGTTTTATAGTATGAGATTTTCGCTATATTTTTTAACTTACACATTTGCAAAAAAAAATTCTAACGTGATGGTTAAAAATTAAAGTCATTTTCAGATTTAGTGCTAAAAAGTACGTAAAAATCAATTATCAAAAGCTAAAAAATACAACCATCTCCTCTACTTTATAGTATACGATTTCTGTTATTCTTTAAATACGACAATTTATGATTTGCGAAATATCCTGACATCATGGTTAAAAATTAAGGCAATTTTCGGATTCAGTGCTAAAAAATGCATAAAAGTTAAAAAAACTCAACAATCTCCGTCTTGTATTATCTAATCTAAAACTTTTTCTTAAACTTCTTTTCTTAAACTAATCTATCCGAATTTTTTTGTGTTATCCTGTAAAATAAGTATAAATGGAAACCACCGAAAATTATAATAACATTAGATTGTTATCGGATTTGCGCCAGTATGTAAAATGTAATCTCGATCGGATATTTGAAAGTGGGTTAAAGTTCTAATACAAATTTTGAACTGAAAAAACATACATAAGATCGTTGAAGTAACATAAAAACTTATAAAAATAACATAATTTTATTAAAAGAAATCATAAAAGAAACAGTCTCAAATCCTGACAAAAATAAAACATATGTTATTTCAGCCAATCTAAAACTTAATAAATGTTAACTTAATCGTAATACTTGTACGATTTTTTTCAAAGCGCAGATTCACATGAAATGAGATCTTCGAATACTTTAAGCTAGAGGTCTGCACGGGCCGGAATTTCCAAGCCCGGGCCCGGTCCGGCCCGAAGGAAAGCTATTTTGGCCCGGTGTAAAAATTGAAAGTTCGGCCCGAGCCCAGCCCGACCCGGCCCGTTTACATTTTTACCGTTCTCGGCCCGGCCCGACTAAATTTCTACAAAAAATTTAGTTTTTTCTCGACATACAATTAAGATTGTTTTAATGAATACTACATGCATATTTATGGGAACATTTTACAGTATATTTTAAATTACCATGTGTTCGTAAAATACAAAACTCACAATAGTAAACATTAACGATTACTTACAGTGTTTTAGTCAACGTCTCTACAGACGTTTCAAAATTTAAATAAGGGTTCATTAAAAGATTATTGTAGTTTAGAATAAAGGGTTAAAAAACATGATAACTTTTGAAGCTTATAATAAAAGGTAGATTTGTGAAAATATTTCTGTCATTTTTAAGGCTTTTCTCAAATCCAAAGGAGCTACATTTTGATACATTTATGAATTCATTTCTTTTCGGAAACGCATGAGATTGGCAGGTATTCTTATTCAGAAATCATGTAAATGCCGTTTTTTTTCTTAGATAAAAGTAATATATCTTACAGGAAATACTGCCAAAGTTAGCGTTTTGAATCGAATTTCCGGAAGCGATAGCACAGGAAAGGAGAAAAAAGCACAGTCACGTGACAAGAGTCTATGTTATCTCTGTACATAATTTATGAAAAATGGAACCGCTATTCGATCCCAAATGCCTTCAATAATCAGGCCTGTCAATTTTATGCCTTTATAGTTAAAAATGAGTCAGAAAATGTGTCTGAGAGTTTCGCCTTGTAGAGCAGTAAATATGAGAACCATCTTAAGGTACATTTCCAAAGATACTGTTAACAGAAGTTCATTATCGCTATTAATAATTTTACAAAACATAATGCCTGTCCTACACATCCTGAGAACGATTAAGACCAGTTCCGTCCCGGCACAAGTCTGCCGAAAACATTAAACCCGGAATCAGGCATCATGTAACTGTACGATGCCGATCTCTACGATGGACACGTTACATTTCTGTATTGATGTTGTTAAACTCGCATCGGCTCGTAACGCACATTTATACTTCTCGAAAAAGTCATATTCATTGGAAATGGCCTCGTATTTTATCTGCTACTCTCAAATCTACTCTTATATCGGGCCGATAGCCCCGATTAATTTTTTTTTATCGGCACGGCCCGGCCATGCAGGCCAGTTCAATTTATTCTGCCGGCCCGCCCCGTTGAAAAAACTGTCCTAATTCTGCTGGCTCGGCCCGGCCCGTTTGAAAATTCTCCTCCATTCCGCCGTGCCGGGTACGGGCCTCGGGCCAAGCCCGGGCCCGTGCAGACCTCTAATTTAAGCACTTGGAATGTGACCCCTCAAAGCCAAGCCGAACTCATTTGTTTTCAGAGCAGAAAAGTGGCATAAGTCATGCATTTTTAAAGTTCTCGCACAATTTTAGTGTTATATGAATCTGACTTTTTGTGTCTTACTTGTCAGTGTAATAGTAAAATTTTACTAAATATAACTTATAGGACCGGGGGGACCGTATAAAAATTTAAATTTCGTAATTTTTTAAGAAATGTTTTTATTGACCCAAATCGCTTTTAAAATATTTCTTTACCTGATTTAAAGCATTTTTCTAATTGGAAATATATGTCCACGACTAACGGTTTAGGAATTAGCCATTGGACACCGTTCAGACCGGACACCCTGTATATATACAAAGTATGTATTTTATCTTTCAAATGTCAGGAACAGTTTCATAAAAAACAGACTTCAAAGGTCACTTGTCGGGCAATTATTTTACTACATACAAGTTAAAAATCGGAAATACTGTAACGATTATAAGGCCTTATATTAAAATCTGCCTTCTATATACACCCATCTAAATAACTCCGCAATCTAGGTACACTCAAACGGTGTATAGAAATATATCGGCTAAAATGATAGCGTTAACCCCAAGTTAAGTTAAATTATTGAAATGCTTTGTAGTTTTAAACAACGTAATACAACTGAGTGGAAAATTATTGTGCTTAGTAAAAACGAAAAATGCAATGATTTCACGGCACTCACTTTATTTACCTAGCTGCTTTTGCTACAATGTGCTTTAAAACATGATGAAAGAGAGTGGTGGAGAAATTCCAGAGAAATTTTAATTCCTGTCAACAAGTATAAAAGCCGGCACTTGGTTGTAAACATGTGCGAAATTTCCTAAAACCTAATGTAGTATATTGAACTATCTAACTTCAAGACAGTAAACAAAGTTTCTCAAAAAAAAAAAAAAAAAAAAAAAAGCCTGAAACCAGCTTGAGTTATTTACCTCTTTGATATGCATTGGTAATGTGAAGTACAAATGGTTCAACATGAGCTCGGAATGAATATTATGTTAATTAAAAAGCAATGCCATTCTTTTAAAGTAACACTTTAAAATTGTTATTCTGATATTGGATAAAACAAAATTACATTTATAAAGATTGTTAGAGACTGTTCTGGTACTAAAAGAAAAACAGAACATGTAGTGCGGGAAAACTTTTAAATTTTAAAAGATTCAAAGAATCATAACCTAACGAGTTTTGTTTGTAGAAAAATTGATTTTTTACTGCTTGCAACTTAATAGATAATGTATAAACAGAAAAGTTTCATAACCCTCGCAGTAATAAGATGGGGTCTATGGGACCTCATCTTTTGTCTACTTAGCAAGTTTCGCACAGTTAAATTTTCTTGTTTATTTCAAGAAATTGCGAATGATGTTACATTGTCTACATCTTAGGCAATCAGAGAATACATAAAAGCCTTCTATCATGACACTAAATATTCTCAGACGTTCAACAAATGCAAACAGTTCATGTGTAAATGTCATTTGGTACAAAGTCCCAAATGACGTATGTATAATTATTGCTCATTTCCTCATTTGACTAATATAAGTTATTTATATTTTCGTAAAAATCGAATTCGTAAAATATCTCGAAATAGAGTATTTCCCTTTTTAAAATTTCTTATGATATCTGAACCTTTTTTTAAGCTTCCAAAATTTAATTTTAATTCTACCACAATATTTACTAAAATATCTTTTCACAGTTTTTTTTATCTGTTTCTTTAAAGCTTTAGATTAAGTCTAAAAAATATTAATTTAAACTTTTCTACGCCAAAATGGGACTCAAAAATTCAAATTTAATTCAATATATGTATATTCTTCACACAGTTAAGACATTCTTCATATAAATGTGTATATTGTTTTGTATGTTTGGAAAATTTTCCGGTAAAAAAGGTTAATCTTTTTTGTTGTAGTTGTTAATACTCGGTATCTCAAGCATTTTAAAATGATTTAGGTTGACAATATTCTGGGACGTTTAAATTATAATTAATATCATTCCAGAAGTTTGAGTAAGCATTAGACAATAATGTGAGTACATAATTGGACATTACTCGGGCGAAGGCGATCTCGATGTCAGCTCGCTCTAGAATTTACACCAATTTCTCCCTTTCCTATTTATTCTGAGTTTTAAAGAGAATACACACCATTCATTCAAAAATAAAATATCAGTTTCACACAAGCGCTTTATGTACAAACTGTTTTCCATACAAACATATAAATTATAATTAATATCAGTTCAGAAGTATAAACATTAACATTAAAATTAATATAAATTTGTTACTCTTGCTTGCATAAATACAACACTGTCAAAAAAACTCGTCAATATACACTAAATTATTCCTCCTTTTGTAACAAATAATTTCTGTACTCCTAGAAAACATGTTTTATCCGTGAATTCTTCCCGAACGCCTAAAGAAGAGAGGGAAATTCCGTTCATTCCTAGCACACATGCGTATGTGCATTGGGTCTATTAATAATAAATCCGATTTCATTTTAAAAATGAAAAACCAAAAATTCTATAAACTAAGATTTCTAATTTAATTTAAAAAGACAAATAAGTTTTCGAACTTAAAATATATAACAATTACTTTTCTTATTCATTCAAAAGTACTCACAATTTATTTTTTAAAGTTGAATAAGATGAACAAAATTGAATTTATAAAGTTGATTATAAATAAAAATTCGCATTTAACATATACTTTAAATGAACACATTTAAATAATATTTTTTAAAGAAAATTAAATGGAAAAAAATCAATATTACTCAAAAAAATCTTATCGAATAAAAATATAATATTCGTATTTTACCTCTAGCAATGTAAATTACCTCTAGCTATGTAAAAATATTTAAAATTCATATTTTTATGCTATATAAATACTAAAGTATAAAAAACCCTGCCACAATCTCATTAAAGTTGAAATTTTCCCGAAATGAACTTCAAAATTATAAGCTTTTTAAAGAAATTGATCAAGCCATCCCCATCTGAAGGGAACATATTTACTTCAAAACATTTCGCTGCTGTGGAATTACAGCGCAGTGCGAGCGCGCTCCTCTCGTAACGCTGACATGGCTGGTTCAAATCCAACGTCAGCCGCTTTTGCTTTTCACCAACTTTCTTCAATTGACGGATACTTTACCTCCTGTAACGGATGGAAGGGAAACGGATATTCTTCAATTCACGGAGAAAAGGCGGCAGCACTGCTGCCAGTTGCATTTCCGTGAATTGAAGAAAGTTTTTTTGAGAGTGAACACACAACTGAAAATGTTTAATCGAGAATTGATAACAGCCTAAAAGTATTAATCACATCCGAAAACTTGTCATTAAACTATAAATTTTACTCAGAAACATGTCCGAAAATCAGTGTCAGCAAAAGTAACTTTGTTTTTATAAATGATTCTTTAAATATAGAAAATATATTGATTTGTGAGGTTTTGGAATCATTGGTAACTCAAAATAGATTATTGTTTTATTTTGCTTGTTATGTTGCACTTTCATAGATTAAGATTTTGTATTTCTTTGTAGTGTATAGAATGTTATCGAGTGGCTTAATAGTTTTATTTTAATATCTTAATGCCGAGTACGTCATATCTAATAATTTATTTCTCAGATTGCATACATTGTTTCCTCTTTTGCACGCTTTTTTCATACAAATTACACACAAATTATAATATTTCATAATTCGCATACAAATAAAACAATAAATCTATTAGGTTTGCGCAAGTAAATAGCCTTTAAATATTTTTAAAGAGGAGAAAGGATTAGAAATGAATTAAAATGGATTAGTATCCAAACTCCCCATCAGAGAGATGCTGTTATGATAAAAGATGCAATTATGCGAAGGGGGTAGATTTCGACAACTAACTCTGTCGCTTAGTAAAAATAAATAAATAAATAAATAAATAAAAAATAGACGTGTTACTTATTTTTCACTATAAGGCTTATTTTTTATCATTGATTACAAGAGAATAAATTATTTTAAACTCAATATTTATCAATAACTTCTAAAGTAGAGAAATTGGGCTGTCAAAGACAGGAAACCAATAAAGTTTAAATATTAATTTAAAGAATATCAGGTGTATCTGCTACTTTCAGCACTCGATATCAGAGAGTCGATTGTTTTCTTTAAAAAGCAATCTATCACGGTGTTTAAAACTCACTTAAACTTTCAAGATGATCTTAACTATAATTTAAGCGTCTTCTGATACTGTCAATCTAAATCATTTTAGAAAGCTCAAGATGCTGAGTATTTTTTTTTTTTAAAGCAAGAAAAAAAAACATTTTTTTTTTCATTAAACATTTCCTGTATAAACTAAAAATATTAACCTTTTTTATCAGGAAAATTTTGGCCTTGTGGCGAATTCCAGTAGATTGATTTAAATTTAATAATTTGAATGACTTTTCAGCATAGAAAAGTTCAAATCAACATTTTTTAAACAGTTAATTAATTTGAGAAAATATATTTTAAAATACATTGAAAAAATTCATAATGGAAAATTTTAATATTGTGAAAAAGTTAATTATCGGATCATCGAAATAGTCGAATAACCAAATGGACATAATATACGATAAATCTGCAAACTAAAAAAGACGTTGAAATATATCTGTCTAGTAGCGTATCTTGTACTAAGCTATTCATTGATCTTAAGATGTTAACAATTGTTAAATTTGTTATCCTGCCATATAATTGCCATATTTCTTTGAAATAGCTCTATCATGATATCCTTCTTTGCAAACAACCTATTTTGAGTATGGAATTTTACGTTTTGAGTATGATTTTGAGAATGTAAAATTGAAATAACTTATTACATATGACTAAATCCTTGCACTTTGAGATTCAAAGATTTCAATACAGTACAAAATCGAACTTCGGCTCACAACAATTCAAGCGTTACACAAAAGCTAACTGAGGATAGTGAGTTGTATGAACCTCCTGCAAATTTATCTGGTGCACCACGGATGCTGCTGCGCATAACTAAAAAGGGTAAAGTACGCTTTCGTCAACTTACCCCCAATAAAAAACTAACTATATAACCTTCTGTATTTAAAATCAATTAAATATTAGATTCGAAAAACGCTTTTATATTCATACAGCTAAATAGCTCAGCATTTCGAACTACACACAAACGGTGATTTGTAGAAATAGCTTTTCTAAACGGAGGGAAATATTTTAATTGCATAAAACTTTTCTATTCAAACAAAGTTATACAATCCCATGGGAAATATTTCCGATTAATGAAGATGTCAGTTTCAGGCTTTTCACAGCACTCACTTTGTTAAAACAATTGCTTTTAGGACAATAGACTTCAAAATGTGTAGAATCAGAGCGATAATAGAAAATCAAGATGAATTAATGTTCTTATTTGAACACATACAGTACATTAAGGTTTACCATGTTTGTAAACTCATATATTCATACAGCGTTTAACATTATGTAAAAAGCTTTTTGTTGTAATTCACATTTTGGAAATATTTTTAACATGAATAAGGGCGAATTAAGTTCTTATACCATAAAAATAGAAACTGTATTATATGCTATTATACTTGACTGTGTTATTAACAATTTATTTTGGTTTTATTTGTGTACACCAGTTTTTATAATAACTTAATTTAAAATGAATATCATATCTTTGATGTTTGGTGTAATCCTTTAAATCCTAAATTCTAATTTAAGAAAATAATCACAACGGAAGGCTTACATTTTCAGTACATACCTCTACATACAGGCAATGAAAAAATAAATTTATTTCTATACATCATAAAAAGCAGCCATTTTATGGCTGCTTTTAATTTAAAATAAAGAAGTTTCTCTTTATAAATGTTAAATTTCGTTTATCAGTAATAAATACTTTTTTTGTGAATTTTTGAACAGAATATTATTTTTCGACATTAATCATTTTCAAACCTACGCAAGACGATAAGGTTTAGCTGATACATAGTTAATGAAACTTTTAACTTTCATTCTCATAAATATTGAAATGTTACAATTTAGTGAAG
The DNA here is from genome assembly GCA_963932465.1 of Maratus speciosus. NCBI lineage: Eukaryota > Metazoa > Arthropoda > Arachnida > Araneae > Salticidae > Maratus > Maratus speciosus. The sequence goes on from OZ010790.1 coordinate 55,943,435, forward strand.
TTTTAGTATTCAAATAAATTCCAGGAAAAATCAGCCAGCACAGATAGAAACAGAATATTTAAATACACAATTCTGTTTATTTTTATCAAGCAAAAATTAAATTGTCAGTATCTGAGTGTTTATAAAAAAAATCTCTAAAAATTTCTTTTACAAAATCACGGTGTTTGCGTTTGTGATATATACTCTAATAGCAAAGAAATTCACCCAAATTGAAAGAAAAGAAAGATATTTTTTTTTTTCTGTATGAATGTAGGAAAAATATAATATAACCCAAATGAAAATATACAACAATAAAATAGGAATTATGCTGTTTCAGAATTTAGTATCGCCCCAGATGAAAAAAAAAATATAAATATTAAAAGTACAAAATATATTTCAGTTTTATAACTTAAAACATACCCTTTGATTTTATACAAAATGAAGTCATACGCATCTGCTGATGAATTCCATATATACGACCTAGTCTTAAACAACATCTTACAAAAAAGTGTGCATATGATGTCACTATCGCAGAATAATACACAAATCCAGGTAAAGCGATGTCGTCATTCAAGAATGTCGACAAATAAATGGCTATCTAATGATTCATATGCCTTCATTTGTTTGTAATATTAATAAAGAAACTTGAAATTAAATATAGTTTATAACGGCTCCGTGTTTTATCAGAAATCATGCATTTGCATTTTTTTTTTCATAATAGCACTTATTTTAATTATATATATATTTTCAGTTGTCATGAAAATATGGCAACAAAAATATATAATTGCCTACTATTTGTCAACTATTTTTCCTTTACTTTCTAAAGAAATGGAGTACTTCATTTGGCAAAATTAAAGAAACGGCGTTAAAAACTACAAAAAATTTGAGATGTCTAAAAAATAAATTGAGATGCAGTTTTCAAACAAATTGCATTTAAAAGAACTTTTTTCCCTATTCCGCGTTATAAAAATTGAATATGTACAATGCTTAGTATTTTAAAAAATTGCTGTAGAGATTATCCGTATTTAACCGTACAATGATATTACATTTGCTTTGTTTACGGCTGGCTTCTGTAACGGAACGTTATTTTTTCGAGAGGACACTTTAATTGCTGCCCGAAAGAAATGAATATTGGGAGCTAATACACACTTCCGAGTTACCAAGTATTCCGAAAAACTTAAGCAGCCCCAATAACTAATATATTTACCAGATTTAAATGCAAACATTTCAGAATTATAACATAAATATAAATCATTATGTCTGTAGATAATATTTAAAAGCAAACTGTTTTATATTTGTTGAAAACAAAGAGGGGAGAAGGTTGATAAGCGTTGGCAATATTTGCGCATATTGCTGCAGAAAAGCATAGCTATAAGGAGGACCTTTGAAGTGAAAGTGACCAAATTACCGTTTTGTAGAAGGAAGATTCGCAAAATGTTATACATCTACCACGTCCAGACCACGCAGGTACCGAATCACCGATCACTAACCGAAGTTCCCCATTCTGTAGCAAGAATGCTAACTCTGGTTGGAGTATGTCGAAAACACAATTTCCTTCTAGTAACAGATTGCAAGATAACTCGCTTTAATTTCTTATTCTTTGGACTATTAATTAATACGAGTTGGAACCCGTCGAAATTCGACGAACTAAAATGTTAAAAAGGAACTGTCAGATCGAATTTATATTAAACCTACAAAAATAATTACAATAAAAAAATCATTTAACATTGGTTGTCTCACTCTTAAAGCAAATAATATTTTTAACCTAAAATTACTAAAATATTATTTCCACAAACTTCAACTGCTTAAATTATTGAAAAATTAAACTCTATTAGAATACGTAATGAAGATGAGTAATTATGATGAATTTATCGATTGAGACTTTTATGTTTGTTTTTATGGGATGAAAAATCAGTAAAAAGGATTTCGCTTTGTCACATCATAAAATTTTCCCCCATGAAATCTAAATTGTACGTTATTTTCAGTTCCTATAATTTACATACGCACCACTCAAATTCACAATTTGAAAGTATTTTAACGCGCAATAGATTATTAATGAATGTATTTCTAAACTTAAAGTTAAGTTTGTCCGATACAATTTTTCATGTGAACATTCGCACAAACTTTAAGTTCTAATCTCAGTACCCGCGAAAAAAATATTCAGAAATTTGTCTTTAGTTGTCATAGTATTGGTCAAATATTTACTTTTATCAAACAAAAAAATGATGATCGTTTTGCTTGAAATATGACATAATTTTTACTCACTGAATCATTTTGCCTAGCGTCTCAAACTCAGTATCAGCGTAATGTAAAAATATTGAAATGTACCTGATTTACGAAGAAGAATGCGTGTTTTTTTTTTAATGTCTGACATCATTTTCTGTTCAAAAATTATAAAAAAGTTACTTTAATTTGTATTGTGAAAATGGCATCAATAAGGATGTAATCAATAAAAATAATAAACCATGACTATTTTTCCTTTACTTTCAATATAAATGGAGTACTTCAATTGCCACAATTACAAAAATTGTATTAAAAACTACAAAAAAAATTAATATCTCAAAAATAAATTGAGATACAGCTTTCAAACAAATTGCATTTAAAAGAGCATTTTTTTCCTTATACGATGGTGTTAAAATTTAAAATGTGCGATGTTTAGAAGTTTAAAAATTTTTCCGTAGATAATAATTGCAAAACCGAAATTTTAATTCAAATTTCAAAGTGTTGCCATTTGCAAAATGACGTATCCGTTACGCACAGATATGTTTGTCCTTTATAATATAGATTATGTTATACAAATAGGAAAAAATAGCTAATTAAAAAACAAAAAAGATAATTCTTATTTTATGAATCGTAGTTTTTTTCAAGTATTATCATATATGGCAGATACTTTTTTTCCGAAATTCCAAATTCATACCAGAAACATTAATAGTATATTCTTCTTCAAGGGTGGAGTAGCACAGTTAATTTTAGTTTTAATCCAGTTGGAAAAAATATTCGTTCCCTTCATTATGTCATTAATAGTGTTTTTCTTTTTTTTTCTTAAAAGTGTAAGTTCTATAAGGGGCTTCCAGTTTGACAGTGACTTTATGCCCCGTCCATTGTTCATTGCCTTATTATTATTAGAGAATCATTGGGAAACAAAAAGTCTAGCTGTATTTTGCAAACTGCTAAAAGGTTTTAAATATTTTACTTTCTTTTTATCTGTATTTAGATAAAGTTGTTATAAAAAGAGGAAAGAGGGGGTCTCGTAAATATAATAAAGTTATTAATCATATAATTCCTAATATATGGATTAAGGATTTGGAATTTCTTTTTGATAAAAATTATAATGTTAAAATGGAGGTTTTTAAATTGAAAATTAATGTGCTTAAGAAAATTAAAAAATGTTTGGATGTTTTTAAATTTAAAAATTTACAGTTTAAAGATTTATTATATGATTTAATTAATTTTAAGTTATTAAATAGAGATGAAGTTAATAAAGAAGTAATTTATTTTAATATAAAATTTCAACAAAAATCTATTGATAATTTGAATTTAAATGCAATATGTAAACATATTTACGATCTTTTTCCTCTTAAGGAATGTATTATTTCAGTTGCATATAATTATCCTAAACCATTAAGTACTAAGATTTTCAATTATAGACAAATAGCTGTTTCAAATGTTAATACAGATTTAACTTGTTGTTGTAATAATATGGAATTTAATGATTTTATAGATAAATATCATGGTCATATAATTACAGGTAATCTTAATAGAATCAAGAATAAAAATGTAAAATATTTAATGAATTTCGGTATAAAATTTAGAATTAATAGTAAAATTAGCAGCAACAAAGTACAAAAGATTTTTAAGGATAATGTCAATAATTTTATAAAGAAATATAGTTATAAATTTAGTATGCCTTTGGAGGCATTTTTTGAATGGAAGTCTCTAATTTTGGGGCATTTCAATATTTTTTTAAAATATTATTTAAATTCTGATAAGTATGAATATGAAAGTTTTAAAGATGAAGATGTAAAATTTATTGAAAGTTTACAGAATAATTTTGTTATAGTTCCTGTGGACAAAGCAGCTAATAATTATGCAATAATATGCAAGAAGTTTTATATTGATAAAATAGAGGGTGAATTAGGTAATGAAAAATTTTATTCAAAAGTTAATATTGACAAAAATCCTGTTGTTAAAACATTTTTTGCATATAAAAAGAAAGTTAAAAGTATGTTTTCTTATAATTTTGATGTTTCTAATCATCACTGTTTGCCATTTATTTTCTTAACGCCTAAATTTCATAAAGATCCGATTAAGTTTAGATTTATTTGTAATACTTCTGAAAGCGTTAATAAAAATTTTAATATTGGTTTACAGAATTTATTAAAAAAAGATATATGATTTTTTAAAGCATAAATTTAAGAATTATAGTTATTTCTGGTCAATTGATAATAGTGTTGAAATTCTGGACAAATTACCTTTGACTCCTCTGAAAATGCAGGTATTCGACTTTGAAAATCTGTTCACCAATATACCTATTGATTCTCTTTATGATGTTTTAATGAATATTTTTGATGTTTTTAGTATAAATGATGAATTAAATATTAATAGAGATTTATTTTTAAGTTTATGTCATTTCTGTTTTTATAATAATTATGTAAATTTTAACAATAATGCCTTTAATCAGATTTGTGGTATAGGGGTGGGAACAAACTATTCTAGTACAGCAGCAAATTTATTTTTGTTTTATTATGAATTTAAGTATACTATAAAATATAATAAGTCTTTAAAAGTCTTTAGGTATATTGATGATATTTTGATTTTTAATTTTGATTTTTCTAATGAATATGATATTATATATCCAAATTGTTTAAAGTTGTATATAGCAAACCGTGATGATTATAATGCAGAATTTTTGGATATTTTATTTGAAATTATTGATAATAAATTGATTTTAGATTTGTATGATAAGAGAAATAGTTTTCAATTTTTTACTAGAAGCATGACACATTGGTTTTCTAATTTGCATAAAAAAATTGCATAAATATTATAATTAATCAATTAATACGCTTCAATAAAATTTGTGGCAGAGATAATAATTTTTATAAACAGATTTTTAAGCTATTGGCTAATTTATTTTACAATAACAACTACCCTATAAAGTTTTTGAAATGTTATTTAAAGACAGTTTTAAAAAGTGAATGGCAACGATGTGGACTAGCGGCATGAACATGTGATTGCAGCCTTCCAGAACTTTCTATATGGCGTATGCATCCTAAAGTCTTGCTAAAAGAACGGGTATGTACTGATGAATTGAAACGAAGGAAAGTTGCAGACTTGGAACTCTAGTATTTGACAATGGCTTCGGAAGAAAAATTATTTGTTTATTGTTGACGGGTGAGGAACATTATACAGGTATTACTGTTTTCCATGTTTTAAGAAATTTTATTTTGCAGGTTTGGGGGGGGGGGGGGTGCACGTTTCTTCTGCATCCATGTATGTCAAGTTAATTATCTTTGTTTTTATTTTAATGGCAATTTTTAATTATTTTAATAAAAGACTTTTTTATTAAAGCTTTTTTGTTTTTGTATGATAATTTTTGTATTGTTAATATTATGCTTTTTTTTTGTTTAATTTGCGTTATTTTAGTTTTTTATGGAATTTGAATAATGAAATGACAATAGTTTTGCAGTATTGAATGCAGGATGGACGTGCGTTCAGAAACCTGCAAATTTTAAAAGTGGGGGTGGAGTTAGTTTTTTGCCTGTCCTCCCACTGAAGAAGAACAGACTGTTTTTGTTTTTTACCTGTCTTTCTTGTTTTTTTAAGTATTTTATAGTTAAAAAATTTTTGCAGATATACACCTTCCTTTTGGGGTTATGGTGTTTTGGCATTTTGAAATGGTGAAGTATGTTTTATTGCATTTGATATGTGCTGCTATAGCGCCATTCATGCGGTAATTTTTCATTAATTTTGAAATAAAATATATATATATATATACATGTAAACTATAGAAAGTATATAGTTATAATTCGGACTGTCTGATCTTCAATATTCAAGATATTTAGCAACACTGCTTTTCTCGGCTACCTTTATAATTTGATATATGAAAGTAGATTTTTTTAATACTAAATTCTTCTAATTTTTAATCAGTATAACATAGTCATTGAAACTCACTCGAAATTCTACATGCAATTTAAAAATCCTTTATACTGTAGTCTAACAAATTTACTTTAAAAAGGTAGTAGATCATGAAAAGAAATTAAATAGTCTTTATTAGAAAATTTCCCTGGAGACTATTACTATTTCAAAAAAGCTAACAAACGAATATAGCCACTTTAAATACAATAATTTTTGAGACGTGAGTTGGTGATTTTAGGAAGAAAATATTAAATTAAATTTATAAATGACATTTCAATGTAGAAATATTCAGTTATTTTTTTTTCTTTGAATCATAATTAAATAATGTAAAAACGATTCAAAAACCCGCATACTAAAGTGCATCTGAGTAAAAAAGACGGAACTTTAAAACGCTAGAAAAGGCTTTAAATGCTACATACATTTTAAATTTTGAGTTAATGAATAATGAAAAAATTCTATTTTTTCCGTAGAAAGTAAAATTCCAATAATATAGATAGAAATTGTTAATGATAGAAAATTTGTTTGAATCTAAATCACTATTACAATGAAACCTAAGAATGAAATTTCACATATTTACAATGATGCAATACATATATATACTACTGCATGCATTCAGTATTAAACGAACTTTATTTAAATAGAAATTAACGTTTCAATACAGATTTAAAGGAAAATATTGATGATAAATAAAGTTATGAATGTAAATTACAATGATATTCGAACCTAATAATAGATGTTTCCCATAATTACAAACATGCATTACATATATATTCAGAATTCATTATTAGTTGGAATCAGTATTTAAATGTAAATTAAAATTTCAATACAGATATAGAGAACAAACATGAGCTATAAATAATTTGTTTTAATGTAAATTACAATGGCCTTTAAACCTAATAGTTTATGCTTCACATATATATCATGTTTATAGATGCATTCAGAAAGTACCTTATACATAACGTAATTCCGTATATAAGTTTACAAACTTGGTATGCTTTAATGCTGTTTAAGAGTGTTAAACAGAGCACAAATTAATCTCGAGTTTCTATAAATGATCTGAATCAACACGTTTCATGCCCATTATCCCAAAAAGCGACTTATTTAATAAAGTGGGTGTCGTGAAAAGATTGTAACTTTCATTCTCATTAAACGGAACAAGTTCACATCCACTTTAATGTAGTTGTTTAAACTGCATAAGAATTCCGCGATTTATTTTGTTGTTATCTTTTTAGAAAAAAGTTATTTATACACAGCACCATTTCAAAATCGCTTGAATTTCCAAATTTTAGCTGTTATAAATCCAAAAATTTAAACTAGTAATATAAAAATTTTCATCCTTTATATTTGTAATTTACGAATTCGTAAAATTTTATATTTTAACTGTGATTTTATTATTATTATTATTATTATTATTATTATTATTATTAATGCACTAACAAGAAAAATAAGTAACGATGATTTAATTTAAAAAAAAAATGAATTCCATAAAGTCTATGTGGTTTGAAAATATTTTTTAAATATAAATTTTTAAATAAAATAAAAAGGAATATACTAATTAAAAAATATATATATATTTGTTTTTAAAGCACCGCTCTCCAGATTTTTTATAAGGTATGTTACATTTTTAACTATATAAATAATTAAGCAGAGAATTCACATCGTTGGGTTACATTTTTGCATAAGCATTAAAACACAACTTCAACTTCGGTTGTGAAAAAGTAAAATATCACAGGGGACATGGCGGATTTAGAAGACTCATGTACTTGTGAATCCTATAAAATTTCTTTATATAAACTAGGGGATCCTACTACGAAGGAAAATCCTTTTTCTATATTAATATATTTTTCTTAGATTGTCCGCTAACATAAAAAATAATTTGTTTCAAAAGTACCATTTTTTGCATTCAAATGAAGTTTTGAAATTCATTAAAAGTGATATGTTAAGTTTTTGTTTTATTTATATAAGATTACAGTAGAACTTCCTTTATCCAAAACTCTTTTAACCGAAATCGATTTTAAAGCTTTTTTTTCTTAAAGCTTTTTTTACTGTCATATTCCTTGTGTGCGAGCGGTCCTTTTCCGAACTACGAGTACATATAAGTGTTTTTGAATCCCTTTCTTAGAGTTTTTTAAAATTTAACTTGAGCTCCCGTAAGCCGCGGAGTGAAATGAAGAAATCGAACAAATTATATATTCAGAAGCTTTTGAATGTTTTGCAAAAGATTTGGCACGGCTGGAGCAGCAGAAATACTGTGATACCGGTGAACTAATAATATTTAAAAACTCCGTAATACAGCTTCAAAGCAAAGACAGTCTAAACTGCGACAGACAAAAAAATTTTTAAACGCTTGTCATATATGTAAAAGGTATATAATTACAAAATTCAAATTTAGGTTGTTTAATCTTGTTTCTAATTTTGCTATTGCTTTATTTTTATTAAACACTTGTTATCATAATAAGAAATATTGCATATATTTATCGTTAATCTTAACACTGAATCATTCTCGATTATCCGAAAATATCGTTTTTCGGAAAAACGGTCGGTCCCAATTACTTCAGATAATCAAGGTTCTGCTGTATTATGTTATTTTATTAACGAAGTTATATCCAAGTTATGTAATATCAATCGGAAACAAATTCTGAACTATTTATATTAACTTAAGTGTAGCTTAAGTGAAACTTGATTTATCTTTCATAATCGTCTGCACGCGATAGAGATGGGTTAAAAGAAAACTCTTGGTTGCAAATTATTTTAAAAGCCATACAAAATGAGTAAATTTCGATACAGTTTTCAAATAATATTCAATATAGTTTGTAACAGATTGAATTTGTAAGTACATGCTTTGCTCTATTTGAAAATGTTAATGCTCTATGTAAAAATGTTAAATGTGTGATGTTTACAAGTAAAATAAAAAATTGCTGGAAAAGCTTTTATCGTCTGCTTTTACCTATATCATGATGATGTCAACGTTACCAACAGACACGTTTGTCTTTTATCATATACATAATATGAAACTGTACAGATCTATACAAGATATCTTAAGAATAGTAAAATTGTGAATGCATTGTGTCTATTACCATGAAGAAAGTGATGATCAAAAATATGATACAAAGTCGGAAAAATGCTCTATTTCTTGCGGAAATTATTTTTTTTTTATCATTATCCATTGTGATTGTTTGACACCAGCTTCAAAAAGTAATTGATAACTTTTTATATGTATATATTCGCAAATTAAATCATAAAAATGCATATTAATCAAATCACTTGTAAAACTTGTTCTCTAGAAAATCCATGTTTGGTGGATATTAATTTCTCTATATTACATTTAACGTTTTTATGCTGATAAATGATATCCGATTTCTGGTTATTGGATGGCGTTTCGTCAAAGAATTATTTAATTCTTTTTATCGCTTTTTCTTAAGTCGGTTAATATTTATTTTTGAAAAGTTGATTTTATTTCTTACTTTTTAGTTATTCTTACCGCAACACATAATTATTCGGATTTCAATATATGCTGAATAAATAATTTGTCATAGATATTATAATTAAGGGAATTTATTTATTAAACATATTGTTTTTAATAAAATCTTTGTAATTTCTTTAGAAATATTAATTTTATTAGCATGTACTCACAACAGTTTACATTCAATAATTATTATCTTAACGTCCAAATCGGTACCTGCGGGCATTGGAAGAGGGTGCTAAAAAGCTAGAAATCCACCAGTAAAGTTTCTTACACATCAGAGCACGTTTAAGTTATTTCATCTGTTAGTGCATAGCAAAGTGATTCCATAGCACAATACTTTCCTTTGCCTAGTCAAAATAATACCTCTTCAGTCAGAAAAAAAAAATGTTACCGAAAACCACGCCATGTTTTAGTAAATAAACTGCAGGCATCTACATTCCATAAAAGCTGTAATGACATAGGAAATTAGTCGTGAAGTTCGGATGTTTAGTCGGAATCTGGTAATCTGAACCTGCTTCTATGTGAAAGTGGCAATATTCAATGCTCAGAAGGTTCTTTGATAGATGCTTTAGTCTAAACTATAGCAATCCGGAACAATTTCTATTCCATAGCATCGATTTGGACACCTGGACGAGTTCAGTCATACGAGTGATAGAATTTAATAAGTTTGACATTAATGGTAGCGTCACCAAAATTCTTCCTGAAGACGAAAAATCAAAAAATAATATCGCTTTTGTGTAGATTCGACTAAACCAATCAAATATTTCCGTATGACGGAATCCTATTGGGGAACCCAAACTGAAGAAAATCTGAAATCATTATGATATCTAATCCGATAACCGAATCTGAATCTAAAGGCAGTGTCGCTACACATAACAATGCACTGTACTGTCACTGTGTACTGACACGAATGCATTTTGTGCCCTCAGCACAACAGACATCCTCTTACACTTGCACTCTGATACACAAGGAAACTTTTAAGGTTGATTTCCAGCTTTTCGACACCTACTTCCGATATCCGATTTTGTTATGTTAGAGAAACCAGATTGACCTATCGGATGCCTGCATTTTTGCGAAATGTTCGCTACTTTAAGTAAGTAAATTTCCTTATTGATCAATCTTGCTTCACTAACAACGCAACATTTATCTGGGTTCTGGTCCTTGTCAAGTCAAGAATTCGCAGTTCAAAATGCCTATTGAAATATTTTATTAAAATTATTAGTAAAAAACCCTCTTTAACATATGATATATATATATATATATATATACATTTTTTTTAAGGTAGCTTTCTTTACAAAAAGCTACCTATTGCAGCCGTTCAGAGGAAAGCGATTTCAAAAAATTTTGGTAAATTTTCATCGATCATAACCCCCAGACCCCGAAACCACCCTCCGTTCAAAATTTATATATATATATATATATATATATAAATATCAATATATATATATATATGACCTATGTCGCAATGTAACTCTCGTATTTATGAACCGATTTGGATGTAATTCGGTGTGTACATAGTACATACCAATGTCTCGACCGAGTTCGTTGGCCAGCTTCATCCGCCATTTTGTCTCAAAATGGCGGTCATTTAAATATTTAAAAAAAAATTAAAATTTAAAATGTGGTACCAAAAAATTGAAAATGGAAAAATATTTTTTTCTTATGTATTTGACCTTTATACAAAGACTCCGTAGCAGTTTTTGATTCGTCTATATCTTAAAAAATGGCTGAGTTATAGGATTTTGAATTTCTAGCGAAGCTGACATTTTGAAACGTCCTGAATTTTGTCTCACGATAAAAGGCGTATTTATGAACCGATTTGGATGTAACTTCGTTTATACATAGTACAGACCAATGTCTCGACCGAGTTCGTTGGCCAGCTTCATCCGTCATTTTGTTTAAAAATGGCGGCCACTTAAAATTTTAAGAAAAATTTAAATATGAAATGTGGTACCAAAAAATTGAAAATTGAAAAAATATTTTTTTCTTATGTCTTTGACCTCGATAAAAAGATTCGGGAGCAGTTTTTGTTTCGTCTATATCTTAAAAAATGGCTGAGTAATAGCATTTTGAATTTCTAGCGTGGCTGACATTTTGAAACGCCCTGATTTTTGTCACGCGAAAACGGGCGTATTTATGAACCGATTTGAATGTAACTTGGTCTGTACATAGTACATACCAATGTTTCGACCGAGTTTGTTGGCCAGCTTCATTCGCCATCTTGTTTCAAAAGGGTTGCCCTTTAAAAAAAAAATGTAATTTAAAATTTAAACTGAGGTATTAAAAAATTGGAAAATGAAAAAGTTTTTTTTTATGTGTTTGGCCTTGATAAAAAGATTCTAGAGCAGTTTTTGTTTCTGAAAATTTGTTCTTTTGTTTATATCTTAAAAAGTGGTTGAATTATAGCACTTTGAATTTCTATCATGGCTAACACTTTGAAACGATCTTGTATTTGTCTCGCGATATCACACGTATTCGCCTTCGATGGAAGAAGGCATGTGGATAGTATACATCAATATCTCGACCAAGTTCGCTGGCCAGCTTCATCAGCCATCTTGTTTCAAAATGGCGGCCATTAAATTAAAAAATATATATATTTAAAGTGAGGTGCAAAAAAATCAGAAATTGAAAAAGGTTTCTTTCTTAAGTATTTGACCTTGATATAAGGATTCGGGAGCATTTTTTGTTTGTCTTTATCTTAAAAAATGGCTCAGATATAGCAGTTTCAATTTCTAAAGTGTGTGACATTTTGAAAAATCTGAGTTTTTGCCTGCGACAGCACTCGTATGTATCAACCGATTCCGATGTGAGAGAGCATGTGCACAGCAATTACTAAGGTCTCGACCAAGTTCACTGGTTAGCCTCATACACCATGTTGTCTTAAAATGGCAGGCACTTTAAGAAATCGCCGAATTTGGCAGCGAAATATAACTTGCTTTAAATAAAAGCAGCTTGGATAAAGCTCACCAATTTCGCGAAAGTCTCATTCATAATGATTTAGTATTGATAAAAATTAGTATTGAATCTCCTACATTCAGTTTCCACTTAATTGAGCTTCGTGTGTTTGAATAATATAAGTTGGCTTTATTTAAAATAAGGAATATGAAAGCTACCTCTTCCTCCCGGCACTGGCCGGAAGGACTTTTAGGTAGCTTTCATTACAAAAAGCTACCTATTGCAGCCGTTCGGAGGAAAACGATTAAAAAAAATTTTGGTATATTTTCACCGATCATCACCCCCAGACCCCGAAACCACCCTCCGTTCAAAATTGACATATATATATATATATATATATATATATATATATATATATCCATATATATATATATCTGACGTTTGTCACACTGTAACTCTCGTATTTATGAACCGATTTGGATGTAATTCGGTGTGTACATAGTACATACCAATGTCTCGACATAGTTCGTTGGCCAGCTTCGTCCGCCATTTTGTTTCAAAATGGTGGCGATTGAATTTTTTTTTTTTTAATTTAAAATTTGAAATGTGATACCAAAAAAATTGAAAAGTGAAGAAAATATTTTTTTCTTATGTGTTTGATCTTGATAAAAAGATTCGGGAGCAGATTTTGTTTCGTCTATATCTTTAAAAATGGCTGAGTTATAGCATTTTGAATTTCTAGCGTGGCTAACATTTTGAAACGTCCTGATATTTGTCACGTGATAACGGGAGTATTTATGAACCGATTTGGATGTACCTTGGTGTGTACATAGTACAAACAAATATCTCGACCGAGTTCGTTGTCCAGCTTCATCCGCCATCTTGTTTCAAAATGGCGGCCATTTAAATAATTAAAAAATAAATAAAATTTAAAATGAGATACCAAAAAATTGGAAAATGAAAAAGATTTTTTTTGTATGTGTTTGACCTTCATACAAAGATTCCGGAACAGTTTTTGTTTCGTCTATATCTAAAAAAAAATGGCTGAGTTATAGCATTTTGAATTTGTATTGTGGCTGACATTTTAAAACGACCTGATTTTGTCACGCGATAACACGCGTATTTATGAACCGATTTGGATGTAACTTGGTCTGTACATAGTACATACCAATATCTCGACCGAGTTCGTTGGCCAGCTTCATTCGCCATCTTGTTTCAAAAGGGTTGCCATTTAAAGAAAAAAAATAATTTTTAATTTTAAATGAGGTATTAAAAAATTGGAAAATGAAAACGATTTTTTTTATGTATTTGGCCTTGATACAAAGATTCCGGAGCAGTTTTTCTTTCTGAAAATTTGTTCTTTTGTTTATATCTTAAACTAGTCGGATGTACCAATCCCAAAACTTTCTTCTATCTCATACATGTTAATACTTCAAAATTCGCTATCACACTGCCAAAATTAAATGGCAATCTATGCATCTCATGAGTATTCTAAAGATATGAAATTCCGTGCATTAGTTCTTGAGATATGACTATCGCTGAAATCATCTAAATCCAGCAAAATGCAGCCTAGCAGCGCCACCTATTGTGTTATTTATACCAAATGCTAATCAGCAACAATTTATGTAAACGTCTGACTGAATCTGAAGTTTGGAGAAAATCCGTGCATTAGTTTTTGAGATAGAGCTATAGCGAAAATCGTGAAAATTCCTGCATAGCAGCACCACCTATTGGGTGATTAACACCAAAACCTAATTAACAACAACTTCTGTCAACATACAACTAAATCTGAAGTTAGATGAAAATTCGTCCAATAGTTCTATTGATAGAGCTATTGAGGCAATCGTGAAAAAGGCAGCACAGAAGCGCCACCTGTTGGGCGATTTACACCAACACATAATCAGTAGCAAGTCATATCAAGGACTAACTAAATCTGAAGTTTGATGAAAATCCGTGCGTTAGTTCTTAAGATAGAGCTATTGGAGAAATTGTGTAAATCCTGCAAAATTCATCATAACAGCGCCACCTGTTGGGCGATTTACACCAAAACGTAATCAGCATCAATTCATATCAAGTACTAACTAAATCTGAAGTTTGATCAAAATCTGTGCATTAGTTGGTGAGATAGAGCTATTTCGAAAATCGTGAAAAATGCAGCATAGCAGCGCCACCTGTTGAGCGATTTACACCAAAAACTAATCAGAAGCAATATGTATTAGGAACTCACAGAATACAAATTTTTATTAAATTCCGTGCATTAGTTCTTGAGATAGAGCGCCCACAAAATTTGTGTCACATACACACAGACAGACAGACAGACAGACAGACTCACAGAGTCACAGACAGACATTTTTTAAAAACATGTTTTTCGGGTTCTCTGACCCCTAAAACGTGTAAATCCGTCGAAAACCGGAATTCGAAAATTTTCATGAATCCAATACTTTCTTCTTGTAAAGATAGAAGAAAGTAAAAATGGTTGAATTGAATTTCTTCTTGAATGGCACTTTGAATTTCTAGCATGGCTAACATTTTGAAACGATCTTGTATTTGTCACGCGATAACACACGTATTCGACTATTTCGATGTAAGAAGGCATGTGGATAGTATACATCAATATCTCGACCACGTTCGCTGGCCAGCTTCTTCAGCCATCTTGTTTCAAAATGGCGGCCATTAAATTAAAAAAAAAAATTTATTTAAAGTGAGGTGCAAAAAAATTAGAAATTGCAAAAAGGTTTCTTTCTTAAGTATTTGACCTTGATATAAAGATTCAGGAGCATTTTTTGTTTGTCTTTATCTTAAAAAATGGCTCAGATACAGCAATTTCAATTTCTAAAGTGGGTGACATTTTGAAAAATCTGATTTTTTTTGCCTGCGACAGCACTCTTATATATCAACCGATTCCGATGTGAGTGAGCATATGCACAGCAATTATAAAGGTCTCGACCAAGTTCCCTGGTTAGCCTGGCACTTTAAGAAATCGCCGAATATGGCAGCCAAATATAAGTTACTTTAAATAAAAGCAGCTTGTATAAAGCTGACTAATTTCGCGAAATTCTCATTCATAATAATTTAGTATTGATAAAAATTAGTATTGAATCTCCTATATTCGGTTTCAACTAAATTGAGCTTCGTGTGTTTGAATAATATAAGTTGGCTTTTTTAAATAAGGAATATAAAAGCTACCTCTTCCTCCCGGCACTGGCCGGAAGGACTTTTTTACTTTACAACTATTTTTTTTCTTTTTCAGTCACTGGTTACAACAGTACGATTCCTTTTTAATTATATTTTATTAACCTCTTGATGATATGTGGTAAATTTTTGGACAACTAATTTTTAATCCATCAATTCCACATTGGCACTAGAATTTTGGTACGAAAAAATTATTTTTGTTAAGTACGTGAAGAAACGCTTTTACGTATTTTCGAATAAATTTGTTTATAATTTCAAATATCATTCAATCATTTCAGCATTTTCGAAATAGTTTCGAAATAGAAGTGTTTGCTCATGCAAGGGATTAAAACAGGCATAAATAAGTGTTACAATAATGAAGGAAATAGTGGAGTTCTTTTTATCTCATATTAATTCTTCATGTAATCCATTTTTTTTTTCCTCATGAAAGTGTTATCGTAAAGATTTTGAAATATTTTAGTATTCTTCTGCATGAATGTTAACACAAAACAAGCAAAATGAGCAAATGAAATTTAGAAATAAATAACGTTTTCATTCTTTCCCGCACATATACCTTTGAAACTATGAGTTTTAAACTAGTTTTCACCACTTCAAGACAGCTTTCTCCAAATTACCTTTAAAATAATCCTTTGGACATTTATGTTCTTCTTCTAAAGCAAAGGAAAACTTTCGTTGGCTTTGATAAAATATTCCATTACAAACAAATGTTAATATTTTTGTAAACGGAGAGAAAGTTCTGCAATAAGAGGGATTAAAGATCTTGAAATGAGAAAAGAAAAATCATGAATTATTTCACTTAAAATTCTTCTGTTATATGTAGTTGCAACCTATTCGTTCTAAAAAAGTATTTTAAGGCAGAAATACAAAGACGAGTTTCCTGAAATAAGAGAGATTTCATTTAGAAAAGGAATTAGATCATTTTACTATGAAAGACGTAAAATTATTAATGATTTTTATCATTATTTAAGTTAAATATTACGTAACTTATGAAATACTAAGAAATTGAAATTGTTTTGAAAAAAACATATTCTGAAAAATATTATCAGTGCGACATTAAATACTTACAAAGAAATAATCTTTAATGGCTAATTTAAATTTATTTATGATTAAAAAGGGAACACTCTAAAATTGGGAGGAGTGAAAAGGTCACTCTTTGAAAAAGTGGCAGGCGTTATTACTCTTTTTGGAGTGAATTTTATAAAAATACACTCCTTAAAGAGTGGAATTTTCCACTGTCTAGAAAGGAGTGAAATGTCTCACTCCTGAAAGAGTGCCTTACGTATGCATTGCCTATTAACCAATCAGAGCAGCAAGGCGACGACACCCTTAAAAGATAAGAAAAATTATCACTTTTTCGTCAGTCATCTTAGGATTAACATATTAGGATATCATTAAAATTATTCTTTATGGAATACATAAAATGAAGGTAAGTCTTATTTAATTTTAAGCATTTATCCGTGTAGATATGTGGAATGTTAAGATTATTTGCTAAATAGTGTATGTTGTATAGAAAAAGATTGATCGTTAGAGTGTTCAGAAGTGATTGTCTGTTATATTTCTTCATGTAGCCGTTTGAAATATAATTCTTTTAACAACTGAATACGCACTAGAGATCTGCACGGGCCGGCTCGGTCTCGGGCCGATTTTCACTCATGGAAATGGTGATTTTCACTCATGGCTCATTTTCACTCATGGCTGGCTCGGGCCACAATTTTTTCTGAAAGCTCGGGCCGGGTCGGGCCTAACTTATTTTTTCTGTACAAAGCCGGGACTGGTTCATTGCGAGTCTTCACGGCACACAATTTTCATTCCTAAATTTGACCCAGCCCGTATGAAAATCATTGTCTCAGCGAGGCCTGGTCTATTCAAATGTCAGTAAAATTAGGCCTGGCCTAAACATTTTTGCAAAAAATGCATACATTTTCAAATGGCCATTATTCTATACTTAAACATTAAAATTTATACTTTTTAAAGAACACTAGATTTCTGCGCTTATTAAAATATAGCTAAATTAAAATATAATAAAACGTGTGAAAAAGAACCTGCCTGTGACGGAACCCAGTTTTAAACTCACTAACGTGTTGATCCATTTATAATTAATATACTAATACATACGTAAAGAATATATAATATATTTACACTCGCTAAGAAGGGAACTTGTCTATAACGCATTTTTTTTTCTTTTCTATGCAATTCCGTCTTACTGTATAGCATTTTTCAGATTTTTAATATTTCAAAAAAAAAAAAAAAAAAAAAAAAAAAAAAAAAAAATCAGTGTTTTGTTGAAATTCACTCGGGCCGTGCCAAACTCTGGCCGAGATTTCAACTTTTTTCCCGTGCCGGGCCGAGCCGGGCTCGGGCCAAACTTTTAAGTTTTTTATCGGGCCGGATCGGGGCAATTTTTTTTCTACGGACCGGGCCGAACTTTTTTTCTATGAGTCGGGCCGGGCCCGGGCTTGGAAAATATCAGTCCGTGCAGACCTCTAATACGCACAATGCTTAGCAAATCATTAGTTCGGGAAATGTGAATAAAAAAAAAATGAGTGTAAATATTTTATTTCTTTTTCAATGCTGTGTTGCAAATTATTTTTGCCAACGATTAAAACAAAAAAGTTTTATCTCTTTCGTTTGAAAGGGTGACTGACTTATACGAGAAGATATCTGGAAGTTTTAATTCCGTTTTGCAGTTACATGAGATTTTTTTTCTTATTAGTGATTTCGGATTATATACAGTTAAGATTATTTATTATTGTTTCGGAGTTAAATATGATATTTGATGTTTATGCAATTACGAAAAGGTTGGTACACTGAAACCTCACTGTGCGACCAACTCCATTAGGCGACCACCTCCCTGAAAGACCATTTTTTCATGGGACGAAATTTATTCCCATATGCTGAATATTAGTTTTACCTCCATTCAGAGACCATCCCAGTTGAACTCCCTCCATGAGAGTGCATTATTCATCAAACTTCTAAACTAAGTTTAGATTTTTTTTAATCCCGATAACTTTTAAGTTTTTTAAAGAGTTTTTAATTCCCTTTGTGCCTTTTTAGGCAATGAATTGAACCCTGATTACAAATTAAGAATGACGGTCAATAAACTCTTCTGCCCTATTCTGTCGGAAAACGCACAAACAAATAGATAAAGTAATGAAACCGTCATTATTTGTTCCCGTCCACAAAAAAATGCATTTATTTTCTGAACTTCGAAAGGACTTGGAGATAAAAATTATAAAATATAAAACTGTAAAATTAAAGCAAAGCTCAATGTATTCATTTTTTAAAACTCTGCAGTAATTAACTTATGTAATTAACTTTTATTTTGATATGTATATTTTTATATTTTTTCCAAATGTGAAAAATAAATTTTAGTAACATTGTTACCATTTTTAAACAATTAAAATCTAGATTTAAACATGACCTCCATTAAGAGACCACCTGTCGGAATGACCCAAATTTTATTGGAACGGTATGTGGTCGCCTTAGGGAAGTTTTACTGTATATTATTTTTTTTTAAATTGTATGTAAACATTTTTCTGCGGGTTATAATTTTAAAATTTCGAGAGTGAGTAATATAAAAAAAAATAATAATTATAGATATTCTGCATCAGTTATTAAATTTCCTTCTATTATAAAAACCTTTTCTACGTTTTTGATACACGTAATTTTTGCGCTAAACAGTGAAACATGATATTTAAGCATTGGAATAAAATGTTTTTTTATGCCTGTTTTGAAGTTTATGGATAAGACTGCTTTAGTACATTTTTTTATATGGTTATATTTAGTTACATAATACAGGACTGAATATTTTTTAAAACAGATTAATAACCACTTTTTTACACTAAAATGTTTTAAAAACAATAAGAATATTTCTAATGCAGTCATTTACTTTATTTTTAAGTTTCCTTTTTTTCTATTTCCGAGGTCAATATTTTCCTATAAAACATATAAAATCTATTTTGCTCATAGTCACAAAATACAATATCTACGCGAATAAAAAAATTAAATTAAATATGGCTTATCGTGGCTTATGGCAATAACGGACGAAAATTAAAAATCATGATTAAGTTAAGGAATATGTTTAAAAGAAGAAAAATATACATATTGAAGAGAACTCAAAATTTATACTCCATGTTCATATTAAATAAAACAAAAGCAAATCACAGCGGATAAAAAAAAAAATACACATTCTTAACATTTAAATCATGCTTAGAACTTATTTAAAAAAGAAGTGTTAAAGTTTATAAGCATTGTGTTTAAATGGAAATATTAAAAATATTTTAGAACAATAGCACTTTGCAAAAATAGCAATAATTTAAGAAAAGTACGGTTTTATATTTAAAACAAAAATTAAAATGAGATCAAACATTGTTAAACATATAACATCCACCTATTAAAAAGTTATTAATAAAACATTATAAGTAATATCTTTATAGGGCATGCAATAAAAGCAAACACAAAGGATAAGATTGGAATAAAATATTTTAGTTTATTTCTGTCAATAATGTAATTTAAATTCGTATGTAACTTTAACTGAATATTTCCTTAAAAGTTCAATTATTGTTACAAACTATGAATTAAATAAATATTGCTAATGAAGTATTTTATTCCAATTTTTACCACGCTTGTATATATTTCCATTGCATGCCGTAAAAGATGCGATTCTTTTAAAATGACCATAAAAGCAAAATAAAAAAACAACCGACTACAAAAAAAAAAAAAAAAAAAAAAAAAAAAATGAACATTTACTACTATGAAAGAGTGACTATTCACTGCTACCAGGGGTGAAAAACTGCAGTCCTTTAACAAGAGTGAATAGTCACTCCTCCGAAAGAGTGATTATCCACCCCTGTTTAGAATGGATATTCACTTTCAAAGAGCGACTATTCACTCTTTCAGAGAGTCAAAAATTTCACTTTGGCTCAGAGTGAATAGTCACTCTAAAGAGGTTGAGCATATTTTGACTCTGCGATAGAGTGACTATATACTCCTCCTGAATGAATTGTCACTCTTTTTAATTTAGAGTGAAAGTGTAAAATTTTGAGTATTAGAAATCGATATATTTCTTTACAGTAAAACTTCTATTATCCATCAGTTGTATAACCGGCCACACAATGGGGAGAAACCGTAACTTTCCGGGACATTATTTTGTATTCACAAAATAGGGTTAAAATTGTTAATAAATATTCTATCTGATCTCTTATTTACCGTTGAAAACTCAAAATATATATATTGTACAGTTCACTGTTTGTTTTAAATATCGGATACAGTTGAAATAACACAACTTTATCTTATAATAACGCGTTTTATATGAGAGCTTTCCGCAATTGTTGAAAAAAGAAATACCTCTCAATTCTGCCATAACTCATGGTACAAAAAGGACACTGGTACAAATACATTATTAATACAGTCTATTAATTAATACTATTCTTAAATTATGTTTCGGAGACATCAGAATATTGAAATTGTATTACACTTTAAAAACCCCAAGTTTATTCATATTTAATGAGTGAGTAGGGTTACAAGTGGTAGTGGTTAATTTCCGTATTTATTTTCTAAACGGGTGGTAAATGACTTTTTTTTTTTTACACGTCACCAGTTAACCATTTCAACTGATTCTAGCTAAACGTGCAAAGATAATAATACAATTACATTGAAAAGATTTGCCCATTATTTTCAGCCACATTTTTCAGCGATTACCTTAATTTTTCTTAATCATTTTTTTTAAAGAGAAATAACTGTGCTTTCTAGAAAGCCACCAAACGTCTTGCTATAGATTTGGATTAAATAGATTTGGATTATATTAAATAAGTTTACATTTTGAAAATGTCTCTCTGTATGTAGAAACTACCCCATTGTTTGTCGCTGTGATGAATGAGAGAATAGATCGAACAGAAATACGCCCAGCTCTCCATGCGTCACATATTGGCGATCGAAAGCGAGAGTTGAATTTTACACAGTGCTTCATATTATACATATGCAAATGAAGAGCCTGAAAAAGAATTGTGTATAAGTTTGGTGAACGTACACCCTTAGCTCTTAAAATTGCTTTACTAAAAATCTTGTTTTCGTACCCTTTGAGGCGTACGAACTCTGGTGAACTTCATATATGTTTACAGCTTACTAAAATCATGCGTAAATTGATAAATAAATACGAAACTGTTAGAGAATAGCTCTTTTGTTACAAGAATAGTCCACCAGATGGCAGCATCATACAATTCTCTTTGTTGTTTGACTGGCAGAGAGACTCGAAACAGTTAGTGTACCTCTATGCCTCATAGCAGTGAGCAGCAAAATGCCACTTGATTAAAAATCCACTGAAGTTTCAAAGAAATAATAATACATTAAAAACTGCAACAAACTCTAGTTTGATACATAGGTCAAAGGTATTTCTTTATATTTGTGTCTGAAAATCGTCTCAAGAATATACATCTGTTTTTTTTATATTGTGAAGTGTTATAACTAATGTGTGCAGCATATTGTCCTAGTGTATTTTTTCTTTAAATAAATGTTTTTTGTTCATCCTAATAAGAATATATTTCTACTAAATAATACATCAAAACATAAAGATAAAACTTTTAGCTTTTTCATTATTTACTATTGAACTTCTTATTCATACCTTCACATGGAATAATATTCCAACAGAAACTATTCGAAATCTTTTTTCTGTTCATTTATGTTTTACTAGTGGCAATGAATAAGAGAAACGTACCTTTAAAACAGTGACGGATAACATAATTTTAACCCTTATGTCAATGACCGGGTACCCGGGTACCTTTTTTATCTTTTTATCCCGTTTTCAGGGTGTTAATATCAATAGAAAAGAAAATGAATTTAGTTCCCCATTAATTGTTATATTCACTGTCCATTAGTATAATCACCTTAAAATTTGGAATTTTTTTTATTACTTTTTCGAGGTATTAAACATTTTTATACCTGTCATCAATGACCGGGGTACCCGGGTACCCATGCGAATTTTCTGTGGAAAAATACTGAAATTGATAGGTTATTTAGATTTAGATCAATAAAATTTGAATTTAATTTGAGAAAAGGGTTAGACATACTTTTTTCAGATAAAAATACTTCATTTAAGGAAAATTTTGTGGACAAGCTGTACAATAGCAAAAGGTGCTGGAATGTATACATAACATATTGGCTTTCTACATTGTTTATATAATTTTCTGGTTTTTCTGCGTCGTTTTTGAGGCTCTAACAAGCACATTTGACACAAACTGTTTTTATCCTTCTTGTTTCATCACGCCTCAAGCTTTTTGGACTTGGTTCTGAACGTATGGCAGCTTCACATACGGTCAAAGATTTTTTCAATTTACTTTAAATTCCCGATTTGTTCGAAAAATGATATCCTGTGCGTTTTGCGATGAATCTTAAATTGCTGGAACCCTCAAGATCTCACCTAATTCCCGCAATAACAGGTGACAATTGTCTGTTTTATTTATAAGCATATAATTATTTCCAGTAGGTATAATGTAAGTAGCAAGTACTGTTATAGCCGCAATAAAGGAAAAATAATGCAAGTGACTATGCGGTTGTACGCCTATGTGTTGTATATTGCCCCAATAATTTATCCATTATATCCACTCCATATTTTAAGTTTCCTTATAAAACTGAATCATTTCGAGTTTATCTTTCGGTCCTGTGATGGTTTTATCATGATGCATAGTAGACATTAGAATGACAGCTTTGTTTCTTTTTCGAACAAATACTTATGTTATCACAAAATCCAAATTCTGTGGATAAAACGTACGCGATTTTCATAGCTTTATTTGTTGGAAAATATAATGTTTGTTTCTTTCAAAGTGTCAACTTTTGTGAGATTCCATTATAATAAATGCTTGGTCAAAGAAAAAGAACAAAAAAAGTTGTCCAAGAGTTGGTGATGATTTGTCCAGAATCCTTGAACAGAGAGGCGAAGTTTTTCACAAATCTTTCATTTTGATTTATTTAACGATCTGTACCTGTTTTTCGGGTGCATAGTTGACCGTTAAGGGGTTAATAATTATTTTCATGACATACCCACCATATTTTGATCCCATATTTAGCCGGTTAAGACTGAATATATTGGGTGAATATTTTTCTTCCTCGAAGAGGACATAACTGCTCATTATCCGTTTACTCTTTCGTCGGTATATAATTTTTCCATAGGTTAGGATTTAATATAGTCCATAAACCACTAATTGCTGCAGCTTTAACATTTTGAAGACATTCCACTCGTATGTTGTAGCTGCCAAAACGAATAAATCTAAGAATATTCCAGAATAGGTCTACACTCATACATGATCGATAAAACGGATATAAGTTTTCCACATCTCTAATGTGTGATCTTTGTTTGAATTGTTAACACCTGAAATACAGAAGAATCCCGCTAATCCGAAATTCCGGTTAATCCGAACCGATTGTATTTAAAGTATAAATGTCGTGGAAAACGTATAGAAGTTAGAATTAAACAAAAAATGGTAGTAAAGCATGTTATTTTTTTCTTTAAACAACTTGAATAGAATTACCAAAATGCTCAATATTGTAAAGTACAACATATGTACACAAATATAAAATGAAAACTTGCACTGCAGGGCTACTGTCAGAACCCCATCTGAAAACAAATCTCGAATAGCAGTTTGTTTGCCAGTACTATAAAATTATTTTCTAAAATGCAAAAAGTATTTAATTCGGATGATAAAACATTATTTTTTCCTTTCAACAGTTTGATTTCGCAAATTATCTACAGAAATTTTTTTCATCCCCCCCCCCCCCCCCCGTCGACGTGGTGACTGAGCTATTTGCAGATTCGCGTTTTTAAACCGTTAGTAATGGGTTGTTACGTAATTCCTCATCCTGAAGTTCCATTGTATTATTATAAACATCAGGAGTTATTAAACAAGGAAAAATATTTTCTTTTCGAAAGTCGTGCAGGATTATCCAGCATGTCGGACCTTAGGATGCCGGATTAGAGAATGTTTAATATACTACTGAGTACTTAAAACTTACATTTTTTTAGCACGCATCTTTTTCTTTTCTATTTCCATTGAAATGCTGGATAATCCGAATTTTTTGTAATCCGAACAGGTACCGGTCAAAATTAGTACGGATTAGCGGGGTTCTACTGTAATTAATATTTATAAAAATGCATCAAATCGCTCTTCTCTAAAGACAAACAGTTACACAGTATGAAATAGGGGTGTTTTATGGCTCGTATATGTTAAAATCGCAGAAGTTACCCGGGTACCCCAGTCATTGGACACAAGGGCAAATTTTGGTCATTGACATAAGGGTTAACTGTATTTCAACTTCGGAGGCATACGAACACTAATGAATGACTTATATATTTACAGCTTACAAAAATAGGTTATACATTGAGAAATAAATGCGGAACTATTTCAAATCATTTCTTTGTTCATATATCATGTAATAGTGACTGTATTTCAATGACTTGAATATAAAACGTAATTAAATCTATGGTGCTACGATCCATTAAGTATCAGGGCTTACAACGCCAAACTTTGTTTTCTTGATAGTGGGCCCCGAGATAATACCGGCATGTGACCTGGTCGGGTGGTCATACTAACGCAGGATATTCAGTGTTTAGTTCCCAATCATTCTTGGTACAATATTTTAGCAATTCCTTAAGAATGAAAGGTTGAAAGGTTGAGTGGGATTTGTCATACAAGGACACGATCTCTGGACCTGTTCCATTGTAGCCGGACGCGCTGACCTATTCGAAAGTGGGGTAATATATAATATTCCAGCAACTTGTTCTAATACTTTTTGCGACTGCTGCATGTTTATTTTTGTATTACAATAAAATTTACTTTTCATTTTCATTTTGTTTGTATGATTTGTCCCACTTGGTTGCAGTATCGTTATAACGGCTGTA
This sequence comes from Maratus speciosus, assembly GCA_963932465.1. Taxonomy (NCBI): domain Eukaryota; kingdom Metazoa; phylum Arthropoda; class Arachnida; order Araneae; family Salticidae; genus Maratus; species Maratus speciosus. The sequence goes on from OZ010790.1 coordinate 55,968,991, forward strand.
TGAAAAACTTCAAATATGCTAGGAACCCAGCATTGGAAAATCAGAGATATCAAATTAACTTTCCATTTCAAAGTGAAATATCCTTAAAATGAGGCACTGTAATTAAAAAAAAAATCTCAGTTTAAAATTAAAAAAATTAAAATATAGCAATCGTATATTTTTTAATATTGCAAATTTTATTTAATATTATTTTTTTATGTAGAGTTATTTCTTGTATTATGTTAGGTACAATTATTTTCCATTCGAAACAGCATTGATTCATGATGATATTTGTAATATAAAATTCTATTTAAAAACTCAATCTCATCAATGAGTGTCAATAAGCAACTTTCAGCTTATTAAACTTCTATTTAATACTTTTATTCAGACAAGCTTACAAATCAGTTATATATTTTCCTTTCAATGTTTTTGACGTCGACACACGTTCATCAAAGGCTCTAGATTACGTAATTAAATCCAACATTTGATAATATTTACATTTGCATGGGAGGCAGCTATTTAAACCAATTTATGCAAGTAGATCTTCCGGTATGTAATGTATCTTAGTTAATTCATTGTGAAAGAAGCATTTATCTGTCGCGACAGCTGAGGGTGGGTTTTCTTGTTCCGTAACATCCTCTAGTCAGAGATAAAGGACAGGCAACCCGATTCAGAAAGATCTCCATTAGTGGCGGTGATATATTTCAATTTTCTGTAAACACACTGACATTCATTTTGCTTCCACTGAGGGATGTTGCGGAACACGAGGGCGTATCAATCAATTATATTCAGATTATTACAGTTTTATGTTTAACTAAGAAATACCAATTACATATTTAAAATAAGACTATATAAAATATTTAAATAAAAAATGTCGCTGCCTTTTGTTTTAGGTTTTCAAGTTTTGCCTCTTTTTTTCATTTAGAAATTCCGAATTCATACGACCCCACCAGTGGCAGAGAGGTTCTACTCTCAAAGCTCGAAGAAGTGAGGTGCTGGGTTTGAACCCAATCACGCCCGTCGGCCTAACTGTTCGGAGTTTTCGTGGTTTTCTTAGAACCTTGGGAAACCTTGCGTAAATACGGGTTAGGCTCCCTTAGAAAGACACCTATGGAGGGCACTACCCCTAGGGCCTATATACTTTGCGCAGATAACGGCCGTCATAAATAACACCAACACCATCCGAATTTATACGGAAAATTCCAAAGGAACATTTTCTACTTTAAGCAATCGCAATATATCTCGCGTTAAATAATGCAAAATTTACTATTCGAAATTTATAAATAAAGAAGAATGCCAAATTGCTGTCCCTGTCCCAGGCTCTTATTCATACTGGGAATTATCCTTCTCCCATTTTCCAGTTTTACCCATAATTTATAAGTATTTCGCATACTTATTAAGTTCCCTTTAGTCTAAAAACATTGTGATGTTTACATAATATTTCTCTTTGAATGTCTAAATAAAATATTAAAAAAAATTGCTTGTGGCTTACAAAAACACATCCAAATGCCAGAATGCCTATATTTCCGTTTTCAAACAAATACAGCAAAATAAATGTAGCGATCAATAACATGACATCATTAAATCACCGCGATTTTTAATAAATTCGATAAATTCAACTTTCTCCTGCAAAACTTTCTTCTCCACACGCTTTGTTTTATCTTATTTCTTTATGCTTGAATGTATAGAAATTTGATGCAAACATTTTCTTTTTTATTCTTAATATTCTAAGAAAAGAAACTTTAAAACCGAAAACTTTTGTGTTTATCATTAATATTATAGCTTACGAAACAGTACTTGAATATTATTTTTTATATGTTACTCACATATTTCTAATCACCTTCTGCAGTAACACAGTTTCACATTTTCACATATTTTCCCCTTTTCAGGCTGTTTAAAGAAAAGTATAGCGATCACTTAAATGATAAGAAAACAGGTTTATTAAGTCACCATCTTCGATTTGTATCTATTCACTTGTTTCTTTTCAAACTCGGGCTTTTTATTTCTGTATGTATAAATGTGCATAAATTCAATAGCAAACATTTATTAACTTTGATATTAAAGTGTAAAACTTAAAAGTTTAAAGGGATATTTTCTTTTCTATAAAACAATGCTTTTATAAATCTTCCGTAAACCTTCTTGAATTTCTGATACAGACATTTCTGCAGTAATTTTAAACAACATCAACAGTAGGAAGATATTGTCATTTTTTCATGCATGCATATTACCCTATCAATATTAAAGCATTCGAATGTTAAAACTAAACAAAATCTACATTTTATAAGCAACACCATAGGAAAATTTGGACCTACTCAGTTTTACCTGTGTATTCAAAAATGAATTCAAGTGTAAATTCTATCAGTTTCAGATCTGAATCAGTTTCGTATGTACGATATATACATAATATTTTAGATCATTAGAATAAACGAAATCGAAAACGATCTTTAGAAGTTAACCTTTTATCAATTCGAACTAAACGTCATGTAAATGTGATGCATATGATTAATAAAGATTCTGAAAAGATTTGCCATCGAGAAGTGACAACTCGTGATAGTGGTTACCAACCACTGCTTTTTTATATCTTTGTAGCTTAAATCGTAATTTTTATTTTAACTATTACGAGTGAAATTTTAGTTTATTTGGATCGAAAGTACTACAGCTAAAGATTTAAAAAGACATAACATTTTTTTATAATAATCCTGTATAAAAATATTGGCACAGAAACAGCATGATATGAGTTAGTTGAGCTTTATTTTGCATATTTCGACATAGTGGTCTTGGAGCCATCCACTGTATCTGCGCGATAATTTCTGTAACAATAGTTAAGAATACTATGCCTCCTAAAGCTCGTGAGGTTGCCTTGTAAATTCTAGCCGTCAGCAAAGTGGAGGGGAAATGTATTGTAACTCTTACTCTGGAACATCCCCAACTGACAGTCTTGGATTTTGAAGAGAGTGTTATTGTTTGAAACATCTTGTTAGAAGGACGGAGTAACGTATAGAAACTATAAAGCCCGATCCAATAGTTCTCGTGATATGAACTTTTTCTGTTTCACAACTAAAGAATGGAAAAACAGCATGATATATAACTAATACTTTAGATCATTATAACTTATATCACTTCGAATCAAACGCCATGTATACGTGATGCCTATGATTGATAAAGATTCTGAAGAGGTTTGTCGTCGTGAAGTGGCAACTCGTGTGAGTGGGTGTACCAACCACTGCTTTTTATATCATTGTAGCTTAAATCGTAATTTTTTTTAACTATTACGGGTGAAAATTTATTTCGTTTGGATCGCTAGTACTATAGATAGACTTCTAAAGAGGTTGCAATTTTTTTATTATAATCCTCTACATAAATATTGCACAGAAACAGCATGATATGAGTTAGTTGAGCTTTATTTTGCATATTTCGATAAAGCGCTCTTGAGGTCATCCACTGTATTTATGCGACAATTTCTGTAACAGTAGTTAAGAGCAGCACTGACGGGTTCCCTTGTAAATCCCAGCCGCCAGCAGGGGTGAGGAAGGGAATGTATTAAAACTTGCACTTGAGAACATCCCCAACTGACGGGTCTTCGATTTTTAAGAGAGTGTTATCGTTCGAAACCTCTTTGTCAGAAGGACGAAGTAATGTATAGAAACTATAAATGTCGATCCAATAGTTCACGTGATATGACCCTTTTCCGTTTCACATTTAAATAATGGAAAAAAGCATGATTATATCTTCAAAAGCTATATGAGGCAGGCATTTCGCCTTGTAATTGAACTTAATTGTGTTTTTCAAAGTAAAAGTGTCGAAAACACAAGTGATTTGAACACCAGGCATAAACGATAAAGTGTATTTTTGTTTGAAAGTCAGCGAGTTTTACTTAGTATAAGTGAAGATACATGCTTCAGGGATCGGAAATCTGGATCAGAGTTTTCATTTAAGGCCTTTTTGAAATCATACAGACGCACTGCGTCAAAATTAGAAGAAGGGAACTTGTGGTAGGTAATGCGATGTATTTTAGTAAACCTTCACTAGCAGTAGCGTTAACAAATCTCCAAATATTTCAATGAGTTTTTGAAATATTTTCCTATTTTCTTTACCAAATACACCTAGTTATGTAAGAAGCAACCCTTAACCGGAAACGAGAAAATCCGATGCACAAATAGAACACTTAATAATTTACTAAATAGTGAACTTAAACATTTAATCTTTAATAGTATTGCATTAACAGGACAAATTTTTAAATGTAACAGCATAAAAATAAGTTTATAATGTCGGAGAGAGAAAATATTAAAAGCAGATATGTAGACGCAAACATCTCACATACGTACGTTTCCGGTTAAGGAGTAAACATCCAGTGGATTAAGGTATTTTGTCGATCCAGATGGAAGAAAGACTGGTTGTATAGGAGAATCTAGATTATCGACGTGCAAATTCTCATCTGTTGGAACACTCCAGTTGTTTAGATCCAGGATAGCATTCTCATTACCGATATTTTCCTTCAACGTTTCAAAATAATCCACAGCTGGTGTTGCTGCTCTTGCCTGATTTAGATACTAGTGTCTAGCGACAGACATCACGTGATCGTACTTAGATTCTTTCCCTTTTACATATTTAAATATGGTTCACTTTTTAAAAAAAGCAACACTTGGTGAGAAAATTTGGTCACGATTGTTTTTCGAAAATTGGTAATAACTGTAATTCTTAATTTTCCATTCGGTTCTTGAGTTATGATGAACAAAGAATCGGTAAATTTCCCTGTTACTCTAATAGTCGTTTGTTCGGTATATGAATGTGTCATTTTGTTCTTACTCATAACTCAGGCGTCCACGTTTTTGAAAATCAACTCCTGACATCGAGTTTTTTTTTTTTTTTTCTGTCAGTGTTTAGAATATTTTGCAGTGTACAGTTGTGCTGCTCAACATTTTTTTTTAAATTACTACAAAATTAATCTATAACTAGCTGTAGGGACAGCTCAGGAAACGAATTGTGATCTTGTGATACATCTGTCTCTTCGTATTTCTTGTGCAATCATATATGATGCATAAAATATCAGGAATAACAAACTGGCAGTGGTTTGCTCGTATAATTGGCAGGATTCGCGCAATACGCTAGCTGATTTCTCGAAATGAACTTCGAGTATAATGTTATACATTGTTGAATTTGACCTTGTGTTTTAGAGCAATATATACCTCTACGTGAAATGTCCATTGAGCTATTATATTTTTTAAAATGTCACAAAATTTGTGCTGTTAATGACCAACTATTTCAGTTGGTCATTTACAGCAAGATTTAGTTAAAATATATATATATATATATTCAATACACAGAAACTAGCTAAATAATAATGCAACTTCCATCAAAAACCGTTCTGTAGCACTTTATAAAAGGCTAATCTTTCATAATCCTGTTTATGTGATTGTAGAACATTCCCCCTTAATTACATAACAAAGCAACGAAGAACATTTTTCAAAACATTAAAATTATTACTCAAAATTTATGTAACAGTGCAAATCCCATTAAAATTCCCCAAATAGAACTTTTTGTAAACGAACTTTCTATTCATTCAAAAGCAAGATTTTATCTCTTTCTTCTTTCATTCCCTTTTCTTCTTTTCTTTTTTTTTCTTTTGAGAGAGAGGAGCTACTATTTTCGTTTATTGATAAATGATTGTGATCAAAAATGAAAAGACATTCCGTTTATGGCTGAATTTTTAAGGTGAATAGTAATTTGTAAGTTTTACTTTGATCGTAATTTAAAAAAAAAAAAAAATAGTCCATAAACAATGAATAATTATTTTAATTAAAATGTATGATTTCTTTTCATATATAGTTTCCTTTTCTTGCAATTACATCATAAAACTTTATTTAAAAAGTTATATTTTGCTATAGCTGACAACTTTTACGTTTTAATTTTAACCTAAGTTATCGCATTGTAACAATAAATTTATAAGTGAATTACTATCTTAATTAATCGCGAAAATATGGTATTAAATAAGTTAAAAAATAATAAATCTGATTACTGACAGAAAAAGCATAATCGTTAGAAGTTGTAATTTTGTATGCTACCTTGCAACTCTGAAGAACCCTCTCTTATTGAAAGATGGACATGCAACTGTGAGTATGGTAAAAGAAAAAAAAAATCTTACGAAGAGATTGTTAATTGAATACTATAAGACATTGCTTCTATTGCAAATTTAATTTACGAATCAGCGGAGTTATTTACATTAGTGGAGACTATTTACATTATCCTTCTATCCTTCTATATATAAAAAAAAGTTTTGATTTGGAAATGGACCAATGGTAATTTGCGTAGATATTCCGGGTAGATCCACATCCAATTTGAATGCTTAAGCATGGCTTTTCATCGTTAATATTAAAACAACTGTTACATACAAAAATATGAAAATCGGTGGTATTATAGAGAAATGTTTGATAAACACGCTGATGCAGACAGTTTTCAAATCGAAGAATTATTTTAAGTGATATTTAATGCTAAAGTTAGACAAAATCGTTCCATTAAAAAAGTTTTATTGGAGCAAAAACTATACATGAGAATTTAATCATCTTTAGATCATTTTATACGTTATAAGTTCCCGGTGTGTAGATTGTATTTATTTTTCTTATTTGACTCATTTTTGAGGTTTTATTTCAATTTTAAATTCAAATTTTCAGCATTTCGAGAGATATTTTTTACAAATTTTAGAAAATGTTATTAATTTAAACTGTTGCCAATTGTATAAACAGCGCAAACAATAATGTTTACTTCAAATTAAAAAATTATTTTACACGTGACTATTATAAACAGAAAATATAAAAAGCAGGAACTCATTGAAAATTACGCCATAAAAATTATAATTACACGTGAATTTTAAAAGAGACAGAATATTGTAAAATAATAAATTCATAAACATGCGTTAGAAGTCATAAATAGGAGAATTTACGTCACATTACACTTATATAAAATGAACAAAAAATAATATTGCTAAACAGTTTAAATTTAAAAATTGCTCGAAACATTTATTTAATATTTTAAGATGATCATAATATTTCATTTCTAGCAAAAGTATTTTTACGTGAATATTAAAAAGAAAAAGAAAAGTTTGGTGAAAATTACGTCAGATTGTATTTCTCAGATTCAAATTATAATTCAATCTTCCGAAATCTTTTTAAAGCCGATCAAATTATCGTGCTGTTAGAGTCTGCGGTGTCTGAACGGGGGTTGACGAGCGTAGCTCGTAGGGGGCAGAGCCCCGTAGTATATTAAAAAAAGTAACGCTTTGAAAATGGACTAATGAAAATCTGCGTAGATACTGCGAAAAGCATCTGATTGGTCAGAGCTTTCTGACGCTATAAGGTGGATGACCAAGGTGGGGGGAGACCCACTTCTGTCGCCAAACGTCGTCAACTTTTTCGCCATTATGGCGATATTTTGCCAAATTTGGCGATAAAATTTTTTTGTCAGGAGTGACGCCAAGTGAAAATTTCATAGTTGAGGACATCTATATAAGATTATAATACTGTAACTACAAGTTATTGAATGCATAGAAAATAAGGAATCGCGAACCGATCCAGAATAGAAACGTGAAACAATTACGTCTGGGGTTGGCTAGAAAATATGGATTGCTTCGCGATACCGAAAGAAAGATATTGCGAAACGATTACGCGGGGGTTTGGTGAGCTTAGCGAGCACGGGGGCGGAGCCACCCTAATCTTTTAAAACAAAATTAAGCAATATTTATATATCTGACAATACTAACACGTAAATAAAATATATACACATGGAAGCAGAACTTTAAAATTTACAATTATTCTGTCTGCTTTTTTTTTTTCCGCAGAGCAAATTATTATTTGTACTGTAAAGTTGTTTGTCTTCCATTTCTGTGTGAGATAAAAAATAAAAAAAATCCCTGCCGGACCGGCATACAGGCAGAGGTAGATGTCGAAGTTAAGTACACTAATTTCACCAACAAAAACTAAATCATTATTAGATATAAATCCACTTTAACAGTTTTTTTGTCTGCTTTTGACGAGTTTTTATTTCCTTTTTTATAAAATAGCTGGTTTTATCAGAATCATGTTAAGGCGATATTAAAAAAAATAATTTTCCATGCTCAACAACTCGAAATTTTCTGGCACATTTTCAGATTCATTTTTAATTAAAAAAAAAATATGAAACATGCTGACGTGATTTTTGAAAAGATTTATAAGCGACCTGTGTTTTTTTTTCTTTCAATTAATTAAAACTTGATTAATAAATAATTATTTTCTCAGTAGGGCAATATTTTTCGTTTCTAACACAGTCGCTTCGGGAAATTCTGTTCAAAATGCCCACTTTGACATCATTATTTGAAATATATTCTGCCTCTATCAAAAAATCTATCATTACTGTACATTATATAGTTTCTGAATAAGAGAAAATCTAGCAACTGGATGCGTTTGAGAGCAAAAATGAATTTAAAAATGAGTAAGAAAATAGACAGTTTGGATTTGAATGCACCCTTAATAAAATGATTTTTTTCTTCAACTACTAAGTATTTTTAATTTGTTTTTGCTGTAAGAATTTTCCGTATCAAAAATTTGTCTATATAAATATTGAAGACGATATATGAAGAAGATATATATTTAAGAAGATATATGATAAATTCATGGAGATTTTATATCTTGTGAATTGACGGAGTTATGAAAATTTTTCTTCTTCAACCCCCCTTTTTCGTATTCGTTTTTAATTTTTTTTCGGTACGAATTGGTCCTATCCAAAACTTGTGAATATAAAAGTTGTAGATAATATTAAGGAGATATATAATAAAATTAATTGGATTTGATATCTTGAGAATTGACGAAGTAAGGAATTTTTTTCTCCCAAAAACCCTATTTTTGGGGCCCTTTGAACCTATTTTTAATTTTATCAAAAATCTGGAACGCATGAATTTTTGGCGCTATTTTTAGAAGTAATAAAAACTTTAAACTGATTTGATATGTACAAAAATTAAGAAGTTATGGGTTTTTTTCGGTTTTCACAAAACCCCTCCCTATTTCCATCCCCTTTGTCCGCTTTTGCCCATTAACGAACTTGACCGACATTTTATGTCCCTTGATTTTATGTATCAGTTTGGAAGAGATTTGTGCAGAATTGTGGAAGTTATCGTGTCCAGAAGAAAGTGATAACACAATTGCTTCGGGAAATTCCGTTCAAAATGCCCACTTTGACATCATATTTTGAAATATATTCTCCCTCTATCAAAAAATCGATCATTGCGATACATTATAAAGTTTCTGAATAAGCGAACCTACCAACTAAATGCGTTTGAGAGCAAAAATGAATTTAAAAATGAGTCAGAAAATAAGAAGTTTGGATTTGAGTGCATCCTTAATTCAATGATTTTTCCAACACAATCAGCTTCGGGAAATTCGGTTCAAAATGCCCTTTTTAACAGCATTTTTAAAAATATATTCTGCCTCTATCAAGAAATTGACCATTACGGTACATTATATAGTTTCTAGGTAAGAAAACGTACCAATTGGAAGCCTTTGAGAGCAAAAATGAATTGTAAAATGAGTCAGAAAATAAGCAGTTTGGATTTGAATACACCCTTACTTAGATGATTTTTTTCAACAACCGCTATGTATTTTTAATTTGTTTTTGCTGTAAGAATTGGTCCTATCCAAAACTTGTCTATATAGATGTTGTAGACAATATTAAGAAGATATATGATAAATTCTTGGGGATTTTATATGTTTTGAATTGACGGAGTAATGATTTTTTACTCCTTCAAACCCCCTTTTTGTTTTCGTTTTTATTTTATTTTATTTTTTTTTTTTTTGCGGTACGAATTAGTCCTATCTAAAACTTGTGAATATAAAAGTTGTAGATAATATTAAGGAGATTTATAATAAAATTAATTGGAATTGATATCTTGAGAATTGACGAAGTTATGAATTTTTTTCTCCCAAAAACCCTATTTTTGCGCCCTTTGAACCCATTTTTAACTTTATCAAAAATCTGTGATACATAAAATTTTGGCCCTATTTTTAGAAGTAATAAAAACTTTAAACTGATTTGATATGTACAAAAATTAAGAAGTTATGGGGGGTTTTCTGTTTTCACAAAACCCCTCCCAATCCCCCCCCCCCCCCCCCTTGGTTCGATTTTGCCCATTAACGAACTTGACAGAGATTTTATGCCCATTGATTTTATGTATCAGTTTGGAAGAGATTGGTGCAGAATTACGAAAGTTATTGTGTCCAGTGATATATATAGATAGAAAGATAGACAGATAGATAAAGTTTTTTACTGAGGGTGGTTTTGGGTTCTAGGGTTCATGATCGGTGTAGATCTGCAAACATTTTTCAGAAATTCCAACATAGGAACGATCCCAATAGGTATTATTTCATACGAAATCTACCTAAAAATAGAGAATTTGTAATTCTGGTCTTTCAGAATTTAGTGTCGCCCCCGGCATTTCCAGTACTTCATTTTCTTCTGGTGAACTGGTGGCTTCTATTATTATGAAACAGCCATTATACATGAAGCGTTAGGTGATGATGAAAAAGAAGCCGTAAAAAGTTAGAACTTTAATTTTCTGGTCAGAATGGCCATTTTTTTTTTTTTTTTTTTTTTTTTTTTTTTTTTTTTGAAAAAAAAAAAAAGAAAAATATGGCCCTTTTTTTTCCATTCTGACTAGAAAATCAGAGTTCTAACTTTTTACGGCTGCTCTTTCATCATCAGCTAACGCTTCATTTATAATGGCTGTTTCATAATAATCGAAGCCACCAGTCCACCAAAACAAAATAACTCGGTTAAGCTGGACTCGAATAATCGGGACTCTACTGCAAAACATATTTCAATTTTAAGAATTAAAGCACACACTTTTATATTATGTAAAATGACGTCATTTGCATTAATATAGATACGTAAAATTAAATTTAGTTTCTAATAGCTCCATGTTTATCACAAATCCTTCATTTATATTTTCCTCAAAATAGCACGTATTTTATATAATTTTTTTTTCCAATTTTTTTGAGAAAATGGCAGCAAAAAGATATAATTGCTATTTTTCAACAATTTTTTCTTTACTTTCTACAGAAATGGAGTACTTGAGTTGCCAAAATGAAACAAATGTCGCTAAAAACTACGAAAAAAAATTAATATTTCAAAAACAAATGGAGATGAAGTTTTTAAACAAATTGTATTAAAAAGTACTTTTTTTCCTCAATACGACGGTATAAGCATTGAAAATGTGCGATGCTTTGAAGTTTTAAAAAATGCTGTAGAGTATTAATTGCACGATGAAACATCGGCTTTTGTTTTATGTCTGGCGTATACAAGGTAACGTTATTTATTGGAGACAAATTGAGCTGGGAGAAAGAAATAGCATACCGGGGTCTAAAAATATCAAATTATTTCTGTATACAGGGTGGCTGAAAACTATATGTAAAAAATATAAATTCAGGTTGAGGGGACCCAAATAAGCAGATTTCTTATAGGACCTGGGTGCAGAAATTCATCGTTGATCCAATAAACTGGGCTTTTAAGTTCAGTGGATAAAAGCATTTTCCTAGCTTGAATCGTCATTCCCTCACGGATTTCGAGCAACATGCATAGTTACACCAATGTGGAGCTTGCCTACATGCATTTTATGTATGTGCCTCGGCAAAAATATGGTTCACAACTAACGCCCGTCAAAAAGCTTTTAAGCTTGTCGAAGCACTTCCCTCTACTGTGCGCAATACTGCTTTTTTCACTGCAGAAATTTTGTGCCCTTATCACGCCTGGAAGCATAAGACGATCCACCCGCGCACAACTCTTAATGTAGAAGCTCAAATCTTCGAAGATCCAGTAGAATCCTTCCGAGAATGCTTCATTCTAGATCCTTTGAGAATCCAATCGATTTTCTTGCGCAATCCAGTACATGAAATGCATGTCGGCAAGCTCCATATTGGTACAGTAATCTACGTTGCTCGAAATCCGTGCGTAAAATGACGGCTCACGCTAACAAAGAGCATTCATCCGCCGCATTCAACAGTGTCAGCTGCTGCCTCAACACTGCATTTCGGCACCCACATTCTTATAGGATATCTGCTTATTTAGGTCCCCTCTAACTGTCTTTTCAATTTTGACATTTAGTTCTGAACCACCCTCTATATAAAATCTTTAAAAGAGCAATAAAAACAAGCAATTTGTAAGCGAAAAAACAAAAAACCGTCAAACGAGTGCTTCTTAATAAACGACATGCTCAAAATTCTGCAAAAAATCCATTGTTTATTATTTTTATTTTTTTACTGAGCGCTTCTGATAAAGATATCTGCCATGATCATTAAAACTTGCTCGCACTTCTGATATTAAATATGATATAAAATTTAAACATCTCCTGATATTACCACCAAATTAAATCTTGAAAAAGACATAAAATAATGTTTGTTATTTAAGAAATAAATTGTGGTTTTTATTTATTTACTTATTTTAAGATTAGTATATTCCTGAAGATCAATTCCAGGTTGAAAGAACTAATATAACAACGCAAACAATTTTATCACGATAATTTTTGTGATGACTGAATTTATGCGATTGCATTAAATTTAATATTTTAACAGTATTGCAGTGTAAAAAAATACGTTACATTGATTTTGTTACTGGAGTGAAAAGACGGCTTTTTAAAGATCGTAAAACTATTGAAATTTAATTTTTATTTTAGGATTATCGACTTTTCTCCATTATTTTAACATTTCCTGTTAGACATTTAGATTTTTTTTATTTATCAATGATAAAGCAAATTATCATGGTCATTAAAACTCAATCAGACTTTTAAAGGTGTAGGATGCCTTTGAATACTTCGAAAAAGTAAAAAGTATCATTATGTTCTAAGCTTCAAAACTTGTATAATAAGTCAAAAATAAAAATCAAACTTCATTTAAATATAAAGCTCATATTTAAATTTAAATATATATATATATATATATATATATATATATATATATATATATATATATATATATATACTAGTAAATTCATAAATAAATTTTGAAATGATAAGTTTAAATATATATGATAATAATAAAAAAAAAATCTTGCGTGCATGATAAAATCTGAAAATATGCATATAAATAGGAAATTTTCGTGAAAATAAATGCACAATAGAGTTACCTTTATACTAAAACCAGAATATTTGTGAAAAAATTGACTAAATTAAAAAATTTCACTTTTTGAAAAATATTTTCAAAGTACAAAAACAGAATTTTTTTTTTTTTTTACCTTTTTCTGGTTTTAAGTTGTAGATAATACAGAAACGAATATGTGCAAAAATTTCTTTTGATTGCCATGCGTAGTTATTTAGTAACAATGCGCGCAGTATCAAAATTCATCGTTTTGAATAAACGCAACGCAAAATTTAATTATCCTATGTAGTCTTAATATGTAGTCACAATAAAACTGCCATAATTAGTAAAATAATGGGAATTTTTTAATACAGTTTTTTGTATATTGTTCAGAAATGATTACGGAATCAAAATTTGCATTAAAAAAAAATCGATAATTTTGATAGTTTAAAGGTATGCTACCCCCTTAAATACAATTTAAACGCTTGGAATGGCCAATATAAATCACTTAAAGCGACTAGTGACATTGAATTATAGAATAGAAATAAGTGATTCGTTTAGAAAACAATGGAGATTATTTATAATTAATGAATTTAATAAAATGCATGAGGCTATTATAGCATGAAAATTTGTACAAAATGTTACATTTATTTGCATTGCAATAAGTAGAAATATTTCAATGACATTTACAAACTAAATTTTTTTCAACCTTAAATTGTTTAAAAATAATAATTCTTTAAATTAAATCCATACATCAGATATGAAAGATTAAACAAACATGGCCCTCTCCGCAGTTCGGAATTAGGACATGTAGCGTAGTAGCGCAATGCACTGAGAACTAAGCTATCAGCCAAATTTGAATTAAATTATCAGGAAATTGCTTCCAGTATCTACAAAAAACATATATTTTGAAAAATGAAATATGTGGTTTCTAAAGTAAAAAAAAAAAAAAAACAAAAAAACAAAAAAACAAAAACAATTATATTTAAGAAAATTTACTAAGAAAAGAAAAACCACTGCCCATTGAAATATTTTATTAAAATTCTTATTCAGAAACTCTTTTTGACATATATTATAACGCTTTTTTTCATTTTAAAGCCTATTTTTCCTTTTTTCAGTCACAAATTACAAAAGAATAATTCATTTTATTTCTCTCTTATTAAATCACATATTAACGTTGCAATACGGCACTATGAGCGTAGAATTCTTTTTACTTCACATTACTTTTTCACGTAATCTTAAAATAAAATTTCTCATGAAAGCGTAAACGTAAAGATTTAGAAATATCGAACAAATGTCGATAGTTTTTAAAACGGAGAGAAAGTTCTAGAATAGCAGGGATTACAGTTCTTGAAATGAGGAAAGAACAATCATTGTAATATTAAAAAAAATTATTCTTCTACATCTATAACCTATTTGTCATCTTTTCAAGTTTGATCATGGTACAAATACATAGACGAGTTTCTTAAAATTAGAGAGAAGAAGTTGAAATTGTATTGAAAAAGTATTGCTTTGACGAATTTCATTCCTGAGACATTAAATACTCATACAGAAATATCTTTGTCAGATTACTTTAAATTTCTTTTAATTTTTTTTTCAAAAAGGTGAAATTGCTTGAAATTATAAGCACAAGAAATCGATTTATTTCTTTACAGCATAACTTCGATTTTCCGTCAGCAATGAAACTGTCACAAAATGGGGCAAAACAGAAACATTCCGATATAATATTTTGAATCTCTAAAATATTGTTAAAATTGTCATCGCACGCTCTATCACAACTATTATTTACCGCTGACAATCGATAACATACATATTATACACGTATCCATTTGTTTTAAATATTGAAAACAGTTGACAGGCTGATACGATAACATCAACAGATCGTATAATAATAAATTTTATACGAATTCAATATTTCCAACAGAGAAAAAAAAAGAAAAAAGTCCAGGCTGGGAATCGAACCCAAATCCTTGGCTTCGCTCAGATAACCTGATTGGTAGAAACATCTGATATATCATGTAGCCAGCTCAACAGAATAAACCGCAGGTAAAGGAACTCCATATAAATCGTTTACATGGAGTTCCTTTACCTGCGGTTTATTCTGTCGAGCTGTCTATATGACAGACCAGATGTTACTACCAGGCTGTTATCTGAGCGAAATATGCTGACAGGTCATCAGCCAGTTAGCTTAAATGATAAAGCGTTAGCCTTTTAAGTCAAGGTTCTGGGTTCGATTAACAGACTGACCATTTCTTTGCTTAGTGGGAAATTTTCATTTCGTATGATAACTTTTCCAATCGGTTTGATTGTGTTAAAATAATGATAACTTTTATGTGAGATCTTCATACACTCGTGGGGAAAATGTTACCTCCCTTCTAACTTTAAAACAAACAAATTTACGAAAATTACACTGGTGCCAACCTTAAGTTATGTTGAGGAGTCAGCAGTATATTCAAATTGTAATAAAGTAAAAAAAAAATAAAATCCCGTTTATTTGAAGTTGAACAGTGACCAATGTCGCAAGTAATAGGAATTAATATTTATATTTATTAAAATTAGAATACCTGTGAAAACGTATGGTTAACCCCTTTGCGACGAGAGCCCATTGCTTAATTTATAATCTTTTACCACCGGTTTTTCAAATGGAATATTTTCTAATTGAATCGCGAAAATTCTCTGATTAAATAAAGTAAACTTTTCAGAAAAAAAAAAATTGGTGTCAAAATTCAAAAATTAAGGATTCTGAGCACCTTAAGTGGCACGTATACACTGTAAAAAAAAATCTGTAAAGTTACTAAAGGGTTTCTAGGAAACTGGGATTCCTAGAACATTTTATGTAACGGCAACAGCAAAAATTCATGTAACAGACACAGTTTTGCACCGAAAATCAAAAAATCTGTAAGGTTACTAAGAATTGTTTAGGAAACTGGGATGCCTAGAACTTTTCATGTAACTACAGCCAGGGTTACAGATAAAATTTTAGTAAGATTACGGAAATTTTAGCAGATTCATTTGTAAAGTTACAGATTTCTGTAGTTTTACAAAAACTAGTTTTGTAGATTTGCAGCTTTTTTTGTACAGTTACAGATAAAAGTTTAGTGAGCATATAACTTTACATCTGTAGAACTACAGATTTTTTTTTACAGTGTACCGGTCGTTCGTAAGGGCTTAAGGCTATTTTTTGATCGGCCTATACATAAAAACTATAAGCCACATTATGTGAAAAATTTAACAGGTAATTTAACTAACTTAAAATAAAAATTAACTTACATTGACCATTGACATATTTTTGAAATAAGAACTTTTATTTTACTTTGCGCGATTATCTTGGTTGTTGTATTTCGTAAAAAAAAAAAAAAAAAAAAAAACGATTTACTGAGTTTGCTGGAAGGCACCAAATGACTTACTATGTTAAAAGAATAAAGAATAAGTCTTAAAATAAATATGGCTTATATTAAATAATTTTAAATTCTGAAAATTTCGTTGTTTATGTACAAACCACTGCGCCGTGCGTCGCTGTGACAGATGACAGAACAGACAGATAACAGACACACTTCCACGCAACAAATGCCAGCGATGGATGAAAAAATTAATTCTTAGCACAGAGCATCGTATTGTATTGCATTGTATTGATACAAATCAATGTCAGAATTGAAATTGGAAATGTATTTGTAGATCATACATCAGTAACTCGCAAACTATTCCCTTATATACTACAAGTAAAAAGTAGTTTTGTATGTAAAGTTAATTTCTTGTATCGCACAACTGATGTAACATCCAGTCTATTATTTGTATTGAATGAACTATATTCACAAGCCTCATGACATCTGAAACACTACTGTTTTTTTTTTTTTTAAAGTAATGTTTGACATATTTAATAAAGAAATCCTGTATTTAAGTATGACAAAAATTACTTTAATAAGAAACGCAGTTTAAGATCTCTTGAGGAGTATGAACCCTGGTGAACAGTTTATATGTTTACAGCTAACAAAAATTTAGCATAAATGGACAAATTAATATGGAACTATTTAAAATCCTAATAAATTGTAGCTTATTTTTTTCAACTGGATAAATTATGTTCAAGATTGAAGTAGCGCAGTTATTCCAACTGCTCGAAAAATGCCCAGATCAGGATTTGAACCTGGTTACCTTGGCTTGCTTTGCCAATGCTTTGCATATTAAGCAATCCAGACAGTGTTTGGAACCGAGGTATGTAGGTTCGAGTCCTGGCCTAAACATTTATCGCTACGTTGGAATAAACATCAACAATGCCATTCCTATATTGAATACTATTTAAAATCCATTCTTTGTTCATTTATCATTTGTTCATTGATGGCTTGGTAGCGATGGATAATAGAAACGTGGTTAAAACTTTGATCGGCAGTTGAACATTTACTGTATTTCAAATGCTAGAGTACACAACTAAGCTAAACCTATTGCGCTACGATCTGAAAAGAATAAGTGCCTTCAGTTCTGAAATTTGTTTTCTTGACCCTAGGCCTGAGGTGCGATATAGCATATGTCCTGTTCAGTTTAACGGCCTAACGCGGAACCATCAGTGTTTAGTTCCCAAGCAAGCTTGATACAACATTTATCGATCTCAAAGAGATGCAACTATGAATGGACTTTGCCCAGTTCGGACACTGGACCTGTTCCGTGGTAGCCTGACACGCTGACTTCCATGAAAGTTGGCCAGAATTTAACATTCTCTAAAATTGTTTTAATATTTCTTTCGTCTGCTACTTGTTTTATTTTTGCTTTATAATAAAATTTACTTCCGTACATCTTTTTCAACGCATTTGTAACACTTGATGACAGTATCGTGTTAACGACAGAACCGTCATTAAGATATCCAAATCTGCTAGGGACCTAGCATTAGCAAAATTTGAGTTATCAAATTGACTTTTATTCGTAATTGAGATTAGAAATCTAGTATTTTTAAAATGAGGCGCTGTAATCAAAAATTATTTTCAGTTTAAAATATAAAAATCTAAAATGCAGTAATCTTATTATTTGTAATATTGGAAAAATTGTTAATATTTCTTGTGAGGATTTCTTTTGAGTTTTCTGTGAGATGTCATATATTTCTATGTGAAAAAGTAGTGTTTCATTGCTGGTATAACTTTCTATTGAAAAATTCGCTTTATACGATGAGTGCATAACATGACCACATTTAAGCTTCCGAAACCTCCATTCAGGTACTTTTTAATCAGTCACGTCTACATAACAATTGCATGTTTCCTTTAAAATATTCTCACTCACAAAGGATTCGAGAATTCAGAAGTAAATACTTTAATTATTTGAATCCCCATTTTGATGAACCCTTGTTCATCGGGGGGGGAGTTTGTGGAATATTTTGCAACCTTCTCTCGCGGGCCTCTCTTAGCCAGGCGGGCGCCGCGAAGGATCACGTGACGTTTGAGAGAATTGATATTAAAAAAACATTTTTTCCTTCTTGTTCCTTTTTAGTTGGTTTTGTGAATGTAAAATATGAACGCAGTAAGTAGACTGCATTTTTTCTCTTGGTCTTCTAAAATTAGAAGAAATGTTGTTTTAATTTTAAAAAGAAAATTTATCTCGAGCATAAAATCATGCTATTGTTCTTTATGGCTTCTTAATAGAAGAAAATAGTTGCTGGAAATTTAATTGTATTTAGAATCATGACTTCTAGAAGGAGCAAAGCAACTAAATATGTTTCATCTGTAAATATGTAAATAATATACATTATGTATATATTCGAACTGTAAATAATAATCTACAAAAAGTTCTAGTGATGATGATTATTTACAAATGATAAACACAAAAGTAAAAACTTTTATTTGTGAAATATGATGACTTTAATATGATTTAAATGGAATCTTGACTTCTTATAATAATGCTCTCCCTATAACAATTTCGTGAACTGTGATTTAATTGTGGAATAACTTGAAATTCTTCAAGGTTTGGTGCCGAAACCCGGGAAAAAAGGTAAGAAATACCTTTATTATTCTGCATGACTGTTGATTTCTTGAAAATATGCATTTTTCATGATCATTTATTTTGAAAATTGAATTTAAATTTAAACATGGATAAGCCTGATAAGCTTAAAAGTAAAAGAGCTACTGTTCGTGCAGCCATTACGAAATTAATCACAAAATGTGATACATTATTATCTGTTGATATTGATAAAACTGATTGCGACTCATTAATGGAATCATTAGAGCTCGTAAATGAAAAGGAAGCTCAACTAAAGGAATTAGATTCCGAAATGGATGAGCTAATTCAGGAAAAAACTGAATATGAAAAAGAACTAAAATCGGTAGAAGAATATTCTGAAAAAATATCCAGTTTGAAATTTAAAATTAAGATGAGGCTTAAAAAATGTAAAATCGAAACTGAACCAAAAGTTTTACTAGAATCAAGTAACGGTTCAAAAATCGGTAGTAAGCCAGTTTCGGCAGTGAAGCTTCCTAAACTTAACATAGAAAAATTTTCTGGTGATGCAAGCCAGTTCTTAGAATTTTTTAATTTATTTACTAGTGCGATATATTCAAACGAATCGTTATCAAAAATTGAAAAATTCCAATATCTCAAATCCTTGTTGTCTGGTCCTGCATATAATATTGTATCTTGTTTTGAACTGACAGATCAAAATTATTCTACTTGTTTAAAATTGTTAGAAGAGAGGTATGGTAAGCGGGAAAATATCATAAACTGTTACATGAATAAAATTCTAAATCTTGAACCAGTGAAATCCTCTAACAATGTTACTTCTTTAAGGAAGCTGTACGATAATATTGAAACTAGTATGAGAAATCTTGATGCGTTAGGAGTAACATCAGGCTCTTACGGCCATTTATTACTACCAATACCAGTAAGATTATTACCCGAAAATTTGATACTAGATTTTCATCGAAAACGTGACCCCGATAAGGACTGTGAAGTCACCGATTTAATAAATTTTATTAAAACGGAATTAAGATGTCGTGAAGCTACTAATTTAGTAAACAATTCCCAAACCAAGACTTATGAAAATTCTAAAACTAAATATGAAAATCCTTCAATTAAATATCAAAATTTTCCGCAAAAGAAAAATATACCTTCAGCTGCTGCTTTAAATACATCTACAAAACAGTTTTGCATATTTTGTAAGTCTTCTGATCATGTAGGACTAAATTGTTCGAAATTCACTGATGAACAGAAACGATATAAATTAAAGAAAGAAGGTCGCTGTTACAAATGCTTTTACAAGTCCCATTTATCAATTAATTGTAGAACAAAAATTAACCCTTGTTACAAATGTGGTAACACTACCCATAGTACTTTGTTTTGTTTTAAAGAAACAGCAAAAGAAAATCCTGAAAAAGAAATGAAAGGTGCAATTGCATCTATGATGTCGGAACAAAAATATAAACAAAATAAATCTACATTATTTCAGACTTGTACAGTTTCTGTGTCTGCTGGTAAGGAATGCTTGTTGGCTCCCGTTTTATGTGATAGTGGTTCAGAAAAATGCTTCGTGAAGAGATCGCTAGTACAAAAATTAAAATTGAAGCCATTGCGAAGAGAAAATTTATTAGTTTATCCTTTTGGGCGGAGACGCCCTTATGAATCTTGTTATGAAGTAGTTTCTCTTGAATTATCCAGTGTTGTGCAACCTATTAACTCGATAAATATAGAAGCACTTGTGGTTGATAATATAACTGGAGCTTCTGTGAAAACACTAGAACCAGAACTTCTAGACATAATGAGAACAAGAGGCTTTAAGCCTGCTGATACAGGTCTTGAACAGGAAATAAATATTTTGCTAGGGTCTGACTTTTTGTGGAAAATATTAAAGGGAATCGAGGGAAAATTGACAAAAGAATTATACGTTGCAGAAACTATTTTCGGTCATACGGTGCAAGGGCAAATAGAGTCTAATAAAAAAGAAGTAGCTTGTTTGCGTGTTTCAGTTGAAAATATAAATACTCAACTGAAAGCATTTTGGGATCTTGAATCAATTGGCATTGCTGAAAGCAATGAAAAGAACATTACCGATCATGAGGTAATAAAAGAATTTAAAGAAAATCTAAAATTCGTAAATGGGCGTTATGAAGCAAAATTATTGTGGAAAGATTCTCGCGAATTACTTAGAAATAATCTTGAAGTAGCAAAGAAGGGGTTTTCTAGTTTAGAAAATAAATTCTTGAAAACGATTCTTTATTTAAGGAATATAACTCCATTTTACTAGAGAAGTTTAATGAGGGTGTAATAGAATTGTGCACCGAGAAAGATTCTAATAATTCCTATTACATGCCACACAGACCTGTTATCCGTGACGATAAAACTACAACAAAAAGGCGCATAGTCTATGATGCTTCTTCCAAATATGGTGATTCTCTATCATTAAACGAATGTTTGAATCACGGCCCTAACTTAAATCCTAATGTTTTAGACATAATTTTGAAATTCCGTTTACATAAAATTGCCTTTTCGGCTGATATTGAAAAAGCTTTTCTGCAAATATCTGTAACCGAGGAAGATCGCGATTATCTTAGATTCTTATATTATGAAGATTTTGATAAGAATAAAAACATAGTACCCTATAGAATGACCAGAGCTACTTTTGGTGTCACCTGCAGTCCCTTTATCCTTGCTTGTACCATTAAGCACCATATTAATAAATATAAAAGCTCTCATAATAAAACATTTGAAATCCTAAATTCTTCTTTTTATGTTGATGATTTGTTTTCAGGAGAAAACGATGTTCTAAAAGCCTTTAATTTAACTAAAGAAGCTGTTGATATTTTGAAAGAAGGGGGGATGAAGTTAAGAAAATTTGAAAGCAATTCTCAGGAACTTAGGAAAAAATGGGTTGACGAAAACATTCCTGTTTCTAGTCGCGAACCTCCAAATACTTCCTTGAAAATTTTAGGATTGATCTGGAACAATACAGAAGATAAATTAGGACTAGAATTACGACCATTTTTAGAAAATTTAAGCAATGATTCTTGTACAAAACGGAACGTTTTGAAAATTGCAGCTACGTTGTTTGATCCAGCCGGATTTATTGCCCCTTTTGTTATTCGTGTCAAATGCCTTTTGCAGCAATTGTAGATAAAGGGAATATCATGGGATGAAAGTTTTTGTGGTGAACTAGAAAATAATTGGCAAAATTGGCTTTCAGAAATCCCTGATCTCACACACTTGAAAATTCCCCGACACTATTTCAACAACCTGATCATGGAAAAGGAGCATCTCCAACTGCATATTTTTCCTGGTGCTAACCCTAATGTGTATGTTCCTGAATTTCTTTCCTTGCCTGAAAATCAGTGGCCTAGCGTTAAAATTGTTGCTACACAATTACCTGATGTTTCTAAAGAGAAGTCTCGAAAATCAGCAACCATTTCTTGCGTTGTTCAAACAAATAAATCTGATGAAATTCCCATTTTTATTCTTGAAAAGTATAGCTCCCTAAAGAAATTGTATCGAGTAACTGCATGGATATTTAGATTTATTTCTAATGTAAAATTAAAGGTAGAAAAAAGAAAATTTTCAGAATTATCAGCTGAGGAAATGTTACATGCTGAAAATTTTTGGTTAAAGCTAGTGCAGGAAGAAAGTTTCCCTGAAGTTATTAAAAACTTGAAATGTAGCAAGAGTATCCCTAAAGAATCGAATCTTCTACAGTTAAATCCTATCTTGTCAGATGAAGGTTTGCTATTCGTACGAGGACTGTTACAAAAGTCTGATTCCTCATTTTATGAAAAACATCCTGATGTGATTCCTGCAAAACATAAATTAACTCTCGTCCG
The DNA here is from genome assembly GCA_963932465.1 of Maratus speciosus. Lineage (NCBI taxonomy): Eukaryota > Metazoa > Arthropoda > Arachnida > Araneae > Salticidae > Maratus > Maratus speciosus. Next base: position 55,991,834 of record OZ010790.1, read on the forward strand.
CTGACTTACACGTATTCCGAGTTAGAAGAACCATCTCCTCTTACTCCTGCACATTTTTTAATCGGAAAACGTATCTTGTGTCTACCTACCATAAAAGTGAACGATTTAATTTTACCAACAACGAAAGAATCATTAGTGAAACGCTTTCGTTTACGTGAGACTCTTCTAAATCATTTTTGGAAGCGTTGTAAAAATGAGTATCTTCTCAATTTAAAATCTGTTCACTACTCGGACCAGAATAAATCTTCAGACTTGAAAGTGGATGATGTGGTGCTTGTACATGATGAACACTTACCCCGAAGTTTGTAGAAGTTAGGAAAAGTTACTAAAACCTTTATGGGCAGAGACGGCAAGATAAGATCTTGTGAACTCAAAACAAATAATTCATTTATTAAGAGACCTATAAATCTATTGTACAATCTTGAGCTCACAAACTAAAAAAAAAGTCTGAACTTTTTTATTAATAGAACTGAAAAAAAAAAAAAAACTTTGATATTATTAGAGACTCAAAAACTCTCATTGACATTTGACTTTTAGAAAAAATCTTGAATTGTTTCTGTTATTGACTTTAAACAACATTTTTTTTTTCACTTAAAAAAAAAAAAAAGAGAAAGTTTCTTGTTTGATAATATGTCTAATTTTTAGTTTAATTTTTTTTGTGATGAATATTCTAGAATTTGTATAGATTTAAATTGTTCTTTCTATTTTTAGTAGCGGAAACTTGTTCTCAAATCTTTTAAATTGTTTAATTATTTTATTGAAGTCCAGTATGTAAGTATATATTTTGATTTTGTATTGTATTTATGTATAGTGTAACTGATAATTTTTTAGAATAATTTTTATTTCTACTTTAATTATTTGAATCCCCATTTTGATGAACCCTTGTTCATCGGGGGGGAGTTTGTGGAATATTTTGCAACCTTCTCTCGCGGGCCTCTCTTAGACAGGCGGGCGCCGCGAAGGATCACGTGACGTTTGAGAGAATTGATATTAAAAAAACATTTTTTCCTTCTTGTTCCTTTTTAGTTGGTTTTGTGAATGTAAAATATGAACGCAGTAAGTAGACTGCATTTTTTCTCTTGGTCTTCTAAAATTAGAAGAAATGTTGTTTTAATTTTAAAAAGAAAATTTATCTCGAGCATAAAATCATGCTATTGTTCTTTATGGCTTCTTAATAGAAGAAAATAGTTGCTGGAAATTTAATTGTATTTAGAATCATGACTTCTAGAAGGAGCAAAGCAACTAAATATGTTTCATCTGTAAATATGTAAATAATATACATTATGTATATATTCGAACTGTAAATAATAATCTACAAAAAGTTCTAGTGATGATGATTATTTACAAATGATAAACACAAAAGTAAAAACTTTTATTTGTGAAATATGATGACTTTAATATGATTTAAATGGAATCTTGACTTCTTATAATAATGCTCTCCCTATAACAATTTCGTGAACTGTGATTTAATTGTGGAATAACTTGAAATTCTTCATTCATAAAGTTAACATTCAAATGTAGCGTTCGCATTTACGAAGAGAGACAACCATATTTTTCACTAACCCAATTTAATCAGGCAGATCTTCAAATATATAACTGATCTTACTTAATGAGCTACAAAAACAATATTTAACCGTCGCACAGTGGGACATTTGGCGAATCTGTGATGTCATTTTATTTTGTTTTATAGTAATTTAATTGATTTAGTTAAACAATAAATGCATTTTAAGAAGAAGAAAAAATATTTTTTTTCTTTTAATATTATTTTTAAATGGTTTGTACTTTGCAACCTTATACCTATATTTGTTATATGAAAACAAATAACGATATACAAATAAAGCTAATGCTTGTTGAAATTCATTAAAGACCCATTTGCATCTAAGAATTAGAGCACGCTTTTCATCGTAACTTCAATTTTCTAAACATTCAATGTCAATAAATTAACCCTTTGCAATACTATTACTCCAGTGGAAGGACATCTGACTTTTAAATTTTTAAATGCTAGGACTGAAAAAACTAACAAACGTGTTACTTTAAAGGTCTAAGAAGCCTTAAAATTGGGCAAAAAAAAAAAAAAAAAAAAAAAAAAAACATTTTCAAGATTTAATATCTTAAACTCTATTCGATTTTAAGAAACAATTTTTATTGGGATGAAAGTAATAAGTATTTTCTTTCTTTTTAAATATTTAAAAAATTGAAAGATGTAGAATTTGCATTTACAGGTGGTAAAGTGTCAGATATTTCACGAGCAGAAAATCGGCATAACAGATTACGCGCAGGATTATAAAATAAATTTTTCAAATAGAAGGAAAATTTTGGTTCCAACTTATATTTGAGATCGTGTTACCTTGAATCTAATTAAATTTCTATTTAAAGCATTTTTACATTTTTAATGCAAAGTTGTATTTAGCTAATGCAAAATTTAGAAAATTTCAACAATATAATCACCTATAAAAATATTTTTTAGAATAATAAAAAGGAAATTTTAGGTTCAGTTTATATAGACTAATATGAAACACATATAGTGAAAATTGCATTAAAAAATATTCAGAAGTTTTTGAGATATCGCGCGCGTTATGCCCAAAAACGTCATTTGGGGAAAAAATGACTTCAAAGTTTCGGAAACACCGCTTCAGCTATTGAGTGTGTATAATTATAAAAGCCATAACTTCTGTTCTAATGAGAATTTCAAGGAGATAATTATATCAAAATATTCAGAATTGAAAGGGTCATCTAAAAAAATTAAAAAAAAATCGATAATTTCAAAGCTTTAATAGCCCGGAGATTCCTTAACAAAAAATATATATATTGGATATTTTTTCTGCGCAAATTTCTGCATAACTCTTTTTCTGGGAGGAAGCTCAATTTGTTGTTCACTGTACGATTTTTAAGGAACGATAATTTTCTGTTAATTGTTTTCTATATTTTTATAATAGTTTTTTGGAAAAGATTGCTTCGATAAATAATAATGCTGTTTGCAACAATAATATGTCATACCACTACTTAAATTATGAGAAGGGCTTTTTTTTATACTTTATGGTCACTTTGATGAACTAGTATTTATTTATCTATTTATTTTTCCTAGCGATTTAACAGCTCTCGTTTTTTTATTTATTTAAATCAAAGATCATGAGAATAATTGAATCCTCAACATTTGTTCTATGTTTTTGATTTTCATTTTTTGTTTTATCGAATTATTTGCTTGAGTTAATGGAAGCCTTTGCAATCGAATAACATTTCTTGAAATCTCAACAGTATCTTAATTAAAAGTATTTTTCTTCTTTATCTACATGTTTGCTTTTTTTGTATGATGATCGTACAGAAATAGGCTTTGAAACCTTTTATTTAACCTTCACAAGAAAAACATTATTATAAATAAAGTAATTTACAACAAAGTGCAATTTTTATGCATGTTTGGTAATTTTTGCTGCTGTTTGGTTTTAAAAAGCTCTCCACAAATAATTATTTTTAAATTGGATGGCCCTAAAAATATATGAACTCAAAATATAAACAAAAATGAATGAAGAATAAACCACTGTATATTAGATCGATGAAATGTACTGCTAATAAATCGATTACTTACTTTAAAAAACTCTGTAATGTTACAGCTATTTTTTAAACCACGTAAGTAAATTTCGCTCAGCTAAATAATTGAACAATAGAGTTCCATATGATATAAAAAATATTCCGATTTTTTGAAAATTGCTAATGAGAATACAAAATAGAAAAGAAAGTATATTTTTTAAACAGTTGTTGCAGCATCCTATAAATCTTTTATTCTAATCCATATATCCGTAAAATGCATACATGTGTATAACCGCTCCGTTGTTATTATAACAATTTTCTTCTAATTCCAACTTATACTATAAATATAAAGAAAAAGCAAGACGTAGTAATAAGAAATGATTCGTTAACAGATTGGAGCAGCAATATTTGTATAGCCTTAATTTTATTAAGCGGACATATCCGGAAATATTTTCAACAAAAACACAGAGCTAAAGATGAACAAAAACTTTGCAGGCGCCAAATTTATCATTAAAAAAAGAAATTTATATGAAAATGTTTGGATATATAACTAAAATCTTTGAGGAGTTTTCGAAATAGGAAAAAAAAATTTAATGGAAAGAAAAGATTTTAAGTAACTTTCACATTTTGTATATTTAATGAGGAGAATGTCATTTAATATTCCACTTGTGTTCCTCGTCACTAATTCCGAATTCCTGCCACAAATCACGAAATCTTATTTTGTACTTTTTGTAATTACGAAATGTCAGTAGTTAAATAAAACAAAAATTACAATTCGATATTTCTTGGTAAAAAAATATTCGATATTTCTTAACAAAACTGGTATTTCTTTCCCGGACTCATTTTTCCTTTCGATGACCAGGACCCCACCTGCCGAGTAGCCCCAACTAAACGGGTTTGATAGCATGTATATCGGCGGGCCTAATCGCTGCGTAGCGGCTATAAACCAGACGAGAGCCTAGATCGTATCGACAGTACCTGCTGCTTAGTTGTGAACTTTGTTATGCCCGTTACTTAACATTTATATGTTGTTGTTTAGCACCTGCCCATTACTACTAATGTTGATCTCGTAATTCAGATCCTTGGACAGGTGCCGAAACCTTCACTTGGCAAGACACATCCAGAGGTATAACCTGTCCCGAACTCTCATTCATACTAGATTTCTTACTCTCCCATTGTCCAGATATACACAGCATTTATAGATATTTCGCATAGCTATATTTATTGGGTTTCCTTTAGCCTATATACAGTGTTATTTGCTAAGTTTACATAACCTGTGTCTTTGAATTTCTAAAGAAAATATCGAAAAAAAAATGTTTTGATTCCAATAAAATCTCTAAATTACATATAGCCGACTATTTTTCCGTTTCAAGTAAATAATGTCAAAATAAGAAATATAGCGATCAATAACATGACAAGAAAAGAGAGATTTATTAAATCACAGCTTCAATTTTCCTGTATTAAACTTTTAAACTTCTTTCGTCTACCTCGGTGTTTTTACTTTTCTCTGAATGAATTTACAGAAATTCGATAGTAAACATTTTTTATTTTACCCTTAATATTACCCTCTGAGCGTCTTGCAAAAGGGTAAAATTGTAATGTTGTTTTCTTTGCATTTTGTTTTAAATGGCAAGAAAATATGATTCTTTCATCATTATAAAAAAAACTCAATTATAAATATGAATGTAATCCTTGAGAGTATTAATCATTCTTCAATGTATTTAAAATTCATTAAATCTATAGAATTATATTATCTTAAATATTGCTTGCATTGCTGTGAAACCTGGAGCTTAGTGAACGGAATATTACGCCCCAAACACTTAGAGGGTTAAAAAAAAAAAAAAAACTTTAAAATTTGTAAAGAGGATTGGTGGATTTTTTTTTTATCGTTATTATTGTAATTTAAAAAAACAAGCCTTGGATTTAATTATACAAATATCACTTAAATATTTTTAATCTTTTCTATATTAACCGTATATCTTCATTTTGACATTTATTTTCTTTCCAAACTTATAAAAGTGATAAAGCGTAGCAATCAATGAAATAACAAGTAAATATTTCTTAAATAACCACCTTTGAGTTTCTATATTCATTTCATATTTTCATTATTCCGTTCGCCCCAACCTCCATCTTTTCACTGTTATATGGGTGAATGTGAAATAATTCGATAGGAAACATTTTTAACCTTGATATTATAGGAAAAACCTTCATATTAAAGGATATGTTTACCTATTCTTTTGATTGTTAAGAAATTTGAATTTCGTATACAAATATTGCTCTAATATTGTTCAACTTCTTCAGCAGTAGACGGAGATGGTAATTTTTGGCATGTAAAATCATTGTTCAGCCGAACATGAAAAATTTGGATGTATAATTTCAAAACTAGAAATATTTTCTTAATTTCTTTTATGTATACCACAGGAAAATTAGGTGCTAACGTTTAAACTGAATTTTAGTTTCTTGGGCATAAACGAATTTAAACAAAGATTTTATGTGTACGATCTTTGATATGTAAGATATATATACCATACTTCAGATCCTTAGATCTTAAGAGTCATTCCATATAAGAATCACCCAGAATCAGGGGGTCTGTGATTAAATGGTAAACAGATTCATGTGATTTTTTTTTCTCAGTGAGATGACCATTAGAAAGAAAGAAATCCAGAATATTAATTCCTTGGGACAATTGGTTTTCATTTGGTGCGGTCAACGGTCAGTGCGCCGCTTGAAAAATTCAAATTTTATATTTTGCATAGTGATTCTCATAGTATGTATTGAAGTTATCCACAAACACAAATTTCATGGTTGTATTATGTAAGGTTGGCCCTTTGCTATTCAAGAATAAAAATTATGGGATATGTGTAATGCGGTGAGCTAAGTGCCTGCAAAAATTCAATTTTTTTTTCGAAATTTCACTATAGTTTTGACACATGTAGCTTTTTGCATTGAAATCATCCCATCATTTTTGACTGCTATATGATTCCCTATGGTGAAATGAAACACAGAAAAGTAGGCCCCACCATAGGCAGACTTTGATACATTCCAAAATGTTATGCCAAATTTCCAACCCCCCCCCCCCCCCATATTTTTGCCTATTTTAAATGAGGGATACTAGACATGCATTAAAGTCAGAAGCCTGTACAATAATAATAGAAATGTTGAATAAGTATTCACCTTTTAAAATCACCAAACAGAATCATGGGCACTAAAGCAGTTTTCATGGGGTAATGGAAATCGCATTCTAATATAATTAGGAATACGCTTCTACGACCTTAGACTTCAATCATTGCCAAGAATAAAAAGGCTTACAATTACTTCGGAAATGCATATATTTTTTATTCTAACATGAATATCCACATGTATAACAATAAATATTTTTAATATGTTTTTGTTACAGGCAGTGAAGATGTTTTAATGAAGTGAAAAGAAGCATGTAAACTAGATGATCATATAAACAAAAATCAAACACTTTGTGTGAGTTTTAATACAAAAGTTAAAATCTTTAGCAACCATTTAATGCACAAATACGTACAAACACGTCACAAAAAAATCCCATACGATCGTTTCGAGGATTCCCGGATCCCCGAGTGTGGAGGGATCCTGCGCAATGACTCCTTTCTTGCAGTTAGTTCTGGTCTATTACGCAATTTCTTTAGGATGTATAAACTCTTGTTTTCACTTTTTCAATCGGTCCATAAGCTAGTACTCAGGGCTAAAACCGAGGCGTTCTTAGAACCGATTTTAATTGTTTTTCCCCTCATAGGGGATCCGGGAATTCTCGAAACGTCATATGGGTTTTTTATGTCGTGTTTGTACGTATTTGTGCTTTAAATCGTTGTTAAAGATTTTAACTTTTGTTTTAGATGCTCATAAGCTACTTCAGTTTTGTTGTATACTGTCTGTTTGAAAATAAGACTATTTTTAAAAGTTAGTTTAAACATAGGTAATCATTCCCTTTGCAAGTTATCAAAAAACTGTGCTTGTGGGCTATATGCTGCTACAAGATCTAGTGGATTATTTCCAGTTTCTGAACTGATTAGGCCTAACGATTTGGCACGGTACTGGAAAAAAATAAAAACAAACGTATTTCCATAAAATATTTTTGTAATAGATCTCATAGAAAATCGAAGTGGAACTACTCTAGAGCTTGAGGATATGATTTGTGCAAAGCACAGATTCAAATTTGGAACATTTTGGGCACCACCTCGCTACTGCCAACATCCTGCATAGTACTTCTCCAATTGCGAACGAACCAAATTTTGCGGTCTCAAATCACTATGCGCTTTCTTACCTTTGATTTTATGATTAGGTTGTTGGCAATAGTTAGGTGGTGTCCAAAATGTTCCAAATTTGTATCTGTGCTTTGCACATATCATATCCTCAAGCTCTCCTCGATTTTCTATGAGATCTTTTTCAGAAATATTTTCTGTAGGTACATTTGTTTTTTCTTTACTATGTCAAATTAGGCCTAGTGAGTTCAGAAACTGGAAATAATCCACTTGATCTTGTAGTAGCATATGGACCACAAGCACAGTCATTTGATATCTTGCATAAGCAATATTCATCCTTGTTTAAAATAACTTAAAAAAAATCAGACGGTATACAGGAAAACTGAAGTAGCTTATAATCATCTGGTTTAAATGCTTCTTTTCGCTTCATTAAAACATCTTCACTACCTGTAACAAGAACATATTAAAAACATTTATTGTTATACATGTGGAAATTCATGTTAGAATAAAAGATATATGCTTTTCAGGAATAATTGTAGACGTTTTTATTCTTGGCAATGATTGAAGGCTTAAGATAATCTTAATTCCTTTTCTGACAAACTTAAGCGATCAAATATCTTTTTCAAGAGCAAGTCATTTCTTTTGTAAATGTTAAAATGTAATGTTGAATTCATACCAGATTTTTAAAAAAAGATTATTTAAATATATAGAAATAAAATTCCACTGCGTATTTTTTGTTCTAAATATATAAAAGTAAAAATTCGTTTAAAATTCAGGTGATCTTAATTAAAACTGTTTGAAAAACATCCCACGACTCTGCGACTGGCGAAATGGAAAGAAATGATTCAAACAGATTGTTCAGGTTCACAGTTGTTAACTAATGATACTATATCTTTTCTACTGTATTATCTTTTCTTATGTCTTTGCAACCCTCAGTTTGATGGCATGAGGGTATTTAAAAGGGGGAGAGGATTGTACTTTGTGTCAATATATTAAAAAGAGAGAAACGACGTTTACAAAACTCAAATGTAAGTAATTTTTAAAAGCATATAGCTATTTCGACAAGGCCTCATCATGAGTGCTTATAAATTAAAGATAAAAATAAAATAAAACTGTGGAAAAAAGAGGGGGAAGACAGAGCCAGAGAGGCGCACCTCACATTCCGACCGTCAACGGTGAAATGAAAATCACTGTTGACAAACAGCCACGGAGTCTATCTCACGTGCACACAGGAAAACCTATAAAAAGCCGTCAAGATGGCCCGGGCAAGTTCAAACAAAGCGGAGAAAAGGGGGAGGGAAGAGGAGAAAATAAAGAAAATTAAACCATAACTTTGAAAAGTTGGGAGTGCTGGACAAATCGTTTATTTCGATTTTATACGCTTCCAAAGGTCCACAAACTAGGGATTCCTTTCAGACCAATAATTTCGAACATTGGTACATCTTCATACAAATTAGCGAAATTTCTTACCTCTATTTTCTTCCCCCTGCTCTCTAACAACATTTACACTTGCAGGAACTCTTATGAGTTTGTTAATAAGCTTCGTAGTTTCGATGGTACTCAAAACAATAGTATGGTTTCATTCCATGTAAAATCCCTATTTACAAACGTACCGGTTCAAGGTGCTTTAAACTGTCTTAAAGTACGTCTACATTAATTTCATTATACATATTACGAAATTGATAAGCATATACATCTTACGAGCTTTTGTTTATCGCAAAACACATTCATTTTTAATGGTAATTTTTATTGCATGACTGATAGTTTGTCCATGGGCTCCCCCCTCAGCTCCATCCTCAGTGACATTCACATGCACTATTACGAATCAAACTTTTTCAAGAAATTATCTTTTCCATTTTACATCCGCTATGTCGACTACTGCTTTGCTTTATTGAACTCTGATGGGCTTAGTCTTACAAATATTCTCGATACTATGAACTCTATAAATGAATATATTCAGTTCACTTCCTAACTCGAAAATAACAGTCGTTTGCCTTTCTTTGATGCCATGGTTTATCGCGAAAATAACTTATTTCACACTACAGTTTACTGAAACCATTCTCAGTATCTTTACCCCCTCATCGTTTGTCATCCCATCCACCTAATCAAAAATTGGCTGCCTTGAACGCTTATGTCTTTCGAGCTTCAAATGTTTGTTCTTACGACAGTTTAATAAAAGCCGAAATAGATTACATTAAATCCATTGCCATTGACCAAGGTTTTACAGTTGCAATCATAGATTCCATTCATAATAAAATAAGTAAACGTTCTCACTCCAAAGTTAACACTATCGGCAATGAAAATTAAAAAAAAATTAATTATACTTCCATATTTTCCGAAAATAAGCCATCAAACTTCTAAAATATTGTTAAAATTTGATTTTAATGTAGTTTATACTCCTTTTAACGAAATTCAGTTCAAAAATCTGAAACATCCAATTGACAGTTCTTCACATTGGGGTATTTACAAGATATCTTGCAAATGCAATAAAATGTTCATTGGTCAAACGAAAAAAACCTTTAAGGTTCGTTTATGGGAGCATAACACTTGTGTTAAAAATTATAACATCAAGCGTTCCGGCATTGCTAATCACTGCTGGTCCAACAATCATAATTTAAAATTTTCCAAAGCCTCAATTATACAAAAATGCCCATCAATTTACGATCTTGACTTTTGGGAAGCCTACCACATATGGAAAAATTCAAACAGCTTAGTAAACGATTTGTCCAACACGCCCAACTTTTCAATGTTATGGTTTAATTTTCTTTAATTCGTCATCTTACCTCACCCCTTTTTCTCCCCCTTTTTTTTAACTCTCCCGGAGAATCTGGGCGGTTTTTGATTGGTCTCCCTGTGTGCGCGTGAGACAGACTCTGTGGCTATTTGTCAACAGTGATTTTCATTTCACCGTTGACGGTCGGGATGTGAGGTGCACCTCTCTGGCTCTGTCTCCTCCCTCTTTTATTCCACAGTTTTACTTTATTTTTATCTTTGATTTATAAGCACTGATGATGAGGCTTTAGAGGCTTCGAAATAGCTATATGATTTTTAAAATTACGTACATCTGTGTTTTGTAAACGTTGTTTCTCTCTTTTAAATAAGAGTATTTCTCTAGTAAGTTAACTGAAATTAAAATGATTACTCAGAAATTGGGGTACTCGACTCGAGGAATTCTGAAGTAAAATCTTACATAAAATCATACTTCATAATGGAGTGCAAATGTTTAAAACAATGACTCTATCCACTCATATAAAAAAATTACAATAATGAAAAGAAAAGGTGATAAAAAAATTAAGTTATGAATTGATTAAAATAATTTATCACGTATTAAATAAACAGAATAAAACGCAGATAAATATGAATATAAATCTGGTTTTGAGCTTCTGCTTTATTACAAATGTAACAACAAAAATATCAAACGTAATAAATTTATTTTTATGCAATGCATGTGATGTAGCACTGCGGTTGCGTATCTAGTTCGCAGAAGCAATATAGATAAATTACTAAATTACCTTTTTTAAAAATTAAAATATACTTTTATAATGTTAAACTACAATTCTGTAGAAATCATATCTGATATAATTCTTGAAAGTTTAAACATACATATCATAAATTTTGACTAAATACAGTAGTAAATAAAATATTGAAAGAGAAAAAGGAAGACGAAGGGGGAACTGTAAAAATGCTATTACATCAGGTGTCAAAGTCATCTCTAATTTCGAGCGATTGAATATTAACCCGTAGCTATAAAAAATTTATTGCTCGAAAAGCAATCAACTTTTTATTTTTGGAGCAATTTTTTTTACCTGAAATAGCCATAAAAAGGAAAACAGAGGAATGCCGCTCGGAACAGCAAATCAAAAGCTTCGAAAACTGACGAGGGAAAAGCTTTTTTAGGACCCACCAATGAAATGCTTGAAAAAATGATGAGTCGCAGGCAATTTTTGTCTCTTTAAATTTTCCTTGAAAAAGCACTTTAATAAATTTAGCAATTTTTATTTTTACATTCTTTATTATAGAATAACAGATCAATGAAAAAAGTAACCATTCTGTAGCTCTTTTCTCGTAACAATAAATCTAATCTTCACAGAAAAATCTGTCAAAGAGCAAATTAAACGGAGTTACTTTTACTACCTACGATAACGGGATTTTTTTTCTGTCTAGTTATAATAGTCTTCTGCTTAAATAATAATATGAACGGCTTAATTAGAAAAAAAAATACACAAATAATATTCACAGAAAATTACATAAAAGTAGGAACATTAACCAGATATGAATAAATAACAAACTTTAAACTTTGTACTGATTATAATTCCCCGATGTCTTTTTAAAGATAGCTAGAAGTTAAATTAATCTAATTTGTTATCCATTCTGTAAAATTTAAAGAAATTCTAGTAATAGTTGACTAAATTTAGTTTACTGGCATTTGAAGAATCATTACTTTATTTCGTAATATTAGAATAATTATTTTCTTTAAGACATGTAACACAGCAAAAGTTTGTTAAAAAAATTCTTGATACCGAGAAAATTCATTCGTGGTATATGTGTATGATATATATGAGTCACATATTCTTTTCATATATAGAAAAGCGCAAAAAAAATTAAGGGATCACAGGACTCTTAAAGCTTGAAAATTTTCGAGATTTTAATTTTTTTAGGTGCTAAATTCCTATCTTTTCTGAACATTTTTATATATATTTTCCTTTAAATTATCATTAGAACAGAAGTTAAGGCTTTTAGAATTATACCCGCGCAGTAGATGAAGCGACGTTTCCGAAACATAGAAGTCATTTTTCTACAAATGACGTTTTTGGGCATAACAGGCACGATATTTCAAAAACTTATTAATATTTTTTCATGAAATTTTTAAAACATATGTTTCATGTTAGTGTGTATAAATGGAACCTAACAATTCCTTCTTATTGTTCAAAAAAATATATTATTTAGGTGATTCTACTATTGAAATTTTCAAAATTCTGTATTAGCTAAATACAACATTGTAATAAAAATGCTTTAAATAAAAATTTATTTAGGTTTAGTGTAATCATTATAATCTAAAATATAAGTGGGAAACAAAATTTTCATTCTTGTTGTAAAATTTATTTTAAAATTTATTTTTTAATCCTGTGCGTAAACTGTTATACCAATTTTCTTCTCGTCACATTTCTGACAATTTGGTACCATCTGTAAAGGCTAATTTTGCATCTTGCTATTTTTAAATGCACAAAATAAAAGAACATACTTATATCTTTCATCCCAAATAAAAAATGTGTTTTATGAATAATTGTAAATAAAAATAAGAGATAATAAATATAATTCATAAGAGAGTCCATTCAAATTTATTTAAGAGGTTCAGCAGTTTGCAACGATACATTATCTTTTCGTATTCGGAATTTATGAGTTGAATGGTTGTATAAATTACGGCATCGCGACATAGAGGGAACACGAGCAATCGCGAAAATATAGGGCGCGTTACATGATTACTTGTTTATTTTCGATGATTGTTTTTCCATTTTTCATTATGCATTTGTAATTTTCTATTGTACATTCTGACGATGACTCAGAAAATGTGTTGAAACATGTAAATAAAGAGTTTTTAATTTACTTTTAATGGGTCTTTATAACGTCTTTTAAGCAAATAAATATTTTAATATTATGATAGAATCTTATTACATTGCGGTCTATAGAGGGAAATCGATTGCAATGTATTTCAATGATGTTACACTATTTCGAACTTATTGAAATTTACATAAATAATGATATTTATATAAGATGCTTAACTGTATATTATGGTGTGCAGATAATTTATCGTTCATTTACAAGGACAGACAAAAGAATTCTGTTAAAGTACTCTCTATGAACGATAATTGATGGAAATGCATTTTCAATTTAGGTATGCGTATTTTTTTTTTTTCGTTTAACGATCAATTTTTCATAATAATTGGTGTGTATAAATTTTAGAGCTTTTATAGAGGTTTTGGAAAAGAGTACAAAATAACTCTACATTTCTGTTTATTTTCGGAAATTGATAAAGGACCATTTTCAACCGTGTTATGCGTTTCCAACTGCATTAAATTCAGCACAGTATGTATTATAGATACAAACCTATACATCAGAAGCACGGCACCGCAAAATAATTCGAATACTATTGTAGATATACGATTTTATTTGCTGAAATTGGGTTTTTAAATCTCGTAAGCGTTTTCTAATTTGATTACGTAGTTATTTGTTTACAATCTTTCAGCTTATTATTGCTACACGTGTTGGAAAGTGTTTCATAATCTATGCTTGATGCATGGTTGTTCTTTTTTGTTGTTGTTGTTGTTTACTAACAGAATATCTATTGTTTTTATAAGGTCAAAAATACTGGTACAATGATTTAAGTAGCTCCTCCCTTTACGAGGTATTTCTCAATTAGAATGGATTTTCATGTTTGCACAACATAAGTTCTCCATTTGGTATATATTTTATAACTTTATTATAATTATCTCATAACATTTTTTTGCATTTGAAGATGTACAGGATGAACACGAATTAGATGGCCAATTTCGAAATTTAAATTTTAAAGCATTAATTTAATGCCAGATTACCAGTACTATATCATAAGTTGGCTAATGTGCAACATACCTCAGTTTGGATCGATATCGGAGGTGATATTACATGATCAGCATGTTCCTTCATCCCCTGGATTTACGTGTATGGATTGTATTAATAATAAGGTTTAAATTCATCCATACATTCAAAATCCATCCTTTATCTGAAATCACGAATTAAAATTGCATTAAATTTTATCGACATGAGTTTGATCACAAAAATATGACTGAGCTAATGTACCGTAAGGACATTTTCAGAATAACGAAGAAATGCCATATCGAAAAATTTATTTTAAAAAAAGGCTAATATTAATGTTTCACGATCTTAACGCATTTCAGATTGAGGGGTCGTAAACGATCCATGACTTCAAATATTTTATATTCTTTTAAAGGCATTTTGAGAAAAACGAAGAACATGTATTCTTAATCTTTGCTACAGTATTCACAGTAATGCATTGCTATATATGAAAGTTTTATTGTATTTACATAAGATTAGTTAAAAAATTAATTTAGATTTATTTAGATTTCAAAACATCGACCATTAACGTTCCTAATTCGGCAGCTGTTAAATAATAGTGATGAAAAATATAGATAAATCATATATAAAAATCAGAATTTCATAGAACTTGCAAACTAATGCTTGGGATAGTACACGATACTGTGGTCAAATCACAGTAATATTGACTATAATTCCCGAAAAGTTCTCCAAGAAATATTTTTACAAAAGTCAAAATTTGAAAGTGTGGGAGTCCGAGGCACAAAAATCTTCATATTTTGTAAAAAAACATTTTATTTCATTAAAAATTTCTCTGTTTTTCCTGCTTAAAAGGATATTTAAATCATGTTTCTATCTGAATTAGAACAAAAAATATTACTTTTTTGTTTTGATTTGTTTTCAAAATCTAGCTTTCAAGCAATGGCTGTTATGGAAACGACTTTGCGAAAATGCGATTTTCTTCATTTCTTCATGCGATTTTCACCATATCACGTATTTAAATTCTTATAACTCGAGAACCGTTAAAGGTAAACGATTCAAACTTCAAACATAACTTTTTCAATTGTTTTACTTTAATTTTGATTCAGCATATTTGAAAAAAAAATATTTACTTTTGAAAATATGATTTTTTTTAAATAGTTGCACCAATTTTTTTTGTTAAATATTTTTAAATTTTTTACAAATTAATATTTTTTAAAATGCTGACTCAAAAATTTATATATTTTTGTTTATGTAAAAAAAAAAGGAAATTGGATTTCTATAAATAATATTCCGAGTTATAACGATTTTAAATTACCCCACTTTTTTAATAAAATTTAAATTTAATTTTTTTTAATTATGAGAAGTTTTATCGTGTGATTTTGTTTACAAATGGTAAGGCTAACCATCACAAAGAAATTCAGAATTTTAACTCGATAGATAAAAATTATTTTAAAATGTGTCCTGGACCCCTTTAAATGAACAGTAAACGTTCTAAATTACGATTTATAGGGAATTTTGAGGAATAAAAAATTGAATTGAACAGGTTTATTACATTTTCTGACATAAACCCTCGCTCACAACGTTTATTACAAATTTTTAAATTTAAAAGGCAGAAGGAGAAAAAAGTTCTAAAATTTCAATTACTGTGATACTATTGGAAATAGGAAACTGAAATTAGGCATGATGGTTACTTAGTGCTGATTTTTGTTTTCTAAAAAGCTCTAAATTTAAAGAGAAGTGAGCAAAAAAGTTCTGATTTACGATTTATTTAGAATTATTATGGCTAATAACCTGAAATGTATAATAAAAATAGATTTATTTCCACCCACACCCAAATAATCGGAAGAGCACTTGCGAGTTATATGCATAGCTGGTCGCTGCGCATCTAATAGTTTATAAAGCAACGGAATCTAATGCAATACATCAAAAGAAAAGAAAAAGTCTTGATTAGTAACGAAGGAGAAAAGTAAACTCCTTTAAAAATACGCAGTTTTGCAAATTTTTGACAATCGTAATCATCGAAAGCATCAGTGCAAAAATAATTCTTTCGTAACTATTTTCCAATCTAGAATTAATCCAATTTGCAGAAAAATCTTTCGAAACGAAATTAATCGGAATTACTTTTATATTTCTTATTACTTGTTTTGATAGAAAAATGCGATTAGCTTCAAAATTGGTCTTATTATGAAATGACAATCTGAATAATGCTGCACATATAATCTTCAAAGAAAAGTTTCTTTAAAACATTTCTGTTAAGCAGGTATGAAGAAATAACCAATTAGAGATATAGCAATTATTATAATTTTCCGATGTATTTTTAAACAGAACTCCAGGGTTCAGATTGAATAAATTATTTTCTTTTCGCATAACACTCGAAAGCATATTAAATAATGTCTGTTGACATTTGTAGAATCATTATTTAATTACCTTAATAGTCTTGTTAACGTTCGAAAAACTATAAGATTATTTTCTATAATGCCAAACAAATTGTTAACGCGATTCCAGTTGGAAAGGAATCCAAATTTTAGGGATATTTAAAAAACAAAATTATATACATTTAATTTATTTTTAATGGCAGAGTAGCTAATATCTTCGAACACCAGAAAAATAGCTTTAGAATTTAGAAAATAGTGCCTCGGCATTTAATAAATATAGAGATTCTTACTTTCTATTCCTGTATTTTGTTTAACATACAAACTAGTCCATGAGCAATGAATCTATATAAAGTTTTCCTTATAATTGCATTATAATAATTGAAGCTTAGTTTTTAATTTTTAAAACAGATATTATAAAGAACTGGCACATACAGTGAACTCCCATCGGTGCGAACTTACATAGGAGGCAAATTTTCGCCACATTTAAGGCTATTATAAATACAAAGGAGTTACCTTCTGTCACATTTCTGAATTCATTTTTGTTCGGAAACGCATGAAATTCGCTGATTATCCTATTCACACAATATGCAAACGAAAGGCATTTTCCAATTTTTGTAAAAGCATAATATCTTTCAGAAAATAGTGTCAAAATTGACCTTTTGAAACAAATTTCCTTTTGAAGGGAGAAAAAGGTCGTCACGCGACAACAATTGCTTAAAACTTGAAAAGTAATTTATTTATTTTAAAAAATGGAAACTTCCATTCGATCACAAATTTGTTAAATAGTCTGGTCTTTCAATTTTATTTCTTTACGTTTAAAAATGAATTAAAAAATTTCGTGTTGTTTAGCACTGAATATGTTGACCACCTTAAAAGACGTAAGCCTTTCAGGGGCGTAAAATATTCAAATGCTCAAACTAAATTTAATTTAGTTTTTGGCAGAAATTAAATAGGTTACCCCTTTTTAAAAGAAATTCATTTTTCTTTAATTTAGTAATTTTTGTAAGAAAAAAGAAATTAAATGTCAGAATAAACAATGCAATTACTGTACGTACATAATTTTATTTTAATTAATGTAATCTTCCACTTTTTCCTAAAATAGTGAGATACTGTTATAGCCTTTTATGAAGAGATACTCATTTGCTGCAGTCTACAGATTGATGAAGCATTGGAATTTTTTCCAATTCATATTAATTTTTATACTCAGCAATACATTAAATGTTAAAAAAGGCCTTTTGTATGATTTTTTATACATTTCTACTATTGTGATTGATATGTAATTGCAATCTCAAAAATTTATCTTTCACTTATAATTTCTTATCATTTAAAATCCAAATGAATAAGATTACTTTTTGTTTATTTTTCAATTCGAGTTTCCATATAGAAACAGATGTCTGTAAAAATTAACTTACTTGTGATACATGTTATAACTATAACTTTTTTTATTGCAATTACTTTTCTATCAATATATATATATATATATATATATGTATGTTACCGTTAAAGCGTATAATCTGTTATTTCAAATACCTAGTTATTTTATGAAATAACTAACCAGGTCCGTTAAAGTGTATAAAATTGCTGAATTTTAGGATTTAACTAGTTATTTTATAGAATAACGATTGTCTAACCGTTAAAGTACTAAAGACGGCTCACGAAAGCCGTTTGAGCCGATTATAGCTGGTTTAAGTCACTTTTGAAATGGTTATGGCTGTTTCGCAGTCATGCTGAATTTCTTAGACCTCTTCTTCGTTGCTAAATGTCTTTCGAAGTGCATGTTTTTTCGATATGTGTAATGCACTTGCATATATTTGTAAGCGGATTATTTATGTTAGCGTTTTTCATTTGGGATTATTCTCAAAGATTTTTTGCAATCTTTTTTTTTAAACAATGAGTTCTACAGGTATGAAAGATCAATCGGCAAATAAGAAAAACTTAATGCAAGAGCGGTAGAAATCCTTGTTAAAAAAAGCGTGAAATGAAGAAAAACAGCTATACTTACTTGTGAGAAAAATATTAAATTCGATTGCAGAAGTAAGCACTGCGTGATAATGATATTAAAAAGTGTGTCTGTATCAAAAATAATATGCAATGCAAATCTAAGTGTCATCACAGCGATTCTTGTTCATATAAGTAATGGAAAATAAAATGAAAGTATTAATATTTGGAAATTTTTCCAGAGAGAAACATTCGCCTTGAATACAATATTTCAAATGAAAATCAAATTTCAAATTATTTTTGCTTAAAAGGCGCAAAGATCAACTTAGTGAAAAATATTCCATGCCGGGAATCGAACCCGGGTCATCAGTATAGCGCACTGACGTTCTACCGCGAAACCACATGGAACGATACCCAGCCTGGAACTTCTCACTATTACAAGTTGGCAAGGCTACAAACGCAGCACAAGATGGAATATTTTTGCCTTGCCAACTTGTAATAGTGAGAAGTTCCAGGCTGGGTATCGTTCCATGTGGTTTAGCGGTAGAACGTCAGTGCGCTATACTGATGACCCGGGTTCGATTCCCGGCATGGAATATTTTTCACTAAGTTGGTCTTTGCGCCTTTTAAGCAAAAATAATTTGAAATTTGATTTTCATTTGAAATATTGTATTCAAGGCGAATGTTTCTCTCTGGAAAAATTTCCAAATATTAATATAGATTCATCGATGCTGGATTTAATTAAGTGTCTGTGTTTGCCCCATGTTGGTGGCTCACGGAAAATATTCCATCTTGTGCTGCGTTTGTAGCCTTGCCAACTTGTAATAGTGAGAAGTTCCAGGCTGGGTATCGTTCCATGTGGTTTAGCGGTAGAACGTCAGTGCGCTATACTGATGACCCGGGTTCGATTCCCGGCATGGAATATTTTTCACTAAGTTGGTCTTTGCGCCTTTTAAGCAAAAATAATTTGAAATTTGATTTTCATTTGAAAAAAATGAAGGTATTTCATAAATTTTAAATTAAAATGCTCTTGCATTATTAATTTTTAAAAAAGTTTATGAAGTGTTGTTATTAAATAGCATAATTATTCCTGCCAGCATGTCATTTTTTAATAATATTTAAAATTATTAGTAATATGTTTTAAAAAGTGTAAATGTTTTTGCCAATAGGGCAAAATACCTAATAATTACGTAATTATAATTTATAAAAATTTAGATATAACTATTGCCACACTGCATTCTGTTATTTTCTATTACTGTTTTACTAATACAAAGATAATATTATATTATATTTTCTATTTTTATATATTACTTATCAATTCATCTATTAATAATTTGAAATGTAGTTTTCGAGTGACTTTAACTATTTATCATGAGTTAATTTATAAAACAATGGATTTGTTTTAATGTCATAATGATTATTTTACACTTTAACGGTTAGGCAATCGTTATTCTATAAAATAACTAGTTCAACCATAGAATCCAATAATTTTACACACTTTAACGGACTTGGCTAGTTATTTCATGAAATAACTGGGTATTTTATGAAATAACTGAATTTTACACTTTAACCCGTTCAGAGTCGCGCGTTGGTCTTTTCCCCGCCCGAAATTCGTTATCTTCCTGAAACTCATTTCCTGTTAAAGTTACGATAGCCAAAATCCGTGTAGCTGACCTTGAGTGTTCACACTCTTGTGTAGTAAAATTGCAAGTCATTCCTGCTATTTCTTAGCATTTTATCGCATTCTTAAGTTTCAATCGGTCTAAATGATCGCGTTGCGACGACTTGTGTTAGTTGAATCGTTCCCCCTCGTGTTCATCCTTTCCCATTTCCGCAAAATCTGCAGGGAAAAGTTTCTTTGAAGTACGGACTCTCAGTCTGTTGTTATTTCGTCTTTCTTCTTTCTGCTATTTTACCCGTTCATAGAGTACGTTTTTTACTTTTAGAATGTTACTTAAAATTGTTTTATTATATTAGTTGTGAAGTCAGTTCGCACAAAAAACTGATTGATGGTCACTTACATTTTTTTTTTTTTTTATTATCAAACATTGCGGGAATAAATTCTCAAATTGATAATCGTTTAAATATGGAAAAAAAGGGGAAATTCATCATCATTATTTGAAAGAAGTTGCTTTCCATTTATTACCAGAACATATAAATGAAAAAAAAAAAAAAAAGA
The DNA here is from genome assembly GCA_963932465.1 of Maratus speciosus. NCBI lineage: Eukaryota > Metazoa > Arthropoda > Arachnida > Araneae > Salticidae > Maratus > Maratus speciosus. Next base: position 56,012,650 of record OZ010790.1, read on the forward strand.
CAGACAATAACACAGCCAAACCATTAAAAAAAAAGAGAAGAGAATTTTGTGGGAATCAGTAAAAAAATTGCCGTATCTCCAAAGTCTGAAAAGTATCGTTTTGTACAATAAAACAAACTCGAAAGATAAAACAGTTTTCTCAGAATTGTAGTATGTATATCTGCAAAGAACATACATATAATTTATTTGCACAATAATGAGAATTTTATAATGTAGGTTAGAAATTACGCAAATAAAAATCTCTTTTGGATAATTCAGTGAATATTTATACTATGATTTTAAAAAATATTTAAAGTATTTTTCTAAAATTTATCTATTTTAAAATTTTCATACTGTAAGTAAAAACACTTTTTTTTTTTTATTGAAATCCAATAGAGGCTTGGGGACGGTATCTAACAAATTTAAATTTGTTGTCCTTCATCAATTGTTCAAACTATTTTTCAGAATAATGTTTTTCAGAATACGAGAGAAAATTCATTTAAATAAAGTTATTGCTGCATATTTATAATTTCGGAGAAAAATTTCTTATTGTTTTTTATTATTTTAATGAATGTTATTATAAAACAATAAATTATAACAATAATACTTTATTATGAAATGTACAATTGATTATTTATTTTAATTAAATAGTTGCTGTAAAATACATCTCTATTAAGATGAACCTTTCAGTGATTCTATTAATTAAAATAATTTATCCATCTTAGGATTTAAATCTACAATTGCAAATGTATTTAAATTAAATATATAATTTCAATAACTTATTATTTACTTTATATAAGCGAAGTTCGTATCGAGATTTTTTATTCAGGGGCGCTGTTCCCACCCTGAAATAAGTAGAAAAACTACAAATCATGCATTTTCATTTGAAAAATGGATTTAATCATAAAATCTCGAGACCCCCCCTCCTCTCCCCCCTCATACACACATAGACAACCCACAAAATAAATAAATAAAACGTAGTTACAACATTTACATTTATAATTTCGAAATTAAGTATTTTTTACCTTTTTCTTTATTATATATATATATATATATATATATATATATATATATATATATATATATATATATATATATATATATATATATATATATAATATGCTGGTGAATTAGTGGTATTGTATTTGATTTGCTGTTGCATGTCATAGGTTCCATTTTTATTTTCAGTTTAATTGTTCAATTTAATGTCAGTGTAATATATTGATGCTAAATTTATTAATTTTATTTTATTAAATGGATATAGAGTGCCGGAGTATCATAAAAATCTACCTGACTCTGATTCTGTCCTTCAAAAAAAAAAAAAACCCTATCACGAATTTAGATTCATATTCGTAAATGTTTTCCTACTAATTATTGATTCATAGTAACATCAGAAATTCAATCAAATCATTTACTATTTACTTTTAAGTATTTATGCAAAACGAAGGAAGAGTTATTAAAAACATTTATCTACATGCCAACTGAATATATACTTAAGCGAAATAAATAATTTGCTGTAAAAGGTTGTAAAATGAATAATTGCTGTAATCTTTTAAAGTTCAGTCAATATTTTCATCCTACGTTATCCGTTTTCGATCATCTGATAACACCGGCAAGTTTCCCCTTCGTTTTCGGCCTGCTGGTAACGGCGGCAAATGGACCGAACGCGACTACTAACGTTCTAAAAAATGTCGCGACTACTCTCGGGTTAACGGTAACATATATATGTAAATATTTTTGTGATTTTTTTTTTTTTTTTGTACTTTTAAATAAAATTCTATGTTAATTCTATAATATCCGTCAAATGCGGTAAGTTTTTAAATACGGAGGTGTACATACACACTCCATACACACCAATCCTCTACCTTCAAATTTTGGCCTGTTGCAAACATTATAATTAATAACATGCGATAAATTGTCATCATAAGCCGAAAATTTCTAAATTGTCCAATATTTGCACATGTAGCCAGTCTTCATTAATATTTTTTTGTATTATTTGAATGTAAACAAGCACAGAATTTATTTAGTATGTTAAATTTTTGTCTCTTTTTTTACTGTGTAGTATAAAAAATAATTATCATTTAGTAATTAAGGGAAGAAAGTTTCCTGCAGCATCACTCTTTCTCTATTCTTTTAAACTAGCCGTCGATTTTATTTCTAAAGTGACCAATTTTTACACATGTAGCCAGTCTTCAATAATATTTTTTGTATTATTTGAATGTAAACAAGCACAGAATTTATTTAGTAAGTTAAATTTTTGTCTCTTTTTTACTGTGTAGTATAAAAAAAATAATTATCATTTAGTAATTACGGGAAGAAAGTTTCCTGCAGCATCTCTCTTTCTCTATTCTTTTAAACAAGCCGTCGATTTTATTTCTAAATTGTCCAATTTTTACACATGTAGCCAGTCTTCATTAATATTTTTTGTATTATTTGAATGTAAACAAGCACAGAATTTATTTAGTAAGTTAAATTTTTGTCTCTTTTTTAATGTGTAGTATAAAAAATAATTATCATTTAGTAATTACAGGAAGAAAGTTTCCTGCAGCGTCTCTCTTTCTCTATTCTTTTAAACTAGCCATCGATTTTATTTCTAAAGTGTCCAATTTTTACACATGTAGCCAGTCTTCATTAATATTTTTTTGTAATATTTGAATGTAAACAAGCACAGAATTTATTTAGTAAGTTAAATTTTTGTCTCTTTTTTACTGTGTAGTATAAAAAATAATTATCATTTAGTAATTACAGGAAGAAAGTTTCCTGCAGAATCTCTCTTTCTCTATTCTGTTAAACTAGCCATCGATTTTATTTCTAAAGTGTCCAATTTTTACACATGTAGCCAGTCTTCATTAATATTTTTTTGTATTATTTGAATGTAAACAAGCACAGAATTTATTTAGTAAGTTAAATTTTTGTCTCTTTTTTACTGTGTAGTATAAAAAATAATTATCATTTAGTAATTACGGGAAGAAAGTTTCCTGAAGCATCTCTCTTTCTCTATTCTTTTAAACTAGCCGTCGATTTTATTTCTAATGTGTCCAATTTTTACACATGTAGCCAGTCTTCATTAATATTTTTTGTATTATTTGAATGTAAACAAGTATAGAATTTGTTTAGTAAGTTAAATTTTTGTCTCTGTTTTACTGTATAGTATAAAAAATAATTATCATTTAGTAATTACGGGAAGAAAGTTTCCTGCAGCATCTCTCTTTCTCTATTCTTTTAAACTAGCTGTCGATTTTATTTCTAAAGAGTCCAATTTTTACACATGTAGCCAGTCTTGAATAATTTTTTTTATTATTATTTGAATGTAAACAAGCACAGAATTTATTTAGTAAGTTAAATTTTTGTTTCTTTTTTTACTGTGTAGTATAAAAAATAATTATCATTTAGTAATTAAGGGAAGAAAGTTTCCTGCAGCATCACTCTTTCTCTATTCTTTTAAACTAGCCGTCGATTTTATTTCTAAAGTGACCAATTTTTACACATGTAGCCAGTCTTCAATAATATTTTTTGTATTATTTGAATGTAAACAAGCACAGAATTTATTTAGTAAGTTAAATTTTTGTCTCTTTTTTACTGTGTAGTATAAAAAAATAATTATCATTTAGTAATTACGGGAAGAAAGTTTCCTGCAGCATCTCTCTTTCTCTATTCTTTTAAACAAGCCGTCGATTTTATTTCTAAATTGTCCAATTTTTACACATGTAGCCAGTCTTCATTAATATTTTTTGTATTATTTGAATGTAAACAAGCACAGAATTTATTTAGTAAGTTAAATTTTTGTCTCTTTTTTAATGTGTAGTATAAAAAATAATTATCATTTAGTAATTACAGGAAGAAAGTTTCCTGCAGCGTCTCTCTTTCTCTATTCTTTTAAACTAGCCATCGATTTTATTTCTAAAGTGTCCAATTTTTACACATGTAGCCAGTCTTCATTAATATTTTTTTGTATTATTTGAATGTAAACAAGCACAGAATTTATTTAGTAAGTTAAATTTTTGTCTCTTTTTTACTGTGTATTATAAAAAATATTTATCATTTAGTAATTACGGGAAGAAAGTTTCCTGCAGCATCTCTCTTTCTCTATTCTGTTAAACTAGCCATCGATTTTATTTCTAAAGTGTCCAATTTTTACACATGTAGCCAGTCTTCATTAATATTTTTTTGTATTATTTGAATGTAAACAAGCACAGAATTTATTTAGTAAGTTAAATTTTTGTCTCTTTTTTACTGTGTAGTATAAAAAATAATTATCATTTAGTAATTACGGGAAGAAAGTTTCCTGCAGCATCTCTCTTTCTCTATTCTTTTAAACTAGCCGTCGATTTTATTTCTAATGTGTCCAATTTTTACACATGTAGCCAGTCTTCATTAATATTTTTTGTATTATTTGAATGTAAACAAGCACAGAATTTATTTAGTAAGTTAAATTTTTGTCTCTTTTTTACTGTGTAGTATAAAAAAAATAATTATCATTTAGTAATTACGGGAAGAAAGTTTCCTGCAGCATCTCTCTTTCTCTATTCTTTTAAACAAGCCGTCGATTTTATTTCTAAATTGTCCAATTTTTACACATGTAGCCAGTCTTCATTAATATTTTTTGTATTATTTGAATGTAAACAAGCACAGAATTTATTTAGTAAGTTAAATTTTTGTCTCTTTTTTAATGTGTAGTATAAAAAATAATTATCATTTAGTAATTACAGGAAGAAAGTTTCCTGCAGCGTCTCTCTTTCTCTATTCTTTTAAACTAGCCATCGATTTTATTTCTAAAGTGTCCAATTTTTACACATGTAGCCAGTCTTCATTAATATTTTTTTGTAATATTTGAATGTAAACAAGCACAGAATTTATTTAGTAAGTTAAATTTTTGTCTCTTTTTTACTGTGTAGTATAAAAAATAATTATCATTTAGTAATTACAGGAAGAAAGTTTCCTGCAGCATCTCTCTTTCTCTATTCTGTTAAACTAGCCATCGATTTTATTTCTAAAGTGTCCAATTTTTACACATGTAGCCAGTCTTCATTAATATTTTTTTGTATTATTTGAATGTAAACAAGCACAGAATTTATTTAGTAAGTTAAATTTTTGTCTCTTTTTTACTGTGTAGTATAAAAAATAATTATCATTTAGTAATTACGGGAAGAAAGTTTCCTGAAGCATCTCTCTTTCTCTATTCTTTTAAACTAGCCGTCGATTTTATTTCTAATGTGTCCAATTTTTACACATGTAGCCAGTCTTCATTAATATTTTTTGTATTATTTGAATGTAAACAAGTATAGAATTTGTTTAGTAAGTTAAATTTTTGTCTCTGTTTTACTGTATAGTATAAAAAATAATTATCATTTAGTAATTACGGGAAGAAAGTTTCCTGCAGCATCTCTCTTTCTCTATTCTTTTAAACTAGCTGTCGATTTTATTTCTAAAGAGTCCAATTTTTACACATGTAGCCAGTCTTGAATAATTTTTTTTATTATTATTTGAATGTAAACAAGCACAGAATTTATTTAGTAAGTTAAATTTTTGTTTCTTTTTTTACTGTGTAGTATAAAAAATAATTATCATTTAGTAATTAAGGGAAGAAAGTTTCCTGCAGCATCACTCTTTCTCTATTCTTTTAAACTAGCCGTCGATTTTATTTCTAAAGTGACCAATTTTTACACATGTAGCCAGTCTTCAATAATATTTTTTGTATTATTTGAATGTAAACAAGCACAGAATTTATTTAGTAAGTTAAATTTTTGTCTCTTTTTTACTGTGTAGTATAAAAAAATAATTATCATTTAGTAATTACGGGAAGAAAGTTTCCTGCAGCATCTCTCTTTCTCTATTCTTTTAAACAAGCCGTCGATTTTATTTCTAAATTGTCCAATTTTTACACATGTAGCCAGTCTTCATTAATATTTTTTGTATTATTTGAATGTAAACAAGCACAGAATTTATTTAGTAAGTTAAATTTTTGTCTCTTTTTTAATGTGTAGTATAAAAAATAATTATCATTTAGTAATTACGGGAAGAAAGTTTCCTGCAGCATCTCTCTTTCTCTATTCTTTTAAACAAGCCGTCGATTTTATTTCTAAATTGTCCAATTTTTACACATGTAGCCAGTCTTCATTAATATTTTTTGTATTATTTGAATGTAAACAAGCACAGAATTTATTTAGTAAGTTAAATTTTTGTCTCTTTTTTAATGTGTAGTATAAAAAATAATTATCATTTAGTAATTACAGGAAGAAAGTTTCCTGCAGCGTCTCTCTTTCTCTATTCTTTTAAACTAGCCATCGATTTTATTTCTAAAGTGTCCAATTTTTACACATGTAGCCAGTCTTCATTAATATTTTTTTGTATTATTTGAATGTAAACAAGCACAGAATTTATTTAGTAAGTTAAATTTTTGTCTCTTTTTTACTGTGTATTATAAAAAATATTTATCATTTAGTAATTACGGGAAGAAAGTTTCCTGCAGCATCTCTCTTTCTCTATTCTGTTAAACTAGCCATCGATTTTTTTTCTAAAGTGTCCAATTTTTACACATGTAGCCAGTCTTCATTAATATTTTTTTGTATTATTTGAATGTAAACAAGCACAGAATTTATTTAGTAAGTTAAATTTTTGTCTCTTTTTTACTGTGTAGTATAAAAAATAATTATCATTTAGTAATTACGGGAAGAAAGTTTCCTGCAGCATCTCTCTTTCTCTATTCTTTTAAACTAGCCGTCGATTTTATTTCTAATGTGTCCAATTTTTACACATGTAGCCAGTCTTCATTAATATTTTTTGTATTATTTGAATGTAAACAAGCATAGAATTTGTTTAGTAAGTTAAATTTTTGTCTCTGTTTTACTGTGTAGTATAAAAAATAATTATCATTTAGTAATTACGGGAAGAAAGTTTCCTGCAGCATCTCTCTTTCTCTATTCTTTTAAACTAGCTGTCGATTTTATTTCTAAAGAGTCCAATTTTTACACATGTAGCCAGTCTTGAATATTTTTTTTTGTATTATTTGAATGTAAACAAGCACAGAATTTATTTAGTAAGTTAAATTTTTGTCTCTTTTTTTACTGTGTAGTATAAAAAATAATTATCATTTAGTAATTACGGGAAGAAAGTTTCCTGCAGCATCTCTCTTTCTCTATTCTTTTAAACTAGCCGTCGATTTTATTTCTAAAGTGTCCAATTTTTACACATGTAGCCAGTCTTCAATAATATTTTTTGTATTATTTGAATGTAAACAAGCACAGAATTTATTTAGTAAGTTAAATTTTTGTCTCTTTTTTACTGTGTAGTTTAAAAAATAATTATCATTTAGTAATTACGGGAAGAAAGTTTCCTGAAACATCTCTCTTTTTCTATTCTTTTAAACTAACCGTCGATTTTATTAGTGCCCTTTCATAGTTCATAAGTAGATTTGAGTAGATTGAGATGAGTAGATTTATTCGAAACTTTTAGAAATCACAGATATTCAAATATAGTTTAAGACATGATTCATTATTCTGAAGGAGAAGAAGGGAATAAAGAGAATTAATTCATTCGATTTGTACTTCAAAATTCTTTTATGCCAAATGCTCATTGTGCTGTTTCATTTCATATCATATATTATAATATGAGCAAATCTCCTGCCTATCTGTGTGTGTATTCGATTTTGACTAAATTTTTATCCTACCGTTTTGGGGTGCGAGAAGACCATTGGGCTAGATCACATGTTAGAGAAAATTCGATTATTGGGTCATTTTAGAGTTGCTACGGGGGAATGCATTTCAATGGCAATGAAGGTTGAAACACTTATTAAGTTGTTGAATTGTTTTCAGTAAACGAACTCGCAAAGTTTGAGCATTTCGTCGAATTTGGCGATATTTGGAAAATATTGGCGAGTTTGGCGAGATTTGAAAAGAAAATCGACTTTTAATATACCAATGCCGAAACTCATGATTGTCGTCAAATTTGGTGATATTTGGCAAAATTTAGCAAAATAATTGGCTTTCAGAGTCAGAAGGAATTTTCTAGAAATTCCCAATAGGCGCCGAGATACAACATTCAACTAGAGTCGAGCAAAAAATGTAGTTTGGAAAGATGGCCTTTATTTGTAAATGTGTAATTAATGAAAAATTTAGAATAATGTACATAGTTTTAAAATTAATTGTTTCTGTAAATAATGCTTTTATAAACTTTATAGCAATAGTGCATTGAGAATTTATTTTTACATCGAGTTTAACACAAAGTTAATTTTAAACGAGCGTGGCTAGGTCTTACACTTCTGGCTTTAGAGTTATGTCATTGCACATTTTAAATTATTATCAGACTAATTATAATTCCTTTGTTCGTACACATATTCTTCAATAACTTTAACTGAATGACTCAAAACAACTTTATATGGCAGTTATAAATTACTTAAATTTATCTTTCCGGTATTTTATGATTTATAGCTTGAAATATTGAGAATGTTTTTAAACACTTTTAGAAAATATCGATATTCAAATATGGTGTAAGATATGATTAAATATTTTCATATATTTTTAACATAGAATATTTTCATTAGATTTGTATTTCAATAAAATTCTTCACTAGAAAATTTGAAATGTTTTGTGTTAAAGCAGATTTTAATTAAAATTTGTATAACATAATGAGAATATTTACAATTCCATTATTCTTACTCATATACACAAATAATATTATATTTTCATAATCTGTTATTTGTTTCTGTTACACGTCAATGGATTCACGCCATATATAAATTAAATCCAAATTTGCTTTCACTTGTTTCATCGATTGAAGTACTGTAAAATTATATTTAAATTCATTTATTCAATAAAAATCAATGGTATTCAAATAAGATGTCTATTAAATTCAAATATAAAAAAAAAAATTCTTAAAGATAAATTTTGCAATTCAATTATAATTTGATAAATGTCTTCTATGTCAAGTGCACTATGTTTCGTATCATTGCATATTTTAAATAGCCCTTTTTTCAATGCACATTTTAAATTATAATCAGGCTAATTATAATTCCATCGTTTGTTCACATATATTTCTGCAACTTTAATTGAATAATACAAAATAGCAATAAATGATACATTTAAATGACTTTAAATATCATTCTTCAATATCAATGGTAAATGGTTTAGTATGAAAGTATATTTTAACTAAGATTCGAATCATATAAGGAAAATAATTTCGTATTTCGTTCCTGTATATTTCTATATTTTTTACAGAATAATAGAATATAATAATGTATTCAGGCTTTAAATGTATTAAAACAGAGTTTTCTTTCTATTGTTTAATTGCTGGAAATATGTAAATAAGTGCGAGTAGTCAGTCAAACTTACTTCCATTTCTAATCATATCATAATATTAAAATATTTATTTGCTTAAAAGATGTTATAAAAATATTAAAAGTAAATTAAAAACTATTTATTTACATGTTTCCACTCATTTTCTGAGTCGTCGTCAGAATGTATAGCAGAAAATTACACATGCATAATGAAAAATGAAAAAAAAAAAAAAAAAAAAAAAACACCGAAAATAAACAAGTAATCATGTAACGCGCCCTATATTTTCGCGAATGCTCGTGTTCCCTCTATGTCACGATGCCGTAATTTATCCAACCATTCAACCCATAAATTCGGGATACGAAAAGATAATGTATCGTTACATTATCTTTTCAAAAAAAAATTTGGGCGCGTTTTATGATTACTTGTTTATTTTCGATGATTTTTTCCATTTTTCATTATGCATTTGTAATTTTCTATTATACATTGTGACGACGACTCAGAAAATGAGTTGAAACATGTAAATAAAGAGTTTTTAATTTACTTTTAATGTTTTTATAACGTCTTTTAAGCAAATAAATATTTTAATATTATGATATGCCGGAAATATTGTAAGAAAATGTAAATTATATCTTATTTCCTATATGGAAGCATACAATTGAAATTTTATGTTTGATGCTATTAAATATGTTGTTTATGCTCTTCTACAAGGTAATCGTTTTGTTATAATTGCAATGCAATAAAACTTTTCAGTGTCAATGGTAAATAAGTTGTGCCAATGAAAGTTTCAATTAATATTCTTCCCATTTTTAAATCTTTTCAGAAGGAAACTAAGGGTTTTGTAAACAGTTGTACAGTAATACAGTTGTAAAAAAAAATCCTGCTCTTTCTTATGACTTAATTACATGGTATAAAAGAAAATTCGTGTTATCACACAGTTTCATCATATAAATGCTCTTAGGAATTTTAAATTTCGTAGGAAGAAAGCCAGCGCTGCATTTTGCAACCATGTTTACAAATAACGGTGAATTATGTCAGCCAGGTACTACCCGCACAGCTCAACAGGTAGAGCATTTGCTCGGTAATAAAAGGTATCCAGGTTCGAGTCCTGTTTCGGACATTTTTCGCTCACTTGTATTAAACCTCAATGGTGCTGATCTAACTTTGAATATTTATATATGTTGTTCGTTTACATATACCTCCACAATTTTAATTAAATAATACAAAAAAAGAAAATGTTGAATCTATTAAAAACTTGTTTCTTTGCGATTTCAAAGCCTAAGATAGTTTAGAGTCAATTTATTGAAAACTTTTAGAAAACACCCACATTCATGGAATGTGGTATTGAATAAGATTCCGTATCTTAGCGGTTATTTAAAAAAAAGAATGGCTTCATAGTACATGTTTTTCGTTTCGACCATACACGAATTGAAAGCATGCAATGTTTAGAAGTTAAAATCACTTTAAACGCTCACGGACAGGATTTTCGCATTACTATAGAATATATTTTCGATACATTCAAGAAACAAAAATTGCAAAGAAAAAAAAAACGTTTTTTTAAAAGTTATATATCAGGAAGAATATCGCCTTAATAATTAAACGTTTAACACGGATGAAGTAAGTTCATAATAACAATAATTTCATATCACTGTTACTATAGTTATTTTATAACAAGTTTGCAAACATAACGATTCCTAAATTACAAAATATTTCAGGAAATCCTCCAAAGCAACATACTTCTAGTAATATGTATTTGATTATTATGGAAATTTTATTTTTAAAACAAAAAAAAAATAATTTATCCGCTTACTTCAGACAAAAGTGAAATATCTTTGTATATAAAATTTATCACGATGTGTGTCACTAACGTTAACTCCCTGCTTACAAAAGGAAATAATATTTAATAGCAATTTTCCTTTTCTCCAGCTGTTACGATTCTCAGACTAAAGTGAAAGTAGAAACTAAATTACATGCAATAATGAGAATACGGTTACAGTGAAAGTTGTTAAAATGCACTTAAATTTCTGTTTCACAAATAATTGCCTGGTTGTTTCGTGCGTAAAATCGCAATAACCATTTACGTTGTAGCAAAATATACAAATGAAACGACTATTAAAAATCGAAACGTTTATCTCGATGTTTAGGACAGAATGTATATAAATATTTTGAGGATAGCTTTATGTTTCGATATTAAATATCACTATCTAAAATTCCAGTAATTAAATGTATAAACATCCCACAAATATTTAATGTTAAAGCATCGTAAAAATTGAATAGAATTGAATTGAGAAAAAATTTATATTTCTCAATATACTATGGTAGTTCAATTATTTCGATATATAATTTATTTTTACAAAAATTGTATCCCAGGAAAAAGGAATTCAATGCTTATAGTTCTTGTTAGCTTCTGTACTATGTAATTATCGTAGAAAGGTTATTAGTAAGAATCTGAAAGCTCTTTTCATCAAATGTTTTGTAAAATAAATTTTATTATTTAAAACATAAATTTGTAAATTTATGTTTTCAAGTCGTACTTGCAAATTTATTTAATAAAATTAGGTGTTCCCCCCCCCCCCCGTACATGCTCTGTTCGTCAACACGTGGAGACACCATACATTCTAAAAACACGCTAATTTGATCGATTTTTGAAAGATTGCAAACGATTCAACTATAATTAAAGATCCTGTTGCTATCTCCCTTTAAATGTGTTTCTATACATTTCCGTTTAATTGTGGAATTTTTAGGCCGAATCAGCTGCTGATAAGATATCCGGTGGCTGTTTTCGTGTTTTATTAAATAACATCAGTTAAACATTTGAAAATAAGGTAATATAAAATGAATTAAGTAAACATAGTCTTTACCTCCCGGTATTTTTTAACCCTATCATAATGTCCAGGGGTCCACGCGGACCCCAAGCACTTTCAACAAGTTGTCAAGAATATTTTAAAATTAATGTACATTTAATATTTTTGGGTATAAATAATAAAATTTATTATGAAAACATCAGAATAATCGTTAATTATTTTTAAACTAACTAAAAAAAAATGAAAAAAATAATTTATAAGATATTTAAACCATATTAACTTGTGTATTATAGTATGGGGTCCTATCGCACCTCAGGTCACAACAAGGCATGTTTCGATAGGACATAGTGATAGGTTAATATTTGGAATTTTTTTCCAGAGAGAGACATTCACCTTGCATACAATATTTCAAATGAAAATCAAATTTCAAATTATTTTTGCTTAAAAGGCGCAAAGGCCAACCTAGTGAAAATTAAGCAAAGCATTAATAGTCCAGGCAATAGGGAATTTTACCTAGAAAAATTAATGGTAGTACTGGAAACTGGCTTTCTAGATGTTTTTTGGGTCGCTAAATCCGAATTTGTAACTTCCCATCAAAATTTCCCCCGGCAACATCCACAAATTTTGGTAAAAAGACCCCCAAAAAAGGTTTTCATTAAAAAAAATCAATTTTTTTTATTATTTTGGAGAAAAAAGTATCTAGAAATTCAGAAAGTAGACAAAATTTCCAACAAATTAGATATATGACATTATGACTTAGGATGAAGGGGAAGGGGGTACTGCCTCGGAACATGCGCGCGGTGCTGCGTAAACTAAGTTGCGCAATTCCACTTAACCACTCACACGTTTACATTCGCCCTCCCATCTCCCCTCCGAACTTTCACTATAACGTTTACTTTAAGATTTTTGGGTAGCTGAATGCGAATTTTCAATTTTCCCCCAAAATTACAACCCCCCCCCCCCCAAATAGTTGTTTTTAACGTAAATTTCTTATTGTTTTAGGGGAAAAGCATTACGAAATTCAGAAACTAGACAAAATTTGCAACAAATAGGATATATGACAATATGAATTAGGATGACCGAGGAAGGTGAGGGCTGCCTCTGAACATGCACTGTGGCGCTACGTGCACTAAATTATGAAGTCCGGGCAATAGGGGATTTTATCTAGTAAAATTAATACTAGTTCTGGATTTCGACTCACTTTATGTTTTTTGGGTCGCTGAATCCGAATTTGTAACTTCCCACCAAAATTTTACCCGGCAACCGCCCCAAAAATTTATATAAAAAAAAATTGGTTTTTGAGAAAAGCGCGCGGGGAATGTTCCGAGGCAGCCCCCTTTCTCCCTGTTTATCCTACGTCATAATGTCATATATCCTATTTATTGCAAATTTTGTCTAGTTTCTGAATTTTGTAATGCTTTTCCTCTAAAACAATAAGAAATTTAAGTTAAAAACAACTATTTGGGGGGGGGGGGGGTCGGGGGGGAATTTTGGGGGTAAGTTAAAAATTAGGATTCAGCGACCCAAAAAACTTAAAGTAAACCTTATAGAGAAAGTTCGGAGGGAAGATGGGAGGGCTAATGTAAACGTATGAGGGGTTAAGTGGAATTGCGCAACTTAGTCCACGCAGCACTGCGGCGCATGTTCCGAGGCAGATCCCCCCTTCCCCTTCATCCTAAGTCATAATGTCATATATCTAATTTGTTTGAAATTTTGTCTACTTTCTGAATTTCTAGATACTTTTTTCTCCAAAATAATAAAAAAAAGTTGATTTTTTTTAATAAAAACCTTTTTTGGGGGGCTTTTTACCAAAATTTGGGGGGGGGGGTGTAGCGAAGCTTCCGTTATACTATAGATGCGGCCGTATTATTGAGGACGTATAGCGGTTTAGAAATACCAGGACTTCTAAAAAAAAACTCCAATTCGGGTAAACGAAGACTTTGTTTATTTCATGATGAAAGTCGAAGGGAGGGGTACAGGGGGAAGCAATAAGGAGCCTCTTTTAATACGTCAACACGAGGCTAGAGACAGAGCAGGAATGTGTGTTGAATATACAGTTACAACTTTCTTGCTTGACTGACTACAATATCGCTAATCTACAAGTATTTTTGCGCCATGCACAAGAGGATGTGGGAAACATTGGCTGGTATGTTCGCCAAAAACATACGGTAGGCTTCTACCATATATTAATTGTGTAGGGGTGGCAGATTGTGGGCTGATAACATTCCTGAGTCATGATAGACGCAGACTAATCTGTACATTGATACAGCCTCGGTTAAATGTAAAAAATAAAAAGTGTTTCTGGATAAGGCCTAGTAACAGATCGAAATCGTTAGGCGAAAAGGCATGAGAATGTATTTTTCTAGAGCAGATGTTAGATCAAAGATAAACCGCTTTACCACAAAAATGCAGAATTGCCATACATCTGAACAAAAGGGTGTGAAGCGAAGATAATTCTAATGAATAGATTGCATGTAAAGTGATTTTAAATGATGAGTTATATTCATGCCCAAATAAGGAAATGACCGAAGTTAAAATGCTTTTGAAACTAACAGTCAGCCGTAACGAATTTTCTACAAGGTAAAATCGAATGTGTGAAAAAATCCTAAAGTAAAAATTGAAGACTGAATCACTGATTTTATTTTATTAAAGAGATGAGTAACTAGAATAATTTAATTTAAATGTGAAGGGCTGTTAATACAATCGATTTAGTTTTTAAATGTTGAATTTAATTTAGGGGCTGCACTGTTTGACTATAGCGCACTAAAATAAATAAATTCTTAAACAGAATTTTAATTGAAACTGCCTGGGGGGGGGAAGGAATGTAAACATATATAACGAGATAATCGTTATATATATCACCTGGGACACCGAAAAAAAAAAAAAAAAAAAAAAAAAAAAAAAACTTTTTGTTGACCCGTGTGCATGGGCAAAACAGCAAGAAAAATAGTTACACATATAAATATATTTTCAAAACATAAAAGTTTTTTTTAAAAAACAAGTTGCTGTCATGAGCACAAAAAAATCTCTTTCATCAATAGTTCCAACAGTCCTAAGAGATTTTATGAATTAATATTTCTAATTGGTTTTAATAGATACCCACCTTAAGTAACTTTTTCTTGAAAATTACGTATACATGGCTTTTTTTTTATCTGAGTCGACTGTGACAGCAAATATTTAAGCAGCATGTAACTAAACCATTGGCTGCACATCATCAAAATATTGATCCTGATTCGGATCATTTTATGAAAAAGCACAAGTACTAACAATAAAAAAAAACTATAATATCAAAACACAAATGCAACACTAGAAGTAAAGAGTAAATAATAATAAGTGAAATGTGTATTTGTAAACTAATAATCAAATGTAGTATGATTTAAAAGAAATTGGACATGATTTAAAAAAATGTAATGTTTATGCATGCAGCATAGGATGACAAAAAAAAAGAGGTGCCTGAAGCACGTCCATGAAGAAGGTGTCACCGTGAATCTTGTGTAGACCACAAGTATTATGGCGTCGGCTTAGGGCTTCAGCCTTATATGAGGAGGGAGTTTTGAGACTTATACAGCGCCCGCTTATATGAGTCCCTGCTCCTCCAAAGACGCTAACGGTACTCTAAAGGAGCACACGTCGGTTTGCAAGCAAACATTGATTTTTTGTGAATTGGAACACCAATTCCAAGGGGTTGTCTCTCAACACAATGAAGTTTTGGACCCTAAGGGCAATAATTTTGAACGGGAACAAAACATTCGAAAGGGAGAATTAAAAAAAAATAGATATATGTCATATATATATCAAATCAAAAAGGGGTAGACAATCCTAGAGTAAAGAGAGACATAAAAAAATGAAAAGTCATAATCAGGTTAAATAATGCACAAGTCGTATAGTTAGAAGGTAACTAACTGGTTGACAAGAAAATGTTATGAAATTACATGTGAAAAATTTTTTTTTTAATAACTGCAATTATTAAATGTGTTAGTTATCACTGTTACCTGAAATGTAATCGTAAAAGAATGAAATGTAAAATAACTGTTAAACTGTAAATAATAGTTAAGTGTATGTAAATAACATAAAAGTGTACAGTAAAATGAAAAGAGTGTAAAGTGATTCAAAATATTGTTCACAAGAGATCTTCGAAGCATACAGTCATGGGCCAGCCATAATGTTGTCAAAGATCTGTTGTAAGCAACATACATACAACCTAGGCCTCTGGTTGTACACTTAGCTTCACAATACATGTCATAAGAAAAAATGTAAACAAAAGTATATTATTTTCTGTTTCTTGAATTATGTGTATGTGGTTGATAAACATTAGGGAAGTTGTGATTGTTTAAGTGACTTGTAGCATCGAATAAATGTCCATATCGAGGTGGTGCAAGAAGTAACCTATCAATGTGTACACGAAATGCTGTATTATCAGCAGCATACAACCTCTTGATCGAGAATGACACAGGTGAATGTTTGAAAGTTACAATATATGGTCACGTGTATTTAGGTTTGAATTTATCAACAGATTATAAGTAGACAATATCTTTGAGACAAATGGTTCTTAATTTAGCTTTCTGACCGTAATGTTTATATCTTTTATCCTGTGCAGTTTTAATGTTAATGTAAGCCTTGTCATATATTTTGTGTAAATCTTCAAGTAGTCTATGTATTTCAGTATGTTTATCTAGAAAAGGTTGATTGGTATTCTGATCAAAAGTGTCAAAAATTAATGAAAGTTCACGTCCAAAGTGCAGAAGATTAGGAGTGAATAATGTAGTTGAATGTTTTGAACCATTATAGAGCGACTTGTGTATAAATATTGCATTTTCAAATGAGTGACCTTCTTGCAAAAGTATATTAACAGAGTATTTGATTGATTTATTGATTCTCTCCGAAAGAGCATTGCTTTGTGACCTCGAAACAGAGCTGTGAAGTACCTTAATACCTAGAGTATCATTAAAAATGTTGTATATTTGAGATGTATATTGGGGTCCTAAGTCTAATAAGACAACAGAAGGTCTCCCAAAGGTGGTTACATAAGAGAATAAACATTTAACGACTTTAGCTGCAGATGTATCATTAAGTGGAAAAAGTTCAACATGTCTTGAAAAGTGATCTGTAATAATTAAAATATGTTTACCATTAGAAAAGGGTCCAACGAGATCTGTACTAATGGTATGGCCAGGATATCTGGGCGTGTAGGTGGGTTGTAAGGGTGCAGGAGGGGTTTGATGATGTTTACATTGAAGACATTTGACACATGAAGCTACAAAGTTTAAGGTGTCAGCTACATGCCTTTCCAAAAGTATCTTGATGATAGGAACTCATAGGTTTTATTAAAACCAAAGTGAGATAAATGGGAGATTGTTTAAACTTTGCTTTTAAGAGAGTTAGGAACAACAATGTGATATGAAAAAGTGTTATTAAGATTATTTTCTTTCTTTAACATTAAAACTTTCGAATCAGGGTGTATGAAGTAATTAGGATATTTTTGAGAAGGTCCTTTCTTTAGAATATCCTTGTAAACAGTGGACAAGGTGGTGTCATTTTTTTGTTCAGTGCAGAAAGTTTCATTTGAAATTTCCAATAAAGGATCTGGATTTGTTTGTTTACCAGATACAAGATAGTTTACATGTTTCTTAGTGGCACTTGAACATGAATTATTACTGTCTAGTGTATCTTAGTCAACAATAGGTAATGGTTGAGGGTCATGGATAAGTTCAGGGTTAGTATTCAGAGTGTGTTGATTGTTTTCAAAAGTACAGCGAGATAAATAGTCAGCAAGATCATTTTTTTTTACCAGGGATATGTTTAAAAGTGTATGAGTACTCTGAAAGCTCCATGAGCCAACGAGAGATAATATCAGCTGGATTAGTAGTCTTGTTATATTTTTCTAAGGGTTTACTGTCAGAAAGAATTACAAATTGTCTGTTATATAAATAATATTTGAAAGCGGTAACAGATTTATAAATTGCCATGAGTTCTAATTTAAGTGCAGGGTATTTTTTTCTGATGGCTTAAGAGATTTAGAAAAATATGCTACTGGTAAAAGTTGTTGGTCATGCTCTTGTAATAAAACACCAGAAATAGCAACATTTGACGCATCTGTATTTAAATAAAATGTCTTGTTCCAATCAGGTAATCTAACCATGGGATAATTAAAGAAAATTTTCTGTATTTTGTCCATGATTTCTTGATGTTTAACTGTCCATTTAAATTTAACTTTTGGAGTAGTTAGATTTATCAGTGGCTGTACTAACTCAGAAAATGATGGAATTAGAGACTTATAAAATGTAATTACAACAATGAGTCTTTTTAGTTGACGTTTAGTTCTAGGTGTGGGAAAAGATGTTATTTTTATGATATTTGAAAGAATTGGGGAAACAGACTGACTTTCTATATGAAATCCCAAATAGTCAATACTAGATTTATGAAAAGTACACTTGCTAGGAGACAGGGTCAAGTTATATTTGGTTAAGATAGAGAGAATTGTTTTTAATTTACTACACATTTCATCAAAAGAGTTTGCACCTACAATGAAATCATCCTGATATGTATATGCACCATCTAATTGTAATTCATCAAGCAAAGAGTCCATTAAAGCTTGGAAAATAGAAGCGCTGTTTTTTAATCCGAACACTAATCTCTTGTATCTAAAAGAACCAAACATAGTAGTAAATGTCAACTGATTTTGGAATTTTTCTGACAAATCAATTTGATGATATACCTGATGAAAGTCAAGTGAAGAAAAATATCGATATTGAGAAAGATTTGAAATGATATTTTGAATTTTAGGTAGAGGGTAAGATGAGCCTTGAATTACAGTATTAATCATTCTGAAATCTAACGCGAGACGGAATTTTTGTTTACCAGTTCCGTCTGGTTTCTTTTTGATTAAAAGCATGGGGCAAGCCCATTCTGAACAGTGGCGTTCAATAATTTTGGCATCAAGCAGATCTTTAATTTGTTCTAAAGTACCTTTTTGCAAAGATTGAGGAAGGAGGAATGGAAGAGTTTTTATAGGGTAGTCATTAATAAATTTCAAATCAGGTACAATCTTATCAGTATGTCCAAGTGTATTTAAAGATTTTGAAAAGGCAGGATAATAATTAAATAATAATCTAGTCATTGTATTTGCTTCATTAGAACTTAAATGTGTAAGATCAAAATCGGTAGCTGCCAAATCCTCTTTCCTCTTTTTTAATGTTTCATTAGATGCCTTGATAAAATTTAGGAAGTGTTGTTCTGAGTTATGATGCTTGTCCAAATTATCAGAGGGGTACTCAAGAATTTCCTCAACTTCAGATAAATGTCCAATTTTTGTGTGTTTAGGGAGATGGATGGTAGTGTCAGAATTATTTTTAAGTGAAATAGAAAATAAATGATTTAATTGTACAGGCTTCTTTTTGCGTTTAGATTTCTTATCCATTTAAATAATGGCATCATGACCTATTAATTCTTTTTTATCTGCCAAATATTCAAATAGATAGTTTATGTCATGTTTGATATTATTGTTTGTGTAAACTGAGCACCATGTTTGCTTTGGGGGTTCTAGAATGATTTTACGGGTTAAGAAAACTTTTTGATTTGTCACCACATCACATAAGGTGTTACATTGATTACTTTCACTGACTTTTGACTTAGTGTGTGATGTTTCTAGTGGAATAGTCAAGCTGTTGTTAATGTGAATGCATTTATTGAAAGTATCAATGATAATGTTAAATTCACTAATGAAATCAAAACCAAGAATGCCTTCAAAACTGCAGGATTCAGGAATATCCACTATATAAAAGTGGTGCGAGAAGGATTTTTTTTCTAACTTAATGGATGCTCTAATACATGAAGAAAAAGAAACATCTGAATTGACGGTTTTAATATTTATGGCTGTTGATAGTCTCTTGTATTTTAATACAGGTTTAAGTTCATTAAATAAATTTTGTGAAAGTAACGAAATGCTACTTCCAGAGTCAGCCAATAGGGTGATTTTATGGTTTGCAATAGTGGCCTTTACAAGAGGGCGTGATGGAGAATGCGTATTAACACTATAAATGATGTGGACATTGTTATCGCCTTCATTTTCTGTTTGAGTAGTGATATTTTTTTGCGATTTTAATGTGATTTGAAGTTTGTGACCCGGTTGAATTAACTAACCCTTCTTTAGAGATTTTTGGTACTGTAGGGTCAATAGGAAATGTTGCTGATGTTAAGTCACCTGGTTGAGACACAAAATCATCAGCATAAAAATTGTGTCTGTGTTCTAGTTTTCCTGAACCTGGTAATTGTTGCGTCTGTTAAAATTTTCCCTTATCTGTGTATTAACTCTTTTCCATTTAAAACACTGATGGTCCCGGTGGCCATTGCGGAAACAGAGTTGGCATGTCACAGCTTTTCTTTGTGGAAATTTGTGAGGGGAAAAACGTTTTGGGAAATTGCCAGTTTTGAAATTTTTACTATAGCGCATCGCATTTGCATTATACTTTGGGCTACCTTGCATGTCATTTTTTTAGTTTCTGTTTTGGGTCCAGGCGGTGCGAGTGTTAACGCATTTATTTTTTTCGAGAGTTCCTTCAATTGTTCTTCAACGTTATTTCGAGATTTACTGACAGAGGGTAAGGAATGTAGAATCTTTTCGTTATGCAGAATTTCGTGTAACGTCTGTGCTCTTTCAACAGCAGCACGATATTCATTGACGCCTTCTTGTAATTTTATTCGTATGTTAGCTGGCACAGCTTCCATAATAGGCTTCCAAAAATAAGTTTAATCGCGTTACGGGCATTTTCGTCTTTAATATCTGAATAGAGAGTTGCGGCTAACACGTTTAATCGGTGGGCCAAATTTTTAATTGACTCCGCTGGCAGAAGAGATAAGCTCGAAAGTTCAACGCCAGCCACGCACTTGCTCGGGGGTGAGAAAAATGCCGCAAATTCTTTTTCAAGCGTATCTAGATCGTTGATTTTTTGAATTTCCGGATTCTGTGCATAAAATGTTTGCGCGCGACCAATTAACTTCCCTACAAGTACAGCAATGGTAGTCTGAGGGCTGCATTTGTTAATTTCAGTGACCGACCTAATTTGGTTAAAAAAGAATTTAAGCAAATCCGGATCTCCATCAAATTGGTTAATGTTGATTTGAACTTTTTTAGCGGACATGGTCAACGGTTTACCTAACACAAATTCTCTAATCAAAAATTGTTACTGAAATTCTGCATACATATATAAATATAACACACATATAACAGATAAAAAATGTAAATAAATAAAGTAATGGAATAAAATAGTATAATAATCACATTAAAAAAATAACACACAACTTAAAAAAATAAACAAAAGGTCTTTTTCAAACCTTTTATAGAAAAATTAGAGAAAAAAAATTATCCAGGGACAAAATTGTGTTTCTCAAAGTAAAAATAATACCGTTGCTTATTTTAAGCAAAAGAAAGAGAAACAGAAAAATATTTCGCAATAGCTCCTATTTTATTATTTTTAAATGGATGAAACATGTACGTCTTTCAAAATAAAACTAGTAGGAGCAAGCAACTGAAATAAAAACTTATTTTATCCCTTTTAACAGAGAAAAAAAAATGCTATCTGTCCTTGTTTCTCTAAAAGGACAGAAATTAAAAATCTCTCAAATTAAAATATTTTCAAGCCGAAAGGCAAACTAGAAAAATCTTATTTTAACCTTCGTAGATAATAAAAAAATATGTGGGACAAAGTATAATCCTCGTTAACTCTTTTTGAGAGAAAAAAAATTAACATATTTTAATATGCATTAAGAGTTCAGCAGAGGTGAATGTATTTCATAATAACTAAGAATATTGGAACATTCAATGCAATGGGAAAAAAACTAATTATATTATATTTATAGATATTATAATAGACAACACAAAATATCAAAAATAGCAATATCACTGTGTTTTCGTATCCTGTACAAAAACACAATAATATTAATAAAATCAATTCTCAAGTACTTGTGAGTACTTATGGAGTATGAAAGCAGAAAAATGGAATGGAACAACTTTAAAAATTTTAAAAGAATGTTTCCAGAATTAACTGAAAAGAGATTAGTCGATAGAAAAACAAACAACTGGGGGGAATAAAAGAAATGCTTTCATCCTCCAAAATGTGTTATTTAAGTGAATCTAGCACTATTGAAACTTTTTTCTTCTTTTTTTTTTACTAATGCACTTTCATTGTTTTTAGATTGTGAACTTTTGTTTTTTTGTGCTTATTTATGTGACTCTCTACGATTTTTTATTTTAATTTGTATACAACGGAGAATTTATGGAGCACAACTTCAGGAGTCGTTTGAATAATTTTTTTTGTTGAATGACTTCTTTTATTCGAACGACTCAACACACGCGCATACTAGGAAATTTCACAAACATGCACATTTTGCACATTCTGATTGTAGCATCAGAGAAGTTGACCCACAACACACATAGCATACTTGAGCAGATCGCAGGACAAATTGGGGTGGATTTTTAAACAAGAGTAATCACGCAAAAACACGCTGAGGCATTTCTTTCACAACCAGTGGTGTCGTATGGTAAAAAAAAAAAAAAAAAAAAAAAAAAAAAAACATTATTCAGAATATTGAGGATGCTGGCTGTATAAATAGAAATGAGAGCGAGATTCGTGATTCAATCGCTGACTCGCTCGGACGTTCCTTTCATTTTCGTACACAGAAAGTAAACAAGGGAATTTTAGCGCGAGTATTCTCCTATCACACATAAGGGGAAAGCACACTTGAAATCTTGTTTGCACATACACAATATCACACACTGTTCAATTTCAGCACTTTTTTGCAGTTTTTTGTTTAACTGATAAGGCTTTTCTCACACTTTTGAATTGGGAGTTCACATCTCGCACGTGAAAATGTAGAGGCGTACTTTGAGCACTCACATATTGCTGTAATTTTGGTGAAAAACACACATCGAAGTCGACTTGAGACTAATCACAGAATTCAGTGCAGGGTGAACGAACATAGAACACTGTGGATGATTTTCAGGCTAAGATACACTCACACGCTGATCCGCGGGATGCACGAAGAGAAGAACACAGTTCCGTTGATGTCAACAACACCGGTGGGACAGCACAGAGCAGTTCAAAACAACCGTCGATGCGAGAGAAAGGGGTAATGCTCCGCTTGAAACAAGAGAGGGAAGCAGGATAGAAACAGGCAAGGACAGAGGCTTCTTCGGCGAAGGGCAGTCGTCCGGGGCGAGAAGTTCACTCCAGGCTGAAATTTTTCGTCGGAGATGGGGTGGCGAGTTTTTGATTTCAGGATGACTTTTCTTTAGGTGACGGGGGCGAGTTACGCGAAGCTCACTGCAACAGAGCGGTGCGACAGCCGGGAGGAATCCATCGCTCCAAGAAGTCCATGCAGAAAAAAGATTGGAAGCACGTACCTCTCCCTTACATTTTTTTTAATGTAGAAAAAAACTGGTCACGGTGACCAAAGTTTGTAACGAAGCTTCCGTTATACTATAGATGCGGCCGTATTATTGAGGACGTATAGCGGTTTAGAAATACCAGGACTTCTAAAAAAAACTCCAATTCGGGTAAACGAAGACTTTGTTTATTTCATGATGAAAGTCGAAGGGAGGGGTACAGGGGGAAGCAATAAGGAGCCTATTTTAATACGTCATCACGAGGCTAGAGACAGAGCAGGAATGTGTGTTGAATATACAGTTACAACTTTCTTGCTTGACGGACTACAATATCGCCAATCTACAAGTATTTTTGCGCCATGCACAAGAGGCTGAGGGAAACATTGGCTGGTATGTTCGCCAAAAACATACGGTAGGCTTCTACCATATATTAATTGTGTAGGGGTGGCAGATTGTGGGCTGATAACATTCCTGAGTCATGATAGACGCAGACTAATCTTTACATTGATACAGCTGCGGTTAAATGTAAAAAATAAAAAGTGTTTCTGGATAAGGCCTAGTAACAGATCGAAATCGTTAGGCGAAAAGGCATGAGAATGTATTTTTCTAGAGCAGATGTTAGATCAAAGATAAACCGCTTTACCACAAAAATGCAGAATTGCCATACATCTGAACAAAAGGGTGCGAAGCGAAGATAATTCTAATGAATAGATTGCATGTAAAGTGATTTTAAATGATGAGTTATATTCATGACCAAATAAGGAAATGACCGAAGTTAAAATGCTTTTGAAACTAACAGTCAGCCGTAACGAATTTTTTACAAGGTTAAATCGTATGTGTGAAAAAATCCTAATGTAAAAATTTAAGACTGAATCACTGATTTTATTTTATTGAAGAGATGAGTAACTAGAATAATTTAATTTAAATGTGAAGGGCTGTTAATACAATCGATTTAGTTTTTAAATGTTGAATTTAATTTAGGGGCTGCACTGTTTGACTATAGCGCACTAAAATAAATAAATTCTTAAACAGAATTTTAATTGAAACTGCCGGGGGGGGGGGGAAGGAATGTAAACATATATAACGAGATAATCGTTATAGGGGGTTGCCGGGGGAAATTTTGGTGGGAAGTTACAAATTCGGATTCAGCGCCCCAAAACACATCTAGAAAGCCGATTTCCAGTGCTACCATTAATTTTGCTAGGTAGAGTCCCTGTACGGTCTCTATTGCCTGGACTATAAGTGTTTTAAGCACAAATAATTTGAAATTTGATTTTCATTTGAAATATTGTATGCAAGGTGGATGTCTGTCTCTGGAAAAATTTCCAAATATTAATATAGATTCTATTGATGCTGGATTTAATTATGGGTTTGTGTTTGCCCCATGTCGGTGGCTCACAGATTAATATTCCATCTTGTGCTGCGTTTGTAGCCTTGACAACCTGTAATAGTGAAAAGTTCCAGGCTGGGAATCGTTCCATGTGGTTTAGTCGGTAGAACGTCAGTGCGCTTACTGATGGCCCTGGTTCGTGTCCCGAAATGGAATCTTTTTCACTAGGTTGGTCTTTGCGCCTTTTAAGCAAAAATAATTTGAAATTTGATTTTCATTTGAAACATAGTGATAGGTTTAACAAAGTTATAAAAAGTTTGTTTTAAATAAGACATTTTAAGTGTCTAATTTTCATCAAAGTTTTCTTTCTCATTTTAACATTCACATTAAAATACTTTTGTTGTTAAAAAGGAAATGTTATTATTTTCGCTGTCAAAGATTTGTCTACAATCTTAAACAATTGTAAAAACAATCATCACGAAATGTGAAATAAATGTCTCACTAAGATATATTTTTTAATTTTTTACTATTTGCCAATATTATCATGTGTCCATCTTAAATATGACGGAATTTTCCCCCATTTACTTCTTTAAACGCATATTACTGAATTTATCATTTTAAAGTTTTCATTTTTCTTTTTAATTGTCCTTCGAAAATACTTTTGTTGTTAGAAAGGAATTATTACTATTTGTGCTGATTATTGGCGACAATTGTTAAAAAAATAATCTCTAAATATTAAATAAATGTCTCGTAAATATATTTTTTAATTTAAACTGTTTGGCAGTATTATTATTAGACCATTTTAAATATGACGTAATTTCTCCCATTTAACCTATATTAATGAGTTTATTATTTTAAAGTTTATTTTCTCTTCTTATAGTCAGTGTAAATACAATTTTTATGACGTAATTTTCAATATCTTCTTGCTTTTAACATGTAATCATTGAATTCTAAAGTTTTTTTTTCTGTTTTTAATAATCACGCGCAAATAAATCTTTAATCGTAGGGAAATATTACTCTTTGCACTGTTTCTACAATTGGCAAGAATTTGAAATAACAAAGTTTTCGAATAAATAAATGAAAGAAAAAACTATGAAATGATGAAAATTTAAGTACAATAAGTAAGAAATTATTATTTATTATTATTATTATTATTATTATTATTGAATGAATTATTTTTAAAAATTTTCTGAGAAACACAATTTATTAACAATATTGTGTTCACTTTGGATTGAAATAAATGATAATATCAATTTCAATTTGAAAATTACAAAAATACAGAAATCTAATAATCCTTATATTTTCCATTTCATCCCTTTTTACACAAAAATGGAGTTTAGTTGCCATCATTCGAGCAATATCATTAACACGTTCACGTCGGCGCGGTGGGTTACACTCGACTGTCTCAGAGTTGTCAAGTCTCCGGCTTTTTGTACACCACTATTATTTTAGAGAAAATGTTGTTCCTTTAAATCGCCCAATTGTTCTAATTAAATAAAAGAGTATTTTCTGTATTAAAATACTGGTATCCAAAAAGCCGGAGACTTATCAGCTCTGAGAAAGTAGAGTGTGACCCACCGCGCCGGCGTGAACGTGTTAAAATTAGAAAAATATTTCATATCTCGAAAACATATGCAATCTTAAAAACTCTAAAATCATTTTTGATATAATTTCAGTGCCAAAGGTTTCATCTTGTAGGAGTAATAGCTATCAAACATAATCAGACATTTCATAAAATCGTTTCATAAATTCGTTTCATTAAGCTTTATATATACAGGGTAGATTTAAATTAAAATTGGTAGAAAGTTTTAATTTTTAAAACAGATAACTTATTCGTATATTAAATGTTAAATAAAAGCTTTTAAAGTGAAATCACCATACCAGCATTAAAAACAAGAAATGCTGTGCGATATTGTTAATTTTAATCATTTGTATTTTATGGTCACGAAACTTTATTATTATTTTTGAAATGTTTTTCTGTGATTAGTATAGACGAAAATTAATTTTATTTTAAATAGAAAATTTTATTACTTACGTTTATTTTCCGCATATCCTGGACAAAGTGTATTTGATAGACATTTTCTCTCTCACCAGCTGTTTCATTTCTCAAACAAAAGCGAATGTAGGGACTAAATTTGTTGCTATAATGATAATATGATTACAATGAGAGCTATTAAAGAGAACTTCAATTTAATATACAAAAATCATTTCCTGGTTGTTTAGTGCGTTAAATGGTGCGAACCATTTACATTGTAGTAACACGCTCAACTAATACGAAAAAAAAATCGTCTCTGTTTTTAGAATATAATGTATAAAATGTTTTACTGATTTCGAAATTTTTATTTAATTATGAGAGAGAGGTGCCAAGCTTGGTATCGCTCTCGTAGCTTAATGCTAGAGCATTGGAGCGTTATCTGCGAAATATTTTTCACAAAACGGCAATTTTATTTACAGTACTTATTTATTGGATATGCAGGTAGCAGAAGACATACTGCGATTCATTCTACATTTATTCAAAGCTATACATGAGGATCGCTAAATTACATGATAAATGCTTGTGACAACAAATTACCAATTAACGAAATGTAACACGGAATGTTATAAATTTTACTTATTTACTTATTATTTATTGTGGTAAGAATTTTATTTCCATTTTTCAGAAACAAACCAGATCGCAATTGTTGCTAAACGGTGCTTCATTAAAGTAATTACTTAAAGCACATTTCTATATTTAGGTTACATTCAATCAGCAGAGTAAATTAATTTCAAAATAAAATTTATTTTTGCTCTAAATTTCGACAATGGCACTAAATATACAATTTTAAATATAAAATATTTTTTCTTTAACTTTTGAAGTACAGCATACTTTTTGTTTCAAATGACAATTATTTCCATAGTAAAACAGAAAAACGTCAAGCATATTATTATGTAGAGTTAAGTTTTAAATTGGCTTTTTAATACATATTAATTATAGGGAAAACGGTGAACATATTAAGGGTTTAACATTTATATGCTTTTAAAGAGAAGATTGTAATTTATTTTCGGATAAAAAGTAATTAAATTATCAAATATGTGATATTCCATTTAAAGCACATAAGGATATTTCATATGTTTATTAAAGATAGCGATATAAAAAAAATCTACAATATATATATATTTTTTTAATCACAAAATTTCAAAAATATTTCGAATTTTGAATGTTTGTTTCTCAGATCACTTCATTATCATAGTAAATGAATTTTAACTATGTGTCTTCAATCACTTAACTTTTTAATGTCAACACATGAAATACAATAGGTGCTTAGGGAAGTCCCAAATAAAAGTATACCACTGCAAAGGAGATACTCATTTATGAATAAAATTATGACATATAAAAGCAAGACACATGCAGAATGCATGATTCACTGCTGACGAAGTTCCACACTTTTATACAAGGCAGCGGGAATAAAACGTATGGCGTGCTAGCCAAGAGTGAGCATATGGCGCATCCACACACATGAATTTATATAAAAAAGTACTGAGACATTTGCAAATAAAAAATTTAAAGAAATAAACCGAATGAAAATATCTGTAAGCATTATTTGTTATAAATGATACCGTTGTGTGTTTGTTTTTAGAAAGGGCTGAAAAATTACATGTATCACCATGCAATGTATTCGGTTTTTACGTTTGCTTAAATAGGAATTTTATGTTTTTAATCTATAGTGTGAGTTATTAAATTTGATACTGATTATGCCATGTTTATTGTAAGGATAATTCTAAGTCGAGGACTAACAAACTGTTTTTGAAATCACTTGTCATTTTCTGGTTTTAAACCACTAAACTCTGTTTGTGCCTAAATTATATTGTTTTGTAGCAAATTTCTTGTCGTTTTCTAAGAGTGAATAAGAATTAACATTTGTGTTGAGATGTTAAATGCTGCGATTTATTTATTTTATTTTACTTATATATATTCTAGGTAAAAAAAAAAAAAAAAAAAGCATGATTTAAAAATTGTAAACAACTTTTTACTTTCCAATTGTCCGGCATTTTCTGAATTTCGTGTCTTTGTTTAATTTTTGCCATCAATTGCGACATCTTTCTCACATATTTACGATTGGAAGGAGAAAACTGTTTTAAAATTATATTACATCAAAAGAAGTTTCGCTAATAAATAATTATAGTTGTAACTGTATAAAATCTAGTCATTTGTGCGTAATTAACGGGGATATAAAATGTTAAACAAGCAATCAAAAACACTTCTTAAAGCTAAGGGAGAAGAATAGCAGTTTTATAAAAGCAACATAGAAGATTTTCTTCTTCAAATCTGCAAATAATTTAAAATTAAAAACTTATTTCTAAGAAAATGATCATTTGAACCAGATATTTAAAAATAGTTTTGCTTATTGATAACAACACAAACCCATTGAAAAGAAACAAAAAGTAAATCATATGTATTACTATTATTTTATCAACATTAATTTACATATTTTTTATTTTTTATTTAAAACTTAATGATGTTAAGATTCTTTTCCAGTTTGTAAAATTTCTCTCCTTCAGCTTACAAAACCTAATTTATGCATCATAATACACTGAAAAATTGTTAAGTATTGGGCAGTTCATAATAAAAATATCCCAATGTATTCAATTTTAACTTTCAAAATCATATGATATATTTTTGCATAATAATGCGTAAATATTTAAAACAAAATACAAATTAGTTATAAAGTTTTTGAAATTATTCTAAAAGTATTCATGATTAATTGTTTCAGACACAAAATAACGACATTAAAGTTATAAAAAAAAGCAATAATTCATTCATTATATATTTAAAATAAACATTTAGTATTTATTTATTATTCCTGTCACTGCCCTTCAAGACTTCAAAGAGAGTAATTAGTTATTTCCTGTATTTAATTAATGACTTTTTCCCATGTAGAACTTTTTAATTACCTCGGATTCTCAAAGTTCACAAGCCGTAAATCATATTCGTTAATTTTGTAAAACGCGATTTTTTTTTTCTTGTGAAAGTATTTTTTATATTACTAATAGCAACAGGGAAAATATAGAATAATTTATGTTTAAATAGTAACAATAACCCTCTTCGAAATGAATGTTAAAAGTTTAATGACAATTAAGTTAGAATTTGAGGAAAATTATAAGGATTTGGATGTTTTTAATGATAAACATATTGATACATTGTGTAGTTTGAAATTATTCGTCAAATTCAAATGTTAATTAAAAGAAAAAAAATCACTTTAGAAAAACATATAATTGAGTTTTAAATTATATTAAGTTTTCATTTGTGAATTACTAATACTAGTGAATTTTTCCTGTCGTACAATATAAATATATTTCAAATGTTTGTTTAATATTAACTCTTACGTCAGAAAAAATATATATATTGAATAAAAATGCACTCAAATCTGAGAGTAGCATTTCTGTGGAAATTATTGTGTTGTGGATTTGGATTATGGGAGAATCCAAATTAGACACTAGTACGATACTTTAATTTTGTACTTTTTTGGATACCCCTTTTTTTTTTTTTTTTTTTTTTTTTTTTTTTTAAAGAAATGTTATCTTTAGTAAAAATATTGAGCTTCAATAATAAACAAGTAAAAAAAAAATCATGTGTCAAGCATAGATTATGAAACACTTTCCAACACATTCGGTATAATGTAACAAAATTGCAATGTTTAAAAAATTAAAATATTACGTTTAATTCAACCATATGAAATGCATAATACATTTCAGAACCCAATTTTAGCTGTTCCCATCCACAATCGGAAAATATGCGAATTGCAGCCCTGTATATGATTTATAGATTTGAATCTAATAGCTACATGCAAGACAAAATTTAGTTCACTTAAGAGCTACATATACTTCAGTTGAAAATTTACCTTCAGCAATTTCCTGTAATAAGGAGAACGGTACGTGAATATTTTTGTGCAGCCCTGTATTTGAGGTATAGAATTTATGTATAACGGATAAGGTGCAATAAATTAATTAAATTTAAAAGCGCATATCGAATTATCAACCGTGCTCTCTAGCAATTATTACACAAAGACAGTACTGTGCTGTAACCGATTTCTTTTGTGTGTCCCTGTAAATGAATAAAAAATGCTATGGATGTCCTGTTATATCGTGATCGTAGTGAAATTCAGTGATTTATATCAGTTTCAATACATTTGAAATAGCATAATGTCATTAAAATTCTGCAAACGATTTTTCCCCATATACCATAATGTAATGGAATACTTTTGAGTGCCCCTGTAAATGAACGATTAATCCTACATACTTCATATCGAATACCAAACATGCTTTGGTGACACTAAATAACCTTTATTAATTTCATGATTATCCGAGTGTATTTACGGGAGTTATTCCCCATATACCATAATGTAATGGAATACTTTTGAGTGCCCCTGTAAATGAACAATTAATCCTAAATACTTCATATCCAATACCAAACATGCTTTGGTGACACTAAATAACCTTTATCAATTTCATGAAAATCTGACTATATTTACGGGAGTTAGAGCGTGGCCAGACGGACTGACGGCCAGACAAACCGAATGCATAAACACTTTTAAACTTTGTTGGAAAGTGTTAAAAAGGCACACAACTCATATTATAAATTCTACTCAATCGATTTCAACGATTACTTTTATTTGCAGAATTTTGCAAGATAGTTTAATTAAATTTTCACATCATAATAATGTGTTACTTTTTTAAATTTTAACAATACTTTTGTGGTAGAAACCTAGTTAAATGAAACAAATAACATACTAACAAGGAAGGTCTCCATACGGGCATATTCAGAAAAATCTGAAAAAATTACAGAGTGTTCTTCTCATGAGGATATATATGTTTATAAAATTTTTTTTGGCGGAACCCCGATAGGACGTTCTCTAAAAAATAATGAAATTTTCGTTTATTTGGCGATTTATCATCGGTTGGCGATGAAATGAAATTTCGAAAAATACTTTTTCATGTCGAATACTCTTTAAGATAAAAATATTTCATATTGAACTTGTTTAAATAAATTTAACTTAAATAACTATAGTTTTGTCAGTTTTTGTTTGATTTAGCTATAGTTTTGTCATATATGTATTTATAATGAAAGTTAAATATCAAATTTTATGAATTAAAACAAAATTAAAATTGTTTCAATATCTCAAAATTAAGTCTAATTGAACGCTGTCGGTTCAATTTTGTTGCTATGGAAACGACGAATTCTTTGGTTTGAAATGAATAACTGCTAAATGAATCTTGCCTTTACTTTGGAATACGCTTAAATATGAAAGTATTTTTTATATATGAAATTATTTTTAAAGTAATAAATTAAGTAACAAGCAACATAAATATGTAACACGAAAAAATGTATTTATTAAACTCTCTCATTGTTTAGAATTAAATTCATTAAATACTTTTTACACGCATTCTAAAAATCAATTAACAAACAGTTTTCAGATGCATTAAAATCGTTTGCTTTTGACGAGGAAAAGTACTGCTCGCCAAATCGCGTGACGCTTTCGTCTTTTCACGCCAAATACTCGAAGGTATTTTATTTTTTTTACAGACTTTCTACTGTAATTCGGCCGCTAATTTTGACTGATCCTTTATTACATACATAACTAGTTTAATTGGTATTTTTTTCAAAATATTCTGAGTATGCCCAGTATGGAGACCTTCCTTGTAAGGACTGATAAAGACATATTAACCATCAGCGTCAACAACTGGTTTTAAAATCACGATATGATACAAAAAGTTTGTATATTTACCTGCAAAGGGACTATTTTGATTAATATTTAAAATGAATGTAATTTAAAAGTTAAAAAAAAAAAATGTATATTAACTGTCCTGGCGCAAATGAATAAAATTTACATACAATTCATTCTTTTACATTTTTAAAATAATTGTTGGCTTAACATTGCCCCTCAATCACAAATTTGTTTATTTGTAGTGATTTTCCTGCCTGTAAAGTATAATTATTTCGAATCTAGTTCATAACACGGTTTTCAATGTGGCCTTTATTTTTGTTCAAAAGTTTTCAATTAATATTAACAGTATTTTTAATAAATTTCTTTTTTTTCTTGTTTAAATTTCTTTTTAATATTTTTTACCATTTCTGATAACAGCTTTAAATACAAACGCTGGAATTAACGTCTGATATTGTGGGCCTCTTGAAAAGTAGTTATATGAGTGGAAGTTCCAGTGGATTAACGTAAAGCCATGAGACGTAGGAGAATGTCAGACCAAACAATGGTAAGAATTTGAACGAAAACAAAAAACAATGTTACATTTGAAACAAATTATGGGATCGATAATAAAGTGTGCAATATATTTTACGCTAATTTTCCATGCAGGCTCTTTTACTGTTGTTCATAAATTGAATTCTAAGAAGATGACACACACGCGTATTTAAAGCATGTCCGGAGATTGTGCATTGCCATTCCATAAATATACAGCATCTATAACTCTTCATTTATCTAAATACTTAGGGTTGGGGAATACACAGTGAGACATGGTACACAGCGAGACAGCAGCCGTTTTGACATATAGTTATAACTTTTTCTCTTAGCTGGAACACACACTGAACCACCTCATCTTATGCAACACGTGGATGTAGTTTCGGCACTCTTGTTACTCACTCAACAAAATAGTAAGTAAATATATATTTTACAGGGGTTTAAGTTACATAAACGCCCATTTTAGAGTTTATTTCTTTCATTATAGTCTATATTTACTTAACCAAACCTAGTTTTATCTAATGATAGACTATGTCGACAAAACTACACAAGCATTCAAAGCTGTGAAATTGATGATGAAACAGATAATGGCATCCATTTTGTTACAACGTAACGAAAGTACACAGTGAGACGTGTCTCATTGTGTATCTACCATGTTGCTCTGATGTAAAAAAAGTTATTTATTAATAAAATAAGGTTTTTTTTTCTCTCTCTGTATCTCTGTGTGTGGGCGGTGGGGGGGGGGGGTGACGTGCGATGGCTAGTGAAATCTACTAAACGTAAGAGGCTGAGAATTTGCATGAAGGTAGCCCAATGTCTACCATTGTTCACCCGAGGCTCATATTTAAAAAAAATTCAATCTAGAAATATTAATCAGAAGTCATAAACTGCAGAAAATTATTGATAGAGTGTAAAAATGTATGATTTATGAAAATATATACATTGTCTCACTGTGTATCACTTGTGGTACACAGTGAAACAATTTTTGATACTCCGTTATTCTGCTTCTGTGCTTTTATAAATAACTTTTTTAAAACCATTTATGCATTAATATGTAGTGTATTTGTGTAGATTCAATATGTAGCAATTTTTTTTCAAAAGAATAAAAATCGTTGCCATTCGTTAAGAAATAATAATTTTCGTCTCACATTCCCCTATATTTTATTGTATTATTGTTGGGTATAACGATTCGTCTATTGAAACTGGGCCTGTTTCGTGATCTAAAATGTGATTAACACGGGAATAATATATTAAGGATATTTTCATTGCCTGGTAACATGTTATCAATCTTGGGATCTAAAATCAGGAATTTCGTGGATCTCGGAATAGTCTTGTTATATTTTCGTACTCCTTCTTGCTTGATGAAGAAATATTAGAGATTTTTACAGAGTAGGAACATCTTATTTTATAACATATATATGTTGTGCGCATTGTGCCAGTATATATCTGAAACTTTTTAAACATAAAATTATACATAAAATTAAAATATTTCCGCTGTATTAAAGTTATAATGTATTATTATTATAATCACAAAGATGCGAGTAGAACATTCTTCATGACGTTTCTTTTAATGAAAAAAAAATATATCAAATATAAAATATTAATGTTATTACGGATCCTTTTTATCAAAAATTAAGTTCAATGATTATTTAATGAAGGATAAATTCTGAAGCTATCCGACTAAATGACAAAATCTATCTCGTAATTCCTCAACGTAGAGTGATAGATAAACGACTCAGATAACTGAACTTAAACGTTCAATAAATCAAAATTAGAATGTAATTACTAAAGATTAAAAGCAAGGCTTACTTAATGAAAGTAATTCTGCTTTGTTGGTTGTTACAAATAAGAATGGCGGAACTGAGAAGAAATATATTTAAAAAACAAGAAAATTCGCAAATAAATAGCATTAAAAACAGGTTAATATTAATTTAGATGCAGAAAAAAATCCATCATTATTGATTTTCTCTCAGTCCTTCACACAACACGTTCACTTTAATATACTGTACTGTATGCGGAAACATACATTTGTTTTTATTTTTTAAAGCTTCTTCACAGATGAACCGTTTCTTGTGCTATTAACACAGTGGAAATTCTATTGATTTTTTTTATTGATTTATTCATTAAATATGGCGTAACATAAAAATACTCTGCAAGTTATGTTGCAGTTAGTATTAAAATAGTTATTAGAATATATATTTTTTATACTAAAAATTGTACTATAGCATTCCGCAAACGTATTGTGAGTTTTCTTTTGCATATTTATTATTACAATCGCCATTATTATACACATTTATTTTAAATATAAACATCAAAGTAAAAATTTTGTACATGGTTGTTTAAATTAAACTGACGGTACAAAGAGGCTCACAGCACCGGTTCTATTAAATGGATGCGAATGAAACTTCAAATATAATATTGATCATGCGGTCGAGGTTTCCGTAAAAAATGTTTGAAATTCCACCGGCATTGAGCCGGTGAAATTTCAATTCGAGCGAAATTTCAATTCGGCTTTGAGCTGCTAAAACGATTTGCTAATGTAATTTCACAATAAAAGCGATGCGTATGGTTCAAAGAAATCATTCGTTCGCAGTGAAGATGCCGCTAAACAAGAAAAAATGCGTATTGATCGGGAAAAAAAAAAAAAAAATCAGAATGGGAGCAATGCTTCGGACGAGCCGTTAATTCCCAAATTGGCTCATCCGATCTCAGCAATCTGATCCTTTGTTAATATTAATATTTTGGATTACTTTACTGTGATTTTGATCAAATTTAACAAAATAAATCAATTTAAGTCATTATAATTGCATTCTATTTCACATTACACTACTTCATAAGAAAATAAATATAATTATCTACTATATAAATATCAGTTTTAGCCAATCAGATTGCTGGGCTCGGTTGAGCCAATTTGGGAATTAACGGCTCGTATGCTTCGGCAGCACTCCGTGCTTATCTAAGGATGAAAAGTTAAGGAGAATGACCCATGTCCATAAATTCAGTTAAAGGAATGACTCTTAAGTTTGAAGAAACTGGTTCTCTGGATGAAACAACGGGAAGATGTCGGCGTGCGACTGAGCCGTAGGTTTGGTCGAAAAAAGCGAAATTTTTCAGATCAATTTCTAATATCACAGAAAAGTTACCTTTTGTAATAAGAAGAATAATGCAAAATATATTTTTGAAATCAGTTATTATCTTTAGGTTGCGTATTGCACTTGGAATTTTGAAAATATGATGAAAAGTGACGATTTTTACTTTCTTCTATCTTCAATAGAAGAGAGTATTGTAATCGAAATTTTTTTCGACTTCCGGTTTTCGACGGATTTGCATGTTTTAGGGGTCAGAGAGTCCAAAAAACATGTTTATAGAAAATGTCTGTCTGTCTGTGTGTCCGTCTGTCCGTCCGTCCGTCTGTACGTCTGTCTGTCGCCATTGTACCATCAAAAAGTGTATGAAGTTATGTATAGAATTAAACCAAAATTTTATTATAAGTTTTTGGCTATAGCAAGCAGGTCCTCCCGGAATTTGGAAAACATTCGCCGGTAGGGGGCGCTGATATAACAATTTTTGTGCGATTTTGAATATTGTACCATCCAAAAGTGTATGGAGTTATGCATAGAATTGAACCAAATTTTTAGTTTAAGTTTTCGGATATGACAAGCAGGTCCTCCCTGAACTTGGAAAAAATTCGCCGGTAGGGGGCGCTGTAAATGCGTTTTTGTGCGATTTTGAATATTGTACCATCGAAAAGTGTATGAAGTTATGCATAGAATTGAACAAAATTTTTATTTTAAGTTTTTGGCTATGGCAAGCAGGTCCTCCCTGAATTTGGAAAACATTCGCCGGTAGGGAGCGCTGTAATAGCGATTTTTGTGCGATTTTGAATATTGTACCGTCCAAAAGTGTATGAAGTTATGCATAGAATTAAACCAAATTTTTATTTTAAGTTTTTGGCTATGGCAAGCAGGTCCTCCCTGAATTTGGAAAAAATTCGACGGTAGGGGGCGCTGCAATAGCGATTTTTGTGCGATTTTGAATATTGTACCGTCCAAAAGTGTATGAAGTTATGCATAGAATTAAACCAAATTTTTATTTTAAGTTTTTGGATATGGCATGCAGGTCCTCCATGAATTTGCAAAAAATTCGCCGTTAGGGGGCGCTGTAATAGCGATTTTTGTGCGATTTTGAATATTGCACCATCGAAAAGTGTATGAAGTTATGCATAGAATTGAACCAAAAAAATTTTAAGTTCTTGGCTATGGCAAGG